>CM057846.1:108878871-108890039 GCA_030068395.1 Apalone spinifera | reverse complement strand
ATGTTACTATCTAATCCTACATTCTGTCATCAGAAAGCCATATGATTATTGTTGGTTTTGCCCAAATAAGAACTACAAGATTTTTGTATCCATTTTTTGTTTACAAACTGTTTTCTAAAATATGGTGCAGGAGGAGAGGGGAATAAAAGGCACAGAGGGGAAAACAATAGAGCATGTTTTTAACTAAGTTTTGAAATGAACTAAGTGCTCAGTCAGGCAGAAGGATACAGAATGTGGCAGGGGCTCAAGAGAAGGGAGCTGTACTAAAGAAGATGAAGATCTTTATGGGCATTATGGAGGAAGTCCATGGAAGGTGTGTTGAATGATTTATGGTCTGACACACAATACCTACATTCCTGTATCAAACCATAAATTACTGTACAAGTATATGGACAGAGTACATATCAGACATTTGCTTTCACAAGTACATGGTTAAGCTGATGCCCATGCTGTCTGTGTGTGCAAATAGTCACAGATCAGTCCCATAGAAAAGTGACACGGGGAGTTACGTGATATGATAAAATAGGCCTGTTTCTAGTGTTGTCAGACTCTTTTCTCTGACAATAAGACAGGCAACATGAGTAAAGCTTCTCATTCTAGGGACCCCTGGAAATAATTCCAACATATTCACTGAGATAGCATAAAAAGCTTGGGCTAACATTTTTTTAGTTTGTTTGCCTGTGTCATTTGGCACATATGAATATTTCTGTTGCATAAGTTTGTCTAGTGGGTGTAGGGGTGAGGCTTACCCTCAGCCTGATCAATATTATATGTTTGAAAGACCAGAGTCACTGCCTGTTATCTAAAATTGGGCAAAAGATCAGTGAGGTGTCCTCTCCCTCTCTTTTTACAGAGTAAAACAAATTATTGATTTTTCTTTTACAACATACCTTCCCCTGCTGAATGAAAGAGAGCTGAGGGTTTAGATCAAACAAATGAGGAGGTAATTACTACAAAATTCAGAAAACTAAAACCATTTTAAAATATCAGGAAGTCTATACCTAAACTCTATGCCGTCCCAAAGTGATATTTACCCATCATCAAGAGACTAGTTGAGTCCTTTGGTGGGACCCCACAGCTTTATTCTCCAATAAGATTAAAACACTGGCAAAGATATCACTGGCAGTCACAAAGCAAACAGATGTTATGAAAACACATTAGCAAACAATTACTCTTTACTTGCATTATATGGAGATGGCTCTGCTAGTTCTCAGTGTGATCCAGGGGAGAGGACACTGTCCTGAGAGTTAGGAGCCTTGGGTCTTATTCACAACTGTTCCCCTGATTTGCTTTGTGACACTGAATACCTGTCTCTGCTTCCATTTTCCCATATAATAAAATGGAAACTATATTAACCTCTGTAAAACATTTTGAGAACTAAAGATAAAGCACATATTATAAGTAAATATTGTTATAGGGGGAGTTAATACAAGTATTTAAATACTTTATAAAAGAAAGCATAAGATATTCTAAATATAATTAATGTGATTTTTTAAAAATAAGCTTTAACACCTGTGTATGGCAGAATTTTGCAAGCCAGTGATTAAAAAGCTCTCAGGCTAAGAAAACACATTTGTGAAACTCTGCTCAAGTTTGATTGAGTTGTAAATTGTTAAAACTCACCATTTCCCCTGCTGTGGTTTGATTTTCTTGGTAAAATTTTGCCAGCATGTAAAATAATAAATGAAGATGAACATTCCAATGCAGGTGTTCTCAGGAGAATTTTTTTGTTGACCTCAGAGGTTTTTGCCAACTCTTGTATTTTTCTTAAAATAATTAGCTTTAGAAAAATAATCACATATACACATTCAAATAATTGTAATTTATTTCCTGATAAGTTATATTTACTCAGCTCCTGCAAGCCTAGAGACAAACTAAACCCTGGGTGAGGGATGAGGAGGGCTATAGGAGGCAAAGTTGTACAGTAGGAGCCTGGGATTGGATCTCAAAGCCCCACAGCCAGAGCCTGTCCCCCTGCCATTCAGGGCTGAAGTCCAAAGCCTGAACCCCACCACTTCTGGGAAGGTGGAGAACTCACCAGCTGCCTGCTTCTCCAGCATTGTGCCCAAGGTGCCTGGGGAGGATGGTGAGGTTGAGCATTGCCCAGCCTAGCAACCAACACCAGGGTGGTATGTCCAGGAGCACCAGGGAGAGGAAGGGGCTGCTACTTTGCTCCCCATTTCCTCTCATAACAGCTCAGCTGGCTGTGGCCACAAGAAAAGCCACTGGTGGTCACATGCTGCCAAAGAAATGCTGTTCTAAAGTCCAGGCCCACCATGCCATGAAAGCAGCAATAGATGCTGCTCTCATGCCAGGAACTTCCAGAACATTTGTATCAAAAGGGTCACAAAAGTAGAAAGAGAGCCTAGCCAAGCCAGGCTAGGCCATCAATCTGTTCCCCTATTTTGGGAGAAGGGGGTTGCGCACAAGGAACAGGGAGAAAGCTAGGCCAGACTCCATTACTCCCTAAACTCAGCACATGGTGCCAGTGTCTCAAATTCTCCTACTGTAAACTACCTTCTCTTGCTGATCGCAAATGTAACCAGTCTGTGGCATGTGCTCCAGACTCAGGCCCTCCTGATGGTGAACAAGAAGGGAATATAATAGTTGTATAGAATTTACTTTAGAATTTTCTTTAAAAAACCCTGAGAAATAACCTACAACTCAAACTGCATTAATAGAACACTATTTAGGCTGCAAAGTCAAGCACTCAAAACTAGAGGGCTGCGTCTAGACTGGCCAGTTTTTGCGGAAAATCATTTGCTTTTCCGCAAAAACTTGCCAACTGTCTACACTGGCCGCATGAATTTCCGCAAAAGCACTGACGATCTGATGTAAGATTGTCAGTGCTTTTGCGGAAAAACTATGCTGCTCCCGTTCGGGCAAAAGTCCCTTTTGCACAAAACTTTTGCGCAAAAGGGCCAGTGTAGACAGCAGACATTTCTTTTCCGCAAAAAAGCCCCGATCGTGAAAATAGCAATCGGGCTTTTTTGCGCAAAAGCGCGTCTAGATTGGCCACGGACACTTTTCTGCAAAAAGTGCTTTTGCGGAAAAGTGTCCGTGCCAATCTAGACGCTCTTTTCCGAAAATGCTTTTAACGGAAAACTTTTCCGTTAAAAGCATTTCCAGAAAATCATGCCAGTCTAGACGTAGCCAAGGTGATTGAAAATGCAGTGGAGCAGTTTTCATCAGACTATTTAGTTTAATTAAAATTGAAATCTTCTGCAGCAGTGTATCAAGTATGACCAAAAAAATTTAGGAAAAATAAAAAATTTCAATTCTGATGATGTAAAAAAGGTTTGTTTTGGTAAGGTAGAAGTATTTCATTTTGACCTTGACATTTTAAGTCATTTTGTGTTGCTATTCTCTTAATGTTATTGTAATAATATATTGTATCTCTTCATAGTTGATTTAATATTTTACATTCTAACATTACCAAAGTAGAGTAAAACCTGTGTTATCCCCAACCTGTGTTGGGGATTAGGGCATTCCAGTTATCTAAAAATTCTGGTTATCTGAGGATCCCCATCAATCTAGGGGAAAAAAGTGGACAATAATAGTAAAACTTAAGTTTTTAATATTGGTAGTTTTGTAGTGTGAGGCAGTTGGTCTCACATTTCTATTTTGAGTTAAAGATGATTAGTACTTCTTAAAAAAATTGTTAAGCCAATCATGGTAAACCAAGCCAGGCCTGTGCGCCTGAAGATGTGACAGTATTATGGCTGGGGGCAATGCTGGTTAACAAAGTTTTTTGGTTAACAGAGGTTTAACAAAGGTTAACAAAGATTTCACTGTAAATTAATTTGACATCATAGAAATAAAACAGATACATATTTACTAATTAAAAATATTCAGAATTTCTATTCTGTGGCAAATTTCAGAATTTTGACTTTATTCCAATTTGGAACTAAAACAAATTAGACATCATATTTATGGTTTCCCAGGCAACCTTATTTCTGCTTCGTTTTACATATACATTATGCTATAGTCTTTAATTATACTATGACATGCTATCTTCCCCTTGTGGCCCGTCTCATTTAGTGCACAGGATGGATGCACAAGGCAGAACTAAGGTTTCATGGGCAACTGTAAATAACAATTTCTAATTTTCTATTGTTTGATGTTGTGCTCTAGATAATTTTCTTTTAATGTAGGTTTTGTGTACCTAACTTCTTATTATAAGTTAGCCAGAGTACAATGAGAACAGAGTTGAACAGATGACATTTATTATTGTCCAGCAGAAGGAAGTTTGCTTTAAAGCACCAAACTGCCAAATTAAGGAGAAAAGAGTAAAAGCAAGTGAAAGGAGCAATGTTCAAAATGCATTAAACCAAGGTTTTGTAGCCTAGACAAACGGTGGAAAATGCATAACTGTCTCAGACATCTCTGCAGTGAAAGATATATGTGAGTGAGACTAGAGAAAGGTATACTTTGTATCTAACCATTTGCTTTGGTTTCTTGCCTAAGAGGCCTGGTGCCAAAGAACAGCTAAAAACATCATGTGAATGTCATTACTTGCTTGTCAGAAGCTTGACTTGTCTCCTGATATATTTTGTTTGAGTGCCGGAGGTGGGAGGATACTGCTGACTACAAGTAAAAGATATGCCTCTGATTTTCACCTAAGCCTTTTTCCCTTGTTCAAATCCCTCATCAGGATGTCCACTTAATGTTAATAGAGAATAGGCCATAGCTATACAACTGACCAAGAATAATTTCTGATTTACTGAACCAGGATCAGGCCCCATTTCCTTATTACTTAATATTGCTTGGCTAGTTGATTTTTAAAAAGTATCATTGCTTTCCTCGTGAACATCCCACTGGCTTTGTCCTATTTGCTCTTATGGGTCAGTTCAGTGGCTCTCAACCTTTCCAGACTACTGTACCCCTTTCAGGAGTATGATTTGTCTTGTGTATCCCCAACGTTCACCTCACTTTCTCCTTACATTTTATAAGATATATGCTTGTTAGAACTTAGCTATACTGTCTATTCTATCTTGTATAGAGCACCTTTAAATTAATTAAATAATTCTGTCTGCCATATTTAAGGACCATAGATATGAATTGTTACTACTTAAGTATTGCCCAGGAATCGAGGCTGTTTAGAAAACATAAACCAGAGAAATAAGACAAAAATCCACACAGTCCAATGGCAAGATTTCTTCAGACTGTCTAAGATGCTGCTATCTTTTGCAAGAGTTTTCTGTGAAGGCAGCTAAAGAGATTTCCCCTTTTTCCTGGTCTGTAAATGAAATTAGAAAATGTATATCAAAAGATATGATGTGCCAAATAAAGTAGTGAAAAGTAGGAAACCTGACAGAATCTAATATTGTGATTAAATCTACTATGTATTTGAGAGAGTTTGTCTGTGAGCAAATGAGTCGATCTGTCCATCTGTTCAAGAACTCCTCCTAAAACAGTAAGAGCTAGGACCACCAAATTTTGTGTGCTGCTTCCTCTTATCATAACTTAAAGCAAGGTAAAGGTTTGGTTGTGCCAGGACAGTGGGATGTGCCTAGAATGTGATTATTTCTCATAACACGGAAAGGAAGAGTCTGCTAGCATGGACAGTTTTACCGTGTAATGGCCATAAGGGGCCAGAGATGGGGACCGGGCAACTATAACCCCATTAGGGCAGCAGGGCTCAGGAGTGGAGGTAAGTGTCCCTCCTGCCCCCCTGGCCAGCACAACCACTGCCGCAGCCAGCCCTAGGGAGCTGCTGCCCAGGCAGCATGGCCCCCGCCAGCTCCTGCACATTCCCCCCGCCCACACACACACAGAGCACCCTTCCTGAGCTCCTTGTCACTCCCAAACCCTGACTCCTGCACCCCCCCACACACACACCAGCCCCATTCCCTGAGCCCCTCCTCGCCCCCCAACCTTGATTCTTGCACACACATCCCCTATCCCTGAAGGACCCAGGCAATGATAAGTAAATCTTCTAGCGAAGTTGTATGTATAAAAGGGAAGTCAATTATAAGTGATATAGCTTTGGGCAAAAAGCTGTAAACTTTAAAGGCAAGGTTTATTATCTTACAGGCAATCCTATTGGGGAAGAAGTGGTTGGTTATATATAGACTTTTTATAGTTTAAGTAATAAAGTGAAGAACAGAGGTTAATATTTTCAATCAAGCATTCTTGTTATCAAGTTAATGAAATACACTTGTGCTGAAAGAGGCAGTAAATAGGAACTGAAATTAAATAGTGTGTTTATAAGGACACTTGATCATAGAGTAGAATCATCAAAAATATAGTTTGATTAATAATGCACAGCTCAGCCATATATACTAAGGTCCTACCATTGTAGTTAAAAGAAGGAGAACATGCATGGATGATGTATACAGCTGTTCCAGCCTGCTGGAAAAAAGCAGTGTTTGAAGTGACTTTGCATTTCATAATGGATTGTTGAAACAAGTTTAAAGAACATCAAAGAATATGGAACGATTGTGTAAATTGTATGAACTTTAAACAGGACATTTCAGTAATTAGCAGAGCTTGGATGGAAAAACTGCAACTTGAGCGCACACAATTGAAAAACTGATAAAGGAACACACCAGAGAACGGGCTACAGAAAGCGATTTGCTGAAGTAAGTTGCTGAGCAGAGCAATATATGTCCCAAGATGGTTATGCTAACAGCTATAGCCTAATTTGCTTTAACACATGTCCGGTGTGACAAAATGTGACAGTTGCAAGAATTCAAAGATGATGCCTCATTCCCTAAGTGGATGGTGAGCAAGAATATCTCTCATTTTGAATTTTTGGAAGAAGTTATGGTTCACCTTCTGACTGTGTCCACACCAGCATCTCCAAAACAAGGAAAGGAGTTGGACCACCCAGCAGAAACAGGATAAAAGCCCCTGTCTCTTTCAGCATGCTGCTTCCTGAAAGCTGAAGACACCTTGAAGGAAGAAGACAGAAGTCTTGGGTCACCTACCTGGGAGTGACATCAAGTACCTATCTCAGATACCTTTAACTGCCTCTATTTTCACTGGGAAAATGATATAATTGTGTCCATCATTCACCAGTGTTGCTATGAACAGCTGAGCAAAGATCTGATGATAAGTAACACAGAGACTTTTTCTAGAGCAGGGCTACTCAACACGCGGCCCGTGGGCTGTTTGCAGCCCGCAGGTGGGAGCCAAAACAAAAAAGTAGTCAATATAATAGTCTTCTCCTGATATGTGTTTTAGTAGTTAAATTCCTGGACTGTCATTTCTCATTAAAAGTGCTGTCATATGAGTGGCAATCGGGTAAATATTGCATTTTAGTAACATCAGCACAACTGATTTAAATGGGGCCTGCGTGTTGTGTAGTCTTGTCTTAATCTTTGTATTGATGCCTGTCAGGGTGAAAGAAGCTATTTGCATATATATTTGCATGTACATGCAACCACGCACAAGTTGCGGCCCTCAGCATGTGCTGTGAGTATCATTGTGGCCCCTGGGCTTCCAAAGTTGAGTAGCCCTGTTCTAGAGTGACTACCCAAGTGAGTCAGCTGACCACTTCCTGAAACTGGGTACCCATTTGCATAGTTATATATGTGCACTTTAAATGTTGTCAGAGAGTTACACTGTGCCCATTGTTTTATAACCAGCTCCAGTCAAGATTTCAGAAAAGTAGCTTTGAAAGTGAGTAAGTTACTATTTATAAATGAGATTGAAAACCCTGTACATATGTCTACCATAGCTGATGCTTTCATACTGCCTTTCTGTGCATACAGACACCTAGTCCATCTACAGTCTGTCAATAATATAGGAGTTAGGAGCAATACTCAGGTTCAGGGGCAAATATAATTTGTATGGTAGTAGCTTAAAATGGTAGACTATATAGCTCCATTGGCAAGGAGATGTGGGTGAATTGGCATGTAGGTAATTGACCAATTGCCTTTTGCTTTAGTTTTGTTTTTTAGTCTTATATCCTTTCTTACAATTTATGGTAAAACAAATACAACAGTGAATAAAATTGTATTTAATGTTTTTTTCTTTTCATAATTAGTATATTAATTGAATAGGATATGTCTGAAAGACAGGTAGCATATTATGGGCAATATAGGTATCTTTCAGGCATACAAAAAGGGATAGTCCCTGATCCCAGGAGCTCACAATCTAAGGAAAAGACAAGGAGTAAGAGGAAGAGGAACATCAGCAGGCTGTATCCTGTGGCAAGGTCTTAGCTCAGGCCCCTTGCCCTCAGACACCTTCTGGTCCACAAATCAGCTGGAGACCCCTTCTGATGCATTTACCTATGCCTTTTATTGTCAGTTTCCCACCACCTTCTATTTACAGAGTTTTTGGATTACAGCAAACTCAGCCAGACTCTTTCCCTGCGGGGGAGGGCAGCACACACACTCAGCCACTCCCTGGCTCCTCCCTCCTAGGTCATCTTTGGCTGCCTTATATAGCCCTCTGGCTAATGAGGCCCAGAGCTGCTTCTAATAGCCCTTCAGTCCTGGGCTTGCTCAGCTGGCTGTAATTGGCCTTTTCAGCCAGGCTGTAGTGGCAAAGCTCTGGCTTAGCCAGCAGTCTGTTACAATACTTTATGCAAGTCAACACAATTCACTATTAAGCAGCATGGCAGAAGTGAATCTTTAAGAGGAACTCAAATGTTGACAGAGTTGGGCCTTGCAGATGAGGTCAGGGAGGTCATATCATGCATGGAGGAAACTGACAAATGGGACAAAGACTGGGAACATTGGCAGAAGGCAAGGATGGAGAAATGATGTGATGCTTGACAAGGGAGGGATTGAGTTATACAATATTTTGAAAGTGGTGAGAAACAGCTCAAATTTGATTTTAGGAAACAGACAGAATTGTTGACAGCACAAAGTTATAATAAAAAGTTAGTAACTAAAAATCATTCCAACATCCCAAAGGAAATCTCTTCCATTAAAACAATTCCATGTTTAATTGTGTCTCAAGCCTCTGGCAGAGAAACAGTGACTCACCCTGTATATTGTTGTGTGGTCTTTACTACTCCTGTTGTTATTTCTTCTTCATCTCTTCACCTTTTGCATCATATCATTCTGTTTCCCCCATCTCTCATATTTTACCTTCACAGTTTCCATGAAGCATTATTTTACCTTTGGCTCAATTGCCATAATTTCATTACAGGTGGCCCCCAACTTGCAACATAATTGGTTCCTGGGGAAGTATCGCAAGTCGGGGACGTCGTAACTCGAACCCGCATTTACGATAGGTGCCGTGCAACATCGTAAATGCAGGCCGAGGATGTAAGTTGGTGGTTTTCAGCCCCTACCACACTTACAAAAATGGTTGTAAGTGCGGGGGGTCTCAACTCAGGCCGTCATAAGGGGGGGGGGAGGGTTTCCTGTACACTTTTCTCTTCATCTTATGTAGTATTGGATCAATTTTGGCATAACTCTTCCCATGTCTCCATCATTTGGTGATCAGCTCTCAATTCATATGACTGTACCTGATTTCCATTGGTTGCTAGCATGCTGTTTGGCTCTTCTCCCACGCATTGGCAGACAAGAATGATTATTAAATCAAGGATGTGGTGGGTTTCACTAGATGAAGCAAAGCATAGTGGAGAATCTTAGATTTACAAGCATTCTTCACATCTTCAAATCTAGTAACTCTGCCCTTATGGCGCTCTCATAAAAAATGCATCCGGATAATCCATTGGCATCCTTTTGCATACAGACATCATCACATCCATCTGTGACGGGTTGTATCGACCCTGCACTGAAGCTGATGGAGTGACCTTCACCCAGCTGGCTGAGAGGGCCCCACCCCCACAGTCCGGCTGGGCATGCTCCAACTGGAGACTGACTATAAAAGCCTCGGGAGCAGCTTAGTCAAGGGGTTCTAAAGGAGCCCCTGGTGAGGAAGCCCAGCTGGACCAAGTAGTGGTAGTCGGGCCAAGAGGACATGCTACCCGAGGAGCCACAGAACCAGAGTGAGCCTACAGAGAACACATCTGCCAGGTACCAGTAGGAAGTGGCCTGAGGCAGGGAATTGTTCCCTGAGCACTCAGCGTGTTGCGGCAGCAGTGGATCATGCTGCTGGGACCTGGTGCAGTGCAAGAGCCTGGGTCCCACTACCCACCCCTGTACATACTCCTGGGGGGGGGGGTTTCCATGCACATAGGGACTTCGGCTGCTGGGCTGTATTACTCTGAGTAGCAGGGACTTGCACATGGACTTCAGTCAATGGGCCACAATACTCTGAGAAAAGGGCCTGGGATATAGACTGAGGCTGTTGAGCCACCCTGTAAATTGACTTGGTGATGGTCAAGTTGCCCCATCAAAGGAAATTAGGCTCAAGAGGCCTACAAGTGTTGGTTGTCCCTTGACACCATCTCATTTTTTAAAAGCTATAAACAGAAACAGTTAAATATAACTAACCTTCTAGCATTAGCGAGAGAGTGGCAGTCAGACAAGCACAGATGCTTCAATTCTAAACAAATGAAAAATCCAAAGGAAAGTTATGAGTGAGACTGGATGTCTCAGCACATTTGTAGAGGGCGCTCAAGCCTCTCATCTCTAGAGCACCAGTTCAAATCTAACTCCGATGAGGGATGTTAAATATCTGTTAGTTGAATAGTCGATTAACCTCATGAATTTTTATCAGTTACTTGACTGTTCTGTAGTCCCAGCTGGTGAAGTCAGCAATCAGTGCTCTCCGGCCCCACTTCCGAGGAGCATCCTGCCGCTCCAGGTATCAGAGGCAGCAATGCGGGATGCCAGGCAGGAGCTGGTCTGCAAGGGGAGCCAGTTTAAAAACCAACTCCCCTCGGAGACTGATTGCCATTACCCCTGCCCGCCCTTGCCAGTAGATTTTTTTTTTTTTAAACAGGCTGGCCAGCAGCCCAGCTCAGTCCAGCTTGTGCTGCAGCTCTGCATTTCTCTTCTTCCCCCCACCCCGGCCCTTGGCCACAGCACTGGAGGGGAGGAGAGAGAAGAGGAAAAAAGACCCCTGGCAGCAGGGATGGGGGGGGGAAGAGAAGAAAGGCCTCCCCTGATATCCTCCTCACCCCCACAACCCTCATTCTTGCACACACACCCCACTCCCAACATCCTGCCCTCCCACATCCCTAAGGTCCTGGCCTGACTTCTGTATCCCCTGTCAGCTCCCTACCCTGAAGGACCTGGATAAGTCTTCTAGGCTACGTCTAGACTGGCATGATTTTGCGGAAATACTTTTAACGG
>CM057846.1:108840909-108868515 GCA_030068395.1 Apalone spinifera | reverse complement strand
CTAATCCATGCTTCATTTGCATAGGCTTTTGCACAAGAGGGATGCAATGTAGACGTAGCCGTAGGGTTGTCAACTCTCCTGGACCAGACGTGATTGTCACAAATAGTGTTTGATCAGTCCAGTCTGGGAGAGTTGGCAACCTAGCCAGAGCTAGAGGCAACTACAGAGCCCCAGGCCAGAAGCAAGACCCCTAGTGGCAGCAGAGCCTCCAGGGTCGGTGGCCTGGACCTTGGACACAGGGGGCTGCAGAGCCTGTGGTGATGGCAGGCAGCAGGACCCCAAGGATGGCAAAGGTGGCAGGATGAGGCTAGGAGCCAGTGGTGGACTGGCAGCAGGGATGGTCCTTGGGCACAGCAAAGCCTGGTGCAAAACCAGGGGGTCCTGCAGCTCCCCACTCATATGCACAGGGTGACCAAATGTTTGGTTTTTTTACATAAACAGGCCCTGGCAGCTCCAGTCAGCACTACTGTCCAGGCCATTGACTGTGCTGCTGGCAGCACAGTGCAGTAGGGCTGGCAGGCTCCCTGCTAGCTTCCATGCCATGTATCTCCTGGAAAGTAGTTGGCATGTCCCCCATCAGACTTATATGCATAGGGGTAACCAGGGGGCTCCCACACACTGTTCCCACCCCAGGTGCTGTCCCCGCAGTTTCCATTGGCAGAGAACTACAGTCAATGGGAGTTGTGGGGCAGCACCTGATGTGCCATGCCTCCATCAGGAGCCGCAAGGGGGACATGCTGCTGCTTCTGGGAGCTGCTTAAAGTATGTGCTGCCTGGTGCCTGCACCTCTGAGGCGCCCCCTGCCCAACCCCTTTTCCCCAGCCCTGATTCCCCTCTCACTCTTCACACCCCTCAGTCCCATTCCAGAGCACCCAACCCCCTCATCCCCAGCCCCAAACCAGAATCTGCACTCCCAGCTAGAGCTATTAAACCCCCTGCGTCTCTCATTTCTGGCCCCACATCAACCTGCATGCCCAGCTCAGAGCCCATACCTCCTCCCACTCCTGCCTCAGCCCGGAGCCCTCTCCCAGACTCCAAACCCTTTGACTATCACCCAACCCAGAACCCCTTCTTGCAGCCCAAAACCTTCATCTGTGGTCCTGTCCCAAGAGCCCATACCCCCTTTCACATCCCAACCTACTGCCTCAGCCTGGAACCCCCTCCCGTTCTCTGAATGCCTCATTTCTGGCCCCTGAGCTAGCCCACTGAAAATGAGGAAGTGAGTGAGGGTGGGGAGAGTGACTGATAGAGGGAGAGGGGATTGAATGAGTGGGAATGGGGCCTCAGATAAGGGGTATAGCATGGAGGGGGTGGGGGTCTCAGAGAAGGGGTGGATCAGGAATGTTCTGTTTTGTGCAAATAGAAAGTTGGTAACCCTAAGGGTACAGTTGGGTCATGTTTTCGGGCTTATCTCTGCAAACTTAAGGGTAACTTTAAAAAAAAAAACCACAAAACCCAATAATCTCAAGTAAACTTTTTTTCTTCCAGAGTTGCAGCTTGAGGAACAACATATCATATCACAAGACACATGATCAAATCAGAAGAGTAGGCAATTATGCTGCTCTTTAACATCAGATCTTTCAGATCCTTGGTGTGTGACACCAATATAGAGTAGTAGAGAGCAGCACTCTGTGTTGTAAGGGACTCTACCACATCCCTGCACTCTCATCCTACTCATGGGCAGCCCCCTCCTGCACATAGAACCTCTCATTTTCAGTCCCACTTCAGAGCCTAAGTGACCACACAAAATCTAGTAGCCCCAAGCTTCCAGAAGAGTTAATGTGACCCTGCCTGCCACTGTGTTTGTATGTGACAATAGCCCTGCTGCACTCAGATATCACTTGCTGCAAGAATAACTCCTAGATTACATGAGCATTAAGACACAATTTAGGGTATGTCCAGACTACAGAGTTTTGCTGGAAAAATGGCTTTTTTTCCAACAAAACTTGAACATCCACGCTGCAATTGCGTTGTTGCACAAGAAAATCAAAAGAACAGAGGGGTTTTTCCGGTGTTGGTAATTCTCATTCTACAAGGAAGAAGCCTTTTTGCGAAAGAGCTGTTTCGCAAAAAGGCGTCTGTGGACGGGGAAGAGGGAGTTCTTTCGGAAGAAGAGGAACAAGCACAGGTGTGCCCTGATAGCCATTCCATCCATAGCAATCACAGCTTACATGTGAGAGAGCGTCCATTCAGTCTGGACACTCTCTTTCGAAAAAGCAGATCGCTTTTTCAATGCACTTTTGCAGTGTGGACGTTCTCTTTCAAAAGAAGTTTTTTCGGAAGATCTCTTCCGAAGAAAGCCTGCAGTCTAGACGTAGCCTTAAGAGTATCCCTGAGATTGCTCTATATTGCTTTGGAGCTGAGCAGGTCCATCAGATTTGGAGGCGGATTATAGACGCCTTTGCATCCCTTCAGTCCTGCATAATGTGGAGCTCAGGTAGACATGACATAACTTAAAAGCTGCCATACTGGATCAGACTAAGGTCCATCTTGTCCAGTATCCTGTCTCCAACAGTGGCCCATTCCAAAGATCCAGGGGGAATATGAAGAACAGGGAAATTATGACATAATCCACCCGGTTTTCTGCTTCTGGCAGTCAGAGTTTATGGCTGTGCCAAGCATAGAGCTGCATCCCTGACCATCCTGGCTAATAGCCATTGATGGATCTTTCCTTCATGAGCTTATCTAATTCTTTCTGAACCCATTATACTTCTAGCCATCACAGTATCCCGTGGCCATGAGTTCCACAAAGTAGTTGTGTACTGTGTAAAAAGTTACTTCTTATTTGTATTTAATCTGTTGCCTATTCATTTCATCAGGTGACATCTGTTTTTTGTATAGTGTAAAAAAATAAACAATACTTCTCTATTCACTTTTTTCCATGCCATTCCTGACTTTATAAACTTCTAACACATTCCTCTTTAGTTCTAAGCTGGACAGGCCTGATCTTTTTAGTTTCTCCTCATATGGAAGCTGTTCCACATCCTTGATCATCCTTGTTGCACTTCTCTGAACCTTTTCCAGTTCCACTATTTCCACTGTGAGATGGCACAACCAGGACTGGACACAGTATTCAAGGTGTGGGTGCATCATGGATTTATATAAAGGCATATGGTATTTTCTATTTTGCTTTGTTTCCCTTTCCTAATAGGTCCTAACAGTCTGTTAGCCTTTCTGACTGCTGCTTCACAATAAGTGGAAGTTTTCAGAAATGAACTATCCATGTGACTCCAAGATCTTTCTTTTGTGCAGTAGTTAATTTAGAACTTGTATTGATATATGTATAGTTTGGATTATATTTTCCAATTTGCATTACTTTATACTTGAATTTCAACTTAGAATTTTATCTCCCATTTTGTTGCCCAGTCACTCAGTTTAGTGAGATCCCTCAGTAACATCTCAGTCAGCTTTTTTTACTTAATTACGTTGGACAATTTTGTATTGCCTAAAAACTTTGCCACTTCCCTGTTCCTTTTCCAGATCATTAAGGAATAAATTGAACAACACAAGTCCCAATACTGATTCTTGCAATCTCACTCTTTACCTCTCTCTGTTCTTATCCTTTATTTCCTATTTGATTATTGGCCCCTCTTTCCAGAGATGAAAAGCTTTTATAATAACTCACTGCTCTATCTTGGCACTCCCCCAGCCTCACACCAATTATTAGTATTAGCTGTTAGAGACACTTTCTATGAGCTGCACAATAAATTATCTGGATGTTGGCAGATTTAGAGTAAGTGGGGCCCTGGGTACAGCTTCATTTTGGGGGGCCTCCTCGGGGGACACAGCAAAAAAAAAGTCTTATCTTCAAGGTCTTATCTTCCGCCACCCCATTTTTCATTCGGTTTTTCTTCCTCCTTCTATAAGTAATAGGAAGTAAATGAAAATAAAGTGAGGTATCTTGATTGGGGTTCAGGAAGAGCTACAGGGGTCAGGCTCTGGGGGATAATTTGGGTGCTGGAAGCAAGCTCTGGGCTGGGGCAGAGGATTGGGATATAGGACACAGAGAAGCAGCATTTACCTCAGGAGGTGTGCGACTGGCACACCCCTCTAGCAGTGGGTCCTAGGTGGGGGGCAGGGAGTCTCTGCATGCTGCTGCTTACAGGTGCCACCCCTACAGCTCTCACTGGCCACAGTTCCTTGCCAATGGGAATTGCTGAGTTAACCCTCAGGGTGCTGGTAATGCATGGAGACACCCTACCTGCTCAGGAAGCAGGGGCATGCCAGCCACTTCTGGGAGTGGTATGGTACAGAGGAAGGGAGGCAGAGCAGGCAAGGAGCCATCTTAGCCCTGCTGTTGGCATGTCTCTGTGATCCTTTTGCGGGGAGGGGAAGTGGGTCTCTGTGCACCACCCAGCATGGGGGCGGTGATCCCCCCTGTCAGGGGCACACAGAAACTTGCCAGAGTGGCAAGAAGCCACACATCACAGCATGCAGGCTGCCTGTCTCCATGAGTCCTGAGCTCCCCCTGTCCTTGGGGGTCCCATGATACTTCATGATGTGTTTAATATTAAATCTGCTCCTGTGTCTGGTGCATATCTACTTTGCTAGGTTAAGTGAGCTAAATCCTGGTCCTGCTCTAAACAAACAAAAATATTGTGGTTTTCTTCATTGGGATTAACATTTTGTTTTCAGTGGGTACATGTTAACCTTTCTTTTCTGATTTACTTTGAGGATTATCAGATTTTTTTAAAGATTAGAGAGACTCCTCCTCTTGATGGAAGCTAGAACCATTGTCACTGAATGAGTCACATTTTGTAATAGCCTCTTGTGTTGTTATTGACCGTTCATCAGTAAACTTTCGTTTTCCCATGTTGTTTTCTTTTACATTTTCCTGCTGTGTCTGAGTTTCACTTTCATTTCAGGGTTGTTCTCTGAAACATTTAAGTTTCATTTCTGTTTACTTTCTCTATGCCTATGCTCTCCCATTTTGTTCCTGTTCTTCTCCCTGAGCCACAGAATATTTTCATATTCCCCTTCTTAGATTGACTTTCAATTTCCTTCATGTTATTTCATTTTCTTTTTCTCTTCCTTTCCCTCTTTCTCAAACTTGGTTTCTCTTTGTTTTTCCATTTCTGTGGTTTTTCTGCATTTCCTTAAGTGCTACATTTTAAAACAGAACAAAATTACAAAAATCAATTTGGGATACTGATAAACTAAGAACAGCTGGGATAATCAATGGAATGTAAGCACGTTTAAAGTTAAGCATATTGGAGTTTTGTCCTGAATAGTGATGGATTTAAGCATATACTTAAGTGCTTCCCTAATTCAGGGACTAATTGATGTGCCGTCCACATCATCGACTCAGACTCATCACAGAAAAGGCTCGTGCTGACATTCTAAAAATAATTTGGAAATCAAACCTTGGCTGGAGCTCAGGTTCTGAAGCCCGCCCTCTCTCTCTAGGCTTCAGCGCTCAAGTCACAGCTTCAAAGCTGCTGTCTACACTCCTACTTTTAGAGCACTAGGACAAGCCCCGCTAGTAAAACTTTGTCAACCTGGGCTAGGAGGTTCAAGCTGGTAAACATACCCTAAATTACTAATCATTTCCAACCATCTAGCGCACCATTTATATATGCAGCTTACCATATGGTAGTAGATTTATTAATTAGTCCCTTTTGGATCAATCCTCCACCCTCACCCAAAAAGAAAAAAAATGTTTTTACTGCTTTTACTATCAAATGTTTAACTGTTTGGAATTGTCATGTATCAGGTTCATATTGTATATTAGTATCTATTAAAGTATCCAAGACTCATTTCTATAGTTAAGTATTTATTTGTATAATTTATATAAATGTGGGCCTGATCTTGCAGTTTTCACTCAAGCAAAACCTCCATTGAAGTTATTAGGCTATGAGTTCAGGTCTGCTTTTGCATTATTATTCCTAATTTGGTACATAAGCCTATTTATTGTCTGTGATGGGTTTTTTTTTAAATCAGCACACTGAAAATAAGACACCTCAAAAATGTAAGCACTACATTGTATATAAATGATCAGAGCAGCCTAAATTTTCAAGTGATCTAATAAAATTCCAGAACAATGTTTTCACAATGACAACATAAGGAAATTACCCTAGTGTAATGGTACCTGGATTGACTAAAGAATATGTTATTCAGCCAGGTCTCTATGTTTGGCCAAACTTTTATTAGTGTAGATCCTGAGAGAGCGAGGGACAAAAGCACCCATATATCACTTTAAACCATAACAGGTCATACTGAAGTATACTGGTCATTTCCACTTCTTTGCTACATCCCTTACATCAGGAAGAGCTGCCAGGATGGCTGCCATAGAGTCGCTGATACCAGCTCTTTGCCACTGGAGTGTTCCCCTTTATAATGGGAATTCTTCAACTGACCATTTAGGTCGGGGTGGCCAACCTGCGGCTCCAGAGCCACATGTGGCTCTTCAGAAGTTAATATTCAGCTCCTTACATAGGTACCAAATCCAGGGCTGGACCTACAGGTGCCAACTTTCCACTGGGGTGGAGAGTGCTCACTGTTCAACCCCCAGCTCCATCCTTGACTATACACAATATAAAAGTTTGATTTTTTTTAATAAAGTGAAATGACTATTTGCAGAGTAAATATAATAGAGATACACTTTGGCTTCTAACTAAAACTCAGCTATAAACTGTGGCAAATCTGAATGATGTTTATAAAATTACTATAATGTGCATGACATTTACTTAGGTGTTTAATAAACAGTCTCTTTCATTATTGCAGGATTAGCTTCTCCAAGGATAAATAGAGCTTTTTAGTATTAGCAGTCTATACTTTGTAATTATAAGCAGTTTGATGTGGTTTTGCATCTTTCTCATTAAAATATATTTTATTCATCACTATGTTGTTTTTCAAGTCATGGATTTAATTCTATTCTTGCTTATACCAGTTTAACATAAATATGTGGAAACAGAAGCAGGAGTCATGATATGTTTTAGACCAGGGTTTCTGAACCCATGGGCTAAGAGGGAATCCAAAACTGGATCATCAAAATGTTTCAGAAGGTCACATGGCAGCTCCTTTTCCACAGTCTCTGTTCCAGGCACTATAACTGCTGCACTCAAGCTTGGACGAGCAGTCATGATGACAGGAGTCTGGGTAGACCAAATTTAAGTGAGAGGTACTGCTAGGCAATGAGCCAGATCACAAATCCTCCCACACAAATTTGCTCCAGTCAGGGGAGCAGGGCTATACCTGAGCAGTGCTGCAACCCAATAAGTTGCAATGCGTGGATCTGAGAGCCAACCCAGCCTCACAGCTCTGAAGTTTCCTCTATAAGGTGAATGTCACACAGGACCCAAACCACCCCAGAGCAGGACAAGTGGGGCAGCAGGAAGGGAATGCCACTTCCATGCCCGGAATTCACCTCAGCGAGCCGCCCACTCTGTCTGGGTGGGGGAGGCAAAACCAAAAAATTGTGGGGGGCATGTGATACCATATTTCCTCCTCTATGTTGCCTCTGGAAAAACGCGCACAGATGGTCGCTCACCCCAGGTACTAAAAAGCCTAGTTACTAGATTGCAACAGACCATAAACATTTAAAAATGATTCCTTAGCCCAAAAAAGGTTGAGAATCACTATTTTAGGCAACTCAGACCACTGCCTGATCTCATATTAGAACACTGAATTATAATATTTGGGAACAACATATGTGAACAATACACTGGTCTGATTTTAGTCTGATTTTCCATGTTTATTTAAAGCATGTTCTCCAGTTATTTTACCATGATTTTTGTATGTAATGTCAAGAGCTCAGTAGGATTTTAATAGAACAATTAGGCATTTTAATAATAGCTTTAATTACATTAACTATGATATGTTTATAAAGGATATAAACAATCAAGCTTCTGAACCTAGCACTGTTCTGCTATCTGTATAAATAGAGGTTCAGCCTTCTGAGAGATTAATTCCCCCCGTATTATTCAGCCTTGTTACCTATAACTGCCATTAGGAATTGCATGTTTTTCCCCATTTCAATAAAGAGGTGATTGTATTATACTCAACCCAGATATAAGCTCGCGCTCGCTCTCTCTAGCTATATATATATATATATATATAAACACTGCTATAGAGTCTTTCAAACAAGGATATCATAGAGTTTTAAAATAAATGATTATGCTTCAATTAACTAATGTCTCTGAGTGGAAGTTGTGTATTGAAGAATCACAAAGCTACTCCTTGGATTTCTTTAACAAATAGTCAACTTTCATATAAAAAAAGAAGTGTTTTACAAGGCATGCTGAAGATCAAACAGCAGTTTAACCAGCTTCCTAAAAGCTATTTTCCTCAGCTGCTTTCAAGCTGTGCTGCTCTGTCTGTAGAGTGATTAATTTAACATGGGTGCAGACTACAATATTAGTTGTATGAATTCATTATTTCCTTGTCTGTTTTCTGGAGCTTCTACCAATAGGAGTACCTGAGACAATCATGATCAGATTCACCAATGAACTTATACTTTACAACATTTAGGGCAAGCCTATACTACAGTGCTGTATTGGTTCAGTTGCACCAATGCTGTGCAGATGGAGAGACCTCACTCATCCATATAACTATGCCACCTCAGAAAGAAGTGGAAGCTGCGTCCCTACATCGTACACTTATGGATAACATGAAACTTGTAAATCACTTGGAGCGATAAAGATTTTCATGCCACTGAGTGTCGTAAGTTAGATCAATGTAAGTGGTAGGGTAGGCTGTTTGCATAGTGGTAATGCCTAACTTTTAGGTATGCCATGCAATGGAGTTAGGTAGCTAGGCTCCCTATACAATGCATAGGGAGAGTTGGGCCTTTAAAAATGGCATCCCCAAAAGCCAGCAAGCTGAGGGGAGAGCCACATAAGCTTGTTAATAGCAAATGCTTAGAAGAAGGATGTGACCTAAATCCCATGTGTTGAAATATCTTTGGAGATCTATGGCTAGATGCCTAAATGGTGTCTTTTAGATGATATCGTGAGCTTTTGTGGGCACAGCCCACTTTTTCAGATGACCGGAGTGTTGGATGTCCAGAACCAAAAATAAATAAGGAAGGAAGGGGGGGGGAGGGGAGAGGAAAAAAATGGGAGGTGGGGGGAAGAGGCAGTGGGTACATAAATATCAAAGGGAAAGCTGAGCATCATGTAACAGGCAAAACTGATAGTCTATAAGCACTTAAAGACTGGATAGTTAAAAGAAGCAGATAAGAACCATTAGTTAGCAATTAGAGAGGAAGAGTACTAACACCAGATTCTACACAGACAAAGAACCATTGGCTCCTTCGTTGGTTGGTTGGTTGGTTGACAATGCCCCAGCCATCAGGTATCTCGATTCAGACCATTGGCATGAGAATTAAACTTGTGAACGAATTGTAGTTCCAACCCTTCCCTGTGTATTTGGCTTGTGGGATTGGTCTGTAACAAAACAGCAACTTTGAAGATCTCTTAATGAGTGTCCAGGTAGATTAAAGTGTTCACCAACAGGTTTCTGTATGTTCCCTTTACGGATATCTGATTTGTGTCCATTGATTCTTTGCCGTAGGGACTGGCGGGGAGGGGGAAGCAGCAAGGTTAGTGTATTGTACATCTGTGTGTTGGAAATATTCCTTCAGGCAGAGGTGGCAAAAATAGGATTCCAGACCTCCACAGAACTGAATCTCATTCGTAGGGGTAGTGGGGCAGAAGGAGAGTCCTCGAGATAGGACAGGTTCCTCCGTTGGGCTGAGAGTGGTTAGATAGGTTGACAGTGTTGCTGGCTGAGTTGAAAGTATCTGGAATGAGAGATCCTAAGGCATGTAGCAGTTTGGATAGTTTATTGTGCTTTTTCTTCTGAAGGGAGATGAAGTGGTCCTTGTAGGTGGTTTGTTTGAATTGTAGTTAAGTCCGGAAAAGATTAAGTGTGTGTGGATGCTTGGTTTTTTATGATAGTTTCTAATGTTGAGAACTCCTCCTTGATTTTTTTTTCTGTTTGTTGTATAGAATGCTGATAAGGTGATTCCTGAGTTTATTTGCAAGAGTGTGCCATAATCTCTGGCTATACACCGTGGGATATGTAGATTGTATATCACCATTAGACCCTTAGATATGATGTTCATCTGTTTGCACTTGGAAAGGAAGATGATGTCTGTTTGGATCTGTGTGAGTTTCTTTGTGTAGTTGATGGATTTCTACTCCATACAGCTGAATGCAGTGCCTTGCATTTTCAAAAGCTTCAGAGAGGTAGCCGAGTTAGTCTGTACATAAGCTCATGATGACATCTACATGTTTTGTTAGTCTTTAAAGTGCTACCAGACTATTTGTTGTTTTTTAAGTTTATCCTGTACAGACTAACTCAGCTACCCCTCTGAAGCTTTTAAATGGTTTCTGAAAGCTTTGAACTTCCCTTGTAGTCCTTAATCCAGGAACTAGGTTACTCAGCTGGGATGTGGGAGAGGCCAGTCCAGTTTCTCCCTCTGCCTTCTGAGAAGAAATTTGAAGGATTATGAAGGAAGGTCTCCCTCAGTTGAGTACTTTTCCCCAGAGAACCATTCCCACTCTCCTATGATCCAAAGCATACTGAAACACCAAGAGCACTGCTGAAATATAATAGTTTATTGCTATTACCCACATCTACAGATCGGTGGCATGAAGCAGAGAGGGTCAGTGACAGGCCCATACACTGGGGGAGGAGGGCTGCGGAGGCTGTGAATGCACCCCCCACAGCCTCCCCAAGGAAGCATGAGGGGGTTGTTAGGGCAGTGGGTCCACAGCTCTAGCTCAGCCCCCTACTGTCCCCGCGCAGTGGGGAGCCTGCGCTGCCACTCCATCCTCGCCCTCCTCCCACCCCCTGTGAGGTTGGAGTGCCAGCACCAGCTTCCCACTGGGGAGGGGGAGAGAAAGCCCCAAGCCTCGCTATGTGATCTATAGGGAAGAAGCGCTCCACCTCCCCAACTGATTTTTCTGTGGGTCTCAGTGGCCCCTGACCCAAAAAAGATTCTCCACTCCTGCCATAAATAAAGAAAACATGGGAACCGTTTGTGTTGGACATAAATTAATATTTTACTTTATTTAAAATGAAGTTTGATAAACTAACATGATAAACTAAAGTGCTTAGTCTATTTAATATTTTAAATTAACATTTCCTTTCTTATTGGTTAAATTAAACCATTCTGCCTAGTTGCAACACTAGCAAAATGCTCGGGTATAATTATGTAATTAACAGCAAGTTTCCATTAGCAACTGGTGGTCCAGGGAAAGGTTTGCATTGATAACCACTGTATTAGGGGGATGAGAGAGCGCTGTGTTCTGGGGCAGGGGAGAAGAGATGAGCAGGCAGGGCTGGGGGAACGGCACCCCCCACCTGCAAGGAGCAGCCCAGGCCTGGCCCCGCTGGCTGGAAGCCCCACCTACCCTCACCTGGCGCTGGCTCACCTGCTAGAGCAGCGACAGGCAGAGGCAACTTAGGAAGCACCGGACCATGGTGGCCACGCTACCCTTCATGATCCCAGAAGGTAATTTCTATACAACCTTTATTGCTGTATAAAGTTTTTAGTATGATATAACAAAATCATTTTACCAATCGCTGTTTCCACTCCAATTTTTCATTAACCTCTCTTATGCACACTCACTGCAAGACGATTTTGAACTCCTTTATATTTTAAAAAAGAGTGGTCCACATTTACTAAAAAGCATTTACAACCACCCCCACACACCCCTCCCACACACGCACACAAATTCCTGCGCACGGGCCTGTGTGAGCACATAAAATCACGGCAGGCGCTAGGACTTGAGGCTAGCAGCGCTGTCCCCCGAAAGGCACAGACGGGGCTGGGGCTGGGGCTCCTCTCCCTGGGCAGCCGGGGACAGGCTTCCCCTGGCTACGGCTGCGCATTCGTGCTCTGCTCTGTAGCACACCCCGGCGTGCGGCGGGCCGCGCTGGAGCAGCGCTGTGACCTGCCCGTCCCAGCACCAAGCGGCTGCGAGCCCCCACCCCGGGCGCTCTCAACCTATATCAGGGGCTCGTTTAGGACCCAGCGGAATCTGGGCGTGGAGGTCGTAGAGAGGAGCGGGCTGACGTAGGTGGCAGGGCCACCACGCTGCCCGCTGATAGGCTGAGGCGAGGCGTTCTGCTCTTCTCCCCGTCCCCCTCCCCTCCCGGCCGTGTTCAGTCCGCGCCGACGAGTAGCAGAGCAGCAGCGTCCGGGCCTCGCTCCGCGCACGCACTGGAGTGGCGGCGCGCGCCGGGAACCGCCAGGACCCGCCCCGGAGCCAGACACCCCCCTCTCCCCGCAGCCCGGGCAGCACCATGAGCGGCTCCTCCGGGCGCGCCCACCGCTGAGCCCCGCCCGCCCGGGCCTCGCGGATGCTCGCGCCCCCCACGGGCTGAGGATGCTGAAGATGAAGCTGCCGCTGAAGCAGACGAGCCACCGGGCGGAGGAGGCGGCGGGGATGGGGCTGAAGGAGCCCGGCAGCCTGGACTGCCACCTCCAGCTGCAGCAGGTGCCCCGGCCGCCTCCCCGAGGCGGGGCGTCGGCGGGGTGCGGGCGGGAGCGGCCCAGCCAGTTGCCTGGCTTGGGGCCTGGGCCTGGGCCGCCGCCGGCTCCTGCCGCGGGCGCGGCGGCCTGCCGCACGGACAAGGAGACGGTGTACGAGTGGTTCGGGCTGGTGCTGGGCCCGGCGCAGCGGCTGGAGTTCATGGTGGGGCTGCTGGACCTGTGCAACCCGCTGGAGCTGCGTTTCCTGGGCTCCTGCCTGGAGGACTTGGCCCGCAAGGACTATCACTGCCTGCGCGATGCCGAGGCCAAGGCCAACGGGCTCAGCGACCCCGGGCAGCTGAGGGACTTCCGAGACCCGGCCGTACGCTCCAAGCTCATCGTCTATCTGGCGCTGCTGGGCTCCGAGAACCGAGAGGCCGCCGGCCGCCTCCACTGTCTGCTGCCCCAGGTGGACTCGGTCCTGAAGAGCTTCGGGGCCCGGCTGGGGGGGGAGGAGGATGGGTCCGAGGAGGACATAGACGGGCATGGCGAAAACGGACATGTTGAGAGCCTGGACTTAGGGGCTCAGGAGCAGCTGTTGCTGCTGTTCACCATGGCCTCGCTGCACCCCGCCTTTTCTTTCCACCAGCGGGTCACCCTGAGGGAGCACCTGGAGCGGCTGCGGAGCGCCCTCCATGGGGACCAGGAGGAGGATGGCTTCAGCCCTACAGCTCAGGTACCAGAACTCCCACCCCAGTTTCCAGGCAGCATCCTACCACATGTGCTCTCTTGGGCTCGTCTCTTGCTTCCTCCATCTTCTTAGCTAGTGAGGCCCACCCCCACCCTCCCATCCTCTGGCTGTTACTGTAGGAATTCCCCTTGTGACATAATAATGCCCCCAAGGTAGTTCTGGGGGGAGAGGGAGTTCTTCTTGGTAGCTTCAGGCAGAGCTGACTGTTGCCTAGAGTTTTAGGGTGCAAAACATCACCAGTGTAGTCTAAATTACACTTATTTGCCAAAGTTTAAATGGTTAACAATATCAAAATCTTTGGCCCACTTTTGAAAAGGGATTTCACATAGGCTTTAGTGATATGTCCAGTGTGTTGTAGCAACTGAATGGCTAAATGCCAATGTAAATGTAGGCAAGAGATCTTAGCTTTTTAATGGGACAGTGGGTTGTATGACAGACTCAGAGGGACTCTTGAATAGGCAGGGCTCAGGAGTCTAAAGCCCTGTCTTGTTAGAGACTACGTAAGTATAGCTATACTGCCATAGCACTGATGCACCCTATGTTGATGGAAGGGATTTTTGTCAGAGAAGCAACACCACTGTCCCAAACAAAAGTCAGAACAGAAATAGTTTTGCCTTGACACATTTACACTAGGGATTATGTTGGCATAATTATGTTACTGTGGTTTCTGGCTTTTTCACATTCCTGAGTTAGGCTTTGAGCTAAAAGTTAAGTTGATGTAACTAAGATTGGCCCCCGAAACACCAACATTCTGTAAGAAGGCTGAAGACCAAATTACACTAGGAATGGATAGTAGGGATATGAAAGTGTAACTGTTTACATGGTTAACCCATGAGCCTGGACTCATTGGTTAATATTTACAATTACATGCAGGGCCCTTGTATGGTAAGCTGCTCCTGGTGTGCACCAACTCCCAGAGAACTGCCTGCTGCCCCACACTACTGCTCTGTATCAGAGGCAGCAGGGTGGAGGGCAGGCAGGAGCCGATATGCATGGGGAGCCAGCTTTTAAGCTGTCTCCCTGCACAAATGGCTCCCAGGGGAGGCACCTGTCATCCCTCCACCCCCCATATGTAACTGTGTAATGGCTGAAATGTTCTTACTTAAACACATTTTAACATCCCTAGTCAATAGTGGTCATTTTACTGTGTGACCAAATTAAAATGTCCAAAACTAGAATTTCTGTTCAAAGTGGACAGCTTAACTTAGTAACTGCTAAAGTTAAATAACCACTATTGCAGCCACAAGTGGCTCATCAGTGAGAGTGAAGTCTTTCACTAATGACACAAGTCCTCTTTCCATAAGAATCCACTGTAGTGAAACTCAGAATTTCACTCAGTAGCCTTACTTTATGCTCAGCGTTTTTGAATTTTTTAAAAAACTTTTGAAACAATTTCTCATTTATCAGACTACCATTTTTTATGGCTCTATGGATTTTTTGTCTTAAGATAGCATTCTTAAGAGTAAGGGTGGGAAACCTCAGGCCAGGTGTGGCCCTTGGCTTGCCTGGAGCTGGCCTCTGAGACTCAAGGCTCCCCCCAGCGTTGTGGAGCCCTCACTGGTGCTGCCTCCCTGTGGGGCTGGAGCACACAAAATCTACTAGCCTGGTCCCCCTTAGGCTCTGGTGTGCAAAGGGAATGTGGGGAGTGTATTTCTCCTTCTTACTTTGGGGACACCTCGGTGAGGGTTTGTTTGTGTTTTTGTTTATCACTTGTGTGCAACCCCTGACTGATTTTTTTGGTGTGTGTGGGGGGGGGGGGGTCAGCGGTCCCTGACCCAAAAAAGCTTCCTCTCCTCTCTCGAGGAACAAACTGTACAGGCAGGGTGTCTGCAACTTGTTCCATGTATAGAAATGATCTTGTTTGTTCTACAGTGAAGAACTTTCGTTAAAGTGTTTGACTACCTACAATAGTGTTAATATGCAGTTATCAAGGGGATGGGACAAGCAATAGTTGGGCAAAAAACCCATGGCATCCTGAACAAAAGAGAATAAGCACTTCTTTCCAAAGATACCAAGGCAAACTCTTATTGCGGTGTGTCTTGGGATACTTAAGGACCAGATGGTCATCAATTTTTTAAGATTTTATACGTTTTCAGTAAACATTCAACTCTCTTTGAATTATGCAGTTGGCAGGTCTGCAG
Organism: Apalone spinifera; assembly: GCA_030068395.1. Classification (NCBI taxonomy): domain Eukaryota; kingdom Metazoa; phylum Chordata; order Testudines; family Trionychidae; genus Apalone; species Apalone spinifera. The sequence continues at coordinate 108,853,199 of CM057846.1, read as the reverse complement.
CAGTGAGTAGATGTTCTGATGGTAAAATCTTAATGAATTCACATAAGCTGTTAAATAAAGTTGGGAAGATGTATGCCTTATTTTGGCAAAATCATCAAGTTTGGCTATAACAAAGACCTGCCAGGATTCACTGTGTGAGGGGAAAGGGTTCTGATAAATAATAAATTAGCTGGGAACTTTTTTCTGTTGGGTGTGAATACTTCAACTGAAATTAGAACACAGTAAGCACTTATAACTAGATGAGCCATATGAGAGCCTTAACCAGACCATTAAGTTAGTTTTATTGACAAGGGTCCAAGTCCACAACAGTGCTAAGGCATCTAAATAGAGTGACCAGATATCCTGTTTTAAAGGAGCAGTAATGTGTTTAAGGCAGAGGTGGGCAATAATTTTTTGCCAGGGGGCCACTTCAAAAATTTCTGAAGTGGCCCCGGGCTGCTCTGGAAGGGGTGGGGCCAGGATATTTCTGGGTTCCCCATACCATGATTAGTCTGGGGGGTGGGAGTAGTGCCTTTGCTCTCTCTTTTCTCCCCCGCCCCCACCCCCACCCGGCTCTTCCTAGGTGCCTATGCCTCTGGCTGGGAGGAGACTTCCCCTGCCCTCAGGCCAATCAGGACCTGAGGGTGGGGGAGTGCACAAAATCTCCTCCCACCCTGCCAGGAGCACATGCTGCTTTTAGGTGTTGTGAGCTGCTTGCAGGGTGGGGACAGAGCAGAGGACATTTTGCATGCCCCCCCTTTCCCTCTAGTCCTGATTGGCCTGAGGGCAGGGGAGCGTGGGAAGCCTCCTCCTGCCATGCCAGGATCACTTGGCACTTCCAAGCACTGTGTGCTCCTGGCAGGATGGAGGAAACTTCACGTGCTCCATCCACCTCCAGGCCCTAATTGGTCTGGGGGGCAGAAGAGTGGCAGAGCTTCTGAAGGCCGTATCCACCTGCTTGGCATGCTGGATCTGGCCTGCAGAGGCCCTCTTGCCTACCCCTGATTTAAGGCTCCTTGCAGCTATCCCAACTTTTTCTCAAAATGACCAAATTGTCCAGTATTTTCTGCTTCCTCCTCCACCAGTAGTAGAGAGGGGACAGTGATTTCCAGCCTGTTGCCACCTGAAACCTGCAGAGGCTTGGTACTCGCTTCACCTGTTCCCTCCCCCAATGCCCTGGGTCTTGCCCCCCAGGGAGCACAGAGCTGCTCCTTTTTCTAGGTATCCTCTCATAGCTGAGTCACATCTCTCTGGCAAGACTCAAAAGCCACAGAAGCTCCTGCACTCAGGTTCCCTGAGTCCTGGGGCACCATATGTGCCCATGCTGTTGCTGGTGGACCGGAAACAACTGGGTTATGTCAGTGGCCAGCAGCAGCTTGGAGGTGCTAGCTGCCTTTTGACGTGTGGGCAAGAAGGGATGAGCTTTGAAAACACATGGGCCAGGTCATCCTTTCCTCGCTTGTGGCTGGAAGCAGTTGCTATCCCTTCCCTCACACACAGCGCTGAGAGGCTTCTGGTGATCTGTTCTACTGTGCACACTAGCAGAAATCTGGGGGAACATGTGACTATTCATGCCCCTTTCCCATGTGTTGCCTTGGGAAGATGCAGAGCCAGGTGAGGTAGGTCCATCCTGGGGGCCCAGCCAAATAGAGGGAGGAGAGAGCTGAGCAGGAACAGGGTCAGCTGGTTGTTCATATTTCTTTCTTCCCCCCCCCCCCCCCCCCCCCCGTGAGATAGGGGCACTTGTGTGAGGGTGGAGATGTATCAACCCTCTCTGTGTGAACCCTAAAGACTTAAAGATAAGTTAAATAAAGAATCTTACAACGCAGTATTTCCTTAAGTGGTCAGTCAAGTAAACTTAATGTTGATATGAATGTTGTACTGTGTAGTTCTGATTGCCATTGACCTCACTTGAATATGAATAATTTTTCAAGGTGTTCTGTATTTAGCATAGGGAAATATGGTCCCCCTATATCTAGCTAAAGGGGGACGCCAATGTCTTAGGATGCCAATTCCTGCCAAACCATGTATGTGCTTGTTTCTGCCGCTGGACTTGTATGCTGTTCCCTCCCTCTACGTGTCTCCCAGTCTATGCCCCAGACTAGTGATTTGTATGTTTGCCTGCCTGAATGGTTTGTGGGGCTTAATCCAATAGGTGTGATAGAGGCTGCATATTACATTGGGTCCCATTCAGAGTGTAGCCACTGAAGAAGGTGATATTGGTGATGCCCACCTTTATAACTTATTTTGGTGGTTAGATCACTCAGCTGAGATGCAGGAGACCCAGATTCAATTCCCTTCTCTGTTGCAAGGGGGAAGAGTGCTTGAACAGTGATTTCCTACCTCAAAGTCCTCTGAGCTATAGGATTCTTGTGAGGAGGGGAGAGCTCCCTCAGTCTTCCTCACTGTTGAAGCAGTTTCACCATGGATAAAGAATGAATAATTAGAGCATGGGGACTGAACTCTAGATCTCCCATCTCTGCGGTAGATACTCTAATCACTGGTGTAGTTATTCTTGACTTCTGTGCTCTATATATCCATAGTAGATCCTCTGGGCCGAAGTCAGAGAATTCACTGTACACGGACCTGGGCACCTAACTCAGCTTTGTGGATTACAGGGTTCCCATGATTTTCTTGACGCCCTGATGCTCAGCATTGCAGTTTATGTCCCTTTGAGTGTACCCATGGAGGCTATTTTGTATAACAGTTCAGCTTTAGCTTAAAAGCTGTGGTTGAAAAAGCCTTGTTAGCATAGTTTACATATTCTATTCTAAGTAAAATGCAGTGGTAACCAAATCAGGTTGGCTCACCCTTACAGTCACTTTGTATAACTTACAACAGCGGTGGACAGTAATTTTTGCTGGGGGGGCACTTAATGAATGAGTTATCTGGGGCTGGAAGCTTTAAGAACATAAGAACGGCCATACTGGGTCAGACCAAAGGTCCATCTAGCCCAGTCTCCTGTCTACCGACAGTGGCCAATACCAGATGCCCTAGAGGGATCACAACAGGTAATTCTCATGTGATCCCTCCTCTGTCACCCACCTGCAGAGAAACAGAGGCTAGGGATACCATTCCTACCCATCCTGGCTAATAGCCATTGATAGGCCTAACCACCATGAATCTATCTAGTGCTTTTTTGAGCCCTGTTAAAGTTCTAGCCTTCACCGCATTCTCTGGCAAAGTTGTTCCACAGGTTTACTGTGCACAGAAAAACTTCCTTTTGTTTGTTTTTAAACCTGCTGCCTATTAATTTCAGGTGGTGACCCCTAATTCTTTTATTGTGAGAATTAAAAGGGCTTGCACCTCTGGCCCCTGCTCTGGTAGCATCACAGCCAGGAGCCATTTAAATAGACTCTTGTTGCCTGGAAATTTGGTGGCACAGGCAGCAGGCTATAAGTAGAAAGCAGCTAGATGCAGTCCAGATCTCTTCTTCCCCCCCCCCCCCCCCCCCCCCCCCCCCCCCCCCCCCCCCCCCCCCCCCCCGCATCTTGCCCAGGCCTGGGGTACATAGAACTAAAGCTGCTGCATCACCTTTTCCCTCCAATTTTTATAATAACACTGAGCATTTCCTATGACTGGGTGGATGGATCTTGCCTATAAATGCTGTGGGCTCCCAATCAAATAACTTGCAGTTAAACCAGGGGAGACAGTGTGGTTGGAGACACGGGTTTGCCATTTAAGTGGTGTGGCCTTAAGCATGTAACTTAACCTGTAGGTCCCAATTTACACATGGGAGGTAAATACCTTTCCTCTTTCCCAAGGGAATCATGGGTTTGTCTGCACCTTTTCTGGGGGGTGAGATGCTAATTATTGGAAATTTAAGGCACTATGTGTGGAGTTTGCAGTAGTTTGTACTGGGCGTTTCTAGAGTGTTTTTCTGCCAGGTTAGTTCCACTGCTGCAGTCATTCAGTTTGTCAATTACACGTGGGAGCCCCAAAGGCAGGTGTTTTACTTCCATCCTTCATTGTAGATGTGGCGAGCTAACTCAGACCTGCCCAAATGTAGCTTCCCCATGAACACAGCCCCAGACGTTTGTGACGGGCTGGAGAACCCTACTAGTAAGAGAGCAGAGAAGTGCGCACTTCAGGGGGAGACCTACCAAGGGGCCGGACTGTCGCTGTCGAGGAGGGGTGCTGGGAGGAGCCGGATCTTCACCACCCGGCTGCCCTGCAGGGTCCGTGCCCAGGAAAGCGCGGCCGCCCCTGTGGTGGAGAAGGGCTTTGCATCGTGGGGAAGATGCTTCCTGCCCCTGTGTGGGGCGGCGAACCCCCGTGTTTCGCTGGGGGCGGCTTGCGCTGTCCTGTCGCATTGGTTGGGGGGAGGGGCAGAGCGAGTCGGTGTTTAGTCGTCTTTGTGGCTTCCCGCCCCGATTCAAAATGGCGGCTGGGAAGTTGGGCCCGTGTCACGTGACCTCATGCCTGCCCTAAGGGCGGAGCCTTCATTATATAACGAGCTGGCTCTGGTTGGTTCCGGCGCGGGGATAGGGGGGGCCGCTGGCCGTTGTGATTGTGGCGCGTGTCCAGCCAATGGGGGGGCGCAGTGTCGGGGCGTGCAGGTCGCTGTTTCGGGCGGAGGATGGGAGCCGTGGGTCGCGAGGCGGAGACATGCTGCCTAAGGGGAGTTAGCGGCCGTAGAGCCGAGTGTCTGCCTCGCCCCCAGGGGGCTGCGTCACAGAACCCGTGGGGCGAGGAGCGGGCAGAGATTTTCCTCAGCAGCCTGCGAGGCGTTTTGTGGCCGCCTCTCCCTGCGGCCCGCCCGAAGCCGCGTGTCGCCCGCCTGCTAACCTGGCGTGCAGGGCAGCAGCCGGCGCCGTGCAGCAGGGACTGGCTTCCGGAGGCGGGAAGTGTCTAGCTGACCGGGCTACGGCAAGTGCAGGGCGGGGGGGACGGGGACGGTCTGTGGCTTTGTGTTCCAAGAGCCTTGTCCCACGCTCAGTGTGCGGTCTCCCTCGCCCATCTCCTTATGCAGAGTCCTGAACCCTAAGTTTCCTGACCTGACTCATGCTCAGCTGGTAAATCGCCAAAAATACCTAATAAAACAACCAAGAGCCCTATGGCGCCATAAAGACCACCAGATTTATTTAGGCATAAGCTTTGGTGTGTTTAAAAAGTCAGATTGCATCTGTTAGTCTTTACAATGCCCCAAGACTTGTTTTTTGCAGTCAAAAACTAATACTCACAGAAACTAACACTGCTAGAAATAACATACATACATACAGGGACAACCCCCATGGACTAGAATAGTGTCTTAAATCAAATAATTTTGTTTGTCCTAATAACGAGTTTTGAAATAAAACATTTAGATTGGGCAGATTTTTTTTTTTTTTAATTTTTGGCATAGGTTTGAGGGGTAATGTCAACACTTATTTGGAAGAATGTTTTTTTCATCACTTTAAATTTTCATAATTGCAGGAAATTATGGGTGGCCTGACAAATTACGTAATGACAATAGACATTGACATTAAAGCAGTTAAAGCTTTGTAACTGTTAACAAGCAAATTGTCAGCACTCCATGTCAAGATACAAAGTATCATTGTCCAACATCAGTATTATTGAGAATCTTGCTTTGTGGAGTGTTTTTTGACATGCAGTACAGTGAAAGTAGTTGGTTCATTCTGTTGTCATCTCTGTAGGTTCTTCTATCTTCTTGAGGAATGTTAAGAAGCATGTAATTGATTAATCGTGTAGTCGACAAAATTTTGTTTTAATGGATAAGGATTAGCACTGCAAGCACTCATCCTGGCTTCTGCTGATTCCTGGAGCTATCCCTGCTGCAGCTATAATGGAGTTAGTTCCCAGACCTGGCATGAGCCAGGTCTGAGCTGGGCTGCCTGCCCACCAGCTCCTAAATACTTTTAATGCACAGTCACAGCAGGGATAGCTCTTGGGACCCAGCACCACCCTGGAATGAGTCAGACTGCTGGCCAGCCCTCTTAAAAAATTTACTGGGGGGCAAGGGGAAGAATGCTTGTAAGTTGGTAACATTAACCGGTAAGCTTTTGCTTATCAGTTAATTGACTACACTGTTATATCCCTAACCGCCTTATGCCTTTTTTTCATTTGCCAATGAAGAAGCAAGGGATAACTTGACACTGCAAAATTAGCCCATAGAATTCACTGCTATAGATAAAACTGAGGCAAGTAGTTGAGCAGTGAGTAAAAATAAATATATTTTCTAAATATGCCCATCATTATCCCTGTAAGCCTTTCTTATTAGAAGCCTAAATTAAAATTTATTAAAATCTCCTATGTTAATGTAATCTGTTTTAGTGGCAAACAAGAGGACAAATGGTGGTTGTACGGTGCCAATCAACAAATGGTGGTTGTACTGTGCCATTGAGAACAAGATGGATAACTCATTGCACTCTTGACCTCTGAGAGCTTGTCAGCTTTCTATTAGCTGACTTTTCAGAGTGTGTGTGTGTGTGTGTGTGTGTGTGTACACCCACACAGTGCTTTTTGTCAATGATATAGTACCTCAGTCTTCAATGTATGTATTCTCACACCACCCTTGTGTAAAAAGTGTTATCCCCATTTTACGAATGAGAAAATTAGGCATAAAGGCTAAGTGGCTTGCCTGAAGTCACACAAGAAGTTCCTACAGGGAATTGGATATGTGAGATCTTAGTTCTTGACTTGTCCTAACCACTGGATAGTCTTTTAACTTGTAATGCAAATAAAACAAGGCATGTACAGATCCCTGATTACTCTAGAAAAGCATTTCTTGGAAACATTGCCACAGTTGGTCATAAATAGGAAATTTCAAGGTAGCACAGCAGTGGATTTACACCTAATTAAGTTGATTAACTTCATTTGTTTATTGTACCTGTAAATAAGTAGCCTGGAAAAACTGTTCTAAAAAGAACTATTGATTAGCAGCTGCTTGTCATAACAGTATATTTCTTCTGTAATTGGCCATTTGATTATGCGAGCATTCCGTTTCACTTAATCTAATCTTTTTTTAAAAGAAAAACATGAAACCTGCAGACCATTGACCAAAAAAATTATTTTAATTAAAAGGTGGCAGTTCAAATATATAACATTTTTCACATCTCTAATTTATATTAATCACGTAGCCAGTGGAAATTCCATAGGTTATATGGTCTCTTAAGTATGCCTTTGGATAGACTATATTAAGGAAATAGGCAGTAGTGCATTTTGTCACTCACATTTTAAATTTGAGTATCTTGGGTCTGACCTGTAAGCAGAAAGCCAGTTCCTGATTTTGGTGGTTTTTAGGTCAGTTTTAGAAAATTCTGGCAAATACAGACGGTCCAGCTTTCTAAAATGAATGGTATTACTATAGCTTTGTTTCCTAAATCTCCTGGTTTTAAAGCCAACAGAGTATATTATAGCAGGAAATAACTAAGGATGTTAAAATGTGTGTATTGGAAAAATTCAATGGTTACATGTTTACATGCAGGCGGGGATAGCTCTCTGGGAGTTAGTGCATCCGAGGAGAGGGCAGGCAGGTGAGAGCAGGTGCTCACCAGGAGTCAGCTTTTAAGCCAGCTCCCCGTGTGTCTGGACTCCCACCTGCCCCCTTTCCAATGCTGCTGCTTCTGTATCAAAGGCAGCTGAGAGGGTGGGGGCTTGCATGTAACTGTAAAGGTTCAGAGATGAGCCCAGGCTTATCGGTTATCCATTTATCCTATCACATCCCTAGAAATAACAAGTTAGACAGTTCTTCAAAATTGTTAATATAGTCTTTCTGATGTCTGTGGTACAGATAACGTGAATGCTGTATCTTTCAAGGCATTAGGCTGTGACTTAAAGAGAGCCATAATAATCTTCTGGCAGCTGTATTGGTCTTTTGAAAGTTGGATAGCAAGTAGTCACTTCTGCTTTTCCCAAAACGTGCTAAAAATTGTCAGTTCAGAGAGCTTGCTTAACTACAGCCATAATAGAACTTGTTTTTGTCAACTTCCATTCAGTGTCCAGATGCTAACAGTTCTCTGATCTAATAGAAAGTGAGACCAGGAATTTAGATGAAAGCAGAAAGACAGAGTTTGAAGTAGCTTGGCCTCCATCAAAAGTCTTGTGTATGGCTGTCCATTGTATCCAGTGATGTTATGGCCTACTTGACAAACCACTTCCATTTTACTGGAATAGTGAAGAGGTCCGTTTAAAAATGCCTCTCTCTATCCAAAGCATTTTTGTGTTTAATTGTAGAAAAATTGCAATTAGTAAAGCTGTTAAAACTATAATTGGTTCAATACTCATATTGTATTCTGAATTTATTATACATCTCAGCAGGCTGGAATGATGGATGTTGGAGTGAATAGGCTAAGGATTGCAGTTGAATGACTAAGCATCTGTGCAAAGCATTTTAATGTTCAGAAGACACTCACAATTTTTCCTATTAATAGAGAAGTCATAAGCTTGAAAACAGAAAAATTTCTCAAGCCTAATAAAGCTCACCCAAAATAGACCAAGTACAATAACAGTGTGTTGATTTAAATAAGCAATTGAATGAGATTTTTGTGCCAGTTTGATTCAGTGTAAAATAGGAGCAGGGATGCTTATGGTGGCTTGAACCCATATTTACACTGTTCTGATTCTGGACTGGTCCACAGCCCTTGATGCCACTAACTGGCATCAAGGGCTGTCTAAGTTATAGCATCTTGTCCCGGAGTGCTTGTTGGCTGTGGCACTGCGTAGAACTTAGCTTTTGTCCTATTCCTGATGTGCCTCTGTTGCAAGATGTACGAATGGGTCCTTACAAGACCAGTTTGTGTTTGGGGAAAATACTCTCATTCATATATATTTAAGGCAGGGGTCTAAAACACACAATCCATGGGCCATTTGTGTCCCAAGAAGTTTTACAATGTGGCCTGTGCATAGCTGCTGGCACTTGAGTCCCCGCAGCCTTGGGAGGGGTATTTGTACTCTTTCCCCAACACCAATCCCTGCTCTGCCCCCATCCTGTCTCTTCCCATCCCTGTTTTGTCCTCCTCCCTCCATTGAACCCCTTTGTTAAAGCCTCCTGTCCTAAGGGATGTAGCCTCAGGGCTTACTGAGGGAGTGGCAGCAGGGGATTGGGGTCCCTCCCCCTGCACTCAATCCTAGGGTGCACTGACTTGGGAGGTGGAGCAGGCTGCTACATAGCTCTGCTTCTTTGCAGCTGCTGCTGCCCCTGTGCAGGCAGATGGGTGGTCCCTGCTGCTGACCCCAGCCTAGCCAGGACCCTGCAGGCGACACTGAATATGGGGGACCATCATGTCCATAGGGCAGTTGGGACAGCTACCAAGACCTGGGGTGGCTTTGCCAAATCGTACTATGGATGGGACAGCTGTGCACCTACTTTCTCAGGCCAGAGGGACATGCCAACAGTTGTGCAGAGCTAGCACAAGCTGGGACTGAATGCTTGCGGTGCTAATCCTTATTGATTGACGACTTACATGCTTCTTAACGGACATTGTTTATACACTTGTATTTGAGTGTTTAAAATTAAGATAATAAATTATTACTATATTTGTCAATTTTTTTTAAAAGACTAGTGTTTAGGATGTGAACAGTTAACCGGTTACCCAGTTAGCATCACCCATTAACAGGTGATATTTAATAAGTTTAACCAGTTGACTAATTAAACTGGTTTTTACATCCCTACTAATGATCTTGATTGTCCAACTTGAGACATTTTAAAGGAACCTGGTAAGTAGACAGCATTTTATTTTTAAAAAAGTCCCTTTGAAACTGTCTCATGTTGAGCATCTTGAAAATTGAGTTACTGTCACTAGTCATTTCTTAAAAATCTTAGTTATTGTCAGTAACGTATACTGTTTACCCATAGGAAAAAATAAATTGCTTGCTTGGTTGCTACTAATAGAAAAACACACCCTCTCAGATTTGACAATTTGTCTTGCATAATTTCAGTTGGTGGGGGTTTTCTGAGAATATACATTATTTGAAGGATCTTCCTTTCTATTTTTTTCCCCTTCCATATAGAATGACTTTTCCTGTAGTGACTGCATGCCAAGTAACGAGAACAGTTTGGATCACTTCACACCTCATGATGGACTTTCGATGGCCTCTCGTAGACCTCAACGGGAAGGTATGTAAATAAAATGGTTTGAATGGTTTTGATATTCTTTGCATGTTAAATTTAACCTGGTGTAGTGGGACACCTAAGTTTTGCTTTTCCCTTCAGTTAACCTATGTGCAGTGGGACCACTTCATCTGCATCACTACAGAAACCAATATTGCAAAACATTTTATGAATAAAGATGTTGAGAAGTAGTAGAGAATTGTTGCTTGCTTGATTCACTCTTCCTACCTAAAACTCGGACATTAAGGCTTTGTGTTTAGTTCAGGGGTAACCAGACTGGCTCCCGAGCCATCTGCTGCTCTTTTACAGTTAGAGTGCAACTTACAGAGCCCCTTTTTCCCCAGCATGCCATTTTTCACCTACCAAATGGAAGGTAGTTCAGGGCTCTTACCCTGTGGAAGAGGAAGTTCAGGGGCTTCTACCCAATTAGGAGGGGACATAGAGGCTTCAATCCTGTTGGAGGCACCTGCTAGGGCTTAGAGCCATAGCGCTTCTCTTTCTGAAGCTCTGAGCACCAGCAGACCTCTCCAGTGTGGCTGATGACCAAAGCCCTAATATCCTGCCACAGGGTAAAACTTCCAAGCAGGCATGCTTAGCTCTCCAACTTAAGAAGATAATCATATGTGGCTAGAAGGATCAGTACATTTTGCCGCTCAATTTAATCTGTCCTCCTGCATGTTGCAGACCCTAGAACCTCACCCACCCACTCCTGTTACAGACCCACAGTCTGTGTCTGAATTACAGCAGTCTTCAAATCATGATTTAAAGATTTCAAGTTATGAAGAAACTACCATGGGAAGTAAGATGAGGAAAAACAACAGAAGAGAGTTGGTAGTTTTTCAAAGGAACATTAAGGGCCTAAAAGCAAACTACTCCACTGCGTAGGAAAGATAGAAAGTATGGCAAGAAACCACCGTGGCTTAACCAGGAGATCTTACATGATTTAAAATAAAAAAGGAGTTGTATGAAAAGTTGAAACTAGGTCATAAAACAAAGGATGAATATAAATAAACAACGTAAATATGTGGGGGCAAGATTAGAAAGGCAAAGGCACAAAACTAGCTCAATCTACTTAGACACACAAAGGGTAACAAGATATTCTGCAAATATATTAGAAGCCAGAGGAAGACAAAGGACAGGGTAAGCCAATTGCTCAGTAAAGAGGGAGGAAAAAATAACAGGATACTTGGCAGAGGTGCTTAATGGTTCGTTTCAGTTTTCACCAAGAAGTTTGATGGTGATGGGATGCTTAATATAGAGAATGCTAATGGATATGGGGTAGGTTTAGAAGTTAAAATAGAAAAAAGTTAAAAATTACTTAGATGTCTTAACGTCACCAGGGCCTGATGAAATGCATCCTAGAATACTCAAGGAGCTGATAGAGGAGATATCTGAGCCTTTAGTGATCTTCCTCAAAAAGTTGTGGAAGTCAAGAGAGACACTGGAAGAGGACAAATATAGTGCCCATCTATGAAAGGGAAATAAGAACAACTGCAGACCAATCAGTTTAACTTCTGTGCCAGGAAAGATAATGGAGCCAGGGGCAGCCCTAGACTAGCTGCCAGCAACTGGCACCCTAGGCGAACAATGCAATCTGAGCCCCCACCTCCAAACTCCTCAATGATATTGCGCCACCATTTGGTACCCCATTTAACTTGGGACCCTCGGCGACCGCCTAGTTCGCCTCTATGGACGGGCCGCCCCTGAATGGAGCAAGTAATTAAGGAATTTGTCTCCAAACATCTAGAAGATAAGTTAGCATGGATTTGTAAAGAACTAATCATGTCAAAACAATCTGATATGGTATCAAAGAAAGCTAACAAGTCTTATGGGTAAGGGGAAAGCAGTGGACATAGTATACCTAGACGTTAGTGTAAAGCATTTGATATGGTCTCTGATGACCTTATCAATAAACTAGGGAAAAACAACCTAGATGAGGCTACTATAAGGTGGGTGCATAACTGGCTGGGTAACTGTTCTCAAAGAGTAGTTATTAACAGTTCACAATCATGCCTGAAAAACATAACAAGTGGAGTTCCATAGGGGTCCGTTTTGAGACCAGTTCTGTTCAATATTTTCATCAAAAATTTAGATATTGGCATAGAGAGTACTCTTATTAAGTTTGCAGATACCAAGCTGGGAGGGGTTTTAACTGCTTTGGAGGGTAGGGCCATAATTCAAAATGATCTGGGAAAACTAGAGAAACGGTCTGAGGTAAATAGGATGAAGTTTAATAAGGACAAATGCGAAGTACTCCACT
>CM057846.1:108827266-108840809 GCA_030068395.1 Apalone spinifera | reverse complement strand
TATCTAAAAGGGTGTCACAAGGAGGAGGGAGAAAAATTGTTCTCCTGGGCCTCTAATGACAGAACAAGAAACAATGGGCTTATTGCAGCAAGGGAGGTTTAGGTTGGACATTAGGAAAAACTTCCTAACTGTCACGGTGGTTAAACACTAGAATAAATTGTTTAGGGAGGTTGTGGAATTTCCATCACTGGAGATACTTAGGTGTCTAGCCAACCTACTCTTATCAGGGATGATCTAGGCTGGGGTGGGCAACAATTTTTGCCCGGGGGCTGCTTCAAAAAATTTTGAAGTCACCCCTTCCAAGGTGGCCCGGGGCTGGGATGGGGCCTAAATGGGAAGGGGCAGGGCTACCCCACCCCCAGACCATTATTGGTCTGGGGGTGGAGGAGCCTCTTTGCCACCTGTTCCCACTAGGCACCCCTGCCCTGGAAGAACAAAGACATTAACTAGTTGGCACATTACAAATCCAATTTTTCCTGTCTCTAACATGTACTTTTTCACATCAGAAACTATGAATGGGATACATCCATCCCACTTACTTAGCCTCACTAACATGGGTCCTACAGTTGACTGGTACTACTTCTGCTGCGGGGGGGAGGGATGGATGGACAGACAGATCTTTCTGTTACTTTTACTCCAGTTCATCTGATGAAATGGGTTTTACCCATGAAAGCTTGTGGTTCTATATATTTTTGTTAGTCTCTGTGGTGTCACAGGACTACTTACTTTTATTGAGAATCTGGTGTTTGAAGAGTAATTTTCAGATCTGAGACACTTACATCCTTGAACAGCAGGGCTATGGGCTTCTTCTCCCATTTGCCTCAGAGTAACTGGCAGTGAAGATGCATGATTCTCTAACATGGTGATGCTATCATAACAGATAAATAAAAATTGAAACTAGACCTGTAACCTAGTACAACAAATTGCTGTGGTTTTTTTTCAGCTGTCCACATTGAGAAGATAACACTGAAAGGAGTATCAAGAAAAAGGGCTGACAAACACTTGGAGTACACATTTAAAGTAAGCAAATAATAGCTGGCTTTTAAAAATACATTGTTTTGAATATAAAGTTAACATGGCTTAGGGATATAAAAAGTCTTTAAAAATAATTAGTGTTAGATTTCTCTCGCTACTAGTTCTGTCAATGCGGTGTCTACATATTCCAAGACACATGCGCTCTACTTCTTTCATTAAGGCATGGCCCAAGTACTGCCTTATTTCCGGACTTGAGTTGTGAAGGTGCAACATACTGAGCATCAGTTAGACCTCCAAGTGCTGATATGCTTGAAAATCTTGACCTTTTTGTGTCTAACCCGGACCTGGAGAGTTGTATGTCTGTGAAAATTCTAAAACAAAAACAGTGTGCTACTAAAATATGTAATACTAAAATTGTTTCATTGCACAGATGTCCTGAGGTTCTTGTCTGCATCTGCCTCTAGGACAGATGTCAGAAAGGTGGTCAAAGCCATGTTAACCTTTAAGAACTATGTTCTAATGTTTGGTAGCACAAGCAGTGGTCCTTACAAGCACTACTTTCTGGAAGGTGCATCCTAGAAGCATGAAAATACACAGAGACAATGATCTGATGGCTGCTGAGGATTGGGGGGTTGATTAAATGAGTAATGCTTTGCTACTATACTGAAGTGCATTGTTAGACTATTGTTACTGTGCATCAATGACCTTGAATTCTGTAAGCTGCTGCTACTTCAATTCAATTAAGACAACTTAATTTGCCCTTAGCCAATATTGTGTAATGTGACCAAGTACATAAAGCACTAGATTGGGGTTCAGATTCCTGACTTTTTCCTGGCTCTGCTACTTCCATGCTGGGTAATACAAGTCATTTCACCTCCCTCTGTTAGTTTCCCCAGCTGTAAAATGTGATAAGGATACTGATATTTCGGAAAGCATTTTGACATCTTCTAATAAAATGCTATAGAAAAGCAAGGTATTTCAGAATCTAAACTTACATGCCACTAGCAAGTAGACCATAAAAATGTAACTATTCCCTTGCAAAAACTTTTAAATTTGGAGCTAAAGTTTAAAAAAAATTCACTGTTTTTCTTCCCCTGAAATAGTGTTGTACAGAACGTTAACTTAGAATTTAGTCTACAAAATGTGGAATACACTGCAAATGCACAGGATGGTGTAGTTGAAGCAATCTTAACTGAGAACAACCAGAAACTTGGATTGTCTTTTTCAGCTGGAAGTGAGCCTCCCAGCCTGATAAACAGACTTTGTACTTGCTCTATTTGTATTGCGATGCTAAAAGTAGGAGTTTGGAAATTATGGCATGGGCATCTGCTTGGACTTGCCTCCAGAGTCCAACCCTGCAAACCCCCCTGGATCTGAACTCTGATAGCTAGACTGATCCTTTGCCCATGCCACAATATCCAAACTGCTACTTATAATGCACTAGCTTGAGCAAATTTAATGTGAGACACCCCCCTCCCCCCCACACTCCCTCTTGGCTAAAAGGCATGCTCCCATCTTCAGCGTAGACATATCTTTTAGACAGCCATCTCTAGCCATTGCAAAATTGTTTTATTGATGACATAAACATGAATAACCCAAAGGTGTTTCAGAGAGCCAGTCTGCAGATTATCATGATAGCAGTCTCCAAATCCAATGACATGAAGGAGGCAGAGACTTGCTGGAAAGCGTTAAGTGAATTCTCCAGATCCTCTTCCTTTGTTCCAGTAGGGAGGAGGATAGCTCCTTCTCCGGTGCATCTGGGAACAAAATCTTCTCTGCAACTTTTGTCTCTTGCTCCAAACCAGTTGAGATACGTGCCTTTTAAGTTCTTCTCTAGTCTTCAGTAGACACAAGGAAGCTGTCGTCCTTCATAATCTCTACCATCTTATAAGGTTCTCCCGAGTCTGTATTGGAAATGGTACTTAGAACCACTCAGTTATTGCTAAATACCCTCTTTGAGCTATCAGCTCTACTTCGTGATGTATAGGATCTTCTAAGGTTAGGTTTGAACCCAAGAAACTGAACTGAACTTAGCAGAGGAGTGGAAAATAATTTACTCTTCACTTAAAGAAAATATTTAGAGGCTTTATTTAGCTGATCACATTTTGGACTAGTGCAGCCAAGCATGGAGAAGTACTGATTTCAGTGTATAAACACATACCAGAATTTGAGGTCTACTCTAATTTCGTAGTATTTTGAGGCATACTTACGTTGCATCCTACAGCTTGTCTTGTATGATTTTTTTTAAACATTAAAATTTAAAACTCTAACTTTGAAATAGCTAATATATAATACAACTAGAGTACCTGAATAGAGGGCTTGACTTCCTAAGCAAGAGTAGTGGAACTAAACTTTGTATGCCTGACAATGAGTCTTCTCTAAAGAAGCAGTGTTGGTTTGCTGTTCTTATGCCTGGAACTAGTAATTACTGAGTGCTAAGACTGCATCTAGTAACTAATTGGGTAGCCTCAGATGAGTGATTTAGGCCTAAGTTTTCAGGAGTCTGCAAGTCTTGTGTGTCCAGGTGGATTCCCATCTCCTTCCCCTTTGCACTAGCACTCCTGGACACACTAGAAATGATGGATTTCACTTGAAATTATTGGTGCTTGTTCCTCCAGAAATGATGTCTGAGTTGTGTTTGTAGAGTGCATCCAAAGTTAGTACAAGTTGAACCTCTGGTCTGGCAACATGATTTAAGTTTGTCCATTGTCCACTTATCATGGGTATGGTCAAGTTTCCTGCAGTCCCGTAAAGTTTGTTTATAGCTACCAGTCCTGGCTCTCAGTGTTCTGTGTTGTAATTTAGAGCTAAATAATCACTAAATCTCTAAGAGACCAGCAAACAGTGGAAGCATGCTTTTTTTTATCCTTTAGCTGCTTTTTTTTCTTTGTGCCAGTACAGTAAAATTGTGTAACAGCACTAACAGTTTTATGAAGAGCTGATAATCTTTGCCTATACATAGGCTTATATAGGGTCTGTCAATACAGTCGTACCTTATTGAGCAGCATTGCAAGTGCTGTTTTATTTATTTGCCTTGGTGAAATTAGAGCCCCACTCACTACTAGAGATGTTAACTGACAGTTATCTATGTTAATGTGTAACAGCTGGAAATTTTAGCAGTTACATGTTCATGGGGTGGGAGTTGGTGCTCGCAGGGAGCAGGCTTTTAAGTCTGCTCCCCATGAGCACCAGCTGCCACATGTTCTTCTCCCCCTGCTGCCTCTGATAAGGAGACAGCAGTGCCAGGGGCAGGCATCTCTGCAGGAGGGGAGTCAATAAATGTGGGGAACTGGCTTGAAAGCTGCTTACTGCATGTCCTGATTCCTGTCTGCCCCCTTCCCCCACATACAGCACCCGTGCTGCTGCTTCTCTGTCTGCTTTGGGAGGGGACAGGTGGCTCCAGAGGAATTGGCAGTGCTCAGGTGGGAGGCAGCACAAACAGGGGCAGATGGCTCCACAGGAGCCAGCTCCCCCTTCCTCTCCCTTGCTGCCTCTGATACAGAGGTAGCAAAGGGGGCGGGGGCATGTAGTTAATTTTACTGATAATTAACTGATAAGCCTAGGCTTGTGTAAATGACTACATGCTAACATCCTTACTCACTGCGATGTTGACCTCCTGTGGTTCAGCAAATTCTCTGGTTCATCACTGTAAGGACCTGATCAATGGCTGGATGAACTTGTAGTCTTTTTGAAAATATAGCTCTTACTACCTTTATTTCACCAAAATGGTTATTAATACTTAATTGCAGTGGGTATTTGTATGCTAGTTTGAAATGGATAGTTCTGTAGATGTACTAAACATAATTAAATAGTACGATACAAGTAAAGAAACATTATCTAAATTTTTTTTCTATCTCCTGCCATCAGGTAACCTGGTCTGATCTTTCCATAACATGTGTAACAAAAACACACCAGGAGCTGCAGGAATTCCTACTAAAAGTATGTATTCAAGTGAAAGCAGTCTTCACAGTACTGTACATCGGCTGCAATTTCATGGGGTATGGCATTATTAGATGATTCTGGCTCTTATTAGCCATTCTGTTTAAAGGAATGTACATTCTATAGTGATATATTATTTTCCAAGGTATGTTGACCATCCTGTCTAAGCAGGTCTACAAGATAAGGCTCCTTGGTTGGCATGAGATGGGAGACTAATCTTGCTAGCCTTTTGGTTCTAAGTCATAACTGCAAAGCTGGATTTCTTTGTTCCCAGTGGAGCTTAGAGCTTAACACTGGACATTGCTACATGTACTATATCCGGCCTGCACAACTTGGAAAGTGGTGAGGGCCATATTACTCCAAAGAAAACAGCTGCGGGCCGCAGGGATAGGTTTTGGGGGGAGTGATACCTTATTAAGAATTTTTCAATTAAAATCAGACCTGAACAATATACGGCTCCCAATGCCCTTACCCTCTCCTCTCCCAGCATCACCCTGTCCCCCTCCCACTGACAGCTCCCCGCCTGCCCTTTTCTTCATTGTTTCCACTTGGCCCCCTGGCATTTGTCTCTCCTGCACCCTGCCCTTTGGTGCCTTCCCCTTTCTCCTGACCTGCCCCCCTCCCCTCAGCACAAGCCCCCCTTCCCCTACCCTACCTGGCTTCTGCCTTCCAGTTTGCGGGGCTGCCGGAGCCTTTTTTGATCCGCCAGTTGCCGGCTGTGACATCACGACGCCATGTCACACCAGTGTCCTGGCATCTGCCAGCGTCCCGCCCCCTGGCTCATGCTCTGCCTCCTCCCGCTGTTGCTGCATACAGGCAGCCCAGTGACGAGAATCGCCGCACTTTCCCCCTCCCCGGCGGTGCTTCCCTCCTCCGCCCGGCCGGCAGGTTGTATGAGGCCATGCCACCCGTAGTCATCACGGGCCACACAGTGAGCCCTTGCGGACCGCATGTTGTGCAGGCCTGTACTACATGGATGCTAACTAACAAACAACAAATGATCTGGTAGCACTTTATAGACTAACAAAACATGTAGATGGTGGTTTTGAGTTTAGGATGTACATACCCAAAATAAAAGGGGGGGAGGGGAGAACAAGGGGCAAAGTTTATCCTGTACAAACCAACTCGGTTACCCCCTGAAGCTGCTAACTAATAAGTTAGTGTTGCTCTAAGAAAATTTCTTAATTACTGATGCAAAGCCAAGAATACCAAACCTTTTTATATTCTGTGTTATAAAGATAAATGCAGTCCTCTTCCCTGAGGAACTCAGAAAATGTGAATAAACTAATGGATATTTATGCTGTATATTAATTGTCCTGTAAACTGGGTTAAAATAGTACCATCATTCTAGCGACGGTGGTTCTGTATCCATTCCTCAGTAACTATTCTTAAGTTAGGATTACCCTAGGGAATCTGTTTTGTAAAAACAAAGCACCCCTTCCAGTGATTCCAAGCATTAACAAGAACTTGTCTCTAATAGCTTCTGGTGTTAATAGGGTAATAGTAAAATTGTGGTATATGTACCTTTATACAAAGAGCATCTTGATGGACTCCATTGCATAGGAATTATCATGTTGGTGGAGCTTTACTACTCTAAAAGGGGAATTAAGATTTTAATTTAATAGTGAAAAGCCCTTCTTACACAGCATACAGTTCCAGACTCTTTTTTTACTGTTGTACACTTTTTTCATTTGGGAGTCTTCTGGATTCATGAAAAATGTGAAGGGTTCTAAGAGATTTCTCAGCTTTCTAGTAGCCTCTCTGATAAATAGGGATACCCTGATATACCTGTTTGTCTGCTTCCAGATGCAAAGCTAAGCTTGGAGATTTAGCCTTAAGAACACAGTAGGTATGAATTTAGTTGGTGTATTTATGACCCTGGTCCAGATTGCACCACATTGTTAAGCCAAGTAATTGGCCAGCACAATAATGGTAAAATACTGTGGCTAATATGGAAGGATTCATACCAGCCAAGTCTGCAAGGAAGTAGTGGCTCTGTCATGAGCCACAGGATAGTTGTAGTGATATTACATCCTTTGATAGGCAGGATCCACATCCTGGCCGACCTAATTCAGCCAGAATCAGTGGAACTGGCATGATCCCTGAAAGTCTGTTGGAAAATGAATATTTTTCTGATAGGGGAAGATCTGATAGTTGTGACGTGACTAGTACTTACGTCAGGGTTCTGTTGTAGGCTAGATGAAGCCATTAATCACTTCAGATGCTTTTCTGCTTAATTGAGGAGATTTCTATTGCTTTCTTCTATCCTTTTGAGTCAAAGCATGTGGAATAACATCTGGCAGGACAGGTTTGGCTTTTAGTTTACTTTGCTCTACTTGTGCATCTCCCAGTAACAGTGTGAGTGCACAGTTACTGGAAGTAACTTTCCTATACACATACTCCAGGTTGCAGCTTTTGTATTTGATATCTCTTTTGATATCTCTGGTTCATCTTGTACTAGAGCAGGGGTGGGGAACCTCAGGCCCAGAGGCCGAATGTGCCTGGATCCGGCTACCAAGGCTCAGCATTGGAGAGCCCGTGCTGGTGCTTCAGCCTCCCTGTCACCCACCCATGGGGCTGGAACAAAATCTAATAGACTTGCCCTCCCCCCCTTGGCTCTGGTGTGCAAGGGGTATGTGGGGACTGTCTGCTTCTCCGTCAGGAGCTTCTCTCTTTACTTCTCTCTTCTGAGTGCATGGCCTCTGACTGACTTTTTTGTAGGTCAGCAGCCCCCAACCCTGTCCTAGAGCAGTTTAGAGAGAGAACTCATTACAGGCATTGAAAACTTCTCATATGGCACTTTGTATTAATGCAGATACTTAACTCCTGTCTAGTGAACAACTTGCAGTTCCTAGTTAGCACTCTGACTCCAGTGTCTTCAAATGTGCCAAGGGATGCTACTGACAGACAACTGCTTCTTTATAAACTATATAACCCATTGATTATAATTGATTTAAGTAGATATTAAAAGCTGAGTATTACTATTTAATTAAATTTTTGAAAATTGATATTGAACTACTAGCATTTCTCCAATTCAATAAAACACTTTTTATTTATTTTACTTAGGCTTATTATCAATCATCTCATACATTCTTACCAAAGTATGTAATTTAGAAGCTTTAGTGTGAAGATTAACAGAATTTTTTCCAACTAAATTGGAATTTCTGATCAACCTCAGACACTTTAGTATTCACACTTCTCAAACATTATTTTGCTATTAACCATGGTGCACACTTCTAGAGCAATGAGATTGGGTTTTAAAAATAGCAACTCCAAGCTCGGTGCTGCTTGGTAAGGAGTATGGTAATTACATGTATAAAAGAGTATTGTTGTCAAGACTTTGAATATACAAATGCATAACTCATATTTGGAACATTTTCACCAGCTTCCAAAGGAACTGTCTTCTGAAGCGTTTGACAAGACCATTTTACGAGCACTAAATCAGGGTTTCCAGAAGAAAGAAGAACGGCGGCACCCAGATCTAGAGCCAATATTAAGGTAACCAACTGAGCAGTCTAAGAGCCATCTATGTCAAGTGAGCTGTTAACTGCACAGCATACTATAAGATTTTTCAGGAGCTCTCGGCTTCTTCAGAAAAGTATAAGGGGATATAAAGGTTTCCACGTGTGCCTCATATCTTATTCTGTAAAGTTTCTCCATTTCCTTGTCTGATTACTTCTCCATTCCTCCCTTTAACATGGGGGGAGGGGGGGATTGATTCCTATTTTACAGGTCAAATAAGCATTTCTTTCCCTCCACCAACGTTTAGTCTTTCTTTATTCCCTGCCACAAAGATCCCATTTTGTCTTTGCTTTCTTCCCTCCTTCTCAAATCTTTTGTGAACATGTACTGCAGAACTTCATTTTGAAATCTCTAGAGGTTACCAGACTAAGGATGTTAAAATGTGGTTACTTTCCTAATTGAGTAGTCGCTAGACTTTTTTTTTTTTTATTATTTTAATCAACTACTCAATTTGTTGATAAAGATCGCCATTACAGCACTCAGTGGATCCCAGCATAAACTCCCGTGCTGCTGCTCTGCTTTACAGAGGTCTGGTGAGCAGACATCTTCGCACACTGATTCCTCTGTCTCTTAATATTGCAGAGCTGAGGAGATGGGGGGTGAAGCGACGAGTCAATAGCGCTAACTGCTAAGCTCCTGCTTATCAGTTAGTTGACTAATCGCTTACATCCTTATACCAGACTTACTCTGACTTTAGTGGGAATTAATTGGGTTCATGGAACAGAATACTTGTAGGCAAAATGGGCTTTCAGTGGGTAAGTGAAACGATAAAGCCAGGTCCACACTACAATTGAAGGTCAGCTTAAGGTATGCAATCCCTATGTAGAAAACATAGCTAGAGTCAACATGCCTTAAGCCAAGCTTCAGGGCCATCATCACAGTGGAAGGCTAATGGGAGAAACATTCCTGTTGACTTCCCTTACTCCTCATGAGGAGTTCAGAGTTCTGGCATTGACGGCAGCATCCTCAGCGTTCAGTTTATCAGGTCTTTACTAGACCCTCTAAATCGAACTGGAAGTGAAGACCTAAGTGTTTATCTCTTGCAAGCCTGGTATTCAACTGGGATATTACTTGGAAGATACTAATTAGCCTGTTCTCAAGAAAATTTTAATAGAAAATGCTCATCTTTGGTTAACATTATATGGTAGCATCATGTCCAGGGATCAGATCTCCATTGTATTATGAGCTGTACAAACACTACAGGAAAGCAGCACATAATGGTTGGCAACCTGCAGGCTGCATGCCGCCCATATGGTCTCTAAATGTGGCCAGCAAGACATTGTTTACCATTGCCCAAATATGGGTTGCCAGATTCCACTGGTTTCCATCTGTTTGGGTTTATTTCCTACTGGTATTACTAAAGTGACACACACAAAATAAGGGTGCGTGAAGTGAGATATGTGTTGATTGCATGTAGTGTGAAAGCACTGCTATGGTTCAGTTGGCCCCAGTGTTCCCTGTAAACTGAGTGCATGGGTGGCCACCCGAGAGATTCAAATGCTGCCAAGCAACTACAGCTGGCAGCATGTGTTTCTACTGATGATGCACGTCCGCACATGCCTAGGTGCACAAAACAATATTTTTCACACATGGAAGGAAAAAATTAGAGAACGCTGGAACGCTCCAAGTTCTAAGCACACAAGTGCAGTTAGCAAAGCTATCCTATCTTAGACTCTTGGTTAAGATGATTTTGTGGCTCACTTGGATGGAGTGCCACTTGAGCAGCCCACTTACTAGCCTAGCTTGCCTATTGTTGCTGTACATCAAAGGGCTAATAGTTCCATGTAAGATAAGAGGCAATGCATGACAAGACTGCTTGGAAGATTGGATAAGAGTAGTAACATGCACTTATGAGATTCAGTTGGTTATCTATGTGCAGAATTTGATAGTCCCAAATCATCCAAATTAGTTTTAATAGAAAATTCAAGACATACACACACTCAAATCTGAACTCTGTTTTAGAAAGTGCATATATTTTAAGGCTAATAGCATGATAGGAAGGCACTAATGCATGGTTATGAAATAATTACAAAAGCATGATATTCTTTTAAGGTTACTCTTACATCCAAACGTATTATAGTATGGAAATGTGCTTAAATATTGCTAAATATCCTGTGATGCCATACATTAACCATATGATAATGGTGTTTTGGTGGTTCTAGGTTAAGTTAAACTAACTTTATTTCCCCTTATGATGTCACTGCAGAATCATTAAATTTTTCTTGTTTTAAATGTGACAAAACTTGAAGTTTTTCAACAATGGAAAGTATAGTTTTCTGGAAAAATGGAATTGGGTAATACTTTTCAGTAACAAAAAATGGATGGGATTTTCAAAGTACTTGATGTTGGCCCTAACCCATTTGAAGGCTCATAGTCTAGTCACTGACTCAGTGGGAGCAGATGTAGATGAACACTGAATGCTTTTGAAAATACGGTCCTTTATTCTTAATTAAATTTGAAATTCAGACCACCCTAAGTTATTTTTGTTAAATAAGTTAAATTTATTTAACCAATTTAAATCTACATCTACTCTAGCAATACTATACTAGCCCAAAAGACAATGGGCCATTTTATATTATCTATGCCAAATTTAAGTGTTAAGCTTAAAGTTCCATGTTTAATTTAGGATGGTTTTAATTGACTTGTGGGTTAGCATTTAAAAACAGTGTGTTAAAGTAACCGTAACCTTTATTTAATTTCAGGCAGCTATTTTCAAATGCATCACAAGCTTTTCTGCAGAATCAGAGAGTGTACAACTTTTTCCAGTCAATTTCATCAGAATCTTTGCACACTCACAGTAAGCAGTTTCTAAATGTTTTGTATAATATGA
The DNA here is from genome assembly GCA_030068395.1 of Apalone spinifera. NCBI lineage: Eukaryota > Metazoa > Chordata > Testudines > Trionychidae > Apalone > Apalone spinifera. Next base: position 108,829,543 of record CM057846.1, on the reverse strand, counting down.
ATAAGCTGTAAGACTTCCTTCCTGCCATTCAGTTAACTTTATACTTTTGATGAACTTCGTATTCTCAAGAGTGAGGCCAGTGGATAGTCACTTCTACAGTTGGAACAAATATCGAATCAGATGGAAGATTCTGTAGAATATTCTTTGCTTTCTTTGAGTTTTTAATCAGGCTTGCAATGCTGATTAGGTACATGCAGCAATTTGGGGCTTCCTGATTTTGGGTACCCCATAAAACCACCTTCTATTTATGGCCTGGCTTCCCCTCCATCAATAGAACTAGTGGAGGTGGACAAAATTGAATCAGACTTTTTTCTTTGGGTCTCATCAGTCAATGTTTGTTCCTGACTCTTTGGGGGAGAATTATTTTTCCTCCCATGCTAGACTGAAAACTGCAATGTGCAGACTTTTTGCCTGTGCCGACATTCCCATATATTTGTAGAACTGCAACAAGTGTGGGGAGCATATTAGCTTCTTGTTAATTACTAATTTGCACATCATCTTTATTACCCTCCCTGAACCCTTCTGTAACAAGGCCTCTATCATATTTATCAGCCCTGTAAAGTGAATGATAAACACCTTCACAAATTTCCAACAAAACAATTATGGATTCAACTGGGTTGATTTTTGGATAAGCTGCAATTTCTTATCTCTGTTCCTCATGTTTTTGTAGATGCTTTGGTGCTTAAAGCAGGATTTGTACCAGCTGTGTACTTTGTAAATGTTGGGGCAAACTGATCTCCAAAAGGTGTTGGATCTTGTCCAGAGTCTCTTTTGGGCTCCTACACAACAAAGATATGAATCTTACAGTAGATTTCCCTGGTGGGAAATCTGTCATGCAGCATAGGTTGGTCATGCAGGACAGTTGGCCCTCGGATGCAAATGCATTAGGGTACAGCCTAATAATATGATCATTTCTTTTTCCGAAGGACACCCTGCTGCACTAAGTGCATGGGGTGGGCCATGTTTGTGTATTGGGAGTTGGAAGTCTCTGTAAGATTACTGAATCAGTTGTTGCAAATGTTTGAAGTTAAGTTGCAAATGAGGCAGGTTACTGTAGGAAGCAAAAGGGTAGTCTTCTGCTTAAGGCAGCTGCTGTGAAATGGATTCTATTTCTGCCCCTTTCATAGTTCCTATGCTAAGCAAGTTGCATAAACCAAAATTTAGTGGTGATTGTTCTGGGTGCAATATCTGGGACACCGTGCTGTGGCTCTCAGAAGTGGTGAGCATTTGCAACTGAAGTCAATAGGAGCAGTGCTTTGAACATCTGAAGTGCTATAAATAGTGGATATGTTTGACAACCCTGGCCTGAATCCTTGCCTTAGACGACCCTCCACTCCCACTCTACAGTGGGGTAACTATATATCTTGCATCGCACAGCGGTTTTGAAGATAAAATGTTTATAAAGTATTCCTGTCTTTTATAGGGATAAATACCATAAAACTGAGGGAAATTTAAATAAATTTGCATTCAAGGCAAATTTTGTATGGTAAATAAAATGGAGCCCCACACGGAGGATAAAGAAATTGATGGGTAACCATTCTGTGAGCAGTCATCCGGGCTGCCAGGGCACTAGCGATGAGATGGACTGCTAGCTCTGAGTTTTGGTTCAGTGTCACACAGTGCTTCTATATCCTGGAAAATTTCCAGAATTCTGGGAATTTTTGAGTAAAATGTGTCCAAATGGGAAATTGGGAATTTTCTTGAAAATCTGTTAAATCCTGGGAAACTTACAATGAAATTAAAATTTCTGTTCACTTTGTCATTCCTTTGGAATAAAAATTGATGGACGATTCAAATTTATCAAAAACTGCTCTCAATTGGTCAACATTGTCATGTGACTTTTACCCTCCGTCATGTGCTGTGCAGCTCTACTATCCATGGCGGCAGGGCTGAATGCAGTTGCCCTGAAGCCGAAGCTGGTGTTAGATGTTCCAGATTATTTATGTTTTCAAATATTTGTAAATTAGCTCAAAAGGTTTTAGCATTGCCACATTCAAATGCAGAATGTGAGAGAATTTTTTCAATGGTTACAGACATGAAAACTAAGAAAAGGAGTAGTATGAAAACTAAAACACTTAATTCTAGTGTAATTCTCAGATCAGCTTTTAAAGCAAAAAAAAAAGTTCTAGTTTTGTAATTACAAAGAAGCATTTAAGTTTACATAATAAAAATATGTACAAATATGCCAGAAAAACTGGGGGGGGTCAGACTGATAAAAATATGAATGATGGTGATGACATTTCTAGTGAGGAGTCAAGTCATGACTTATCTGATGAG
>CM057846.1:108808635-108827166 GCA_030068395.1 Apalone spinifera | reverse complement strand
TGGTGATGACATTTCTAGTGAGGAGTCAAGTCATGACTTATCTGATGAGTAAAACTCATTGTGGTAGTTCAGTATTAAATATTCTATTCATTTTATATGAAACAAATGTTTTATATATGACAAGTTCCTTTCTCATATATAACTGAAGTGTATACTGCACTGATTTTACCTTGCAGGAGTAAAATAATTAATGTTTTATTCTTTCATTTTATGAAATACCATCCATGAAGTAATTAAGGATATTTGGATATATAAAAAATTATTTTTGACTGAAAAGTTCAGCTTTAATAAAATTATATTTTTAATTATAGGGAGCATCATGTAATCATCAAAATCTATTGTCATATATTTTGAGTTCCTTTTATTTTGATATATAATTATTAAGAAAACCAATGAATTAACTATACATAAAACAGCCTTTATAACATATAAAAAATCTGGGAATTTTTCATCAGATTTGGGAAATTTTTAGCACTGGCCTGGGAAAAGTTGGCAACATGATATAGAAGCACTGGTGTCACAGCACACACCCCACATCTTCCTCTGCAGACTAGAGAAGCGACTATAGCAAAAGGGCTACTCATTCTAAGCCCTAGCTTGAGCATGCTTTGTTTTCAAAGCATGCTCAATTACAACAGTGTTCAGGAAAATCTTGCTGCCACCTCCCATAAAGTAAACCACTAGAATAAATGGTTAAACATGGGGGTGAGCCATTGAAATTGCCTAGGGAGGTTGTGGGATCTCTATCATTGGAGATTAAAAGCACATTAGGTGAAACCTGTCAAGGATGGTCTTAGATTTTAAAGTGTGTGAAGAAGGTTAAAACTAATCTTAAATAGTCAAAACTGTGCAACAGTTTTAAAATGGCATACTCATTCACTCTTGTCTCAAAATAGCCAGTCCTGGAAAGGTTTTGTGTCCAGAGAGAATGTTACTAGTATAGTTCATGTTAATGTTTCATAGTTGGAGTGGAAGATGTTAGAATTGCAAAGAAATACAACTTCTTCAACTGGTGTCCCCATGGGTGCTCTCCACTGTTGTCAGACTCGTCCTGGTGCTGCAGATCAGAGACTTTTCCAGCAGTATCTAGTCAAGCCACGCATGTACAGCAAGGGGGGGCATTTGCTGTTTGTGCATTTGGAGTTCACATGCATGGCCCAACTCCCCTTAGTTTTGTGGGGTTTGTTTTTTTTGTACTGCTCTTGGTCACAGAGTCCAATTCTCTCCTCCCTTTTGAGTACCTGTAGATAAGAATTTAGTTTGCACTTAAGTTCTTCTTGTTATTCCTTACTTCCACGTGTTACTTTACATGAGAAATAAGTCTTTTTTTAAAAATAGTTATTGTGCCAATGCTGCCATGAGGCAGCATAGTGAAACTGGGTCTGCCAGCGGCCCTTTTAGAAGATTGAGAGAAAATAAGAAAGCATTGTCTACAGAATAGGCACAGAGATTACAAGAGTCTACTACAACATACAAGAAACAAGTAGACAACTGAGTCAAAGAAGAGAGAAGGAAGAATACTTTAAAATATATATATATATATGCATGCTTGGCTCTCCTGGGTTAAGTGCAACAAGTGTCGCGACACTATGCCTGCTCTAGCTGGCCGTGGGTCATGTATTCGCTGGGGATGTTAAATATTGCTTAATTGTATAGTCGATAACCTCATGAATCCTTATCGGTTACTCGACTATTCTATAGTTCCTGGGTGTGGAGCTGGCAACCAGTGCACTTTGGCCCCACTCTTGAGGAGCTCCCTGCGTCTTTGTGCTGCTACCTCTGTATCAAAGGCAGCAGTGTAGGGTGCCAGATGGGAGCTGGTCCAGAATGGAAGCAAATTTAAAAAACACTTCCCCTTGTGGACCAGTTGCCTGTTACCCTGGGCTGCTTCCTCTAATACAGAGGCAGCAGCACGGGCTTGCAGCAGCCCCTGTCTGGGGGTGTTCAGAGCTCTCAGACCTGGTGCAAGCCAGGATGGAGCCAGGCTGCTGGCCAGCCTGCTAAAAAATTTACTGGCGGGGGGGGGCATGCATGTAGTCTCTAGTATTAACTGATAAGCTTTTGCTGTAGCCTTACAGCCAGGGCATGGAAAGGCAGAGCTCAGACTCAGGATGTTGCTGTTTGATAAGGCTCTGGAGCCTCAAACAGCTAAGGGGTGGAGTACTCAGCAGGAGACCCCCATTAAACAGAAGAAACTGACAGGTTCACCTTCATCTAAGATGCCTGTGAAAAAGAGAGTATCTCTGGCCCACCCCTACCTCCCAGAGTCAGCATGGGAGATGAACCGGGCACCCTGTGCTGCATCAATTGCTGAACTGAAACCACAAATTGCACTGTCCGCAGCACTGGTGCTAGCAGCACCGAAGACCCCAGAAGTCTGGGAAGCAGACAAACCCCCAGCACTGCCTGCGCCACAGATGCTGAGCAAAATGCCAGCACCGATTTAAAGGTGAAAGCAAAGTCAACCAGAGACTTGCCTGACTCTCCCAGCCCAGAACTCTGGTGCCTTCCCCACTGGCACCACCACGTTCATTGGCACGCTGGAGCATTCCTCTACTTGCCACCGCTCTGCTCAGAAGCACGGTTGTGACATGTTGATGTTGAGGATGTGTTCGAGATCACTGCACAAGGTCCCCCACAGACAAGCTCTTTGGTTCCCATCCTGGGATCCTCCTGTTCACCAAGACCACTGGTCCTTTCACACCACAGTGAATACGACAATCGCAAGAGTGTTTTTCTCCCAACACTCCTCCCCAGTCAGATCAATTACACCCTCTTGAAGGGGATCGACCACGGTGTTCTCACCAGCCTCTGTGGCATCTGGATTGGTCTTACTACCCTCGTTACCCATCACAGTGGTTTACATGTGTAGGCACTGGACACCATGCAGACGTTAACTGATGGCACCATCAACATCTACCCACAGATTGGTACTAGCCTCACATTCATAGTCCTCCTCCTCCAACAGAGGATTTGGAGACCAAAGAGGGACAGATTATTGATGACCTTGACCTCGAATGTTTGGGAACCTCTCTGATGAATAAGAACTCTTCCTTACCAGGCGAGGAGGTCATCCCAGTCAATACATCTCCCGCTGATGACTTAAAACAATTTCAAGAACTTTTCAAGAGGGATGCCACTAGTCAAGAGGTCATGCTATCTGAGGTACAAGAAAAGCAACACAGACTTAAAAAAACAAAACAGAAAAACCATCTGCAAAAAACACAAATGGACTACTAATTGACGAAGCCATTATGGAGGCAGCAGACAGGGTCTGGCAGACACCAGCCTCAGCTCTCCCCACTAAGTGCAGAAAATACTTCGTTCCATCAAAAGGCATGGACTTTTTATTCCTCCACCTGCAACCCAGTTCTCTGGTTGTAGATGTTGCAAACCAAAGGTCCAAGAACTCACAATATAAGTCATCCAATCATGACAAGCGCCTGGATTTATTTGGCAGAAAAATATATTTGTCATCCACCACTTCGTATAGCAAATTACACAGCATTACTTGCCAATCATGACTTTGATAATAATGCTAAGCTGACTGAGCTAATGCAGCATCTCCCTGATAAGAGACTTATCCTGAAGTTCATAGTCCAGGAGGGGTTCATGACATCTTGTACTGCCTGGCAGATGGCATTGGATGCTGCCAATACAGCAGCACGAGCAACAGCCACGTCAGTAGTTGACACACCTCATGGTGACAGGTGTTCCCCAGGACCTGCAAACCCAAGTTTGAAGACTTGCCATTCAACAAACAAAACCTTTTTGCAGCCAGGACAGATGAAGTCTTTCACTCTAGTAAGAACTCCTGCACTAGTGTGTGTACTTTAACAAATGTACACAGCACTGTATTGTAGAAGGCATTACGCATCCTACCAAATGCAGAGAGATGACTCTCATGCCAGACAACAGCAGAGATCCTTTTATCAAGCTCATTCAAGGGCGTCGACAGGTCCCTAATAACCGAGTGTCCAACCAGCTGTCCTCCAGACAGCAGCTTTGAGTTCTTGGTTGAGGGCCTGCACGACCTCCACTCCACCCTGCACGACCTCCACTCCACCAGTGCCTCATGATCATGCAATTTTCTATTATTGTCTGCGCCCTTTTTATAACCAATGGGCAGCAATAACTACAGACTGTTGGGTCCTAGAGATCATAAAATGCAAATACTCTGTTCTCCTTATCAGTTCACCCAACCTCCCTGCCCCCCTTCAGGAACTCCCTCACAAGTCACTTCCATGTCTTGGTGGATAATAGGTGCCACAGAGACAGTGCCCAAACAATATTGGGGCAGCGGATTTTACTCAAATTACTTTCTCATGGAGAAGAGACCTGAGGGTTGGAGACCCATTCTCGATCTGCCCCGTTTAAATAAATACCTCCACAAACAATGATTCAAAATGATCATGCTCACATCCATCATTCCGGCACTAGACAAAGGAGATTGGTTTGCAGCTCTTGACCTGCAAGATGCTTATTTTCATGTAACCGTACACCCACCTCCCAGACATTTCCTTCATTTTATGGTCACCTCAGAACATCAAGTCCTGCCTTTCAGACTTTCTTCTGTCCCTAGAGTCTTCTCAAAGACCCTGGCTGTGGTGCTGGCGCACTTACGTCGTGAGGGTATCGTGAATTTTCCCTGCCTCAACAACTGTCTTATACAAGGTCCACCTCAACAAACAACATGGGACATAATCCTTTTTACCAAAAGGCTTTTCAGATCTCTTGGCCTCATTGTAAAGGAACAAAAATCCACCCTATGTCCTGCACAGTCCCTAGAGTTCGTAGGTGCTTGTCTGGATTCCATGACAACAAGAGCACATCTCCCTACCCCATGCTTCAAAGCCATAAGAAGCTTTATTGCAATCTTAATGTCCAGCCCTGCTGTGACTGTATTAACCTCTTTGGCTCATGGGCCATATGGCTGCCACGACGTATGTGGCATATGCCCATATGCACATCTGCACTTTCGCTGTCTCCAGCATTGGCTGTCCTCAGTTTACATCCCATCCAGGTAACTGTCCTTATGAAGGTTCGTGTCTCCTTACAGTGATGGGTGAATCCAAGCAACCTCCTTGCAGGTGTGCCATTCCAGACACAGCCCTAGACACAAATCACTACAGATGCTTCCCTCCTCGGGTGGGATGCACACATGCAGGGTCACTGCGCTTAGGGCAGATGAACCTCCTAGAGTTCTACGTGATAAGCAATGCTTGCAAATATTTTGTCAAGTACATTCGCAGCTCTGCGATGCATATTCTCACAGACAACATCACCACTGTTTTATATCTATTGCCAACGTGTGTTGCCCACTCTGTATCCCTCTGTAGAGGCAGTACACCTATTGAATTGGTGCATCTGCAACAACATCAATCTCATTGCATCGTACCTCCTGGAGTGGGGTGGGGGGGGTCAGCAATGCAGCTGAAGATGCTCTTAGCTGTCATTTCTCTAGACCATTAATGGGAACTTCATACAGATGACCTGCATGCCCTGTTTCGTTGATGGGGATTTCCAGTGGTAGATCTTTTTGCAACATACCAGAATTCCAAGTGTCCCCAATATTGTTCCAGGATGGGGATAGGGCCAGGGTCTCTGGGAGACCCCTTCCTTATCACATGGGAGGCTCGCCTCTATTACGCATTTCCTCCAATTCCTCTTGTACCCAGAGTCACCAGAAAGATCAAGGTGGATGGTGCCCTAGTCATCCTTATAGCCGCTGCCTCGGCCACACAGACTTGGTTTCCCTGTCTTTATCAGATGTCTCATCAACCTCCTTTTACCCCCTTCCAAGTTGGCAAGACCTCCTGTCTCCAAAGGCAGGCAAGTTTGTCCACCACCCACCACAAACGCGCTACACCTGATGACATGGTTTCTCTCTGGCTCGCGAAGGTTGAAAAGAGATGTTCGCAGCAAGTGAGAAGTGTCCTGATTCAGAGTAGAAGACAGACTACATGCAATACTTACCTTCAGAAGTGGAACCACTTTTTAACATGGTGCATCAACATTGGTGCTCAGTGGATTGCCATTCCCCTTCATGTGATCTTGGATTACATTATGCATCTGAAAGAGATCACGGTCTATAATTTTCCTCCTTCAAAGTACATCATGCTGTGCTGGCAGCTTTCCATCCTCTGGATAGGTTTTTGATATTTGTGCATCGTATCAGACTTCTTAGAAGGCTGCATAACCTTAATCCTCCACACAGATGTGTAACCCATGTGGGATCTGCACTTCATGCTCAACACACTAACTCGATCTCTAGTTGATCCCTTGCTTGCTGCCCCTATTAACAGCAAAGATGGTGTTTTTAATAGCAGTCTTATCAGCAAGACGAATAAGTGAAACTGCTGCTCTCACAGCATCACCACCTTACACCATGTTTCATAAAAACAGAGTAGTCCTCTGACCCCATCCCTCCTTTCTACCTAAAGTATGCTCAGAATTTCTCATTAATGAACTCATTGTCTTCCCTACCTTCTAGCTGAAGCCTCATGCTTCTTGTGAGGAGGCGGTATTACATACCCTGGATGTCCGCAGGGCATTATCATTCTATTTAGATCGTACTCGGCCTTTCCACAAATCAAACACTATTTCTCTTCCTTGTGGGATGCTCTCGGCACACATCATTATCTTCACAGCATATTTCTAAAATTACATCATGTATCCCCCAATGTTACTCATTGCAAAACATCACTTCCTACATCTCCGAGAGTGCATTCTACATGGGCCATAGCTACCTTAACTGTTCTGAGGGGAGTCCCTCTTAAGGATAGCTGCACAGCAGCTACATTGTCATCCAGCCACACCTTTAAGACATTATACAATATCCTCACAAATAGAGAAGTTCTGCTGTACACAAAGAAAATCGGGGAGTTGGGCCGTACATGCGGCCCTCTTCCCCCTTGCCGAACGTGTGGCCTGACTAGATGCTGCTGGAAAAACCTCTGATCTGCAGGACTGGGACGAGCCCAACACCAACAATGAAGCACTCACGGGGGGGGGGACACATCTCAAAGAATCGTTACTGCACAGGGTTACCGTTACTGACTTTCTTAATGTCATCATGATATGTACTGAGTCCTTGCATTTGGCACATCTGTCTTAAGTATGTATTTTTGGCTCTAATGATATATCTACTTGCTATTTAATTAGCTAAAATTAAGATGGTATCTTTAAATTGGCATAAGCCCAATTTATTTATTTTTTTTTTTTTCTTAACCTAGCTTCTAGTTTTCTGTACTGAGAAGCTAACTTTTTACCCTGAATGACTTACTGTAACTCCCTAGAAAACTACATAAAACTTATTCTCTGCAGGTAACTTACAACCCTCTTTGAAGACAGCTAAGGCAGCAGAACACTTCAAGGAGGACAGTTCAGAGGCTTCAAGTCAGGAGGAAGGTATTCATATACTCAAAGGTTATTTTTATGAGTAAAATTTTGTCAGGCTTACAGTAATAGAAATTACGTATTTGACTTCTACCGCTTGTAAAATACAGAGGACTTCAGATGAAAGTGGCTATATACATTTTATTTGTTACTGCACACTTTCAGTAACTTAATGTGGTCATTATATTTGTGAATAGGAAGGGTTTGGAGGCATGTTTGCTTTTTGAGTTGCTTAGAGGCAGGGTTGAGCAGCCAGGAAGAGTTGTGGGGTTTATTAGGATGCAAAGATACTTGCGACTTTCTCTTGTGTGCTTTTTAAAACTTTTTTTAATGACCAGGTTAAATGTTGAGTGTGGTATTCAGTTTTATATAGTTGACACTTGTGTAAAATATCTTAAACATGAAGATCCTCTTTATATGGAAATTCTTAATGCCTCTATTTTTTATATCAGAGCTGCACATCTGTAGCATGTGTCCAGTTCAGAACAGTTAAAATCACCGTTAGTATCTGGATAAGGACTGGTACTTCTCAGATACATCCCTTCAGAACTGTTTATGGTACTAGCCCAGTAGATATGTCCTCTCATCTTGAAAGGAATGTTAAGCCAGTTTTATATCATTTGAGCAGTAGACAAGTTTAACCTTTTTGATATGTGAAGGAGGGCATGCAGAGCAAAGAAGTGTTAAACCATACTCTTCACTAGCATATAGCATAAGATGACAGAAATGCAAGGTAAAATATGATGTACTTCTGAATGCAACTTTTCTGAATCTCTTGTCAAATGTGAAAGGCAGCAGCTACTAAAGAGAGCTGAAGACTAAATTCCTGTTTAAACCTCCAGTTTCACGAGCGCTTACGATAGGTTGCTTGCTTCTTTAATAGAAATGTTACAATCTTTTAATTTTAGCTATTTCATCATCATACCATGGTAACCTAACAAAACTATTTTTCAAAGGATCTCTTGCTTTTACTGCCCACTTCTGTCCAGTAAGCTATTTGGTCAGGGTCCTGTTAGGAGATATTTTATCCTGTTGATCTTCTGGTTGTGTGTTGTTGCAATGCATTAGCAAAATGTATGATTCTTAAGATTCTGTACTGTACATGCCAGTGTTGGTTGATTTGTGTCAAATTTGGTTGCCTTCAAGGCAGAGACTATGTTTTACCACTGGACAACTATATGTAATTCAAGAAGGCTTTGTTCTCTTTTGGAAAGAAAGTGCCACCCATTAGTGTTTTATTAATTTTAAGATGAGCACAAACTCTGGAATGTGTTTGAAAATGGTTCAAATTGTTCTTTTCACATTGTGCTTAACTGAAGTTTTTTCAACTTTTTAAATTTCAAATGCATTTCAGTACATGCTTAGTGCCATTTGAATAAACTTTGGGGATCCTTTTAAACTTTGTACGTTCTAAATAATCCCTATCTCTATTTTGATCTTGTTTTGACCTGCATTTTTAAGGGAGTTCAGGGAAATGATAGCCCAGGGATCAAAAGATGTTACATGGAAGCCAAAGATTATCAGCAATGGGACTGGGGAAATTTTATTTTTGTCAGTGTAATAAATATACGGTACTTCAGAGAGGTAAAAAGACAAGGTTTACTGCCCAAAAAAATAAAAATTGATTTTTCCGCATCTTACTTTTAAAGTTTACTTATAGTGTAACTAAAGTTCTGATTACATTCTATCAATGCAGAAATTTAATAATTCAACAGATTAGTTTACTTGTACCTGATTAACCTTCTGTGGCAATATCCAGCTTTTGGAGAAAAGAAATGGATTTCCATTTTCCCTTTCAATTTGGTTGATTTTTTTTCTATCCCATTGAGAGAAATCTAGCAACATTTTGACAAAACCAAAGCACCTATGAATTGTCTTTTGAGAAATAATCCCAATTGTTTATGAAAAGTATGCTTCTTTCCCGGTGCTTTTTGCTATTTTATATCTTTTCTGTGAAATGGGGTACGAAGGGCCTCAGTCCTACCTATCTTGTCCATGTCAACTGACCCTGCTTCCATGCATTGTGTGTGAACTTGACTGGCCTTCTATGAAAGTGTACAGGTTCCACCCTTGTGGATCATGTTGCCAATACTAGGATCTCTATCTTCAGTAGCCTTTGTTGTTCTCCTGTTATTACCCAAACATTCAGTGAAATAGTCGAACATTTACTGTAGAGGTTATTTTCCTGATTTGACTTAATAGAAACAATTGTTGCTGTTAGGAATTGCTAATTTGTTTTCTTTTTTTCCCCCAGATGTAATGCAGCATACATCAGTCCATAAAAAACATAATGGGAAAAGTCCTGTTGCCAAGTAGGTATTAAAGTTTAGAAAACTGGTATGTCTGACTTAAAAGTAAACTTAAATCCATATGTATTAGTTACTTGAAACTTTAGGAGCCTGCAAGTTTCTTTTTGGATCGGGGTGTTTTCAGAGTGTCATATACATTACTGTTCTGTATGGTATGTTGTCTTAATACATTTGAAGGAGGAGTTCAGTTGGAAGACATCCCTGGAAAATTCTCACTGAAGTGTGGGTTTTTTCTTTTGTTCTTTGTTTTAATGTAGCTGCCTAACATGTATGACAGGTAACTCCATAAACTTTTTCCAAAGGTAATCCATGTTTTTGGGTTTTAAGCCTTGGAAATCAGATTTGAAAGCTGATTAGCTAGTTCTGAAGAATTTTTGGACTATCTTGCGAAAAAATGGCACTGTTATCCAGGAAGAATACAGAACATTATAACCCCAAGCTAGCTTTATTTTTCTCCAAGAATAGGTCTTTGCCCAGTAGTTGCCAACTGTGTTCAGCAGAAAGGATTCATAACTTTTCTGGTGTACAGTAGATAATCTCCTATTGAATATTTACATAATTGGTATACAAGACACCATACACCCATCCCCAGTTTTCAGTAATCCCTCATATTATTGAATCTTCCCTCCTGTGTGGCTTCTCAAATTTTTCCTATGGAGGAAATAGTTATTAGCTTTCTACAGTTGTCCATCAGCTGAAGCATTGAAGTCTTTACTTAGTTTATGGTCATTGTAAATTGACTCTCTCTATTGCCAACCCAGTCAAAACAAATCTTAAACGTGCTCTTCCATGTATATTTTAGTCCTTGAATTATTAATGAAGAAGGCTAACAGTAAGCCTGTCCAGAAATTTTGCAGAGGGTATTTGTTGAAAGAATGGCCCTACTGTATAAGGTCAGTGGTCTATCTAGTGCAGTATTTGGTCTTCCAATTCTGCCAATGCCAGATCCTTTGGAGGAAATGAAGAGAATAATTGAGTGATTCAGCCCCAATTGTCCAGTCACAGCTTCAGGCAGTTAGAGATTTAGTGATACCTGAAGCATGGAGTTGCATTCCTGGCCATCTTGGCTAATAGATATTGCTGGAGCTATCCTCCATGAACTCATCTTGATTTATTTTTTTAATACAGTTGTATTTTTGACCTTCACAACATGCCCTGGTAATGAGTTCCGTAGGTTGACTGCATTATGTAAAGTTGTACTTCTTTCTGCTTGTTTTAAACCTGTCTACACGTTTCATTAAATAACCTCTTTTTGTATTATGTGAAGGGGTAAATGCATCTTCTTTGAACCTTCATGATATTAGACATCTATTGTATCCCTTCTCTCCTTAATAGTCTCTCTCTTTCCAAGCTCAACTGTCCCAGTCTTTCTAATTTCTCCTTATATGGAAGCAGTTCCATACCCATAATAATAATTTTTGTTACTATTCTATTTTTTCCCCAATTATAGTTCTGTTTTTATATGAGGGTGACTAGAGCTGCACACAGTATTTGAGCTGTAGGTGTCCCTTTCCTAATGGTTCCTAACATTAACTGCACACAGATCTGATATTTTCAGAGAACTATTCATGGTAACTTCAAGATCTTTTTTTGAGGGTAACAGTTAATTTTGATTCCATGACTTCTAGGTGCATTATTTTGCATTTCTCAATACTGAATTTCATGTGTCATTTTGTCACCCAGTATTGTGCAGAGTTACAAAGGAGCCTCAGTCTACTTTGGACTTACTTAATTAATCAAGATAGCTATTATTTGCAAACTTTGCCACTTCACTGTTACTGTTTGCCTAGCTCATTTATGAATATGTTGTATGCTTTAAGTGGCAGTGCAGATCCTGAGGGGGACCCTATTGTCCAGGAGTGTGGGGAATCTCTGGGCCCTGCACTCACGTACACAGCCAGATGAGACTCGCAGCCAGCAAGTAGAACAGAAGGTTTATTCATTGTCAGGGACACAGTGTAGCACAGATTTGTTTAACACAGGAACCAGAAACCGACAGTACGCTCCAACTTGGGAAGAGGGAGGACACAGGGCCAGCACTCTGGCCCCCTCCCTGTATCCTCCACCAGCTGAAAGAGTCACACACCAGCAACTTATCCCCTAGCTTGGAGGCAGCTCCGCCCTGTCGTTTGTTCAGATTCCCTGGACAAAGTGTCACCTGGTTGCTCCCCCCCACCCAGGCTCAGGTTACAAGATAACCTGTGCTGATGTTCTATACATGTGAAGATGGGGCAGCCTTCCCCTTAGTGAGAGCCCTCTCCAGCTGTACACCGGTGCAGTGCCCAGGGAAACTGGGGTGCACACGTGCACACAGTTACAACAGCACAGGGCAGTAGGAATCACCCCAGTACTTAAGATAGTGGCTTACTATCTTTTTAACCAGTTACTGATGCATAAGAGGGCCTTCCCTTATCCTATAAGTTCACTATGCTTCAAGGCCTTTGAGGGAACTTGCCAAAGGTTTTCCGATTGTCCAAATACACTACATCAGCTGGCTCACACGTTACTCCCTCAAAGAATTCTAACAGATGGATGAGGCATGATTTCCCTCTACAAAAGTGAAGTTGATTGCCTCCCTACCCCCGGATATCGTGTTCATCTGTGTCTAATTCCATTCTTTCTTGTAGTTTCAACCAATTTGCCTGGCACTGAAGTTCAACTTGCTGGCCTGTAATTGCCAGAGTTACCTTTAGAGCAGTGGTGGGCAACCTGTGGCCCATCAAGATTCTGTGTGTGGCCACAAGACATTTTGTTTGTTATTGCTTATGTGCAGGGCTGCCAGATTCCACTGGTTTGTCTGCATAGTTTTCCCTACTGATATTACTAAAGTGACACATACCTTAAGCAAGTGTACGTGAAGTAAGGTGTATGCTGATTGCATAGAACATTGACTGTGAGCCATTCGCTTCCTCTATATCCAATAACAATGCTGTTATGGTTCAGTCAGCACATCCTACAAATTCTAGGTACACAAGCACAGTTAGCAAAACTACCCTATTATCCCAGGAGACTGTCTTGTTTATATCAGTCTTGCAGCCCACTGAGACGGAGGGTCACTCATGTGGCCTACTCACTAGTCCTGTTTGACCATCATTGCTTTGAGCACTAGTTCCTAACCTTTTTTTAATACCAAAGATGGTAAACCCATTCACAAACTTTTGGCAGACGAGTAACATTTTATTTGCCTATGTGCATATTTATTATCAGGGCTTGACGAACCACAGCGAAAGCCGCTCGCCAGCCCCGCACTGCGCATGTGCAAGAGCCGCATTGCGCATGCGCGCACCGCCGGTAAATGGGGCATCGGACTGAAATCTACTCGCCGCGGGCGAGTAGATTCAATAGGTTGTCGAGCCCTGTTAATTATGCAAATAAAATACCTACATGCTTACCCCATCTTGTCCCTGCACATCCCTCTACCTTCAACTCCAGAATCTTCTGACCCTGTCCAGCTAACCTGGAACTCTGTCTGTATTAAACCTGCCAAACCCATCTGAGATCCCCCTATATTCCACTAACACCATTACCTCACAAGTCTGTCTTGCCTGTTACCCCAGTGCCCACCATCTCCCACTTCCCAACACCTCCTGCTGCCAACCACCTCTGTCTTGCCTGGAGCCTGTCCTGCATCTGCTGTCACTACCAACCTTGGCATGCTGTGTCCCAGAGACCCCGACTTCAATTGACAACCTCAGCTTTCTCTGCTCCTGCCCCACTACCCCAGTGCCCCTTGCTTCCCAAACTCCATGACTGCCTGTTGTGCCAAATCCGGATCCTGCCCCACTGACCCTGTAACTGGCTGTTCCACAAGCTCTGAGCCGCCGCCAGCCCTCCCCCCTCCCCCCAACCAACCCTGCTCAGATGCCTTCAGATCTGCTGCTCTGAGACAGCATGAGATGCACTGCACCTGGCTACATAACCACTGACCCACTGCTATCCACACCCTCTTGCCCTTTGACCTCTAACCTCTGCCCTCCCTCAGCCCCACCTCAGCTCTTTGCTCCCCAACAGCCTTTGACCCTTAACCTCTGACCTCGACAGCCCATGGCAACACCCTTTTGCCCTGTGACCCCACCATACCCTCACTCAACATCCCTTTGCCTTTTCACCCCATAGTACACCTGTACTCCCCAGAGCAAGGCTGCCCCCTTTAGGAAGCGTGACCATTACTGTAGCGAGGGCAAGCGAGTTGGGAATTGCTGCTTTAGAGCATTTTAAACTACAGTGTCTTGTTATCTATTCTCCAGTCACCAGTAGAAAGGCTCTTTTAAGCTACAGGTTGAACCTCTCTTAACTGGGACACTCTGGTCGAGCAACATCCCTGGTCTGGCAGAACCACAGATGTCCCAGGACCAGAGTGTCTTGATGGAGAGCTGGTGGTTGGCAGCCCTGTAGCAGAGCTAGAGCCCAGCAGCAAAACTGCCCAGCAAGACTGGGAGGTAGCGGGGCTGCCTGGCAGTACATCCAGGAGCCCGGCAGCCCTGCTTACTGCCCAGCAGGGCTGGGAGCCTTACCCCGGGGCTGCCTCGTGGCAGGGCTAGGAACCCAAGAATGGGGCTTTTGCCCAGTGGCGCAGCAAAGAGCCTGGCAGCCCTGCTGCCACATGCAGAGCTGCCCACTAAGGCTGGCAGGCAGTGGGGCTGTCAAGCGGAGTTTTTTCATGACCTGCCACCTTATACTTGACTTGCCAGAGTTTGTTCCTTTTTTTTCTTCATAGGATTTAAGTTTTATTGTTACAGGATATCTTTTTGCCTAAAGCAGTATTTCACATTCACTGTTGCTTGTCCTGGTCATATAGGCAATCTGCTATGAAGCATAGAATTTCTATCTATTGAGATTCTATGGTACACTATTATTTTAGACTTTTACTTTACTTTGATTATTTTGACTGCTTTCTTTCAAAGGGTAGGTCATGTTGGTGGCGGAATTGGGTGGGGGGGGTGTATTTTATTTTTTTGCCGAATACTATTGATTATCCTTTCCACCAAGTTTCCATGGAGCTTATTATTCCGATACCCTCATTTAATGCCAGCCACTTTGGTCACTCATCTTAGAAATGCTATAAGTCTGCTATATAATGGTTTTTAGGGAAGCTTAATTTTCCCAAAAAAATCTATATGCAAGTTGCCTTATAGCCTGCTACTTTGTTCTTCATAAATTGTGTATACATTTTAATGTATCTTGCCCAAAAAACCTACCAAAACCAGAAACTACAAAATGTCTACCATAAGAATGAATATGTATCTTAAATTCTGTGGCTCCTGATACACAGCAAGAGAGTTTTCCACTTTCCATTAGGGATGTTAAAATGCATTTAAGTACTGGTGTAACCACTGAAAGTTTCTGTAGTTACATGTAGGGAGGCAGGCAGCTCCCCGGGAGCCAGCTTTTAAGCCATCTTCCTGCATGTACCAACTCTTGTGGAGCCATCCTTCTTCCCCATTGCCTCTGATACAGAGGCAGCAGGGGAAGGGGCAGGAAGGAACCAGAATGCCCTGGGGGAAGCCACCTGCCAGCAGTGGAGGGTAGGGCAGGTAGGCACGGTCTCCCATGGAGTTGCCTGCCCTGTGTGCTGCTGCTCACGGGGGAGCCAGCTTACCAGCTCCCATTTGGCCTGCCATATATAAATGTGTAACTGCTATAAATTTCTGCAGTGTAACATTTACAAAAATAAACTTATTTTAACATTGCTAATACGTATTCTCATTCTCTCTCTAAATTCCTTTATTTTATTTTTTTTATTTTTTTTTAAATACTCTGGAAGGTAAGCCATTGTTCCATGCTACACCTTGTCTGTAGATACAATCAGTTAGGGCTAAATGAAATCGATTGAGTATATAATATGAAGATTCTGTTAATTTTTTTTTTAAAGCAGCACCTTTCTTTTCCCAGTTGTTGGAATGGTGCAGGGGCCAATCTTTTATGATTTGAAGCAATCTGAAATTTGAAGTGCCCTGTCCACACGCTGATGGAAGAGAGAATCTTTCGCATCTAGAATCAGCTAGTTTCTGTGAAGTGAGGAAAAGTTTGAACTTCTCCCTACTTGCAGCAACTAACATGGACAGAAGTAATCTTGCTATTGTAAACTTTCCCTTTTCCCCCTGAAGTTTTCTCCCTTCATGTGGATAAGTTCAGTCTATTTGTTCATGAATTCAAATATGAATGGAATCTCCTAGGTAAAATAGGTTTGTCTGTAGATCAGTCCTTTCATATTTATCCATATGAATCTAGTTACATTTTTCCTGACTCAAGAATTAATCTCTGGAATAGTGATGGTATACTATAGCAAAGCTTATAGCAACTTTCTGCTCATTCCAATTTAAGAAATGCCATCACTCTTGTTTGAAAAAGTACCACTTTATTTAAAGAGAGGTTAAGAATCTGAAATACTTAGTCTTAAAGCTTACTTGATGTAATTGGAAAAGCAATAAGGGTTACATTGATCAGCTGACTCTTTTTAGCACAGGGGTCTCAAACTCATGGCCAATGGGACATCAGCGGCCTGAGCAGTTCTGCAATCCAACCTGTGCCCAGCTGCTGCCATGTGAGTCCCTGTGGCCCTGGGTAGATGTCTGTACCCTTTCCCTAAGTGCAGTCCCTACTCCATCCCATCCCACTTCTTGTCCCTGCTCTGCCCTCTCCCTCATTGCATCCTTTCCTTTAAATACCCTCCCCTGAGGATCACAGCCTCGGGGCTTGCCTGGAGCAGGGTGTCAGCAGGGGCAGCGCTGCACTTATTGCAGCGATGGAAAGTGGATTGCCCAAACCCCAGAGTGGGCTGGCTTGGGAGATGGTGTCAGAGCATGCTGCTGCATAACTTTGCTTCCCTGTGGCTCCTGCCACTGTGGTGAGTGCAGGAGGGCCCAATCCCTGCTGCCAGCCTCAGCCTACTCAAGGCCCCATGAGTTAAGCTGAGTACAGCAAGGCCCCATGAGTTAAGCTGAGTACAGGAAACCATCCCATCCATAGGATGGTTGGGGCAGCTGCCGCTGGGCCTCGGTTGGCCATGCCAAATGGAATACTCTGCACGCAACTCCCCCCAGGCCACAGGGACATGCCAACAGGAACACAGAACAGGGACAGCTAGAAGCCACTCTAGCCCTGCTGTATTCCCGGTGATGGTGCTAGGGGCCCACTGGAGGGGGTTAGGGGGGAGTGTATGGGCTGGCAGGCAGGGCCTGCTAGGGTTGCCAGGTGTCCAGTTTTGAACCAGACAGTCCAATATTTGAGCTTTCTGTCTGGGAAACAAATTGAGAAAATATAAATGTCCTGTATTTTCTAAATCAGATGTGATGTAGATTGGGATGTAATGTCACGTGTGTCTGGTATTTTTGTTGGAAACCATCTGGCAGCCGTAGGGCCTGCCCTCCATGGTAGCCCTGCCGTAGATGTTGTCTGGCCCACCATGAGGATTTGAGGACTGGCACGGGCCCTATAGTACATTGAGTGAGACCCCTGATTTAGCAGAAGCTCCAGAGTATTCTGGTGCATAGCACAAAAGAGTTAGTTGTGGATCTTTTAGTGTGTCTATTTCAAGATTTGAGTTACTTAAGCCATTTCCTGAGCATTCATTGAACCATTTATCTCTTCAAAGCTTATCCTTTAATATCTTCCAGAGGTGCTTGGTGATGAACAGCTGAATCTCTCTCATATCCCTTTCACCTTGGAATGCACTAGAATGCCACCATCCCAGGCAGTGTTCACTCTAACATTTTCTAACCTTGGGCAGGTTGAAATTTCTGATGTGAAACACCAATATAGAGAGGGTCGTGTGGATGTGCACTCTCCAGTACAAACAAAAACCTAGATATAAATATATATTTTAAAGTAAATAGTCCAGGTGTGAAATATATTAATGCAAGGGATAATTAACAAGGAGCAATGCTTATGATGCTTATTCAATCAAATAAAAGGAAAATTAACACTGCTCTTGGAGTACATGTATTATCGTCCTTTCTAACAACTCAGAGCTAATAAACAGATCAAAATGAATATTATCTACACACAGCTCAGCTTTAAGATGCTAAAGAAATCATCATGCTCTCCTTGCAAATATTAATTCAATATTTACTGCCACTGGAAAGAGTAAAAGGTATTCACTAAAACATACAATTTATCTGGGGAATATTTAGGATCCATGCTATACAAATACAAGTTAAACAGACCTCAAACAGAAATTTCTTGGTTTTGAAACTTTCACCTTTTGTGTGTCACCAGCTCAGAGTAGAAGCCCAGAGCAAATTAATACGTGGGTTCAGGGTTTGTAGACAGATCCATGTTTCAAAGAGTCTGCAAATAAGGTTTCATCCTACAAAACAGCTAGCATCATGCCTAGTACATGCTACTTCTGACTGATAAGAGTCTGAACTTTACCAAATAGCAAAGATCTGGCCTTAATGCAATACAATTTACCATGTATTAATTAGTAACAGTTTCAAAAATCATTAAGATCAGTTTTAAATATCTACAGCACTCCAAAAAAGTTCTGTTAAAAGAATCTTTCTTTCTTGCCTTTAGCCGTTAACACCTATATAAACTTTGTTTGAAATATAATCATGCAAATGTGCTGGCGTGCATACCTCCACACCCCCAAGCAGTTTGCTCCCCCTTCCATCCCCCTCCTAGGTCATTTCCAAGGAAACTTCTAGTAGTCTCACTTCCCTTAACTCCCTAAGATAACATCTACACAACCAATTAAGCGGGGGCTTCTATTGCACTGTTCCCATGGCAACACACCGCTACAGTCACCCTCCTTTTATCCAAAGTCTTGTCCTACCATGTGTTTCAACTCTCACTGTCTCCTTACAAGGTTCTTTCCCTTCCA
>CM057846.1:108794117-108808625 GCA_030068395.1 Apalone spinifera | reverse complement strand
CCCCCAATCCTTACCAAATATCTTTTGATTCAACCAAAAAAACCATCCCCCACCCCATTTGCAGCCTCTGTGCATATAGACTGTCTGTCCTGTTCCTGTGGCTAGGGAGGAAAGCTTTCCAAGCATGGAACTCACCAGAGAGTTTAAAAGAAGGGGGGGATCTAAAGTGATTAGAGAGAGTGCTGAAACTGGGGGTGGGGGGTGTTTCCTTTTCAGTGACAATACAGGGATAAATTAGTCTTTCTTTCCCTGGAG
Source organism: Apalone spinifera (assembly GCA_030068395.1). Classification (NCBI taxonomy): domain Eukaryota; kingdom Metazoa; phylum Chordata; order Testudines; family Trionychidae; genus Apalone; species Apalone spinifera. The sequence continues at coordinate 108,808,370 of CM057846.1, read as the reverse complement.
GAGATACTGACCTGATTCCAAACTAGGTGAAAGCACAGGGGAGGGGGAAGAAAGAGGTATTGTCTTGTTATCATGGAGCAGGTGGGGAGAGGTGCAAATTGAATAAAATGGAGCAAAGTAGCAGACAGTGAACAGGCAACTCAATATGCAGCAGGGGAGTAGAACAGGGAAAAACGGGGGATGTCTGTCAGGCCAATTCCCCAGTGGAAGGGCTAGGGGAGAAGCAGAAAGGGGTGGTTGGGCTGCCATCCTGTTAGTAGTTCACTGGATAGGGGAAGATTTGGGAGTGAAGTGGAGAAGTTGATCTGATCAAGCAGTGCCTCTAACTTACTCAGGTTGTTCCACGTGGCCAGTGGCAGGCAGTGAAGCACTGATCCCTCCTCCCTTTCAGCTGCTAGCTCTCGCTCCAACACAGTCTGGGTCACATGATCCTCCTAGTACTTCCTACCTCTCTGATTGAGAACTCGCTCACCCTCAGCGAGTACAGACCCTCCCTGGGGGTAGGGAGAGGAGGAGGGAAGACCAAAGTAGAGGCTGGAGCCAGCTCCTCCATCTGTAGCAGGCAGCAGCTGCTGCTCCTGCTACTCCTCTACCAGAGGATGTATGCCCTGCCTTCCCTTCCCCAGCCAGTCAACTGAGCTCCCTGCGTGGGAGCTCTGAATTTGAGTGGAGCTCAGAAAATAGCTGCATGCCCAAGTGGGCACTAGGGGTGTGAAGGACTAGTCACTTTGAAGTCCCACTACCTCTTCCCCTCTCATAGAGGCAGCAAGGGACAAATGGCAGTGCTGTGTGGAGCCTGGGGTCAGTTGGGGTGTCCCCAGGCTCCTTCCAGAGTTTCAAAGCAGTAGCGCCACATACAGCCTGGGGGCTGTTGCTGCACTTCAAAGGCAGAGAGGCTCCCTATCGACTAATTGAATAGTTGAAGCAAAATGCGTTGACTATTCAGTTAGTCAATTACTCGATATTTAACATCCCTAGTGGGCATGCTGCTTACAGAGAACCTTGATCCCAGCAATGAAATAGGTGTTGGGGGTGGGAGGGGAAGGTTTGGGTTGCTGGCAGGAACAATTTTTAATTTTAAAATGGATTTGAAGACAAAAAGTCATAACAAAATACTGTTTATAAAGGAAAGACACTAGTTTTTCTTTCTCTTCAGTCAGTGGGGCGCATCTGGGTGACAGATGAAGGGTGAATTATTCAGGTTGTACCTTCCTTAACAGGGACTCTGGTCCAGGAAGATCTGTGATCTGGCATAGACCACAGATGTTCCTGGACCAGAGCCCAGGAACAGGGAGGTCTGATGGGGCAAAGGCACCTTAGGGGACCCCGGCCACTCAGCCAGGAACCCAGTGTTAGGGTGGAGAATAGGTGGAATGGCAGGGAGTTGCAGCCCTAGACCCCGTTCTGGCTCTAGCAGCAGTGGGAGCTCCAACTCCAGTGACCCAGGAAGCTCTGTCCCCGGCCATGGACCTCTGTCCCAGCAGTGCAGCTCCAACCGCGGAGCTCTGGCCCTGGCTGCAGTGGGGTTAGGGCAGCAACAGGGGCAGGTTGGCATCCTAACCTGGTGGCAGCACAGGCCAGGAGGAGGGACCTTCCCTGGTCTGGCAAATCCCCTTCTTCAGCACCAGTTGGGTCCTGAGAGTGCTGGACCGGTGAGGTCCAACTTGTAGATTCATATGGTGTAGTGACCCCCATCAGAAATTCCATTTCGACCAGTGTGTCTAAACATAGTTACAAATCAATCAGACTGGCTGTTGCCAAGTGTTGTTTGAGTAAAAGGCATTGAGGCCCAAAGTAAATGTCCAAAAATAGTTTAGCTTTCTCAACACACTTCAAAAGTAGCTAGTGTGAGGACAGAGACCCAAATAGCTTTAAATTCTACTATAAGGGGTTAGAAGAAAACACGTTTTAAAAAACAATTGCTGTTCAACCTTTTGCCCATTTTGAGTGTCAAAAAGGAAACCAATCATGAAACATTTCCATGAGCTATTTGTCAGAGTAAGGACTTTTCTATATGGTTGGATAATATAACAATTTAGAGTACTTTAGAAATCAAGCTCTCTAATAGTGCATATTACCCCACAAGCCATAAGTATCCCTTCTATATGATTGCAGCTGTTCTTGGTTTTTTTAATGTTCTTTTTTAATGAAGGTGTATAGAATAAAAATGTTCTGCCTAGAAATCTGTTGTAAAATATTTTTCTCAAAACATCTGTCTTTCCAGTATGCCACAAAATAGGGCATGCTGTTGTAGAAATCTCAGAAGTTTTTTATACTTGTGTAATGTTTCTTTCAACAGCACTAGCAGTACAAAATGTTCTTCACTGGATGGCCTTGACTTAAAACACTCTGAACAGAATGGGGTAGTGGATTGGAGAAGAAAAAACTGCACTGTTCAACAGCATCCAGAGCACCGTACAAACTTACTTGACCAGGTGTGTGGCTTTTATATATTTCACAATGGTAGGTGAGAATATTATCCAGAGCTCACCATGAAATTTTACTTAAAGATTAACGATACACATTTCAGCATTTCTTTGTAGAATTATTTAAGTTCAACTTAGTAACTGTAACTTGCAGCAACATTCATCTTTTTGTAGAATTCTTACTACTTCCTTGCTAACGGCCATATTGCATTTACTGATGCATAATTAAAATGTCCTAATGAGACCCAGCTGAGCAGAAATGTCAATGTTCAGTTCAACTCAGTTTCCTACAGAGAGTGGCTTATTTTAACGGGCTCTCACTAGAGAGAAGAGAATTCAAAGTTTGAGGATTTTTTTTTTCCTAATTACAAACAGCAGCATAGAGAATCCATTTCAAGAAGTACCAAACTGGTTAAACTGATGTCACTTAACATTTCATTTGTATCCATTGTATCCCACCTGCATTGTATACACAGCTAAAATGCTATTGTCTTTTACTGAAAAGACAATTGAAGGAACACTTATTTGTGGCTATCAGTTGTTTCCATTCTTTTGAGTTTTGGTGAAATTCAAGCAAGAGTAATGCAACTATTTCAAGCAAGCATAATGATTACAAAATTGGAAGAACTAAGTTGGTATATAGTTACACATACTTAAACTTTTCATGAGTCATCTGCATTGTCTGGAAAAAAATGTACTTGTACAGGTTGTATCTCCTTTAATGGGGACTCTCTTGTTTGGCAACATCCGTGGTCCTACCAGACCACAGATGTTCCTGGACCACAGAGTCCAGGTATAAGGAAGTTTCGGCTATAGCGAGAGAGGGCGGTGATTCAGCCAAGAGCCCCATGTTGGGGGAGGAGGGCACAGAGGGGCAGGCAGTGCAGCAGGGAGTTCTGGCCCCTGTAACTGGACAGTAATGGCAGGAGTGACAGTGGCAGGCATGGGGCACTGGCTGCGGAGCTCGGTGGCTGGGCTGGAGCTCTAGCTGGGAGCAGCAGGGCAGCACAGACCATGATGGGAAGGGCCTCTCCTGGTCCGGCAAATCCCCTTGTTTGGGGCCAGTCAGGTTCTGAGGGTGCTGGACAAGGGAGGTCCAACCTGTATTATCAATACTTTATATGGCAATAAATGGGGTTACACTTATTTTTTCATTGCCCATACAGAACGGGTATTGACAAATGTAGCAAAATTGCAAGCCAAAATACACAGTAAAATGTTTCCTTCAAAGTGTAAATTTTATAGACCGTTAATCTAAAAGGGCATGTCTAAACTACATCCCTCTTTCGAAAGAGGGATGTAAATTAGACATATCAAAATTGCAGCTGAAGCCAGGATTTGAATTTCCTGCGCTTCATTTGCATCATGGTGGCTGCGCGTTCTTTTGAAAACGGGTATTTTGAAAGTGAAACCACCATCTAGATGTGGTTCTTTCGAATAAAAAAACCCTTTTTCAAAATCTCCTGTACTCCTCACATTTACAGGCTCCTTCAAAAAAGAGGGGTTTTTTTTCGAAAGAACAGCGTCTAGATGGCGGTTTCACTTTTGAAATACCTGTTTTCGAAAACGTGCGGCTGCCATTATGCAAATGAAGCGCAGGAAATTCAAATCCCGGCTTCATTTGCGATTTCAATGTCGGCTTTACATCCCTCTTTCAAAAGAGGGATGTACTCTAGATATAGCCAGAGTCAAGAAGTAAAAAAAGTTAGTGTAGAAGCATGAGACAATAAATATTAAATACTATGCTAAAGCAGGTTAATACTGCATATTATTTTAAAGGAAGTTAAACTGTCGTGGGATAAGAGCCAAGGTTGTTTTACAGCTTGATAACTGGTTAAAAGATAGGAAACAATGGGTGGAAATGGTCATTTTTCAGAATGGAGAGAGGTAATTCTTGGTGCCCTCCCAGAGGTTTATATTGGGATCAGTCCTAGTTAAATATATTCATCAACGATTGGGAGAAAGGGGTAAACAGTGAGGTGGCAACATTTGTAGATCATACGAAACTATTCAAGATAAGTTCCAAAGCAAACTGAAGAGCTTCAAAAGGATCTCTCAAAACTTAGGCAACTGAGCAATAAAATGGCAGATGAATTTGAATGTTGATAAATGCAAGTAATGGAAAATGCAGGTTGAACCTCTCTCGTCCAGAACTCTTTGGTCCAGAAACAGCCATCATCCGGAATGATTTCAGTTATCCTTATGTCCACTCTTCATGGATGTGGCCAAATTTCCTGTCATCCCATGAAGTTTGTTTACAGCCACCATACCACACTAGATTTCAGTGTGGAAAACTAAAACCAGTTGCTGATCTATTTTGTATTGCATATTATATGTGTGTGTGTATGCTGCTAGACAAAATTGACCTCCCATGGTCTGAAAAATTCTCTGATTTGAGGATGCCAGACTAGACAAGTTCAACCTGAATAATCCCAAATATACATACAAAATAATGGGGACTAAACTAGCTGTTTACACTTTAGAGATCTTGGAGTCATTATGGATAGTTCTCTGGAAACATCCATGCCATGTGCAGCAGCAGTCAAAAAGCAAACAATGTTGGGAATCATTAAGAAAGGGATAGAGGAAAAAGAGAATATTTTCTTGCCTCAGTATAAATCCATGGTATGCCAACATTTTTAATACTATGTGCAGATGTGATCACCTAAACTGCAAAAAGGTATTTTGGCATTGATAAAAGAGCAATGCAAATGATTAGGGATATGGAACAGCTGCCATATGAGGACCGATTAATAAAACTGGGACTTTTCATCTTCGAAAAGAGGGAGGAATATGATAGAGATCTATAAAATCATATCTGGTGTGGAAAATGAGTAACACAAGAATTAGGGGAGTCATCAAATGAAGTCAATGGGTAGCAGGTTTAAAATAAACAAAAGGAAGTACTTCACTCGACTCGCAGTCCATCTGTGGAATTTCTTGCTAGAGGATGTTGTGAAATCCAAGACTATAACAAGGTTTTTAAAAAAAGGTAGATGAATTCATAAAGGGTAGGTTCTTCAGTGGCTATTAGCCAGGATGGGCAGGAATGGTGTCCTGAGGCTCTGTTTGTCAGGAGCTGGGAATGGGTGACAGGGTATAAATCACTGGATGATTACCTGTTCTGTTCATTCCGTCTGGGGGAACCTGGCATTGGCACTGTCAGAAGACATGATACTGAGCTAGATGGTCTGACTCAGGATGGCCGCTCACATCATAACTGCAGACTTACTTTAAATTGTCATAACTAACTTTTTACTCCAAGTCATAAAGTCTTATTTATAGTCAAGGAGAGTATAGCTTTTTTTGGTTCATTGCCCCAGTCTTGAAAGATTGGGGATAATTGGGGGGAAAAAGCATTGTGCAAGAGCATAGAGATAGATATACCCTTATTACTCTTTCACATTAACTATACCTGGAACCCAACAACTCAGAATGGGGAAAGTTGAAGGTTGCTTCTAAATGTTGGTCTCTAGTACAAGTGTAGTGTGCATCCAAGTGATGGAGTGGTGTAACTTGCAGCAAGTAGACGCTCTTCTGAATAACCAATAACTTCATTTGGCCATAGGACTCCTCTCAGCAGTGTCAATAGACGTAAGCATTGTGAATAACTCTGGAGATCAAACTGATTCTTTTCAAGGAAAGGATTGTTAGGATTTGCCTGTTGAAACTGTTAGTTTCACACTCAACAGAAAGATTTATGGCTTCTTTCCAACACTCAAATCAACTGTTCAGTTCATTCTTACAAATGTGCTGATACTAACAATCAAAACTTTTTCACTGGCTAGTACCATTCTTTCAAGGCAGACCATATGAACATAGATCCTAACATTGTAAATTAAGAGAACATCATGCAATGCTTTTGGAGTTTTAGAAACATTCTTGTTGCCATAATACTGTAGCACCTAGGGGACTCGACCCATGAACTGTAAATGGGGAAAGACTTCTCTCTCCACCTCAGGAGTCTTATTAAACTCTGAACTTTATAACTTTGTACAATACTAAGTATAAATTTACATTTTGTTAGTTCTTGTGGCCTCTGTTTTCTGATCACTATTATGGTATTGTGTCTCTAGTCTGCAGGAGAAAAACAGGGCTTATCTGCAATAAGCAAGAAGAAAGGAAAGCCACAACTAGAAAAGTAAGTTGTAATTTCACAACTCATAACTAAGAAACTAAATATTATGCATGCACTCAATAAAAATGTGTGAATTCATGGTTAATCTAAGAGCTTGATTTCCATTAATGTTGAGATTTGAGGACTTGTACTTTATTTTCAGCAAATTTTCATAAGTGTGCAAATTTACTTGTTAAATGATTGCTTTTTTTAGTGTAAATATAAGGCTGCATTGGACACTATTGCTTTTTTTAATCATTTGCTTCAGTCTGGAATAATGCATATTCTGTCAAATATAGAAATCCATAGCTTTATTGTACTTTGAGACAATATAATAGAGATTATATGAAGAGACACTAATTCTTCCATATGATAAAGTAACATATGCAAATACTTGATGTCACCAATTGCCACTTAGCCAAGTGTACAAGGAATGGCAGAAGGACAAAGAATTAGGCCGTCTTCACTATAGTCTTACAGCCACAGTATAACATAGGTTGATTTAAGTCAACCTTAATTACTGTGGTGGCTGATGTCCACACTATCTTCCAGTCAGTCTTTAGTAGGAGCACTTTCAACAACTGAACTGGAGTAGCATGGGGGATTAAGAACCAGAGCTCTTGGCTCTTCCACCTTAGGAGCCCATCTGCCTCCTGGGGCTTCTTGGCTGGGAGCAGGGAGTAGCTGCCAGGGACTTGTTACCTCTGGTAAGGAGATCCACACCCAGTGTGCAGTTGGCTGCTGTGCTTCTGGCAGGCAGCAAGAAGCCCAGTGCAACAAGGAAGTCAGTGGGGTGACAAGGCAGGAGCCCAAACCAAGAGCCTGGGTGGCAGCCCAATGTGGAGTGGTGACCCAGCAGCAGCCACTGGAGCTATGAAGTTGACGGACTCATGGCCAACACCTGATGCAAGGAATACTGTGTACACAGGCACTGCATTGCCCTAACTGCTCTGCTTTTACCTTCTTGGCAATGTACTTTTATTATATTCACATTGGCGGCCGGAGTATTTCAGTGTCTATACCACCAGTGTTTTGTCAATGAAAGCTGACTTTATCTGCGAAGGGATATAATATTTCCATAATATTTGTGAAAGTTAGAGGCTGTAAAATTATCCATAATATGTCATAAAACATTCTTCCATCTGCCATTGCTCAATTTACAGTAAATTGGTAAAGATGGACATTTTTAAACTAGCCACTACTTTAGATCTTTCTGTAAGATGGTAGTCCATCAGTGTGGAAAACTAAAACTAGTTGCTGCTCTATTTTGTATTGCTGTGTGTGTGTGTGTGTGTGTGTGTGTGTGTGTGTCTAACAAGTGAAAAGGAATACGCTTTCAATACACATATACACAATCTGATGTGTGTCTCCCCTACACTTTGGTTACCCACCTGAAGAAACTTTAATCTAACTTCCACTACTCCACCTGTTTTCTCACATCTTTACTAAATATATTGTATAATGCCAGTTGTAATTTTGATCTCTGATATCCCAGTACTGACTTGTGTAGGGTACTGTTTTTCATGATAAGCACACTTGAAGTCATAAGTAAATATTTCCATGCAAATAAAAGCAATATTGTATATCTAGTACACTTATCTTTACCAAAACTCTTTGAAAACTATTCTTTAATTTTACCTGCATAGGGATAAAATAAAGAAAACAGACAGCAGATTGAGCAATAGGACTAATGGAGCTAGAGTTGCAGCAACACAGCACATCCATACAGGGGCAGCAAAAGGTAAGACATTGCCTTCGGGAAATTGATTCTTAGCTATATAATAGTACTAATTACCCTGAGGAAATTGGTTAAAATTGCCGTATCTCGATAATCTAGTCCTGGTTTTGGACAATTACTACATACACGTTTGGATGCCCAGTACCTAGATCACCTGCTAGAGTGACTGTAGTAGTTAGGAATTGATCCCATATGCATCTTTTTTCACTGTAATCTAAAACTCAGTAGCTGTTTCTCCTCTTATGCCTCTCTGTATCCAACACTTTTCCCCATCTTCCTAGTTGTTTTGGACCAAAACCAGTCTTAAGCTTGTTTCCTTTTGTCTCCCATATCAACACAAGTATTGCTGCCACATTTGTTCGCTTGTTTCTTCTGCTGGCTTCCCTGCTGCTTTCTCTAGCATCAAAGGAAAAGTATTGTAGGGTAGGTATAAATAACTGTTTAAAACACAAGCAGTAGAATGAAATGAGAAACTTTCTGACTCAGCACAAAACCACTTATTTTATTTGTGTAGACCTGGAGAAGGAGTTAGTGCTGCTCTCCCAACAACCTCTGTCTGGCTAGCATAAGGCTCAATACAATTCAGGATAGTGCAGATTGAGGAAGTGAAGAGAAAGGAGTGGAATTTTCTTACTAATGCTAACTTGCTCATAGTGTAGATGCAGAAGGAAGTAATAGAGAAAATCCTCATCAAATCATATGTTTGTTTTAGGAAGATTGGTTTGTCTCAATAGTTTAAATGTCTTGTTCCCCAGTATCTTAATGTTTAAATATTGTAAAATGTTTTAACAAAATGCTGAGGAACTGCAGAATTATCATTTCATTTTTATTTCAAATGGGAAGCTTACATGTGAAGTCTTGCATTAAATGCTTTTACTCTTTCTTGAAGCACTCAGCATTTGGTTTCAGGTTCTCTACTGGCTCAATCTTATTGAGGTATAAAGTACCTAGAAATGGAACATTATCAGAGAGAAGAGGGTATTTTCTCCAGTACAAATAGTAACTCAAACATCAATGAAGTACTGAGGCAATTCTGCACTAAAAAAATTCACACAATTTTTATAGATCTGCAAATTCTATTTATCAAGAAATAAATGTGGGGGGCCCAGCATAGCAATGGGGAGCACAGGCTGTTGGTTCCATTGAGGTGGGAGATTGCCTTGCCCTGCCCTGCTCTGCCCTGCTTTACAAGGGGTGGGTCTGATCCACTCTAGAAACACCCTGGGGCCTTGCCACTCTGCACCAGGACCCAAAAGTGAGGAACATTGCTTAGTGTGGTGGAGTCCAGGTGTGGGGTAAGATTCTCTTGGGGCAGTCTGGGTGTAGGCATCTTGATTGGGAGATGGGGGGGAGAGAATGGATACACAGGAGCTTGTTGAGGGGTTCTGCATACAGTAGCAATGGGACTCTGCAAAGGTGTCACAGGGCATGGGGCTCAGTGGAGGGGTCTAGATGGTGAGTGGGGGAGGGGGTCTCAGCAGATGGGACCCAGTGCTGGTGGGTGTGGGGGTTAGTGGTGTGGCACATTGATGGTGCCAGGGGGATACTGCATGCCTCATTCCCACTCCCTCTGCTCCTGCTCCAATGCTACTCTTTTGTCCCCCTTTACCCTTCTCACCACAATCACTCACTATTGTACAGAAAACAGGATGGATCCTAACATGCAGAAAGGGAGCATGACTGGCACTAGGAGCTAGAAGGCAACATCTAGCTGCAGAATCAGCAAGCTACACCCTCCTTCAGCCAGGCAGCTTTGCACTTGCAGAAATGGAAGGCAGGGACTCAGCAGCGGCCAACTTTGAAATGTACAGGAGTCCTTGCTGGGGCTCTTCTACATTTCAAAGCAGAAGCACCCACCCAAGGCCAGTGAGACTGCCTGCTGGCCCCATGCAGCATTTCAATCTTTGAAATGCACAAGAGTCCCTGCTGGAGCTCTTGTACGTTTCAGAAGTGGAATGTGGAAGTCCTTATCAACTAATCGACTAAATGGAAAGTCCATCGACTATTTGATTGGTTAATTAATCAGAAGGTAACATCCCTAGTACACAGTGGCTTAGAATTCATCCAGAAACAAGTGAAGTCAAGGAGGAAAAATGGGAAGGAGAGGTATGCTGAACGCTAAGCAGAAGGTCAATTGAATTGTGGATAACATTCAACTGTTTGCTTTTTCAAAATTACAGCCTCAGAAATGACTTTTGAAAGTGTGTGCAGTGGTGCAGTATGACAAATTTCCAATAGTCCATATGTGTATTCCACCGATTGGGATGCATGGACATAATGCACCCAGGTCTGGAAATTCTTAACAAGCAGTTTCTGTTGGCCCACATGGAGGTGCCTAGCTTTTGCTCTAGACTAAAGGGTATGAAAGACAATGAAGGCCAATGCCTTTCCCATTTCTTCATACTGGTACGTGTCTAGTAGGAATCCTGTGTCCACCAATTTCTCAGACTATTTTTTACAGCTTGTAAATTTTTATATAGTTTTTATTCTGACTGTTCTGGTGTATGGTGAACATTAATATATGGAGTATAGATAAGAACCATGTATCTCAATCTCCTACCGTTTGGGATTATGCCTTAATTCCCAAGTATTAAGCATTGTATCTCTTGGCCAGTCTACTCCTTCCTGCACAACAGCCACCAAAACTGCCCCTACTCTTTGGATGAGATTTGTATCTGTAAAGAGCAACATCTGTTCTTGGTTTCTCCTGCGAACACATGGCCATATGCATATGTTGATGAAATGCCTTGTGCAGAAGGCTGAAACTTCTCTGATTTAGGCCAGTGAGACCCTTCTGGACATCTGCCCCCATTGACAAACAACCTCTCTGAACAAGAGCTTGAGAACTGAATCTAGAGCAGCTAAGCCCGTCACCAGGGCTTCGCATGGGAGTAAGGGGCATTCTCTTGTTTAAAAGGGAAAAAAATGTTTTCCAAGTCTCTTTCTAAGAAAAGAGATCCCTCCCCAACACCATTCAGATTGGGCAAAACATCATGCTCGGTTCTGAAGGGCTCACAATCACTTAATACCCTCAGGCAGAAGGGTAAAGCATGAAAGAAAAAATTGAACTCTGATAAGAATCCAAAACTGTTTTGGTGGTGGCTTCAACCCCTAAATGTGAAGACCGTTACCTGCTAGCTCCATCCAAGACACTCTTCTGCACTACCAGCTCATCCTTCAAAAGACTGGATGCCTCAAATGTGTCTGGATTGCCCCAAGCCCCAGACGTGCAGGCACATACCTGATCAGAGGATCTCTTCCTCTCTTACACCCATTCCCTGACTTCTTGGCTGCACTCTTCCTGAGGGACATAGTTTTATCCTTCCGATGAAGAAATTTTGTTAAAAAGCATTTCCTCTACAACAATTACAGGAATATTCACCCAGCAATGCAGTCTTGCCGCATCAAATGGGTAAGATGCTCCAGCAGACCTTTCATCTCCCTTCAGAGAGGAGCCCTGGAGTTGGAGGTCCAGATGCTTTCCTCCCAGATACAACTTTCCCAGGAACAACTGGTACCTTATGCTGTGGGACCATTCTCAACAGTTTGAGATCTCATATTGGCTTTACTGGATCCATGCAAGTGTCATACAGCATCTCCTGCCTGGCTTCTTCTAGATCCGTCTGAGTACGAGGAAGAAGAAAAGGATTTGGATTAGCAGGTACTAATTGTACTGAAAGGGATCTCCTCCTCCTAGTCGCCAGATGAATCCATAACTCTGTCCTCACCATCTCTACTGGTTAACCACAGGAAGTATCAGGTGCTACTCAAGAGGGATAGTATGACTTTCAAATCCACTGAAAGTGATCCAGGATTCCCAGTACTGGCCCACTGACATTTTGCAACCTATATGTCCATGTCACAACCCCCTCCTGCTCTAATTTGTATCCCAATATTCTGCCTCAGCTTACAACACCCTTCTTCACCAAACTCCCTCCCAGATCCCACAACCCCCTCCTGCATCTAATCCTTTATCCCAAGTTTTCTTCTGCACTCAACCTCCATCCTAGACCCCGCACTTCATTAATATCATGGAAGTGTGTGACCCTTGACCACTTACCAATTCTTGGAGTGGCCCCCTCCATCAAAATTATTGCCCACCCCTGTCCTATACACTACTACAATTACATAAGTACGGAATGCCTTGAGCATTTACACATTGGTCAATAATACCATTGTTCAACATAACGATTCTGAAGATGGAGTTATGGATGGCCTCTGATACAATATTTTTTTAAAACCTGTATTAAATGATGTAGAAGAGATCTGTGTAGGTCCTGAATATAAATAAGGCAAGTTAACCAATGAAAATGAGATCGCAATGCACATATACGGTATTTGGAACCATCAAAGCTCAAGAGTTGGTTGGGGTGTGAGCATGTTTGGATCCTAAAGAATTGTGTAATTGCTTATCTAACAAAGCTTTGTTATGAGGCAGAGACCATGAAGGATCATTTACATAAAATATAATAAACCCATGGAACTAACAAAAAGTGGAAATAATAACTCAAACATCAATAGGGGTTGGGGATTATACCCCAAGAAAGCCTTCCTGCTTTTTGAAGCAGGATCAATAAACCTTGAGAGCAATTTTGCAAATCTATACTGGACTGTAAAGGGGGGTGGGGAACTCTTTGACCTCAGAGAAATCACATCATCATACTTCATGCGTGGTCCTGAGAAACATTTATCTATGCTGGACTCAGAGTAATTGGTGAGCAAAACCATCTTAAAGACTGCTTTGCTAGATCAAGTTTTAGATTTTTCGGATGCATGTTTTCTCTTATTTGCTTTAACCATCTCTGCTTTTACTTTCATTTGTCATGGCTTAACCAGTCTCCCTTGGTAAACTTGTTTTGTTTTAATTTAAAACAACCGAGTGCAGTGTTTGACTTGAACTAATTAATATTGCAAGAGTCTGTACATAGTTTCTTTAAAAGAACAAATCTTATTTATAGTGGTCCAGGAAGGGCTGAACACTTCAGGATGCAGATAGTTTGGGAGAAATTCTGGGCTGATGTGTGTGAGGTTTACTTGATTAGCAATAACCAAGGTTGGTGGAGATCAGAGCATTACTGTGATTTAAATAAGCGGGCTCTTGGAATCAGTTACTGAACCAAGACTAAAAATCACACACATACACTGCATGCATGTTATGCTGGCTGAGGGCGTTCAAGCAAGTTGCTACAGCTAAAGAGCATGTTACGGTACTGAGGTTACGGTGACACCTATCTCACAAGTCTGGATTGTAGGCCAAAATGTGACAGAGCCCCATTGCAGTTCTTCATAGACAAAGACAGGCTAGTGGCAGAGTATCCCTACAAACTGCTGTAGATGCAGTAGATACAGCATTTAGAAGGTTAGCCATTGATGTAACTGAGGTAAGTCTTGGCTTTGTTCTTCAGGGCTCCTCAGGGAAATGCAGAACACCGTAGATGACTTGCCATGTGTTTAATAATAGGAGTCTATACACATTTGAAAGACTCTAATTCAATCCTCCCACTCCCTGGGAATTCACACCTTGATCCCAAAGAGAAAATACCACAGGCAACTATGTAGTACTCCATAAATATTTTACCACTGCCATCTAACAAGCCTCTGCACAAACATCAAAACATTCAGAGGCCTATATTTTCAGCTCTCTTTACTGCCATGACTTTTGACACCTCAGTCAAGAACTTCCTAGTTCAAGTGATGTCACCATGGGGGGCTCCACTCTAGGTACTAGTACATCCTCGCGCTGGTGATGGGAGAGCTTTCTAGCAGTGCCCTGCTGCATATGTGCAGGTGTCTCCTTGTGCAGTTAGTATCTGTTAGTTGCACATGCAAGATGCGGTGCCTCAGTTCCCTTTCTACCGTCCTCCGCAGCAGACAGAGTTCCTTCGCAGTTGCCTTTCTCAGACCTAAAACATGGGGGGGAAGTTCAAAGTTCCTCAGTTTTCGTCTTTTTGCAAGTTTTCAATCCCCCTCCC
>CM057846.1:108750868-108794106 GCA_030068395.1 Apalone spinifera | reverse complement strand
CCCCCCCCCCCCCCGGCTGCCTTTTTTCCTTTTTAAAAAAAAAAAAGTTCTTCCCAGTTCAGGATGCCTGGTTCACCAGGATTCAAGAGGTGCAATTCATGCAGAGACGGGCACCCCTCTTGTATAAAATGCTTGGGAGAATTCAGCAGGTTGTTAAATGAGTGGCTAACGCACAAGATATAGACCTACAAGAAGTGCAGGAGAAGCAACATAGACTCCTCCACATCCTGCAGTCTTCCATATCCTCAAAAATAGTTCCCTATGGACGAAGCCATTCTTGACCCAACTGACGCCATCTGGCAGACACCCACTTCCCTCACGCTCACTAACATGAGGGCAGATAGAAAATACTTTGTCCTTGCCAAGGGGATGGACTTCCTCACATCCCTTATCTCTCTTCCCCCTCCCCCCCCCAAACTTCCTAGTGGTCAACTCTGTCCAAGCCAAATACCCCCAATTCCAGTCCCTCCCTCAGGATAAGGACCATAAGTGGTTCAACATACTAGGCAGAAAGGTCTGCTCCTTGGCCACTCTACAGTTGCGGGTCGCCAGTTATTCAGCACTCCTTACCTATTACGACTACACCAATTACTCAAAATTGCAAGACCTTATACAGTTCCGCTTGGAACAGAAACTCCTTTAACTTCAGGCCATAATTCAAGAGGGTCACCATAGCCTGTACAGCACTCCAAGCAACCGTAGACGTTGCAGTTGCTTCCACACACTGCACCACCATGGCAATTGTCATACTCAGGGCCTCATAACTCTAAGCCTTGGGTGTACGTAGGGAACTGCAGCTCAAAGCGGAAGACCTCCCTTTTGATAAGACAAACTTGTTTGCTAGCAAAACCAACGAGGTCTTGCACTACCCTCAGAACACTGGGGAATTATACACCTCCTAATAAACACCAGAGGTATAACACCTATTCAAGCCCCAGGGAGTCACACATGTCTCCTAATATGACTTCAAACAAGGGCACAGACAACAGAAGTGCACACCATGCCATCAGGAACAAGCTAACGTGAACCAACTGTCTACATCAAAACGGCAAATTTTAACATTTAGTCAAGGGCTCAAGCAACATCCCTGCCATACTATTGTCTGTCATGCAACCTCCAATTTACCCACCAGCTGCAGTCCTTTTTCCATCAGTGGACTGAAATAACATCAGACTGGTGGGTTTTACAGATCTGGGTCTCTAACCCTTCACATCCATTCCCTCTACCCATCCCTCTTCAGGGACCCCTCTCATGAAGACCTCCTACAAATAGAGGTTAAACATCTGCAGCAAATTGGGGCCATAGAACCAGTTTCATCAGCCAGCAAGGAAGAGGGTTTTATATTCAAAATACTTCCTTTCACAGAAGATGACAAATGTCAATGTTGCGCTCTAATTTTTGGTCTAATCTCAACAGCATCAGTGGCCTAAGAGGTTCTCTCCACAGTCTCTGAGGCAATTCACATGCAGCTCCAAAACTCAGGTCCTCGAAATGGACACTGCTCTTAAGGTACCTTGAGTGGAGCACACAAGAGGCGGACATCAATCGAAGAAGAGCGTTACTTACTTTGTGCAGTAAAAGGAGTTCTTCAAGACATGTTCCTGTGGGTGCTCCACTATTCTCCTCCCCTGCTTTTGGAGCTTCTTTGGGTCATGCCCAAGGTAGAGAAGGAACGGAGATGCTGCACACACAACTAACAGCACTAGGAGATACCACTGTGCGTGTGCAACAGGGCACTGCTAAAAGCTCTCCAATTGCTGGAGCAAGGACCCACCAGCACCTAGAGTGGAGCACCCATTGGGGAACACATTTCAAAATTCCCATTACTGCACAAGATGAGCAACTCTCTTATTGATGCCTACCATTTCTGTCCCCCAGCTTTTGGGTCAATCTCTCACTTTTTGCATACAATCGTGATTTATCATGGCAGACTGTTAGCTTCTAGAAATTATTCACCATGGTTACACCCTGAAATTTCTCTCCATCCAGTTTGACCTTCCTAGTCTCTCTTCAGAAACTGCTCTCACAAGGAGCTTCTTTGTCAGGATGCAGGTCCCTTTCTTCAGCAAGGGGCTATAGAATAATTGCCACTCATTATCAAGGGTATTCCTCATTACATCTTCCCCAAAATAGCAGGGTGGAGGCCTTTCTGGACAACTGAATATCTTCGTCAAATTCAGGTTGCTTACACTAGCATCAATAATCTTCTCCTCTCTCCTCCTTCTCCCCGCCCCCCAAAAAAAGTAAATGTTTCATTGTTCTCCATCTGAAAACTTCTTTTTTTCTTGGAAAAGAACAGGAGGACCCAGAGGCAGATGGAGTAGACAGGCTTATTTTGCTTTGAACCCCAAACTGTGCAAGTGAGCACAGAGTTAAGTATTTACATATTAACTTAGATAAAAGTGATTATAGTTATCTGCTACAACTTCTCCCAACCCTTATTTACAAATGACTATAATTATACTGCCCCTGTTTGCAGCACTTTTAGCTTAAGCATGCAATTTTTACAGCACAAGTCCTTAAATCAGCAATTTCCAAGGAGGGAGAAGGAGTTATGACCCTGAACACATTTATGGATGTAGGAACAGGAAAGGATGGAGGGGGGGAAGAACACACACAGTTTTCATTAGAAAGTTGCATTCCTTGTACAACTGCACACTCTTACTTTATCCTAACAAGCAGGAAGGGAAAGGATAGCAACCTTTATCAAGCAGAAGTAATGGTGCTGTCTTTGCCATTCTTCCCTATACCATGTTAACAATTACCAAGGTCGTCATTTAATTTTTTCATATCCTCCCAGCATTTTTATGTACATACTTTCACTTCTGGAATAGTAAGCAGGTGCGCTCTGATGTGCAGCTCCAGCAAGAGCTGGCTAAGCTGCGGCAGAAGCCAGCAGGGAGCTATTTATTGAGCTGGCAGGGACCTGGGTTGCAATAGGACAGTACCTGTAAGAAATTTAAGTTACTTTCACGGCTGTATAATCTGTACTAAAGAATTGCTTCAGTTCCTGATTAGTCTGGCGTTACCAGTTCAGAGTCCGTCCCTTTGGATTAGCATTAATCTCAGGGTATTCAAAGGTTTCCCTGTTGGCTGTTTCCACTTTTCCTTTATTTGATGACTAGATCTTACCTAGTATTAGGTCACTCTAGCCACATGTTCAGGTGGCCTTTTTTTCCTGCTTCCATTTCTGGCAAAGTGAAGTGTTTGCATGAACAAAGAAAAGTCTATTTTGCCACCACACCAATGATATACTTAATCGAGTGGCATTGGACTCCATTTTCAGAAAGCCTTTCTCCTCCCTCCCTCTCTCCTCCTCCCACCCCCTTCTGGGGAAACATTTCAGTTAATAGACAAACTGATAACAAGTTATTCAAAGACAAAAAGACTATGGTCAATGAACACCTTCTGTGATGGGCTGCATGGCCTTGTGTACGTAAAACACTATTTGTCAGATTTCATTTATGCTGTGTATAGTCCTGGCTTTTGTCCTTCTTGACAGAGGAGGACCACATAAATACCAGAATGACCATTGTCTCCAGGGTCATCACATCTTGTAATCTGGTAGGCCCACTTTCACTTGAGCTGAAGAAAGTCAAACCAGGCTAAGTATTCACTTTGTTTCCAAGTAATGTACAGCATCACTGTAGTCTTTTATATAAAGCTAGGAGAGGTAGAGCAAAAGTCTCTTTGCACAGTAGCCATCAGGCTTTTGGAATTGGTACACCAGAAACCACATGGTTACCCAAGCAACTTACCTTCCAGGCATTCAGAATATATTAGCAGACAACCCAAGCAGGCACTTCTCTGCAATTCTGTCACGAGTGAGACATTCAGATTGCTCGGTACAAGGAGAGCCCATTGATATACTCCAAGCTAAGAAAAAAACTTCCCCAGTACTGCTCCAAAGCAATTATAGGCAGTGACTCTCTCCTGCTGTCAGGAATGGGCCAACTTTGATGCACCTTTCCACACGTACCCCTGCTACCATAGGTGTTAGAAAAACTCAGTTGTGACAGGACAAGAGTCAGTCTCATAGCACCCGACTTGCCCTGACAACTTTTGTTCCCAGAACTTCTGAGAATGTGAGCCCTTTATCCTATCAGGATTCATTCTTCCTATCTTCTAATTGAGGAAGATGACAATCAAATGCTCCATTGGCCCCCATGCCTTTTTATGCCCTCAGTCTGGATCATGAGGAAGGCAACTATGTGTGTATGTCTGTACCAATGGACATGACTTGTTGAGAATCTCTAGACTCAGGCGCATGGCGTGCATTCACACTTGCGGCGTACAGATAGGGGTCTCACATCTTGAGGGACCTCCAACTGCAGGTGAGAATCCTCCATATCTGATCACTTCAGAGATTCTTTTACACTCAAAACAGTCTAGCTAATGGGCTTTTTGTAATGAACATTTCTTTCTTCCAGAGGTTACTTCTTTCAACTAGTCTTTTTAAAATAACTTTTAACAAGCACATTGTCCTCTTTTAAAAGGTGCATTTTGTAGAAATTAAATGGTTCATTCTTGTAAACCATAATGTGGTGATCGCTAACTGAAAACTAATGTTGTGCTAGGGCCTCAGTTGTCATCTTTAAACAAGAGCATTAAACTTGTGGGAAAGTGCTTGATGGGAACTTCAGTTGCTGAGCAGCCTCAGCTGATGATGGAGTTAAAGGCACTGCAGGAATCTTTTACATTTTAGTGTCTTCATTTTTATGCAGATACCTTGAGTTGTGATTTGCAGATGGTAATGGCACTTTCCTTTTTGGGTTTGTGCTAGAGGTAAAATCCCATGTAATTGGTTACCTGGGTTAAACATGAAGTTCTTGGGGTGTTTGCTCATGTACATTCCAGTTAGGTGTGTGTGCCGCATGCATGGATTCGGGAGTTTTTCCCCTAGCAGTACCCATTGAGCCAGTCAGGGGAGCCCCTCTAGAGTGGCACCAGTATATTAGTGCATATATACCCCTGCTGCTGCCACTCTAGGGGGCTCCCTGGTTGGCCCGACAGGTACTGCTAAGGGAAAAAGCTCCGGAATCCATGCACATGGTGTGCATGTATCTAGCTGGAATGGACATGAGCAACACATCTTGAACAATAGGTATGAGGTAAGTAACCAGTTTTTTGTGGGTTTTTTGTTGTTGTTGTTTTACTTCTGGAGCAACCAGAAGTAAACCATGTAATTGATTAACCAGTTAAACATAAAGTTTCTGCTGGAGCAACTCCTGTCTGCAGCCCTGGTCTCCGAAAGGTCCCTCCCCTGCCCACGGTGGGCAGGGAACTGCTCTAGCCCCTGCAATTAAGCAGAACTAGGATGTGTCACCCATTAATGGTGATGGTTACCAGTTAACCTTTCACATCCCTGGTTTATGCCTAACATAAATAAAATGTATGCCAGGTGTCTATAATTGTTCTGGTGCCACTGAAGGTGAAAAAATGAGATGTCTTCAGTGAATGGTGTCCTATCTGCAGCAGTGCTGGTGTACTTTTCACAGGAAAACATCATGTGAGCTTTTTTGTTTTATCTTCGTAGTTTGATGTCTGTTAGAATCTTTACTTTATATGTTGTATTTAAAATAACATGTCAACACACGTATTGAAAGCAATAGGAGTTGTGCCAGAGCATAAGGTAGGGCAGAAGAGTCATTTTCTATTTTCAGTGCTTTCAGTGGGGTGTTGTAGATTTCAGTTAAGCTAAGGTTGTAAATTATATTTTAACTTGCCTTAGCACAGCAGCCAGTTTCTCTCAAGTGACAATTTTTATTCTCATCCTTAACAGCAAGAACCAATCATGACTAATGTATCAGTTTCTGGTACAATTTAAGATCTTTGAAAAATAGCATCCATTTTTAGGGCTCTGGAATGTCCCAGGAAACCCTTCACCATAACAGTTCTACAGAGATCTGTGGTCTGAAAAGGCAAGTACAGAGAGCCCATCTCATTGAAACACCTATGCTAACAAATGGAAGTTCTGAAAAATTTCTATAGGCTCCTCACTCTGTCAGCTGCTTGTAAAGATAGAAAACTAGTTCTACTAAAACTTGGACCCATCCAGCACTGGCAAAGGATGAGGAACGGTAGGATGACACCATACTGTCCCATCAGGAGACAAAGGCACTTGGGGTACTTTTTGTCTGGGCCTTGAGTTGTCCTGCAGCTGAGCTTTGTGGAGAGGGTGGTGTTGGTGTCTCGGAAGTGCCCCACAGCTGGGTTCTGAATGAATGGGTGTGCAGGTGCCTGGGCTTTAGGGGACCCGCACAGCCCCCTCTACCTTCCTCCAACTAGAACTTGGGTTGTTGATGGGGTTTTTTAATTCTCTATTCCTGTGGAAATCTTTTTGCTATTGTATGTATTGACAAGTGTTTAGACGTTAAATACTAAAATAACTGGAATCAGAGTGATTATAGTGTTGTTTTGGCAGATAAGTTATGCAGAACTTTGTACAATTATTCTTGGCACGGAACACCTACAGGAGTACTATTTTCACTTTTATATTTTCCTCTCCCCTTCCAACTATTGTTTTGGGGGGGAGCGGGGCGGCGGGAAGCATTATTGGTAGAGCACAGATGCAGATTTGTGCTCTACCATCTGCAAAAATGAGGCATAGATATCTGCATTGACATCTGTGGATGTACATACCTACAGATATCAAAGTGAAATCTGCAAATTATCAGGGTTCTTGATAAAAAATAGTGTATCCACATACATATCAGTAAAAATGAGCTGCAGATACCTGCATTTACATTTGTGGATATAAAGCAAATCTGTGGTTTTGAAGGGCTCAAATTGTTGGAAAGCAAGACTGTAATATTAGAGGTTATTCATTAACTATTTTCCCCTTTCTTCTCTCCTTCTTCCCTAATTGAATTTTGTCACAGTAAATCTAACTAAATATGTCAAATTTAACTTTTGTTCCTAATCATGCTTCTTCCCTATCTTTGCTACCTTCCCTTTCTCATACCGATAATCTGCCATCTGAAATGGCAAAGATGTGACTTTAGTGATGATTTGTACATATGGGAGAAATTGAGATCTTCCCCCTCACTTAAGTCTTCTGTCCTAAATCTGAGGGGCGGGGCCTCTGGTGCCATGTGCTCTTAGTTGAGGAAAGAGACCTCATGTGCTCCCCTGTTCCCAGGCCTGGATTGGCCTGGGGCTAGGGGAGAGCCAGGTGTGCTGCAGGCCAGATCTGCCTACAGACCCCATCTTGCCCAACCCTGACCTAGTGGCTGAACTCTGTCCTGGAAGAGAGCTACTTAGTCGACATAATTCATTTTTTAAATGCTAGTCTTATTTTGGGGTCTTTTTTCAGTCTGTATTAGAATAATAAAGGATGTTTTGCTCTGCAGTAAAATATACTGAAAAGAATTAATCATGTCCTTTGTCAACCAACTCTATGCCGCAATGCCTATCTGTCTTATATTTTTTTGTTTGGATAAGAGAGCTGATTTAAGTTCTCTCAGTTGAGACTCGGATAATATCCTGTATTTAAATATAGCAGTGGTTTGAGAAAATGGCAAGCAGTCACTTAACATTGTAAGTTTCCATGGTACTAATTTGTTCTGGAGAGCTTATTGTTTAAGACTGACAATACATATGTCAAGAATTCTGGTCAAGGAAGGTCTGGGGGCTTTTAAGGAGAACAGGTAGGGAAGGCTAGAGCAATGCCTCTGACCAGTTGTTCCCTCTAAGCTTTTCCATCTGTGAGCAGAGTGAGTTTTTTGTCTTGTACACCAATATTGAGGTTATGGGCACTTCTTTGGATGTGTGCCACCAGGGTACCCACCAGTTAATAACAAATATCTTTTATATATGTATTTATTTTAAATATTATGGAAGAAAGAATACTAAAACAAGATAATTAACAAGGTGCATGACTTTAAATATAAAATCAAATAAAATTAATACTGCAAAATTTTCAGTAGCCATGTGGTGTGTATTTATATGCAAGAGTGTGTATATATATTCTGTTCTGGAAAAGTGGTCCTCCCTTCATCAGATGCTGAAATTGGATGTTTTCTCAGCAGTCAAGGATTATGCCCCATTTGTGATGTATTTTATTATCACTCCGCAGTACTCTTTGGACTCCTTGGTTTTGCTTTCCATTTCTGATTTATGTGAACAAGGGTTTGATTCTTTTGAGTTACTTGACGGATGTATCTTGCCATGGACTTTTAAATAGATGTCAGCATTTATTTTAATGGATAGCTTTGTTTTTAAATGATAGCACAATAAGGCGAAACTCTCTTCCTAGGTTTTGTGATACAAGCTAGTGGGCCAATTTATTGCACTGTTGGTCAGCCTAGGTCTGTATACTGGAAAAGATGCCCATGTGAATGAAAAAAGAAACTTTTGTTTGGTCACTTATACACTGAGACCAGGGAAGCAATCCTGTACCACTATATTTGAGTTAAGGACTTTTTAATGCAGTTGGCTACTATAGAATATGAGGACCGCTGTATGTGGCCTGTTGCTCCCTTATAATATGAGGTTTGCACCATATCATCCTGTGATATGCATTGTTTCAGTCCCTGTTTGGGGGAGATGTACTAAGTCGGTGCCTTGTACCTTGCCTGCACAGCATTTGCCTTCTTCATAGAAGAGCTGAATCCCACTTTAATACTATATACTCTCCCTGATCCACTAGAAAAAACACAGCTTCCGCCACCTTTAGGCTTTCTGCAAATATGTAAGTTCAAAATCTCAGTCTGGTCAGATTGAGAAGTAATGAGTAGTCCTGTGACATCTTCGATACTAACAAAATATATAGAATCATGATCATGCGTGGGTAAAATCCACTTCATTAGATATGCTGGTTTCTGTTTCCACTTCATCAGATGAGTTGAAGTGGGTTTTACCCATGAAAGCTTATCATTCTATATATTTTTGTTAGTCTCTAAAGTGCCACTGGACTACTTGTTGTTTCTAAGGTTGCAGACTAACATAGTGGCCCTTCTGAGAGTGAGAAGTAGTCTGTTGTGGCATTAACATTGTGCACAATTAGAAAACAAAGGAAACCCACAATAAATACAAATTACTTACTTCATCAAAAGCCAGTTAGCAAATCCAGCTGACCCAATTTCCATTCAACTCAAGTATATGGCCCAGAATAAAAGACCAAAGAATAGATCACTTGGAGCCTGTAAGGAAGGCATATCCATGAGTTCATCTATATCCCGCCCCCCACTATTATATGTATGTGTATCTGTAAACATTGCTGTGAATTCAGTTAAGGAATTGAAAGATGTATTTTGCCACTTTAAAACTCTGAAATGACACTTTTTAAACTGACACTAATAAATTGCATACATAGCATGGATTACAAAAAGCAAAAAAGTTATTTCCACGCTGCAATTTTCATAGGGAAGGATTTTCTTACCAATCACTACAAACTTTCCAGATTAGAATTCTTTGTTTTATGCAGCAAGAAACTTTTTGGGAAGTTCTTTTCCTGTGCTGCTGTCATACACTAATCTGTCTTTGTATCTTAACTTTGATCAACAGTACAACTTTCTTTACACATGGGAAATTGTTTTCAAATAGTTGAGGAAATTAACAAACACAACCATCTACTGACCTCCTAGAACTCTTTTATTCCACTCTCCTCCCTATTCCACCCTTCATTCTTCTTCTTCTGTTATTGGAAGATTTCATGTAATAGTCAATAAGCAGTTGCAACTTGAGAGCCCTCATGCCCAAAATGGAGTCTGCTCTGCAAGCAAAAGAAAAGGTTCTTGCAACAATGCACCAGGCAGAGTCCCTTCCATCTGAGGGGCACCTGTTCCAAGCCCCCTGTAGCAAACCCACACTCACTGGAATAGTACAATAAATATCAGAAGGGAAACTATTTAATTAGTGGGCTGAATAAAGAAAAGAATGCAAAATATGCAGAGAAAAGTAAAACAGGGTTATGTCTGTCAGAGCTGGACCTGGGACCCAGTAGGGACAGCCTCACCATGCCCCAGCTCCAGCGATCACACAGTGGCAGCCACCATCCATGCGCCCCCCACCAGCTAGGCCGTGTGGCATTCCACGTAGCCGGGACCCACCACCATGCCACTCACCTTCCAGCAGGAAAGTGAGTAGTGAGCACTGTTGCACGGCTCTGCAGACTAGGTGGGTAGGCCTAGAATTTTTTGTGTGAGGCTGCGCAAGAGCACATGTTAGAGGGAACTATGCCTTTCTCTGGTTCAGAAGTTAGACCCTGTCTGGATTATTCCCTTTGGCCTATCTGGTAAGGGTGATGCTTACCAGTTAAATGTTCAGATTCCTTGCTCAAAGGCAGAATTATTGCCAGTGTATGAAAAATAGCCTTCCTTGAATGGCATGCTGGAATCTCTTCAACGATAACCAGTTGTGGTCTAAGAGTGTTCTTTTTGAGTTGGTAAATTTTATCATTTTTTGTCTTTCATGACGTCTCCCACCTCTGATCTTTCATTCTTGTTTCTAGTCTTGTCCTGCTGTTAATTACATTGTAGTTTTGTATACTGTCAGTTGCTTATGACATTCCAGACAGGATCTCTTCAGTGACCAAAGCAGCAAATAATTACTTGTATATCTAAATCTCAGAGGGGTAACCATGTTAATCTGTAACTAAAAAATGTAAACAACAAATGGTCCTGTAGCACCTTAGAGACTAATAAAAAATATAGATTGTGTCATGAGCTTTTGTGGGCACAATCCACTTGTTCTGAGCCATGAAAGCTCATATGATTTAAATTTTTTTAATCTCTAAGATGCTACAGGACCATTTGTTGTGTTAAAATTATTTTATAGCTAAAACAATCTTAGACTATATAGGTTTCCGTATCTTATTTGATCAAATACAGAATTCTCAGTCTGAAAGTCTGCTTGCACTTTGTTGGGTAGGATGGGTGATATGATCTATCATAACTGTTTTTACTACACATTTAGTTTTAAAAACTCCCCAGGAAATTGAACTTTGTCCCAATATGTCTAAGGTGATGGGGGAAGTATGTTTAGTTAAAAGTCCTCTTAGCAGTATATTTGACTGCTAGAAATTCAAGGGAAAGAGCATGATTGTTATACTGCAGTTCAGCAAAGGACACCATTTGAGCATTTATACTTTCTTTTTATTCTTTTGGACATTATAAAGCCTGAACTAGCTTGTGAGTGATCCAAAATAACCCAGCTTCCATACAGTGTGATACAAAATAAAAAGAGAAGTTCTTTTTATTTTTAGATCTGAATGTGGACGTTGGATCTGGACATGACACATTTGGAGAAACATCTTCAGAGAGTTACAGTTCTCCTTCTAGTCCACGACATGATGGGAGGGAAAGCTTTGAAAGTGAAGAAGAGAAAGACAGAGGTTGGATTGGTGCTCTGTGTGTGTGTGTGTGTGTGTGTGTGTGTGTGTGTGTGTGTGTGTACACCTCATTAGGGCAAATATTGAGTTTTACTACTTACTCTGGAATGCTCTACTTATGGTGTGGTTTAATCTTTATTCCTATACTCTAGTTAAAAGTAATGTAGTTGTGATTGCCTCTTGGTCAGGATTCAAGTTTTCATTGCTGTTTCAAAGTGTTTTGCAAAGTTAAGTAATTCACAATTCTAGGTATATTCAATTTGCCAATTCACTAATTTTATGACTCCATGAAAACAGTACTCCAAGAATTTCACTAAGGTTTTCCTCTTTCCAAAACACTAAAGCTATATTAAGTGACACTTAATGTACATCCCAGTGTACATTTGTGTTGATGATAAAGAACACCTAGATACATTTTAAAGTATTGATGCCTAGAGGCAATAAATACTCACCTTGTAATATTTAATTTCTACCATTCATTTTATACTATTATAACTACTTGTCACATATGCATTCCTATGAAAATAGGAAAATGTAATTTGTGTCTTCCAAAGATAAGTATATAAACAGTGGATTTTACTGTAAAGGAGTATAGTTCATGGAACATGGCACTCCCAGAAAATAATGAAGAAATAGATCTCCTGCACACACACAGTTCTGTAACAAGTTAAAGATTTACTTGCAATAATGCTACAACTTTTTGGCAGTTTCCAAAGCTTTTATAACTGAAAGTTGTGGGGTTTTTGGTGGTGTGTTTTTTTGGGGGGGGGGTTAATTATGAAGTTGTATGAAATGCAGTGAGATGATGCACAGATATTGCATTTGTTCACTACAAAGGCTCAATGTCACTTAGGTTTGTTTTTGAAATAAGTAGAATGTTCTGCTGTCAGCTTTCCTTAGAGCGGCTATTTTCACAAGCTTTTTAAAATAGCTTTGAATTTTACTTTAATATAAATTATACAAATCATAAGATATATTGCTGCTAACATACCCCGATGAAAAAGGAGCAATGCTCAGCATTATATATAATATAAAAAATCCTCACAATGAGATTTGAATGTAAGATTGCTAATGTGTGGCACAATTACACTCACACTTTCACCTGTAATATCTCTCAAGTTGACGAGTCAAGAAAAACTTGTTTTGGGGGATATGAAGTTTTTCCATCTTCTATAACTTCGTATGTTTGCTTTGTAAGAGATTTCAGCTCGTTCCTGCCTCAGACTTCCTGCATAGCATTTTTAAACTCTTCTGTAGGTGCCTTTTAAGTAGTCCTATCTCAGTGCCTTATACTCGCCTACATTCACGGTTTGTGGTTTTGTGTTTGGTGTGTGTGGTGTGTTTGGTTTTGTTTAAAAAAAAAAAAGTGATGTTGAGTGAGGATTTATACAGAATATATTGTGGCGCTGGGCAATAGGGGCAGGATAAACACAAGGCTGGGTAGGAGCCAGGTGTGAAAAGGAGACCATTGGGAATAATGCTTTGTGACATGGACTGTATAAGAAGGACTTAGCCTTTTTTTTTATGTAGACACTAGTAAATTGTTTAATCACCTCTTTAGTTTTTAGGAACATGGTCAAAATATTAGTGTATATATCTTTAAATATCTCTACTGATAATATTTTCATCTTTTGTCATCTGAATTGATTTTTTTTCACCATTTATTTGCGCTTTATTTGCTCTGAATGGTGGTCTAGTAGTCAAGTCTGCTTTCTGGCTTTCATGCACTAATATTACATTCGGGCTCTTAACATGTAAAGACCTGTTAAATACAAGAAATGCTTTGAAAATTAAGAGATGCATAAAAACATTTCTTGGTGTTGTAAAATGTAGCAAACCTCTGTATGTAAATTTCAGTGCTAACCATAGTAGTTTTCAGTGCTGTAGATCAGCAGTAGTTCTCAACCAGGTGCCCAGGGCTCTCTGGGGGGCCGTGAGTTAGGTTTCAGGGGTTTCACCAAATATGGCCAGCATTAGGGCCCAGGGCAGAAAGCTAAAGATCCACGCAAGCCCCATCACCCAGGACTGAATTCAAAGACAGTTAAGCTTGCAGAATCCCCTGTGATATATGGACCTGGGCATTTGTGCCCTGCTTGCTTCTCCCTAATGCTGACCCTGGCTTTTAGATGGAGAAAAACAGTTGTGCCGCAGCTGGGTCATGGATTTTTTGGAGCACATTAGGGGTTGTCATAGGAAAAAGGTTGAGAGCCCCTGCTGTAGATTTAGTTGTATTTGACAGTGCAGTAGATGGAAATGTTTTGACTGTCCTTAAAGATAAAGTAGCTGAAAAGTTGTCTAAATATGTATGGTGTGTCTGAGAGAGCTTTCTTCTTCCCCTGCCACCCATATTTTGAGAACTGTGCCATCTGGGGATATAGTGACATCCCATCTTTCAAGGCGGATGGAAGTAGTTTTTAATATGATCTGCACCCTCCACTTAAACATATGGATGTAGAAGTCTCAGACACAAAATAGCAAGTAGATTATTTGGTGTAAGCAACTCATGGAGAACAAAGTAGATATGCCCCTACTTGAAGTGAGAAACAGTCTAACTCAAATTGAAAAGGTGGATAAACAGTCTTGAATTTATTCTGTTGAGATGAAATAACACTTATTTGTGCCATAAAATTTAGTAAACCTCGTTTGCATTTTTAATTTTTCACTAATGCTTTCTCATCCACAGATACAGACAGCAATTCAGAGGACTCTGGGAAACAAAACGCGTCTAGGTTTACTGTTTATGGTGCTGTCAGTCCATCAAGCATCAACACAGCAGCTCAGATTTCTTCAGTGAGTAACGAGAATGGAAGCATTTCAGAGGATCCTTTAAATTCTAAGTTTCAACACATTTCATTTATGCCTGCCTTACACTGTGTGATAAACAATGGTGCACAGAAACCTGAAGCTGTAGTTCCACCACCTATATCTGCTGATGGTAAAACAATGGGAATGATTGTTACCACTCCTGTTGCTATATCACCAATGAGAGAATCTGCAAATTCAACTCAAGTTGGAATAGGGCCAGTGACTTCTGGTGAATCTGAAAAACGCCTTGAGCTGTTGGCTTCCACTCTACCAGTACCATCCACTTTCCTGCCACATTCTGTCCAGCCTGGTAGTCCAGCTTTGCACTTGGCAATACATAGATTGAAAATACCCTCTCCGCAGGGATCGTCTGAAAGTTGCACGGTAAATGGAACACAGCAACCAACAGGAAACTTAAACATTGGCTCACCGAATACTGCCTTTATCCCAGTCCACAACCCAGGTAGTTTTCCAGGATCCCCAGTTCCTAATGCAGATGCCATCACAAAACCTACATCCCAAGTGGTAGGACTGAATCAAATGGTGCCTCATATTGAGGGGAGCACTGGAGCGATCCCTCAGCCTACCAGTCTAAAAGTAGTTCTTCCGACAGGTGGTCTTTCAACAGCACCTCCACCAGCTTCCTATACTTTACCTGGCACTCCTCATGCTACCAGTGGGTTGCCCAACCAGAATACAAATGTGCTGAACAGTGTAGCAAGTCCTACACCACCTCAATCAGCTAGTTTAGGTGTTGGTCAGATCCAGTCAACTATTCCTCCTTCAATACCTACCCACACACCAGGCCCTGCCCCTAGCCCAAGCCCTGCTTTAACACACAGCACTGCACAGAGTGACAGCACGTCCTATATAAATGCTGTTGGAAATACTAACACTAATGGGACTTTAATGCCTCCACAACAGTTGGGGTCTGGGGCTTGTGGTTCTTGTGG
Organism: Apalone spinifera; assembly: GCA_030068395.1. Taxonomy (NCBI): domain Eukaryota; kingdom Metazoa; phylum Chordata; order Testudines; family Trionychidae; genus Apalone; species Apalone spinifera. Next base: position 108,779,016 of record CM057846.1, on the reverse strand, counting down.
ACGTAGATGCAGCTGTGGGTCCAATGGAAGCCTTCAGATCAATAGCTATTTTTATCATAATCCTATTCATGGACAAGTCTACAGAGTTCCACCTTTCTTCACTCTGCCATCTCTTTGCAATGGCAGCTACCTCAACCAAGCACATCAAAGCAATGGAACACAACTTCCTTTTTTCCTGCCTCAGACTCCATATGCAAATGGACTGATGCATGACCCAGTAATGGGAAGCCAAGCCAACTATGGTATGCAGCAGATGGCAGGATTTGGGAGGTACTATCCTGTATATCCAGCACCTAATGTAGTTGCCAACACAAATGGATCGGGGCCCAAGAAGAATGGGAATGTTTCATGTTACAATTGTGGTGTAAGTGGACACTATGCGCAGGACTGTAAGCAGTCATCTATGGAGGCCAATCAGCAAGGTAATCATGATAACTCCCAACGGACTTGCTTTTGAGTTTACTAGTTTCTATTTACCTTACTGACCATGCTGTTTCTGTTCATGCAGAAAGGTGTGTGCGTGTGTGTTTGTATAAATGTACGTTGTGCACTAGTTGTCTGCTATAAAACTGCAAAAAGGCTTATCTAGGCCCAATAATCAAAACACTGGGGGAAACTGAGTTCACAGGTACTAAACTAAATTTTAAAAGGGGTATGAAAAGAGGCTAGGAAATTGACCCGTCTCTATTCTAAACTGTTACTCTTTTCTCTGGCTTTGGGTAATATTTTTAGACTTGCATGATATTGTCAAGTCTTCTATCCCCTTTGTTTTGGGAGAATTCAGTAGCAAAAAGGAGTGGAAATTTAGGTACTATCTATGATACATGGCTTGGATTTCTAAAGTGTGTGACGATTTGGAAAACAAACTGGTCATTCAAATACATTTACCTCTGTATAACCTATTATATGTAGGTGGGTTTTGTTTGATTTCTAAGACAGCTGCCGCAAAAAAGACATTGACATAAACACTACTAAGAAATCAAAATTTAAGTGATGTCAGTTTTATAACCTCTATCCTCTTTCCATTCAAAAAAGAGGGGAAAACAATGTTTATACCTGTAGAACATTAAATACATTTTTTCCATTACCTCCTTTCTGATGCTCTGTGTGTGTGTGTCTGGTCTGATTTCAATCATTTTTGCCAAACCTGAACATGAAAAATTTATCTTGGTGTTTTTTGGGATAGCTTTTACTTAGCATTTTTCCAGGGGAAATAGTATTTTACATTTTCACATTGGATTTCATTTATGCTGACACTTCATCAAGGAGATGAAAAACTATGAAGTTTGAGCCCTCCTTTTAAATAAGATTGGAGAACAAGATAGTGCCTTTTGAAGAGCATGTCCATTTTGATACCTTATAGTGGTTTGTAATCTGTTTAATTGTAAGCAGTGACTTAGTAGTTCTCTTTCCTGTTTTAGGCACTTACAGACTGAGATACGCACCTCCCCCTCCCCCTTCCAATGATACCTTGGATTCTGCAGACTGAAACAAGTAAACATTGCCTACATGACTAACTGAAGTTTGGGGAATTGGTGGGGGGAGAAGGGAAATGTTTCCTGTGGTCTTGCATTTTGGGATATTCCTGGTTTTATATTCTTTTTGGAATTTTTCATTGCTCTTGCACCTCTGTTCAATACAAAAGAAGAAAACTGAGTCTTTGATCTCCTGGTTCTGAAAAAAGCTTGCATAATGCATGTAACTCAAACACATGGCCAAACAATCAAAAGAGCATTTGAACCATACTTTTGCACTGAAGACTTGAGACATGTGCAATGTTTACTGCATTTTTTTAAAATGTCCTATGACCTCTGACATCACTGGTGGAGCAGCCATATGGTTGAAAGAAGAAACTTAGTTATGTTCCCTCACAAAACCCCTCTTCTGTCCCACCCCGCCTCCAGCCTATTCTCCTTATGCTGCTGTATTTTTCTCTCCCACTTTCACTGTGTCCTCATGGTTTCATTGGACAGTGAGAATATTTGGCAATTTGTACAGAATTTGTCCATGCTTTACTAAATTGTTATAGTCATGAATTATGTGGGGAAATTGTTTAGTCTTCCTGTGAGGAGTGAGACTAAAGACTGGCAGAATAGTGTGTATGTGTATATGTAATGTCTTTGTAATACATACACACAGCTCTTGGGTCCAGAGTAAATAGAAGTACTTCAGGTGGGAAGGGAATGAAACTGTGGACATGAATAGATTTATGAACAAGCTTCAACTTAAAGGTTTTGCTTCCATTGTAGTGTTTAGTCTGATTTTGTTCCAAGAGAAAAAGTGGGAGGGAGGGGATGGAAACTGGTATGAATGTTGCATTCCATGTGTTTGCATTTCTCATGAAAAGCTGACAGTGAGTCCTTTTTAAAAAAAGCTATTCTACTTCTGTGTGAACACAGAATGATTACTTGATGGATTTGATTTTTCCCTAAACTATTACAGTGTTGCATCGTATTTAGAATGTAAATGGTTTATTTCAGTCTGAACAAAAGTTATGTTTTTTTACAAAATAGTCAGGTATTAGTTTTAGAACCTGTCTACCAAATAGCAAAGTCACTATTTTATAATAATTTACCACTATGTGTGATTATGGTATAATGTGAAAGACTGAAAAGCGTGTGCTAAGATGGTATTAATCATGTTGGTGTCATGTCAGTAAGTTTAATGCTGCTGTATTTTTATTTTTAAAAGCCAATATGTACTAAATTGCTTCCAGGTAATATTTGATTTCCTGAAGTGCACTGAGGTTATCTGGAAGATTGAGTGTATTTTTCATGACTGCTGCATTCAACACCGATGAACAATACCACTGTATATCCATAGGTTTTTGGCATTCCTCACAAAATGAAAGATTTTTTTTTTTTAAGATGCTGGTATGCAGTAGAGGGACAAAAGTAAAATTGTATTGGGGTTCAGCTGCCTAATTGCTAAACAAACTTGAAGGGGGAAAAAAAGCTTGATTTTACTAAACTTCTTCATGGGTAGCATTTTATATTTATAGCACCAGTATACATTGACTTTTTTTCTCCCCCCCCCCCCCCTCCCCTTGGGGTAGGCTGGGGGAGGGTAGATGAAAGCTTTAATTTAAAAAGAAAAGAAAAAGCAAGTAGTAAATGGAAATTATTTTGATTAAAAATTTTTTATTTGATCTGGGTATTTTTGGACTGCATTATGGAATGAATTAACTGCATTTGAGTTTAAGTGAGGGTGTTAAAGCACCAATGGACTCACATTGTGAATTACCTGCCAGTTGTACTTTATGGGACTTATTTTATGATTTAAAATACTGTACTGTAAATAGGAGGTATGTTACCTTCTCTTTATTTGTATGTTTACCATATACTTTGATATTTGAAATGTTATGTACTGGAAAGGTCACTTATATTTCTAGAAAAGATTGGATTTTATGCAACCTTTTTTCCTTGAATTAACAGCAATAAAAAAAGAAAAAAAGCATCTATCTGCAATTATTGTTCTTTATATCACTCATAACATTAATAAAATAGGAGCAGAGTACCGCTTGTTTTTAATAAGGAACTTGATTGACTGGAAAGTGGCATGTATTGAACCATTTTGTATGAAGTACTTTGATTTCATATCCTATTTAAGGCCATGGTATTTTGGACTGGCTAAATAAACTACTGGCTACTATGAAACATGAAAATAAATGAAGGAATGAGGTGGTCTGGGGCAACAATGGGTTAAAGCCTTAGGGATCTCAGTAAAAGGCAGCTAAATCTAGGTTGTGCATGTCTTGGGCTTAAGATCAGCCCCTGTTCTGATATGCTTTTTTGGCTCAAGTGAAAGCTCTGAGTCCCTAATGCTCTCTGGAGAAATCAACATATCTAATCATAGTACCTGGCAAGTAAGTTGTCTTGTCATTTTCCTTACTCTGCTGTGGAAAATAGAAGGCAGAGAGGCCTGCAATGGCTGAAAATCCAAGCCTCTGCCAAGTGGCACTTCAATGTTAACTCCTTAACAGGGTAACTTATTGGGCAGCCTGTCTTGGCTAAGTGAAAAACAGAAGGCATCATGCTCCTTCTGTCACCTGACTTTCCTTATTTCATATGCAGAGCTCCACAGTTCCAGAGCTTAGTAGCAGTTTTAAAACCGTGCACCTTGTCATGACTGCACAATTAAGTCCACCAATGTTAGGTTGACTTACAGCCAATGCAGTAGTTACTGCAGTTTTTCATGTCCACGCTATCTTCCTTCTGCCACTAGTGTGCTTCCTCCCTGGACAGTGGGGGGGGGGGCGGACTCAACCCAATCTGTCTGCCTTGTGCATCAGCAGCCAGGGCTGTCTGCTCTGGATAGAGCCTTGCTGCTGAGCATCCACAAGTGATGTAAATAATGCAGTGTCTACACATAAGATGCGTAGGTCCAAAGACTGGTACGCTAAACACCAGCTGTCTCAGGCAAAGCTCACAATTTCCACCTGGCTTGGCCCCCCTATACTTGCCAAGTGCTCCAGGGGCCTGTTGTAAAGTGCTAACTTCCCCTTTTCTAATTACAAGTAGATTTGTCAGTTGCTGATCATTGAAAGTTTAGGCCTCTCTAAAGAGCAATGTGATCAAGAGTCCTAATTGCTACCATAAATCAAATAATTTTATCTAGACCTTTGAATTGATGATCTGTAATGAACAGTAAAAGGCAAGTCACTCTGCTTAATTTGCACTCTGCTGGGTTTATGATCTGAGAAGACCTTCAGTTGTAGAAGAACTGCATTGTAAACACTATACTTAGAGACATCAAAGATGCTTGTTTGTTAAACTCCTCTCTAGTAGATGGAGCTCTTGGTATTCACAGTTATCATAGTGAGGACTGAAGAATTAAGGACAATTGAAAACAAAACCTCTATCATAGGAATCTGGGTACTAGCAACACTGAGGTTTTTCATATAATAAATGCATAGATGTAATGATGTAGACAGATTCTAGAGAGGTAAAAGTAGCATTTCCTTAATCTTCAGAATGGTTATGATAGACTTCTTTTGTCCTTCTAGAAGAGTTTCATTTATTCTTCCAAATGTACTTTCCTAACTTTAGGATCTACTATAGCACAGTGCTTACAACCAGCTTGTACAAGCTGGTTGTAAGCACTGTAGAAGGTGGTGATGTGCAGTAATGTACCAAAAACACCCTTTGTATTCTCTTTATATTGGTATAACTTACTTGTCTAATGTGAGTGAACCAAAAATGTCCCATATGAATGATTTAAAAAGAAATGTACAAAAAGCAGGTTAGCACAAAGACATTGAATAAATTGTTTACATTGGTAAAATATGATAGTTTAATAGCATTTGAGTGCATTATAGCTGCAATATCATTTATTCCCTGGCTTTGGAATACTCTTCCTGGGTGTAAAATAGTCCTGCTCTAGCAACTTTTATGCCCTGTTGCAAGGCATGTTTTCCCCTAATATTGGAGGACTCTGCCACTTTAAGATGTGGTGTATGCTTTAAGCTAACAAGTGCTTAGATAATTGAGTGGAGGGGAGTCCTGAAGTAATTAACACATTGAGAAGCGTAAAGAACAAAGGATAAGCGCTCCTTTTCTTGAACATGTGTAAACTTAAAAGCTTAAAACTTGTAAAAACTGTAAGAATAAGACTTTTTTCCCCTAAATGTTGCGCAAAAAGGAGCTGTGTAGACAGCTTCCTCACTTTTTCAGGAAGAATGGCTCTTGCACAAGAGTCTACACAGCTCCTTTTTGCACAAAAGCCTCTTGCGCAAAAACAGCCCTTAATTAATTATGCAGATGAAGTGAAGCAATATGCTAATCTGCACTTCATTTGCATACTTTTTTGCAGAAGAAGGGTGCAGTATAGATGTAGCCTCAGGGTTGCCCTTAGTAGGGCCATAACCAGGATGAGGTTTGCCTGGGATGCAAAGTGATGTGGGGAAAAAAGTAGTGGGTGCCAAATATGCTTGCTCACTATGGGTGCTAATTGCCCAATTACATGTCTGTCTCTGAGCAGGGGATTGCATCCTGCTTGAGTAATGACCAGTGACCTACCTATTCTCTATAAACGTAGGTAGGGTATTTTTTTAACCAGTGAGGCCTTTGACCATTACAGTATCCCACAGCAATGAGTTCCACGTGGTGTTTGTGCATTTTATATGAAAAAGTACTTTCTCTTATTTGAAACCTGCTGCCTGTTAATTTCATCAGGTGACTGGTGGCATTATGGGTAAGGTTAAATAGCACTTTCTTCACACCATTCATGATTTCATAAGACCACTGTTATATCTCACACCCCAGTCACCTCTTTTGCAAGCTGAATATTCATGTTTTTAGTGTCTCCATATATAGAAGCCATTCTGTATGTAGTTATTTTTTCCAGTGTCCATTTTCACTTATCAACACTGAATTTCATCTATCATTGCTCAGTCTTCCAGTTTTGAGGGATCTTTGAGTCATCAACTTTTGCTTCCTTTTTCTATAATTATATTATTTGTGGTTGTGCTACAGTAGCAGGGAAAGGCAGAGACCTTAATTTAGATAACTGGCAAACTCAAATAGCACTAGCCAAATGCATTAAAATATGTAAGTTATGGGATAGAGGTATATTACTGTGTGCATGTATTTTCCCACACTGCTCTTCCACCAGTTAAGGTCATAATGTAAGATTTTTATTGCCCTCTAAGAAAAACAAAGATTATTAAAGAGTGGATGTGTGGCAGTTTATCTATAGGCATCTGTTTTCTCCACGGTATTTCCTTGATGAAGCACATAGAACAAGATAAGTTAGAAAAGCCGCTGAATAATACTGAGAGAGAATTTTCCTGAATAGCAATGCATGTGCGGATTAGGGATAGGGTAGCAAGAGTCTTTAGACTATTGCCAAACAGATTCCCTGTCTTTTTTTTTTTTTTTTTTTTTTTTAAATAAAAGCCTAAAGTTGGGCTCTTCATCTCTAGGTACCTAAATAAGTCGTGTTTAATAGAGTCATTGGGAGCTGCAGTTGCTGAACACCTGAAAGATGAGTATTTGTAGTTGGCATACCCTACTATATAGTACTCTTCAGAACATTTCTTGATGTAGCAAAGGTGGACGATAAGAAGCAATCTGTCTGCCTTCTAAGGAATCTACTCAGCAACAAATATATGCCACTTTCTGAGGCACATATTCTGGGTACTTGGTCATCAGATTTCCTCAGAGGTCATATGCCACAACAGAAAGGGGTCTTTGAATTAGAGAACTGAGAGTTCCCTAAGAAGCCTTACTGTAACTCTTCTCACAGCTTGTCTCCCTTTTATCTCTCCCTCTTCTTCGCTCCTTTGCATCCTGGGATCACACAATCAGCTGGAGCTTCTCCAGCTATAGGGCTAGAATGATTTGGGAACAATGGAAATTTCTCTAGTGTGGGATGAAGGTTGGTTGAGCAGCAGACAGCTTTCTCAAGTACTAGGCCACGTTCAGAATGAATTTCCAGAAGAACCGAGGGCCACCACAAACTTCAGTACCTTTCTGCTCTAGATTCAAGGTGCATTTCTCTCACTGTGGCATCTCCAACATAAACACAAGTGGATTAAAAACAAAAGTATCTACCGAAAATACTCAACTGCCTTCTATCCCTGGAGAGAAGATGGGAGAATAAACCATGCATGGCAGTTGCTCATCACATTACTTAATGCGCTCCTAGAAGGCACTCAGATATTATGGTGATGCAACATGCTGCAAGAACTTAGAATCATAGACCAATAGGCTGGAAGAGACCTTGAGAGGTCGAGTCCAGTTCCCTACCTCACAGCAGGACCCAGTACTGTCTAGATCATCCCTTATGTAGCATAGCGAATCTCTGCTTGTGTGTCAGTAGAGAGACTAGTGGCTCCTGTGCCAGTTGCTTTCTTTTCTTGTCTCTAAATCCTGATGTATAGAAGAGAGGAGGTAGTAGTCTTGCATATGGCCATTCTTCAGTTTGAGTTGAGCAGGGAAATGGCATTAAACAGCTATTTTCAAAGACAATTACCACTTCGAAATAAACCTGCCTTCAAAACTTGCAGAATTCAGGAGACCCCTGGAGCCATAGAGACTTATTAGGCTCAGAACCAATGGAAGAGGGGATGTTGGGTGAGCTTTTGCAGTTCACCTAGATCAACAATAGTAGACATACCTTAGTCTAATTGATAAATAGGTTTACATTTTGAAACACTATTATTTAAAGTTCTAGCTTGCCTCTGTCTCATATCACAGCACTATTTCCTCTGCAACAGTTATTCAAAAATACTTGGCATATCTAGTTCTGCCTTCTCTCCAGGGAAAGTGAAACAAGGTTTGTGAAGCAATCTCCAGGTGCAGTAAGTACCTCCATAACAAACTATACAAATGGCTCAGGCAGAGTCTGACTCACTTAACCAAGGTCACACAAAAAATCAATGGCAGAGCTGTAAATAGAATCAAGGTCCCTTGACTCAGTACTGTAATCACCCCTGGAACACATTCTTGTTGATTTTTCACTCCCTGCAATGGTAGTTGCTTTTTGTGTCAGCAATTGCTTGGGGGAGGGAAGTGATGAAGGGAGAGAACTTGGGGCCTGACAGGTAAGAGGAAAGGAATTTTACTAAATTTTAAGCTTGCACACACATTGTATGTTTCTTAGCAATCAAAAGCATTGTAGGTACTTAATAGAAACTAGTCAAGATATGATCACTGCCCCAAAGATCTGTAATCTTCAGTGTGTGTGTGTAAAATATTGAAAACAAAATCTATCATCTGTAGCTGTTCTCTCCACAGTAATAGAATATTGTGTGTCTGCAGCTTTAGACACCTAAAACATCTTTGATCATCTAGTCCTAGTAATCTCCCCTGTGGTCTTTTCAACTCATGGGGCTACTACATCCTGCATTGTCTTCACAAGTATTTAGTAACTCTGTATCTCTTCTCCCCTAGAAAAGACAACAGGTTCTTCCTACGTCTCTGGGAGGAGTTTGGTCTACACAGGTTAGAACGGGCTTAAATGGTAGATATCTCTCATTTTGTCTTTGTTTTATGTTCTGTATTTACAAAGCATCTGTGGGTTTCAAAATACTTTTCAAACAAGGTTATGCAAGAGCAGTCACATTTTGCAGGCAATGTTACAACCCCAAATAGGGATTATCAACCAGGTCTACGTTATTATCCTTTGTGTTAGCCAAGCATGTAGATTCAACATGAGCATGCCAAGAAATAGTGCATCTAGGTAGGTGAAACTGAGCTGTCATTTTAGAGACAACCCCAAATCTATCAAACTACCTTGTTTCTGTTATCCCTTTAAAGTGTATACCTGTCTGCCTCCAAAGGTTGGAATATGTGATCTCATTTGTAATACGGGTTGTGAAGAGCTCAGTGCACCTTTCTGAAGAAGGAATAGAAGGATGAATTTTGCTTTGTGTCTTATCTGAAATCCTGCTGCTCTGCATCAGGATATGTCCACACAGCGAACAAAAACCCAGGGCTGGCCTGTGCCAGCCAACTTGGGCTCATAGGCCGTGTTGAAAGTAACTTAAAATTTCTTACAGGTACTGTCCTATTGCAGCCCAGGTTCCTGCCAGCTCTTGCCAGAACTTCACACCAGGGCACACCCCCTTCTTTTCACCTCTGCTCCCAGGGCTTGGGCTATGGGGCTGTTTCATTGTTTTGTAGACTTCTAAGCTGGAATAGGATCATGTGGCTCCTCTATAGACCCCTAAGTTAGCGGTGCGTTTGGTGTGGCGTTTTTGTTAGTTTGGGAGGGTTGTTTTATTTGTTGCTGTGTAGGCCTCTGTCCTCAGAGGCCAACACCCAGAATATAAGAGAATTAGCGTGGTTTGAGAGCATGTGCAGCACAGTTAGAATGTCAGAACATTTAAGAGCTAGCAAGAGAGCTCTTGTAGATGGCAACTTTCATAGATTCAGAGCTGACTGACTCTGGATAGGTTTTTCCAAGGACACCAGAAATCCTGAGGTTGCAGACTGTCAAACTTCCCATTTCTGCTCCTGTCAGGGCTGTTCCCCACTCTGGCACTCCCAAGTGCAGAAGGTAAGGGCCTACAAGAGAGCTTACAAACTTTGCCTTTATAGGCACTGCTTACCAAAATTTCCCAAAAGCAACTAGGAGTCCTGTAGCACCTTATAGACGAACATGTATTGGAGCATAAGCTTTTGCAGATCCAGACTAACACGGCTACCCCTCTGATACAAAACTTCCCAGAGTCACAGGTGCCCTGGCTCTGAGAAATAAACAAGCTGCCACCATCAAGTGATTTTATCCCTAAAACCGGAGGTGAACACTTGAACCCAGGGCCGGCCCACAACATTTTGACACCTGAGGCAGCCGCCCGCATGGCCCCTTGCACCAGCAGCAGACATAATTTTCTACACCCTGGGTCCTAGTGGTGCCCTCCCACAGTCTGGCACCTGACTGTGCCTCCGTCAGCCTCAGTTCACCTCATGGTAAGGCCAGCCCTGCTTGAACTCACCTCCAGGGGTACCCCAAGCTCTTTTGCCCCCAAACAAGCTTGAAAAAAGAAAAATCAAGGTGCAGTCTCTAGTAGCTGACCTCTCAGTCTGGGACGGGGACACACACACACACACACACACACACACACACACACACACACACACCCCTCTACCAAATCATCCCCTTAAAGTGATGTTTTTATTACAAAAACGAAAGATAAACTTGATAAAGCATACTTGGCTGCTAGATGTTACAGAGCAACATCTGTAACATCTAGCAGGGAAATAAATTAAAACACATAGAAAAGTCTCTGGCCACAATGTGAGATGTAAAGGGGGAGGGAAGGCATAGATTCACATAGAGCAGTTTAAACTAAATCACAAAATAAAGAAAAATACCCTGATCATGAGTAGATTCACTTTTCCTTTACTTAATTCCAGTCTTTTCTTTATTCAGTCCACTTCCATGACCTGAATTCCTTGGAGGCATGGTAGTCCTGCCTGGGTTTAAATCATTCTCTCTCTCAACAAAGAAAGCAGGCAAGAAATCTATATCCAATTCAAATTTCAACACTCTTATCTCGATTGATTCTCCCGGCCCCCTGGCCAACACCTTTACTAGCTACCTGTACTTAACTCCTTAGTCACTAGGTGCTGGTCAGCACTCCTGTCTGTTATAGCTCCAATTCATGCCACATGCTAAAGCTCTTCAATAATTTTTGGCTATTAGTCCATTCTACTTATTTTTCACAAGCTTCGTTCCCATACTGCTGAACCAGTTTTGCTCAAATTTTGAAGAAACAGAGTTTGGGAAACTTAAATTCAAGCTATTAATATATGACAACTTTTTAATATTATAATTTAATCTGTGTATACACATTAGTAAATAGAATATTTGTTTAGTAACGGACTCTTAAGTCTTTTTTTTTTCAAAACTTTTATTAGTGCCTTGATGTTTCATGTTTTATATCGTAACTTCACAGCTTGGAAGGTTTTATTTTTGGCTTTTTAGATTGTATCTGGATCAAATATTAAAGCTTTAGATATGAAAATATTCAGAACCGATTAAAGAAAAAGGCAAGCCTACTCAATGCTTCTTATTTGCTCTCTTCATTTCCATATATTATTTGCCCCATATTTTTCAGTTTCTTTGTTTAGAAATGCATCTAATTTCCTTTTGAACTCATTAAAGCTTCCTACTTCAATGACCAATGTAATATATTCCATATGCTCGTTTGAAATGCTCTTTTAGTCAAACAGAAGTATATATGCAGAAAGCTAGACTAGTTCTATTGCTGTACTAAAATCCAGGAAGCTCCTTTTAATTCTTTGTAAACATTAATTATGTTCAAAATGCATTTCTCTTTGAGTCTTTTGCTGCACATAATGCTATTTTGGTTTGCTTAGGTGTTTGCATATTTGGTAGTAATTGTTTTAGCTCTGCCAGTACATTATTTTTGCAGCTGGCCAGGCCTTTGATATAAGGGAATACTTAGGGTTCTGAAGGAGAAAGAAAATGATGGTGCGAATCAACAGCTATTTGCAGTGTTTCTGAACCCTATCAGCAGGTAAGAGGGAGAATTTCGAAGTCCATATCTGTAACTGAAGTGGAATTGTTCTCATTTGACAGATGAGAAAACTGAGGCAGAGTTTGAAACTTGCCCCGGGCAGCACAGTGAGTTGGGTAAATTATCTACCACTGTATTCACTGTCTCATTACCCTCTCTTGCTGAGTTGTAAGTACACGTAACATTCCCTCTCTTTGTCATGGCTTCCTGACAGCTACCCCAGTCTAGTTTCCCCTGTTACATCCAAATATTGAAAATCTGGGGACAATGTAACATCAATTGAACCTGATCTCCAAATAAGGATGGCTGACCTCAACTGGGGAATGGAACTGAGAGTGGGAAAGGGCTTGGAAGGGCATTTGGATGTATGGGAGCCTGAACGTCTAATTTAAGTCTGTGTCAAATAGGACACAGAGTCTTGATCAATATACTGGGAAGTATATAGAAACCTTCAATTTCTTTCTGCAGAAAAGAAATGGGGTCAGTAACTAATTTAACAGTTCCTACGTTCCCTCAAGTCTGCTTTTTAAAAATATGATTCTGCTGTTACTCAGGTCACATGTTTTTGGAACTTAGCCTGCAGCTGATGATTGACTTTTGTGGTCAAGAGGAACCAGTTTGTTTAATTTACCATCCCTGGTTCATTTCCTAGGCCTGACCTCCCTGCTGCTGTTTTCACACCTGTGTATGTTCCTTTGTACAAGTTCTGCTATTTTTACTTTTGGCTAATGTCAGTGAATAGAGTTCTGCTGTGATCAATAACTTTCCTGTCTTTAAACCACCATCTATGTAAATGTTCTTTACATCTCATTTCTTATGCTGTCCTGCACTTCTATAAGGAGTTCCTATTTTTTTAATCCACTTCTTTGCTTTCTCAACCTGAATTGGCTCTGTTACGTATGAGATCCAGCAACTGGGAAGATGAATAAATAGCTTTGTCTTTGCTGCACCATAACTCAGATACTGTAACTTCATATAGACTTATTGGATGGAAGATATTGAAGGAGGACAGAAGGAATTATCACACAAGAAGGAACCTACTCACCCTGAATGGAGCTGGATGAAGGTGATCTTTTAGATGCCCTTCAACCCAAACATTTGATTTTAAGGTTTAAGCTGGTTTAACTCTCAGGCTTGTCAATTCCTAATATGCAAGTAACTGAAACCCAAAAGACTGAATTTTCAGCTTGCAATTCAGTCAGTTTTTGCCAGGTACTTCTATCTTGTAATAAACTGTACTCTGGGGAAACTGTACTCTGGGATGTGTGAACCTCCCTATTCACTTGTGGAAGCCTTATTGGTTGTGTCCTTTAAAACTACAGTGGGCAAAGCATTGAAAAACACTGTAGGGGCAAAGCCATATAGTGGCAGGGCCATGGACAGTGTGGACTGAACAGGTGTGCGCATTCCAGATAGGAAAACGATTATCTTTGTCATCTCCATTTTTTTTCAAAGGACAATTCCTACAGTTGCAGTGATGGGAGAGCAATAATCTGTCCCCATGTTGTAAAATGGGTGAGTATTAATATTGCCATTGTGCCTTTTTCAGCATGTATCTATACAAAGGTCGAATGCCTCTCCCAAGATCACACAGTACTGGTGATAGAGGTAGGAATAAAATCCAGGTCTTAGCTTCCCGGTCCTTATTTCTATCTAAACACTAGATGACACTATTTCCAAGTTTAGGGATCAGCTCCAGTAAAGCAGAAACTCCTAATCATGTGATCTTTTTAACTATCAGCAAAATGCAGCTGTTATCATGGCTCAGATTTCCTCTGGATCAAGACAAGATGACAGGCGGCCTTTTTGCCTTTAATTTTCTGACCACATTTCACAATTTTATAACAGGTCTATTTTTAGGACTCATTTACACCCTTAAATAAATGCTAAATTTCTAAGTTGTTAGCTATGATATTGTAGCTGGTGTATTCCAAATCTTTATTTTTTTCTTTCATCCTACGTGGTCTCTTCCCCAGTTAGTTTCTCCATGTAGATGTGTAACCCACTCGGTTTCCAAGACTGTACAAAAGCTACCAACAAGTCCCTTAATTATTTTGTCAATGCAACCACGTTCCTTCCAGTCTCATAATCTCAAATGATGAGATTTGTCCGTTGACTTTTGGGGGTGTCTATATAATTTGCAAGTCTGCTCCTTGTCCATTGTATATGGAATGTGCTCTCTGGGGACATTCCTCTGGCTTTAAAGCTCAGGCTGAAGGCTCAGAACTTTGTTTTTTATTGGTCTCCAGTTGTTTGGTGGGCTATTGTAAAGGGCGAGGCTGCATTGCACAAGGCCTCTACCAAATAATAGTGAAGGAAAATTCCTGTAGGTTATGAAAATATTAATATGTGGAGATGACATAATTCACCCTCTCCTGGTCTGATTATTTATAGAAACAAAAGCTTACTCAAATACCCTCAGTGGTGAGGCTGTAAATGGACTTTATTTTATGTATTGCATGAGCTCAAAGTTGGGTAAAGGATGCAGGGGAATGAGGTCATGAACCATGTTGAGCTGAAGTCCACTTCACTCTGTTAGTGTTCAGAGGGAATTTGTTGCAGATCTATATAAACCAGACCTCATAGAAGTTGTAATATATGGAGAGGGGAAGAAGATTTTGTGTGGCATCAACACCACTATCCACTATGGGACAGGAGCAAAGGTGAGGGAAACAGCTGAGTTTCTTATACTCATGGTATGTATTTAAGAGAGGGGAAAAAAGATGCAAATGTGTGAATTAAGAAATTGCCGCCTTCATTTTGTTTCACAGGCATCAATAAGAGCAAGGAAAGCCTTTGTATTTCAAATTAGTTAAGGCAAGTTCTTAATAGAGCTTTACCCAAAAGCAAAGGTGCGGTTAGACTGTCTTGGAGAGAAATGCAATGCAGACAATGTTTTCTTCATAAATATACATTTTTCTTCAAGTTATGTCCCCATGGGTGCTCCACTGTAGGTGTTGGGCTTGTCCCAGCGCCACAGATCGGAGATTTGTCAGCAGTGGTCTGCTGGACCGCACCGTTCGCTCGTACTGTTTGTGCCATTTCTTAGAGCGCGCAGCCAGCAAGTTCTTCCTAACCGTCCTTCAGTTACAGACAGCGTGAGCACATTCTCCTCAGATCCTGTCAGACATTAAATTACTTGTTAGTTATTGTTTCTCTAATAGTTCTTAGTTAAGTTTAACAGTAGCTCAAAAGTTTTACAACATTTAAATAAAACCAATTTTTTTATAGATAAAGACAGACAGAAAACAGGCAACCATGCCAGGATCACCCAGTTTCAAAAAATGTGACGCCTACAGGGAGCCTATGCCCACATCGGACGGGCACTCCAGTTGCAGACTATGTCTCGGAGAAGGGCACATTCCCCAGAAGTGCCCTCACTGCTTCAAATTGATGGTGCGAGTGTGCAGAGACAGAGAGATGAGGCTCAGAATGCTGCTTTTTGACAAAGCACTGCAGCCTTCTCCAACGGAGCCTTCCCCAACCATGTCAGACTCGGCTAGAAGAAATAAGCACCAAGCAGCCTCGCTGACCTCCCATGCTTCAGCGAAGAAAAGGCCTCCCCAACATGGTCTTTACCACCAACCCGTGATAGTGTCGGAGACAAGCCGGGCACAGCAGGCACGGCTCTCTTACACCATCCAGACAAAACAAAACCGAGCCATAGTGCTTTGGCACCGGGTCTAAGTCCGACTCAGAGGTTGCCGCCACTGGGGCCTGGAATTTAGCATTATTTTCTCTGGATAGCAGCAGTGAAAGTAACTTAAAATTTCTTACAGGTACTGCTGTCCTATTGGAACCCGGGTCCCTGCCAGCTCTTTAAATAGCTCCCTGCTCGCTTTTTCCGCAGCTCTTGCCGGAACTGCATACCCACTTACTTTCACCTCTTATACTGAAACTTTAAGCGTGGATAGTGACTGATTGCATCTCGTTTTAAATAGCTATGGTGGGAGCTCAGAACTTCTGAAAACTCAGGCGAGGTGTCTAAATATAGATAGAGGCTCCTAACTTAAGTGCCCATTTTTTTAGAATGTTGATTTCAGTAGGTGCAAGCCTAGAATCCATGGTCATTACATACTTTTTGTGCCATCTGGTTATTGCATCCAGACCCACAAGTTCTTTCATATTAAGAGAAATTTGGCCATATTTTAGAACCATTAAAAGGGTACAAGTGCCATCTGGTGGTGGTGATTTCATTCTTCCTTCTGATGCACAATAAATGGATGCAATTCCTGGTTAATAAATCCAGAATGATAAACCAGAAATAAAGGTCAACTAGATGCACCAGTGGATAGAGAATGAGAATCCCCCCCATGAGCCATTTGGGAGTTAACACCAAAGGGCAAGGATCTTGACATCTTTCACGTCAGTAAAACAGTAAGCACACTGGTTGTTTAATATAAATATTAATAAAGCAAGATGGCCTATGGCTTTCTTTAGCTTCTGATCCTGAATGGAAACTTAGTTTTGTCCAAGACAAGCAAGTAAGATTTGGTATATGCATATATTAGATAAGTTTATCCTTCCTCTGAACACACCTGGAGTTGGACCTATGTGTGTTATATACACACTCAGACTCTAATTTTGATTAGCCAACTGCATTTATTGACAGTGGCAGGGAGGAGAGAGAACTTCTAGTTACATCGTTTAGTATCTTTAGAGTTAAACGTTGAGGCTATGTCTACGCTTCGGTTTTTGCTGGCAGTGAGTATGCAAATGTGCGAATTAACATTTCACTGTCTCATTTGCATAATTTATGCCAGGTGGTTTTGCGGGGGAAAAAAAGTAGTGTGGATGTTTTCTTTTTGTGCAAAAACCCCTTTTCCTGTCAGATCGGTAAACTTCCTTTTTGGGGGCATAAGGGTCTTGCAGGAAAAGGGTTTTTTGTGCAAAAAGAAAACATCCACACTGCTTGTTTTTGCACAGAAACCCTAGCAAAAAAATGGATCGGCAGAAAATGTGCAAATAAGATCACAACTCGAGCAAATGAATCCCTCATTAGCATATTTTTTGCTGAGAACTCGTAGTGTAGTCATAGCCTGCATGAACAATATCCTATGGTGAATGGCAGGGATGTTAGCTAATTGAGATTAAAAAATGGAGTATTCTGTGTACACTAAATAGCTATACACTGTATGTATCTGTATATACTGGGAATGGGTTCTCTTTCTCTTCAAGAAAACAGCCTATTCTTTATATCAAGTGTAATACATGTTTTCATAAATCAGGGATCACAGATAATTTTTTTTATATATGAGGATTTCCACATAATATGATATCAGAGACTCATTGTTCCCAATTAATACTTGTCCACTTTTGACTGTTTCTAATGTAGCTTTTGAAAGAGGTCCTCTTCTCTGAGCTGTGGAGAAAATCAAAACAATGTCACAATGAACTGGGTGGTAAGTAAAGGATTGTTCTGCTCTTAACTATGTCAGGTGCAGGAGCCCTGGATTTAGATAGTGTAATCCATACAGATGGTGGGGTGGGGAGGAGGGAGAGGTAAGTATCATATAAATAATGAAAGTTCTTGAGGATCATTGTGTCCCTGGAACAAATTTTACTTTTGAAATATATATGCTCAGGTTGAGATTAAAAAAAAAAATGAAGGGGAAATAATAAAGTAGTTTGTCACAGTCTTAAAACTGAAGTCAGTCTCGTGCCCAGATTGTCTTGGATATAACAATAAAAACGTGAAAGATTGGATCTGACACTACCAAGGACAATATGTATCTGTGAAGCAGCAGACCACCAAAATAATAAGGCTGGAAAAAGGCCCGGCGCATAACTGTGAGTAGCATAGTTACATCAACAAGGGAGAAGTTCACAGAAATTAAACTGGGCAGGGACAGAAAAGAGGAAAGCAGGAAACAATTTCAAAAATGTGGCATTCAGCAAGATTTTAGGACATGCTCAGCATTCCCGCAAAAAATGGAGAAACTGCACTAAACTCTGCATTGTACTAAGAAATGCAGAGAAAACAAGGAAGTGCACACATTCAGCACAAAAAAATGGATTCTTTAAGTGACGAGGAACAGATATTCTTAAACACAATAATGGAGGAGGCTGAAAACTCAAGATGGGCTGTTGAAATGTGCAAACAGCACTTATGTAGCATACAGGATAGACACTGAAACACAAGACAATGTAGTTACAGAAACTGAAATAGATGTGTAAGGAGCACATAAAAGTGATAAATCAAAAGTATCTGTGAAAGATAATGGAGAAACAATTCCAGTGTTAGGGAGTAAACAGGGATGCTTATAAACAAAGGGAAAATGATAAAATAAGTATGTGGGGTGGTATACCCAGACAAGCAACCAGTCTTGGGCCTACACACACTTGAAGTATTTGGTCTCATTAACAGGATGTATGTGATGGGGAGACAGGCACCATCGAATCAGACCTGAAAGTATTAATAGCATCATATGAAGATGTATTCACAGGAAATAACATACAAGTTAAGAGAAGATTCAAAGTCTGTGGTTCATGCTAAACAAGAAGTTCAATAAAGGATTAAGAAAGAAGCTAGAGCAAGAGCTAAGAAACATGACAGCACATGGTATCATTTGGACAATAGAAGAACCAATAGATTAGGTTTGCTCCCCACTAACTGTAGAGAAAAAAAAATGGAGGCTATGATTGTGTGTGGGTCCCTAGGAGGCTGAATAAAAATATATAAAGCTAACCCTTTCAATTGCCTCCAAGGAAGTGAATGATTGTCTGAAATAGTAGGAACTAAATTATTCAGGAAATTAGATACTTCAGCAGGAGTTTGGCAGATCTCCTTGGACACAGAGCTCCAAGATCTGCACTTTCAACATACCATGTGGCAGATACAGCTTCTTAAGACTGCATTTTGTAATATATTTATCTCCAGAAATATTGCTGTGTACAAAATACTAGAGGATCTAGCTGGTGTGAAAGTGTATATTGATAACCTATTAATTTTGGGACAGTAAAGCCACTGAGCACAACAGGTTGAATCTCCCACGTCCAGCACACTCTGGTGTGGCACAATCCATGGTCCAGCATGATTTTAGTTAGCCGGATGTCCACTTATCATGGGTGTGGCCAAGTTTCCCGCAGTCCCATAAAGTTTGTTTAGTCATCAGTCCTGGCTCTCTGTTCTGTGCTGTTATTTAGCTCTAATTTACAATCCAATCAGGGGCAGTGATGTCCATATATAAATAAAGGACTTTTCAGCAGAGCAAAGGGAATCTCTGGAGAGCAAGGGAGAAGGGCTGACTGCCAGCACTATGGACAGAGCAGTGCTGGACAGGGTCAGTGGAGCAAGAGAGAGCTCTAAACTGAGGCCTACCAGGCTCAGGTTCCTGATACAAAAGGCTGGGAAGTTGCTGGGGCTACAGAAGTGGCCCAGGGAAACTGATGGGAGGGGGGTTGAAGGAGACGCAGCATGGCTTTCCTTTTGAAGGTCCCTAGGTAGTGTATTGGACCTGATGTCATGTATAGGTCCAGAGTCCTCCCTTCCCCCCATATCTATTGGCACCTATTTACCAGTGAGTGGTTAATATCCAGATTGCAGTTGGCCACTGAGGCAAATGGCAGGAAAGAGGACTGTCAGTCCCCTGAAAGGGGGAAAAGGCTGAATGGGGCATAGCTGGAGGGCTATGCCCCAAAGAGGATGCTGTGGTGTGGGGAGCAATGCGGGTCCAAGAGTCATGGAGACAGAAGAAGTGATGATAGCAAGATGCCACTAGAGGAAGGCACTTTGTTAGTAACCTAATTCCCAGGATAGCCAGCAAGATAACCAGCCCATTACAGGCTCCTGCAACTCAAGACACTTCATAGTCACTGAATGAACATAATGTCATAGCATGAAAGCGTTCAATGATTTAAAGAATATTCTGACATCAGCTTTACTGCTGTATTTTTGGGGGAGGGTCCACTGAGATTCATTACACTCGCCGATGCCTCAAAAGGAGAGCTGGGAACAGTATGATTACATTGAATTAACTGGTTGCCGCTCTCAGGCATCGAGGGCTATAGCCAATGCAGAGACGGTGTATGCACAAATTGACAGAGACATTCCATCTGGAGTATAGGATGTATGTGATTTCATGATTTTCTCTATGGTTCAGCTTCAAAACAGAAAGTGATGACAAACCACCGATAGCCATACACACTGCCTGACAATCTGGATCGAGACATACGTGTGAACGTAAGTGTCATGTGCTGTCTCTCCAGGCATATGGGATGAATTAGAGCCAGAGAAATGAATGCTGCAGTGATAAAGGAAACAAATCAACACTTCCCATCTGCCTGTTCCCACTGTAAAAAAGGAGCTTTCAGTAATCTCAGAAGCAGGGGTGCTGAGACCCACTGAACTGAACTGTAAACCCAGTTCAGTTTACAGTTAGTAAACTGAAACTTTAGTTTACTTTAGTTAGTGTGTCTAACAGAAACCACTTCAAGACAAGGGGCTGCAGTAGCACTCCCCACACTTCTAGTCCCAGCACCTATGCTCAGAAGCTTCCTTGAGGGGGACGCAGATTGTGATTCCCGCAGTGATGAGGAGGGAAAAACATTGGGACAAATATATTAAGATCACCTGGGAAGGATCAAATGAAAAGAGAGAGCTAGGGAAGTTGCATTTTGGCCAGATGACCGGTGCTATAAAAGAAATGGTGAACAGGGGTGTGAACATGTTGGCAGTAGAGAGAGTCCAAGCAGAAAGAACCAAAGACAAGGCATGAACAACTTGGAATTCCACAGGACACAGTTTCAAACTGACCCATTCGGCCTCGGGAGGCTTGATCACCTGGTTATAATAGACTACTTTACTAATATCCCAGAAGGAGTCCACACTTGAAGGTACCATAGCAACAACAATTGTCAGGCATATTGAATCTGTATTTACATATCATGGAATTCCAATGCAATAATAAATAATAGTCCACTCTGACGCTAAGCATCCCTTGCTCCCTTTGCCAGTGGTTCATGGTATGTAACTGTAATTCTTCAAGTGACTGCCCATGTGCATTCTAATATGTGGGTGTGGGTGTGCGTGTGCGTGTGTGCATGGTCCAAGCAGGGTTGTTGGAAGATTTTCCCCTAGTGGTACCTGTGGCAAGGTCCGTTTCAGGGTCTCCGATCATCCCCTTTTCCTTGCCTTGCTACTGCTCCCTTGAGGTTCCTTGCCCCGCCCAGTGTCTTTTTCACAGGTGCCCCGCCCACAACGTCACCATTAGTTCGTTCCTGGCCGTCTGCTTTGGCCCACGTCTTCCGGTCAATGCCTTCCGGTGCCTTGGTCTGGGAGGCTCAGTGTCAGCCTTCCCAGCTCCTCTGCTACAGCGGTGTCCACCGGCCCTTCTGCAGGAGAGAGCACAACCAGTCCCTGCTGTCCCCCCTGTTCTCCTCCCCTGCCCTTTTGAACTCCCTGCTCTGCGTGGCCCAGCATCTCCATGCAGTGGACATGCGGCGGTCCCAGGGTTCTAATGCCTCCGCGTTTGGGGAGGGTAGCTTCCACCCAGGCGCAGCAGGCTCGGCGTTCACCTGCCGGGGCGTGCCAACAAGCAACGCTCAGGCGGTTTACGGTGCGGGGGTGCGGAACCCCATCACACACCTCCCCCTTTAGTGTCTCTGTACTCTCCACATCCCCCGTCCAGTTTTCACAGCGAGATAAGAAATCTGCATTCCCATGGGTCTGCCCCGATCTATGCAGGACTTGAAATTTATACTGTTGTAAGAATAAATACCACCTCATTATGCGCCGCATTCGGGGAGGGTAGCTTCCATGCAGGTGCAGTAGGCTCAGCGTTCACCTGCTGGGGTGCACCAACAAGCCATGCTCAGGTGGCTTACAGTGCGGAGGTGTGGAACTCCATCACAGTACCCATCAGTGCCTCCATGGAATAGTATATAATCCCCTGCTGACCCGGCTCCCACTCAGTTCCTTCTTTCCGCCAGCAAAGGTAGTTGGAGCGTCTAACCTCTTACTTTGCAAGTCATTGGCCTCTAGTATATATAGTTGTTCTTCCCTAATGTAGTTGTTGTTCTTTTAGTTGTAGTAGTATAGTTATGTTAGTTTTGGGATGGTTCCCTCCCCTTTTTCTACAAAAACTTCCCACTTTTGGGACATGCAGCTGTCCAGAGCTTCAAACAGTGCAGCATGTGTGGCAAGCATATGTCCAGAAGAGACCCACATGCTGCTTCCTTAACTGCCCAGGGAAAGGTCATTTGCAAGACAAATGTAGCATCTACAGAGGGTTTAGTCACAGATTAAATAAGAAAGGGACCAGAAGCTTAAACTTTTCATGGAGTCTGCACTCCAGCCACAATCGCAGTATACGGTGCCAACTCCTGCCGTATGAAGCGCACCGGCCTCAGCACTGGAAGTTTTAGCACCACGTAGAGATGAACAGAAGGTGCATCAGCACTGCTTTCCTGGCTTGTCAACATGAAACCAATCTTGCTCCCTGGGGATTCCATAGGATTATCACCAAAATTGACCTGGGCACCTTGCTCAGCTACCGTAATAGCTCTGGCACCACCTCCTACTCCTGATAATCACTCCTGGGTTGACCTGTTCATGACACGGCACAAGAGAAAGTGCAGTTGGTTCTGCTCCTTTGAGAGCCACATCCGTGGTGCCGTCACGGCTGCCTTTCATTGCTTATGGTTGGACCAACTTCTGTATACCTTTCCCCCATTTTAATTGAGCCACAGGGTCCTTCTCAAGATTTGGCAGGAAAAGACAGCAGTCATCCTCATAGCACCAGCATGGCCCAAGCAGCCCTGGGTTCACCATGCAGTTCCCCTTTTGGTGGACAGGCCACTGTCTCTTCTGCTCCTAGCCCTCATAACACAGAATCATGGCCAGCTATGGCACCCGAACCTGGAGTTGCTCCATCTCACAGCATGGGAACTCCATAGTTGAACACGCTTGAGATGCAGTGCCCTGACTTCATCAGGGAGATCTTAAAGGGCAGCCATAAGCCCTCCACCCTTGGTACCTACCTGGCAAAGTGGAAACTTTTTGCTTTAGTCCCTTTCCTTTAGTATGTCCCTGCAACAAGCCACTATCATCCCCTGGCTACTTGTTTATCTACTGTACCTGAAGCACCAAGATCTGGCGTGTGTGATTGATTAAGGTCCACCTTGAAGCTATCTTGGTATTCCATGTGAGATCAGAGAGCAGATCCCTTTTTGGTAACCCAATGATGAGACGCTTCCTTAAAGGTCTGGACAGACTGTATCTCCAGGTAGGACACCAAGTACCTTAGTGGGACCCCAATCTGGACCTTTCCCAGATAGTGGGACCACCATTTGAGCCCAAGGATAGCTGTCCCCTTGCCTACTTGTCCTACAAGGTGGCTGCCTTAGTGGCTATAACATAGGCCAAATAGACGTCAGGCTGCGGGCACTCACCTCAGAGACCCGATTCACCCTCTTTTACAAAGACAAGGTACAGCTGGGTCCATACCCTGCATTCCTGCCAATCTTTCTACATGAATCAGGATATCTTTCTGCTGGTGTTCTTCCTGAAATGCCATGTTACCAACAG
The DNA here is from genome assembly GCA_030068395.1 of Apalone spinifera. Lineage (NCBI taxonomy): Eukaryota > Metazoa > Chordata > Testudines > Trionychidae > Apalone > Apalone spinifera. The sequence continues at coordinate 108,755,500 of CM057846.1, read as the reverse complement.
GGAGTGCACACTCCATTACCTGAACGTGAGGTGTTCCCTGGCTTTTTACATTACATGCACCAAGCTATTTCACAAATCACCGCATCTCTTCAAAGCTATAGCTGAGAGAATGAAGGGATTCCCGATTACTCCCAACGAGATGCATTGCTCGTGTCCATTCCAAACCCTCTCACCTCTCCTCTGTCAGAATGTTCTGGTAAGAAGGAATTGAGTGGGAGCTGAGTCAGCAGGGTATTATATGCTGCCTCATGGAGGCACCACTCAGAGCCGAAACTAAGGTTTTCTGCACCTGGGGCAAGCTACTGAACTGTGTCCTACCCCGCCCCAAAAAATGGTAAAAGTCTTAATTTTTTGTATTAATTTTATTCATTGTACATGTTGTTAATTGCACATATATTGAGATTGCAAATAGATGATAGTAAAGATATAAATGAAATAATATTTTAACTTTCTAATTTTTTTATTCTGCGCCCCTAAATGTACTGTGCCTGGGGCAAGTGGCCCACCCTTGTTATGGGTCTGGCACCACCCTATGGGCTCCACAGCCGACCCAATGGGTCCTGCTAGGGAAAATCGTCAAACAACTATGTATGCAGCATACATGCACACACAGTGGAATGGACGTAAGCAACACATCTCAAAGAAACGTTTTATCTCAACTGGTCTGACCCACTGAATACACCTCACACACTGTTGTCTTTATTTGTAATTATTTATTTATTATTTATTTATTTATTTTTAAATGTATTGTCTGCAAACTACCTCCATACAGCTCATTAATATCACTGTGAAGTGTCTGTAACAGCCCTGTATGTGAAATTACAGCCCTGTATGTGAAATTACAGATTTTCTGATACTATGTTTTAGAATCTGTAACCAGACAAAGGCGGCAAAATAGTTTTTTTTCCAGGCAAAGGAGAAAGGCAAACCTCCCTTTGGCTCAGTTGTAAATTGAGCCCAGTGTGGCCAGGAACTGGGACATTTACCTTGGAGATTGCAGGAAGATCATATGCATCTTAAATCACAGGAGACTGCAAAATGAACATGCTGTTACCTGCCTAGCGGACACAGGAAGCTCAGCACCCAGGATGACTTTCTGAGTTTAAAGACATGAATTTGGGGATATAAGGAAATATGGGAAGACTTTGAGATTCCTATTCACTGAAGGTGCATCTACACAGCACCCTTCCCTTTAAATAAGCTACGCAATTTGCGCTATGCGAATTGCGTAGCTTATTTCAGTCTCACTTCAAAATAGCTTATTTCAAAGTTTGGTGCTGTCTGCACAGTGCCAAATTTTGAAATAAGGTGCTATTCCAAAACATCCCTTAACCCTCATGCAATGAGGTTTACAGGGATGTCAATAGCAATCCCATTATATTTCGATATAACTGGCTTGCTCTTAAGAGCTCTAATGTGAAGACAGAGCCTGAGAGACAAAATCTATGAAAGATGGGTCCTCCCACTAAAACAGGGGTGGGGAACCTTTTTTGGGCCGAGCACTGCTGACCCACAGAAAAATCAGGGGCCACACAAGTGAGAAGCAAAAAAAAATCCCTGATTGACATGGCCCCCAACTGAGGAGAAAGATACTCCCCACATTCCCCTTGACCACCAGAGCTTAGGGGGGCCCAGCCCAGTCAATTTTGTGTGCTCTAGCACTGTAGTGGGGCAGCACGGGGATTGGCGTGCCCGCACAGACTCCCCAATGCTGGGGGGACTCTGAGCATCAGGGGCTGGATCCAAGCAAGCTGGTGGCCACATCTGGCACCAGGGCCTGAGGTTCCCAACCCCTCTACTAAAAGGGGTGCTGACAAGTCGATGTGAGCATGGAACTGTTAGGCATAGCTCTGTATCTTGTTATAAAAGTAAGTTTAGATGCTAGAAAATGTGTTATTTTTGTTGTTTCTAACCCTTTCATAACTCTTGCTTGAAATCACTTCAGTCTCTGTTCTTTGTTACCAAACTTATTCTTCGTTTAATTACAAACCATCTCAGACTTCTCTATTAAGGTTAAATGTATAACCCCAGCTGGGCTAACAAGCAATTGTTTGTACTGGCTCTTAAGAGGCAGCAATGTCACCTCTCTGTAAGTATCCAGGAAGAGGGACTGGATGCTGCATGGGAGATGGTTTTGGCGATACTTGGGACTAGAAGGATTATTGGAATCACCCTGCAAGGAGTAACTGGGCTAGTAGAAGCCAGGTGGAGACCATGGTATCAGGGCTCTAGGCATGGAGGATCTCAGGGTTACAGGTAGTGACATAATATCTTACTGATCCAAATGAAACCCCAAAATATCACCACCACATTTCAAGAAAAAGAAATTCATGGACTTGGCTAAATGTATGGTTTTTTCATCATGAGACATTTAATTCCCAAAATCATCAAGCCTATAAATTAGCTGAATGGGAAGCATATGTAGTGAAGAACTTCCTCGAAAACACAATGGATGTAAGAGAAGATCCATATCTAGCACTACTCAGCTATTGAACTAAAACACTGCAGGATGGAAAGTAACATGCTGAACTCCTTCACGTCAGGTGAATAAACACTTGATTATGACATATGAGACAAAGCCCAAGGATGACCGACATTATTATTAAAATATAATCATTGTTGCTACCGCTGTTACACAATAGCAACAAATCTTGTACAAAGTGTGTTGATGGAAAAGTTATGATTATGATTATTTGTGTGCATGTAGCATTTATGTATCTAAAATTATTAATATTGGCTACATGCCTATATTTCAAATGTTTGCTTCTAGGTTACACCCACAAGGTATTCACATCCAGTCACGCTAGTACACTATGAAGGAAATATGTAAGTTGACAGCCCATCAATTGACATGATGAACCATGAAAGAAGCTTATTCATACCCAATGGACCTTTCTGTGAATGTTCTAGCTAGAATATGGGTAATGGCCCATGCTGTGAATCATCAAAGGGGCTGTGAGCAGACTCGATCTTGGGTGCCTGTAATTTCCTTCAAACTGAGATCAAGAGCTTTCTTTCCACATGCCAGAAGCAATAAAAGGCCCTGGAAACATCTCTATTTTGCTTCTGTCCTACTCTGATCTCTGGATGCTGGACTTGTACTAATGAGAGCATTCTAACCCAGGGACTGAGGACCTTCAAAATCATTTAGAAGGAACCAGAGAGTTAACAAGCTAGAGGTTTATTTCATCACTGCTTAAAGCTTGATCCAAGATCTTTGCAATTACTGTGTATATCTGATTCCTTTAATCAATTTTAACACTCATCTTTCTTTCTTATAAATAAAACTTTAGATACTAAAGAAATGGCAACAGCATGATTATTGGGTAAGATGGGAATTATATATTGACCTGGATTTGTGGCTGGTCCTTTGGGATCAGAAAAACCTTTGGCTAATGAACCTGGTTTTAAATAACCATTTATCATTAAATCTAGTGTCGGGGTGCTGAATCGAGGACTGGAATACTTCAGGAGGCTGCATTTCTGACTTCGGTGAGACAGATGTTTACTTTTGTTGCTGATAGACATATCTTATGGAAGAATAACCATCAGTTTTGGGGTCTGTCTTTCCTATTGTTCAGCAGCTTCTCCTAAATTGGGTATTCTCAGTTGTGACCTACTATGGCATGGTGACAATGTCTAGGGAGTCTGTGATCATGAGGAAAAGACTGGGAAAGTACAACTGAACAAAGTATCATAAAGGAACAAAAAAAAAAAAGATTTGCTGAAAATTTAGCAAGATGGATATTGGCTGGGAGTAGCCATCAGCCACAGATGTAAATACTTACTTTCTGATTTTATTGACTTAGTGCCTTACTGAGGAGGCTGGAGATCTCCAGCATGGGGAAATCCATGGGTTTTGGCAGCTTTATGTACCCCTACTTGTGTCAGGACATAAATATAACAGTAACCACTGAGATTGGTGCTTGCTGACGCTTTGTCATTTGATTGGGGGTAATGAGCTTTGGAATTCTAACCCAGACTTGGAACATGAAACACATTTTCTTTCTTGGTAGCACCATGTCTGTGCGTCGCAGCATTATTATTAAAGTGATCATATGTCCTGTTTATACTTGGACAGTCCAAGTGTTTTATATTGCAACATTCTATACATTGGGAGAGCACCCTGACACACCCATATTCCTCATTTGTATATAATTGTGATATTGCATACAAAGTATGCCATGTGAGATATCAGGAGGCAGGTTATGAACTGGCAAAATTCATTTCTCTATCCCAAGGGTGGGCAATAATTTTGGAAGGGGGCCCACTTCACAAATTTTGGAAGTGGCTGACCCAGAAGGGGCAGGGCTTCAGGTGGAAGGGACGGGATTCATCTCTTCAGGATCCATCTCTTCAGGTGGAAGAGAACTACCCTGCTGGGTATGGTGACCTTATTTTCTGAACCAGCTGCAGCTAATAAAAACAGTTTAATTTAAATTATGAAACAGATTAAGCATTTTAACATTCTCATGTTAGTTTATCAAACTTCATTTTAAATAAAGTAAAATATGTCCAACACAAAAGGTTTCAGTGTTTTCTTTATTTATGGGAGGGGTCACTGACCACAAAAAAAATTAGTTGGGGACCACACAAGTGAGAAGCAAAATTTCCTCCATACTCCCCCCCCCC
>CM057846.1:108730717-108750768 GCA_030068395.1 Apalone spinifera | reverse complement strand
AACAAGGGAGGATGTCAGGGCAAGCTGGAGCTGCTGGGCTTGTGGGGAGGGAGGTGATGGGATTGGGGTGGGGTGGGAGGGTCTGGGCATGAGGGGGAACCTTACCTGGCTTCATGCTCCCTTGCAGCAACTGCTGCAGCCAAGCTGTTCTGGCTGCCCCTGAGGGAGGCCCAGGACTGGCCCGAACCATTCGTGTGCCTGGGGCTCCGGGAGCACGGCACCACCCCCAGGAGTGTGGCACATACCTGGCCCCACCCCCAGGGCACCGGCACATGCGTGGCCCCGCCTCCACCTGATCCGCCAGCCCCGCACTGTGCCCCCTACAATGGGGCACCCCAGGCAGTAGCCTGGTCAGCCTGTACCTTGGGCCAGCTCTGGGGAGGCCCCTCTAGCACAGCCACGTGTTCCCGGAGGCCAGAGACACCGCTGCTGCGGCCATGAGGTCTGTCTCCAGGGCCAGTGGCCAGAGGCTGCCCTGGGGCCGGCCCCAGAGGTGCTGCTACTGCAGTCAGGTGGCCCGGGGCCAGCCCCAGAGACACCTTGGCAGCAGCACCTCCAGGGCTGGCTCTGTTGAGGAGCCTCAGCCCTGGCCCTGCCTCCTCTGCAGTAGGGGTGGGGCTGAGCTCCTTTCCACCCCTCCGCACACCTGTTGGGGGCAGGGCCTGTAATTGCCTTGTGAGCCAGATCAAAGCCCAAGATGGGCCGGATCTGGCCCGCTGAGAGGCTTTTGCCCACCCCTGCTCTAGGAGCATTTCTGCAATTAAGCAGTGGGTTGTTCTAAGAGATAGCAGCAGCTGGTGGGGTCTCTGCTAGCCATTAGCAAGGCATTGTGGGAAACCGCTTAGGCTGGAGAAAATTAAGGGGCCACAGCGGTCCCACAGTCTGCACTGAGCCTGCACCCCAAGGGATCCCATCATGCACACATGATGTGCTAGTATCCCAGGAACTCTGTTTGGGTTACCAGGTAAGTCCCCACTTTTCATTTTATTAGTCAATAGTAAGGTTTCTTTATAACTACAAAGTATTTGTTGAAGAAGCCATGTAGTCCAGTCTCCAGTCTCATGGCAGGACTAAATATGCTTTAGACCATCTCTGACAAGTTATTTGTCTAACCTGCTTTTTAAAATCATCATCCTCCATAGGCAATCTATTCCAGTGCTTAACCACCCTTACAGGAAGTTATTCCTATTGTCCAATCTACCTGGCTTACTGCAATTTAAGCCTATTGCTTCTTGTCCCAATCCCCAGAGGTTAAGGAGAAAAAGTTTTCTCCCTCCCCCTTGTAACAACCTTTTATGTACTTGAAATTATCATCTCCCCACTGTTTTCTTTCCTCCAATCTAAACAAACCTAGTTTTTAAAATCTTCTCTTATAGCTCATGTTTTCTCAATCTTTAATGATTTTTCTTGCTCTTCTGTGGACTTTAATTTGTCTGCATCTTTCCTGAAGTGTGGCACCCAGAACTGGACACAGTACTCCAGTTGAAGCCTCATCAGTGTGGAGTTGAGCTGAAGAATAGCTTGGAGAGATTCCCCTTACGGTGCTCCACTCCAGGTGCTAGTGCATCCTTGCGCCTTTGCTTGGAGAGTTTTACAGCACTGCCCCATACAGCTGTGCATGCGCGGTGCCTGCCTCACATGTTGTTGTTGAAGTATCATGCATGTAGCCCAGACTTCTCAGTTCCTTCTAAATCCTCCCTAGACTGCAACGGAGCTCCACATACCCAATACCTAGTTATACAGCTAAGACCATAGTTCATTAGTCACAGTTAGTATTAGTTGTTTAGTTTCCTTACTCAGTTCTGCCATTTAAAAAAAATTGTATTCTTCAGTGCCTTGCCCTCATCATACCGGGCTCACTGGGTTTCAAATACTGCACCTCTTGCAAAGAGGAAATGCTGCTATCCGACAGACATTCCCAATGTGTTTTCTGCCTTGGGTGAAACCCACGCTCCCCAGAAACGTAGCCACTGCACCAGGCTGAAGGCTGGAGCACAACAAGACACAGGGACTCATGGCTGACACTTAGTCTTACGGAAAATTCCCTCAGACCTGGAACAGCGCAAGGCACCGGCTCCTTCACTGCTGTAGTCCCCCAAACTGAGGGGAACAGCAAAAACATGGTCCTCGTTGCTTCCTGACAAAGCAAACCACAAAAAACGGTTAAGGGCAAGATGGCTCTCATCAGTGCCATCAGCATTGCACCTCAGCATCTACAATGCCCCAGGAACCTCCAGCCCCGGCCAGAATAGCTCCAAGTTGCCTGACTCCTCAACAGCACTGTCACTGCTACCAGTGAAGACGTCACCCACATCCGTTCCCACCTTAGTACCGCCAATTAAGCTGAACATCAGGCACCAGCATCAGCACTGACCACACCCATGCACTCTATGGTGCCCATGGCACAGACAACACCAATCCTCCCAGCATCTATACCATTGGTGCCACATCCCTGTCTTCTCCAACACACAATCTGGCCATCTCATCCACGCCACAGTCTCCACGCTTTGGTACCAATGTTTCCCCAAGCCTACACCAGCAATTATCTCCGATACGGTCATAATTCGACACAGATGATCATGATAATGGAGCTAAAAGTGTATTTTCCCCTCATCCTTCTTTCCCCATCAGAACACACTCCATGGCTGCACAACCCAGGTCTCAATCATTTCTACAACTGGACCTAACACCTTGGTATGGACACTCCTGGATGCCACCCCCATAGCTTATCCGGGCTATTGGCTATACCTTCCCTTTCTTCTCTATCCATACCAACTGCCATCCCCTGCCCTATACCTTTTCAGGGACCCCTCTCACGATTCACTGCTATGTCAAGAAATAGAACATCTCCTTCTATTGGAGAGAGGTTAAATCAGTCCCCATAGAGCACACAGGGAAAGAGTTTTATTCCCATTATTTTTTTAATACAAAAGAAAAGCTGGGGCCAGAGATAGAGATGCTCATACTCTATCTCAGGAGACTAAACAAGTTTGTACACAAACAACAATTTCAGATGGTCTCCCTAACAACTATCACACCAGCTTTACAACAGGGGGATTGATTTTCAGCCCTCAATCTCCAAGATGCCTACTTCCAAGTGACAACCCACCCCACTCACAGGATTTTTTTCAGATTCACTTTGGGCACAGATCACTATCAATATTGGGTCCTACCTTTTGGCCTCTCTGCAGCAACCCACATATTTTTCAAGATACTCACCATAGTTACAGCATACCTAGGGAAAATCCTTATATCCACATCTGGATGGTTGTCTTCTCAAGGCACACTCTCAGCCAGAAAAGCCTCCTGTTCATACAAAGGACAATTGACTGTTTCCACAATCTTGGCCTACAAATAAATCTAAAGAAATCTATGATGGAACCTACACAATAACTGGAGTTCATCAGTGCCTATCTCAATGCTACAACAGCTCGAGTGTTGCTCCCAAAGGACACATTCTAATAGACACAATACGCAGCAGCCCATAAACCCTTGGTGGTAAAAGTTTGGCAAGAGTCCTGAAAGCCCCTCCAGCACATAACTGATTTGCCTTCAACAACCACTAACAACAAGCTTTGCTACAAATGAAAGACACTGTTCTCTACTCTGAAAACGGGGGAGGAAGGATGAAGATATTGATATTGAAAATATATATAGTTGATTAGCAGCACAAAGTGTTCAGCATCTTTTCTGACAATCTGCTGGTAAGTCAATAGCATGGTGACCTGAGTGAAGGGTCAGAATTGCGATGGGGAGGAGAGAGCATGGGCTATTAGAGCAGGGACAAGGGAGAGACCAGAGGAAGCTCAGTATCAAATCAGTATCTTAGATGTCTATGTATTGATGCAAGAAGTATGGAGAATAAACAGGAGGAACTAGATATACTAATGCCAGGGGCGCCATTTCAGATTTTGGTAGGTGGAGGTTGGGGGTGACCTGTGCATGCTTTGATGGGTGGGGGGGGAGGTGGGCCGAGAGAATGAGAGCATGACCAGGGCAGACTGAGGACAGAGTCTTCAGCAGTGTTACTAAGCATGTTCAGTACAAGCCAAGCACCAAATGGGGGATGGGACAACTAACTCCATCCGCTCTCCTCCCCAATCATCTCTATCCAGCAGTTACTAGCTCTTCTTTTTTTGGCAGACAACATAGCAGTTGGCTGACAGGAGCACTGTATCTAATTCCTATATAAAAGAAAGAAAATTAAATAGAGCTGAGTGGATCTAATATTTAACACTAGCATCTCCTGACATCTTGCGGCAAGTCACTTAAGGGACACTAATTAGCCTTAAAATTTGAATATATATTCTAACTCTGTGGAGAGAGAGAGAGAATGAGAGAGAGAGACTATCAGGACTCCTGGGCTGTATCTCAGCTGTGGAAGAGGAGTGGGTCTAATGGATTACAGCAGGGGGCAGATTCATTTCAGCTCTATATAAGAACATCAGAATGGCCATATTGGGTCAGACCAATGGTCCTTTTACCCCGTATCCCATCTTCCAACAGTGGTCAATGCCAGGTTCTTCAGATGGAATAAACAGAAGAGGCAATCATCATGATCCATCTCTTGTCGCCTATTTTCTTTCTTTGAAATCTGTTGCCTATAAATGTAATTGTCAGCTTGTGTTATGTTAGTGAAGGAATAAATAACTTTTCCTTATTCTATTTTTCCACGCTGTTCATGATTTTCTAGACCTCTAAGGGTACATCTACACAGTGATGTTATTTAGAAATAACAAAGTGTGCGTCTATACAGCAAGCCATTATATCAAAATAATTTCAAGATGGATGACTTCTTACTCTGACTCCTGTAACTCTCATTTCACGAGGAGTAAGGGAAGTCGAAGGAAGAGTGTTCATCCTTCAACTTCCTGTGGTGTCGATAGCGCCAAAAGCCGAATTAAGCTATTTTGACTTCAGTTATGCAATTGATGCAGCTGAAGTTGCATAGCTTAATTTTGACTTATGCCTGCAGTGTAGATGTACCTTTGCATATCACCGCACTCTTGAGTCATTTCTTTTCCAAGCTGAAAAGTTCCAGTCTGGTTAATCTCTTCTCCTATGGAAGCTGTTCCTTCCGCCCAATCATTTCTGTTGCCTTTTCTGTACCTCTTCCAAATACAATACATCTTTTTTTTAAGATGGGGCGACCAGATCTGCATATAGTATTCAAGATATGGGCATACAATGACTTTATATAGAGGCAATATGGTATTTTGTCTTATTATCTAATCCTTTCCTGATGATTCCCAATATTTGGTTAGCTTTATAGTTTTTAGACTGCCACTGCACATTGCGCCACAAGGATTCTAAGATCTCTTTCTTGAGTATTAACAGCTATTTTAGACCCTATCATTTTTTGGGATTATATTTTCCCATGTGCATTACTTTGTATTTATAAAAACTCAATTCCATCTGCCCTTGTGTTGCCCAATCACCCAGGTTTGTGAGATCCCTTTATTACTCTTTGCAGTCAGCTTTGGATTAGTCACTGTTTACCCTTTTTTCAAGAATATTTGAGAAGTTTAACAGCAGTAGTCTAAATGCAGATCCCTGAAGCACACTACTCATTCCTACTCTTCCCCTCCCCCATCTTTTAAGTGGAGTACCCAGCAAGGTTTTCATAATCTAACGATCCTTCAATTACTGGAATGCCCAGGCTTTTGTTATTCTTAATCACCCTGGTGTCTCTCTTTTTAAAACAAACCTCCTGCCCCAAAGACAAAGCTGCAAGCAGCTCAAACTCTGTTGCATTTAAGAACTGCCTCTGGAGCCAGGACATGCACCTTAAGCAAATCTTAAGTATGAAATCCAGGGGTTCAAACTCAGGAGGGGAGCTACTACCCCTCTAGCCCCAGATAAATGGTGCCCTTGACTAGCGCATAAACACAGCTATGTGTTACTCAGGCTGATGTTTTAAAATGGAGTTTATGATTTAAAATGGAGTCTGCTGATCCCTTTCCATCTCAGCAGTCTCTTCCCACCAAAACCACCTTGAAGAAGGCTTTGCACTCCACTCTCTAGCCTATGCACACGGCACCAGACCTGTGCAGCCCGCACTAATACCATGCATGTGCATCCCAGTTATGCACCCTTTTCCCTGTTGCACCCCACTCACTAACCCAGCACCCTTTTCCCTGTTGCACCCCACTCACTAACCCAGTTTCCCGTCTTACTGTCTTTATAAACCCTCCCCTAAGAATGGTTCAGGTTGGCTCTCCTCTACCTGTCCATTGGTCTTCGTCAATCCGCTTGTAGCTGTGTTGTTGTTCGTCTTCGTCTGTCAACCTTGAGGAGTGCCATCCACATGTGGCCTGGCCAAGGCTGCTCAGATCCAGCACTAGGCGCGCCCTCCTGAGGATGAGAGAAATCTCTTCTCTGTAAGGATTTTTGGGGACTGGTGATCCTGGACTCTGGACTATACCACCATTTTAAGCCTACGGACCTCACCTAACCGAAGGATTGGTGATAAGAAATCCGGAGGGCGTCCACCACATGGAGAGGCAAGGGTCTACTTCGAGGACCTACTCAGGATCCGGAACTGATCGGAACCCCGAGGGATCTCCCTGCAGTCCTCCCTCAAGGCTTCCAATTAGCCACAAGGTAGAAGGTCACAGGCATCCATCGCTGCCTTCAGTGTTTTAAGTATAACCCCTTTTGTATACGGGATCTTTCTTATCTTCTTTTCTTCCGGGATAGGGTGGAACATTTACTGTTTTCTTGTTGACTGATATGTGTTCACAATCTTTTAAAATATATGGTTTGGCCCTAAATTCTGTCTATGACCTGATTTGTGACTAGCTGTTCACCAGTGATAGATACGGGTACCAGGTCGAATCTGCTTCTGTGGGGGAGGCGCATTAGGCTTTAATTAAATTGCCCACTGCAATTGTTTACCTCAGCCTTCCGGGTAACAGTTTGGCGACTGCGGCAGGACCTGGTGAGAACAAGGTTAGTTCTTGTCAGGCCCTGGGCCCACCTCCACTTATAGGGATGGTGCATGAACACATATCAACAGCCGGATAATTGTACGGTCCAGCATCTCGGGGAGGGAATCAGGGTAAGCTGTGGCCTACTCTCACTTTGCCACTTTGTGGATACATTCCCCGGGACCCCCCTATCCTTTTCCCGTTGATTTTTATCCAAGGTGATCTTGTGGCAAGGCAGAATGAGGACGCTCCTCTGTAGCCCAAATCATCGTACAGCAGCAGGTTCCTGACCTGGCTGGCTGAGGGCGAGGCCCTACCCCTGGAGTAGTTAGCTGAAGCAGGTTGTGGCCTACTTCCGAGTTTTAAACCCCTTTTTGCCGTTTGCCGCTTTTGCGGACAATCAGTTGGTACTGCTCCACACTGTCTTGTTTTGTGTTTTGCATTCGGTTTTTGGTTTATTTTAGTGAGATACCACCTGCAGGCTTTGGTCATCAAGCCTAGCTATAACCTGGTGACTCAGTTCTCTTTAGTGGGGCTGGGTAAGCAGCCTGTAAGAGCAAGATGACAACGCCCCAGCTTTTTGATGACGGCTGGAGACCCACGCATAATAAACTGTCTTTAGAATTTGCTGTAAATAGTTATGGGAAGGGGACTAACCCCTGGGTTGGAGGGTCGTTTAAAGGAGAAGACTCCTTGGAAAAGTTTACAAGTTTGTGGGAAAAATACATGGGGGCTAAACCCGAACCAAAAAAGAAACACCAAAAGTGGGCACTGTTATATGGGTTAGCCATGACTAGCCGAGAGCTAGCCTCTCAACTTAAATTGTTAAAATCAAGGTATGATGAAAAGGAGTGTCGGTTAACTGAGGTAGAAAATCAACTGATAAAAAGGGTAGTGGAAATGGAAGTCAAAGACACTCAGATCCAGAGTCTGAATGCTAAGGTCTCTGCTTTGGAAAGTAAAATAGAGGACCTGTGTGAAAAGAAAAATAAGGCAGAAGAAACAGTTTTAGAACAGACTGAGCAGCTTAATGACACCCAAGCCATTGTAAGATAGCTTCTCAAAGAAGACAGTGGCGCTCATGCTGCCAGGGACCCCTCTCAATGTCAGCAAGAAATTGGTAAGCTGCGACAGCAGCTTGGGATGGCCAAAGGGGTGGTTGCAGTTATTCAGCCCCAATACCATCAAGTGGACTGGCTGGGGGAAGGTGAACTTGACTCCTGCCTTCCCTCTGCTCCCCCTCCCCTGTATCCAGAAGGGGAAGGTAAGGTAGACTCCATGGCAATGGCACCAATCACCACCACCCGGGTGCAATACCCTGGGCAGCCTTACCCAGTAATAAAACAAGAACAGAGATCTTGACCCCTGAACAGGCTCGGGCCTTAGGAAAGAGCATGGACCCATGCAATAAGGAGAGGGTGCTAGACTGGATAGCCAGAATATGTGCAACCCCGAATCTCAGCCCAGAAGATATTGGGATATTATTGAAAGAGTGTATGCCAGTGGAAGACTATCTCGCTATGCCATGCATGGTAATAAATAACCCTAATACAGAACCTAATGAGTTGTGTAAGGCTGTGTATAAAGTGTATTTTCCCCAGGAGGATCTTATAGGGAAAGCATAACCCAATCAGCAGAAAGAGGGTGAGAAACCTGATATGTATGTTAAAAGAAAGAAAACATTATTTTGGTTGTCAGGAATAGGAGGGAGTCAGAGAGGTGATATGGTGGACTATGACACTCCCCAGTTTAGAAAAATGTGCTATCAGGGTTTGCTTCCCACCCTAAAATTGGCTTTGGGAACTTATGACCATACAAACACTCCACTTCCCATACTAGAGGACAAATTAAGAGAAATCTTTGATCTTCAGCAGCTGGCAAGTGCAGGGTCCAGATTACAACCTAAAAGGATTTCTGCTTTGCAAGGAGAGGTTCAACCTGAGAGAAAATAAATAAGATCTGATAAGTCTGGTTTCCCTCCTCGGGTGCTTTGGCATGAAAGAGAAGATATCTTTGTGACTAGGAAAGTTTTAGCCCTAAGATTGTCCAAGCATATACCGTGGGAAAAAGTAAAAGCAATGAATACGGACTCAATTTTTAATGAACTGATATATTGGGAAGGTAAAGCCAGGGCAGCTGCAGCCGGTAATGAGAGGCCATCTTGTGCAAAGATTATGGACTATATGGTGCTGCCATCTTGTTGTCGCCCTGAAGACCGCCATTTTGAAAATTCTGGATGCTGCCATTTTGAAGAATCAACCTGTGGGAACCAAAACCATGGGAACCAGGATGAGTTACAATGAGAATGCCAAGCTTCCCAGCCCCTGAATATGGAACAAATGATACCTCTTTTGTTTGATTTATATGGAAGACCTGTTGTGAACATCAGGTACAAAGGGAAGTTTGGAGTTGTTAACCAAAGGGCATTGGTGGATACAGGGGCCTCCCACTAGCCTCATTTGTGCCAGACAATCGCCTGCTGTCAAGACCGCATCCATAGACTATGTTAAAACCCTACAGTCATATAATAGGAAAACATCTATTGTGCCGTTCATCACTGATGTTACGTGCCAACTAGGAACCCTGCGGATTACCAATCCCATGGAGATACAAGAACTTGATTGTACCAGGATTATCGGCATGGATTTAATTAAAAAATTTGGACTTATTATTGACTTACCTAATCAATGTATATATCGGACTAATGAAATAAACGATGTGGGAACTATTATATCACCTTCCCACCGACTGGGTTCCTTAAAGGCTTGCCAAGACATACCACTACCTGTATGGGAACCATCGGTACAAGAAGTAGTGGAGCGCCATCAGGAGGTTTTTGCACCCCACAAGCTCAGTTGTGGTAAATTGCAACAAACTATTATGGTGCATGGACCTGACCCAAAACCTTTACGGCAATACAAATTTCCCAACGAAGCCCAAAAAGGGATTAAAGACTCCGTCCAGGCCCTGTTAACCCAAGTGGTGATTGTTAAATGTGACAGCCCATGTAACTCCCCCATCTGGCCTGTTAGGAAGGCAGATGGAACATCATGGACACTCACAGTGGATTATAGGGAATTAAATAAAGTGATTCCCAAATGACACCAATAGTGGTTAAATATCCCAAAATCATAGCTCAAATTGCCAGTGGAGCGAAATGGTTCACCATGACTGACATCTCTAATGCTTTCTTTTTTATTCCCATGCATTCGGACTCTTGGTACAAGTTCGCTTTCACTTACGTGAACCAACAATATATGTTCACCAGAGTACCTCAAGGATTCCACAATGCTCCTACCATCTGCCATAGAATTGTGTCCAACCTGTGGAAAGATTACCGATATGCTAAGCACATCATTAGTTACGTGGACGATATATTAATTGCCACAACCGATCGTGAAACACATTTGAGGTTTTAAATGAGGTTTTGGATACTTTAAAGAAGGCTGGATTCCTAATTAACCCATCAAAGGCCCAACTAGTAAAAACTAAGGTGACATATCTAGGTGGAATTGGGCGAAGAAGGAAGGAGGCCAGATCAAGACCGTGTTAAGATGATAGCTAACCTTGCTGCCCCCACTGACGCCCATTCTTGAGGATGTTCTTGGGACTTTTGGGATTCAGCAGGAATTTTATCAAGAACTTTGAAGTAAAAGTGAAACCTCTGTATAGACTGTTAAAAAAGAATCAGACATGGCAATGGGGTCCACTCCAGCAAGAAGCATTTAAACAACTGAAGCAAGCCTTAATGCGAGCTCCAGCACTAGCATACCCAGACCCAATGAAGGAATTCCATATCCAGTTGTCTACTGGCAAAGAAGCGATCGGAGCTGTTCTAATGCAACGAAAAGGACCAATATTGAAACCTGTTGTTCAT
Organism: Apalone spinifera; assembly: GCA_030068395.1. NCBI lineage: Eukaryota > Metazoa > Chordata > Testudines > Trionychidae > Apalone > Apalone spinifera. The sequence continues at coordinate 108,739,962 of CM057846.1, read as the reverse complement.
GAACGTTATCAGATGTAGAGCAGCAATACTCTAGCTGCGAGAGGGAGGTATGGGCCTTACATCACTGGGAGTACCTCATCGGGATGGCTCCTATCATCTTGAAAACATGTCATTCACCCATGTGATATATCATCTCTGGCAGGGCAAACAACGGACGTGTGAGCTACCCCTGCCTCATGCAATGGACTCTAACACTCATGAACCACCCTGTTACCGTGGAACAGACTAAATCTCGAAACATTATCCTAGCATTATGTCAGCCCGTTGAAAATATAGAAGACCATGAATGTCCGATTCCCGATATCCAGCCTCCTGAGGTGAATTCTACGAATCAATCAAAGAACGTACGGCCTAATCACATGTGGGTAGTGGATGGCAGTTGTCACCGCAGAGAAGAAAGATTACTGACTGGAGCTGCGGCTTTACACGTGCACTTGCAGAAAGAGGTACTGCGACCCATAAAAATCATATCGGCACAGGCTGCAGAGATTGTGGCAGTGATATTGGCACTGGAAAACAGCGACTACATTGAAGACATCACCATATGCACAGATTCTGAATGGGTACTACGAGCATTGATTGATTGGATGCTGGTGTGGAAAGAACGAGGTATGTGCACCACAAACAATAAACCAGTGGCACGTGCGTCCTTGCTCAATTATGCATGGAACCTGGCAAAATCTCGCAAAGGGAAAACCTACTTGTTTAAGGTGAAAGCCCATCGGAAGAATCAAACTGAAATTTCTGAAATTAACAATTCTGTGGACCAATTGGCGAAAACAGCAGCCACCCTACCACCGGACTAATCATAGGAAATAACATCAAAGAGATAATCAATGAAGTAAAACCTAGACCAACAAGACAATACCACCACTCTAGATCTAATCAAAATGCAAACCTTAGATCAGGAAATAACCACATTAGTAAAAGATGGAAAATATAAAAACTATCGTATTTTTGTCCATCCATGTGGAGTTATATTGGCACAGAAGCAGGAAGATAATGGAAATCCGGTGGTGGTGATGCCAACTGTTCTGAGACAAGAATGAATCACCCTGTCCCATGCTCAAGGTCACTTTGGACTAGAGAATACTTTAGATAGATTATCAGCACTAGCATGATAATCCAATCCGACACACATCGAATCCGACATGGAAATTTTCATTCAGAATTACCTTCGTTGTGCGCAAAACAACCCTAAAAACAACAGACACTGCAAGCCTATAAGACATCAGCCTGTATATGGCCCCTGGCATAGGTTACAAATAGACTTCATCGGGCCACTGCCAAAGACTGCTAAGGGAAATCTGTACTGTTTGGTTGTAGTGGACCCTTTCACTAAGTGGATCGAGGCCATGCCAAGACGACAGCCAGGGTGCTACTAAATGAAATTTGTGCACAGTTTGGATTGCCACATGAAATCGATAGCGACTAGGGGATGCATTTCATTGGCGACATAACCAGACATCTATGTACAGCCTTAGGAATAAAACGACTACATATTCTGGGCCATCCCCAGTCTTCGGGACTAGTGGAGAGATCCAACAGGACACTTAAGACAGCATTGAGAGAGGTGAGTGACTCGTCTGGAAAAAGGTCGGACGAACACCTCCCATTAATACTTATGGCCATTAGATCTGCTATAAGCGCCAATGGTTTCTCACCCCACTAAGCTTTATTTGGAAGACCTATAAAAACCCCTGAGCTATGGTGGGTTCAAGGAGGGGTGCCACTGGACGAGTTCCAACCACGTCTGATAACCGACCAATACCTACAGAAAATTCTTAATACTATTTCATCTATACAACACATGGTGGCTTTAAACCTGAAGAAAAACATGCAAAAGGTGGACAAAAGGTTAGGAGATCAACTTAACACCCAAGAGTGGGAGATAGGAGAACAAGTTTTATATCGACACATAAGCGAAAAACAACACCCTCGATGGATGGAAAAACAGTCCTCGATGGATGGGACCTTGTTTCATCATCAACAAGGCAGGGCCCACTGTCTACCAAATCGAAATCACATCAGGAAAGCGAAAATTGGTTTCATAGTTCTCAGCTAAAGAAATGGAAACCTAAGCATAGCATACCATTAACATCATCATCTTCATCAAAAGACCAGTTACATGATCATCCTCCTTGAATCTGGACTAATTAGTGTTTTCTCTCTTTTCTTTTTAGGATATGGAAGTCTTCTTAATTTTAATACTATGTTACGTTCAGACGACACAAGGATTACTATTGCTAGAGAATAATTATTGGAGATGCACTGCCCTCGACAGACCATTACGGTATTGGAATATACCAAACACTTTCTCTATGTTTATTGCTAAGAAGCTAGGAAGGATAGAGTTGGAACATTTTCGATCACAAAATATAATAATGCATGCCTATGCAGCAGAAGGGAAATGCTACTTCAGTGTTGTTGATGAACAAACAGGCCACCCTGAATTGACCTTCGCAGCTACAAAACAAACTAAAAAGATAATTCTACGGACACCTAACTGGTTTGATATGGGCCTTAGCCCCTATGGCAGGTGTGATTGGGGCATTGACATAGAACAGATTGGATGTATGGATAAGAAGCTGGTACGGTGTATCATTAATTGTGTTCAACTTATTAGTCAGTGGGATAACACCAAGTGCGTTTTTATGGACATATTAAGCCCCACTGTAGTTAAGCCTGGTCGTACAAATATCACCATTCAAATAGTGCACATGGTCACTAACGTAGAAACGATTCCAGTTGTTATCGTCAGTCCTAACGGCCAGAAAATCAACCATTGTATCCAGTGTGGAACATAAGGACAAGCAGCTCAATCTAGTACCCACCATGAATCAGTCTATTGTAAATGGGAAAAAAGGAACAATATGATTGGGTATGGCTGTCATGGAGATATTGAAGTGGAGGCAACAACATCGGGTCCATGGGCAATTCGAGACCCATATGAAGTAGAGTATAAATTAAACATCACAGTAGCCCATCCCCCAATTACTACAAATGCGGGTCCTTATGTCATAAAAAGAGATATTATCAAGACAGTGATGGTAGAACCCAAATACTCTGTGAAGATAGTAACCATAACCTTACATGTATCCACTAGTAAACTGAATCCAGCATGCCAATCTTATGTGTTCCCGGTGTTAACCGGATGGAATAGGTGGTTAAAAATTATGGAACCAGAGTTTGCATCTAAATGACCGAAACAAGATCTAATTGCAAAACTAATGGGAGGAGCTGGAGCCAGCTTAGGAACAATGAATACGATCAATCAAATCCATACCGCTCAATGATTAGCTGCCCTTTCCAATAACTTTACAGAGTTAACGCATCCTATCCAAGATGCCTTGTTAGCCTTAGATAAGGTACAAATCGATATAACGAAGATACTTCCATTATGGATTGCTGCACAAGAGGAGGATAATCTTATATTACTGACATAGTTGGCATCACAGTGAGGTGGTGGAATATTGGTATATAAGGGTACATCTTGCTCAGGAAGAACAAATAGAGAGAAAAGGGGAGAAGGTGTTGCCTGCATATCAAAGATGTATACACTTGCACTGAGGCTAAGATGGAAATAAGAGCGAAAAGTTTCCATATAAAAGTAAAAAGGATTTTAAACCCCCCCCCAAAGTGATGTCATGGTAGGGATTTACTATAAAGCACCTAACCAGGAAAAGAGGTAGATGAAGCTTTTTTAAAACCACTAACAAAATCATCCAAATCACAGGATTTGGTGGTGATGGAGGACTACAACTGTTTAGACATCTATTGGGAAAATAATACATAACGGCACAGATTATCCAACTAGGTCTTGGGATACATTGCAGATAGCTTTTTATTTCAGAAGGGTACAGGCTATTCTAGATTTGATATTGACTAACAGGCAGGAACTGGTGGAGAATTTTTGAAAGCCGAAGGCTGCTTTGGGAGAAAGTGATCATGAAATGGTAGAGTTCATGATTCTAAGGAGGAGTAAGAGGGAAAACAGCAGAAGAAAATAATGGATCCAAAAAGGCAGACTTTAGCAAACTTAAGGAGTTCACAGATAAGTTTCCATGGGAAGCAAATCTAAGGAGAAAACAGTTTGAGAGAGTTGGCAGTTTGCAACATTATTAAGCAAACAATCCCACTGCGTAATAATGTTCAATAGAATGGCAAGAGACCAACCTAGGTTCACTAAGAGATATTCAATTATTTGAAGCACCAAAAAAAAAGCCCAACCAAACTGTAAACTAGGTCAAAATCACAAGGAATGAATATAAACAAACAATACAAGTACGTAGGGATAAAATTAGGTCAGCACCAAAATTAAATAAGTTAGAAACATAAAAGACAACAGTAAACTTTCTACAAAGAAGTAAGAAAAAGACCAAAGATTGGGTAAGCCCATTTCTAAATGACAAGGGAAGGACAATAACAGAAAATGTGGAAATGGCAGATATGCTAAATGCCTTTTTATTTGTTTTCACCAAAAACACTAGTAGCATTTGGATGTCTAATGTTGTGAAGATAGGTAGGATCTGCGCCTAGCATAGAAAACAACAAGGTAAAAATGTAGACAAGTTAAATAACAAGATGTCCTCAAGATGGTAAGGATGCTAAAATACTCAAGAAGCTGACTCAGGAGATATTGGAGCCATTAGTGATTATTTTCAAAAAGATATGGAAGACTGGAGAGGTTCCAGGGGACTGAATGAGGGCAAATGTAACACCAATCTACAAAAGGGGAATAAGGACAACCAAGGGCATTATTCATCTTAACTTCAGTATGCAGAAAGATAATGGAGCAAATCATCAAGAAATCAGTGTGCAAACATACAGAAGATAATAAGGTGATAAGTAACAGTCAACACAGATTTGTCAAGAGCTATCACATCAAATCAATGTAATAGTTTTCTTTGTCAGGGTATCAAGTCTTGTGGATTTGGGGGAAGTGATAGATATGGCATATTCTGACTTTAATAAGACTTTTGACACTATCTCACATGACCGTCTAACAAACATACTAGGAAAATACAGTGTGGATAGTGGGTGCAAAGGAGTGTGCATACAATAGTTATCAATGGTATACAGTCAAGCAGGAAGGGCATATTAAGTAGGATCCCATAGCGATCAACCTTGGTCCAGTTCTGTTCAATATCTTCATAAATGATATATATATAAGTGTAAAAAGAATATAATTAAAATTTGTGGAGAGGGCTTGCAATTGCTGAGAGGGGTTGCAATCTGTGAAGGGTTGCAATTGATTTGGAGGAGAGGGTTAAAGATAAAAATGATCTTGACAAACAAGAAAAATAGTCTGAAGTAAACAGGATGCAATTAAGGACAAATGCAAAATACTCCACTTAGAAAGAATAATCAGTTGCACACACACAAAATAGGAAGTGAAGGCCTAGAAAGGAGCACGGCAGAGAAAGATCTGGAGGTCACAGTAGATCACAAGATAAATATGAATCAACAGTGTAATACTGTTTCCAGAAAAAGCAAACATCATTCTGGGATGCATCAGCAGGAGTGTTGTAAGCAAGGCACAAAGAGTAATTATTTCACTTCACTGTGTGCTGATAAGGCTTCAGCTGGAGTATTGTGTCAAGTTCTGGGCACCATTTTTCAGGAAAGATGCAGATAAATTGGAGAAAGAGGAGAGCAACAAGAATGATTAAAGGTCTAGAAAACATGCCTTATGAAAAACCTGGTTTGGGTTAGTCTAGAAAAGATTATTTGAGAAGGAACATAAGTTTTTCATTTATATAAAAGGATGTTACAAGGAGAAGAGTGAAAAATTGTTCTACTGAATCTCTCAGGATAAAACAAGAAGCAATGGGCTTAAATTGGAGTAAGGGAGGTGTAGTCTGGACATTAGGAAAATCTTCCTAAGGCTACGTCTAGACTGCAAGCCTCTTTTGAAAGAGGCTTTTTTGAAAGATATTTTCAAAAAAGCATCGTTCAAAAAAGAGCGTCTAGACTACAACCAATACTTTCGAAAAAGCAAGCCATTAAGGGCCCTAAGGGTGTGTCTAGACTACAGGGTTTTTTTAAAAAAATGTGGCCTTTTTTCAAAAAAACTTCCCCTGCATCTAGACTGCTGCCATGTTCTTTCAAAAGTGAATCAAAAGAATGAAGCAGTTTTTTCAACCACGGGAAACCTCGTTTTATGAGGAATAATGCCTTTTTTCGAAAGTGCTCTTTCGAAAAAAGGCACTATATAATGCAAACTGTGCTTTTTCAAAAGAGAGCATCCAGACTGCCTGGGTGCTCTCTTTCAGAAAAAAATGGCTTGCTTTTTTTAAAGTACCGGTTGTAGTCTAGATGCTCTTTTTTTGAAAGGGACTTTTTCGAAAGTATCTTTCGAAAAAGCCTCTTTCGAAAGAGCTTGCCGTCTGAATGTAGCCTAAGTATCAGGGTAGTTAAGCATTGGAATACATTGCTCAGGGAAATTATTGAATCTGTCATTGTCAGGAATAGGAGGTGATAGTGTAAACATGTAAATAGTTAACCAATGAGCCTGGGCTCATCAGTTAACCTTCACGGTTACACGCAGGCTCCCTCCCACCTCCCCATGTGTAAACATGTCAACTCTAAACTTTAAACAAAGGACACTCTGGATATTCACATTCTTTGCAAATAACAAACCTTAGGAGATGCTGCATTAATAGATGGAAAGAAATGATGCAACTCAAATTTGTCCACAGCTCAATAGCCAGCAACTGAGGAAGAGAATGCTGATTTTTCTCCTTGGACCAGAGAACATCGATGCTACTGATAATGATGATGGACCATCTGTAGTAGTAGGAATGATGCCACCCTCTAATCTTGTTCCGTGAGGTATCAGGAGCAATGTGAGACAAAGGAGACTACCTAAAAAGATTAGAAGAGTTTATTGCTGGAGTCGTGACAGATTGGGAACTGGCTGTTGAAAGTTTTGTAATGGTTATTCATTCTCAAGGGGAATGTGCCTGTTTAGCTGGGCAGGAATGTGAGAATGTGGGAATGTGATTGTAGTAAGTTTCTTCCAAGATGATTCCTGTTATCCTGTATCTTTGGATCCAGGAACTACAATTCCCAAGACGCACTAGTGAAGAAGGCTGAGAGACAGGAATAAAAAGGAAGGAAGGAAAGGAAAAATGTGAGCTTTGTGAACCAGTGAAGGGAATAAATCATACCTTTGCTATTATCAAGCTTCCTGAGTCTTCCTCAAAATGGACTAGATACAAAAATCATTTCACAAATCTGTATAACTGTGTGGAACCCAACTTTGATACCCTCTTCATAGAGTCAGCGGGTCAAACAATGTCAAAAGTCTGTTTTAAAAGTACAGGAACACTTCCAATTGTATCAGCCATCTCAAACTCATTAACTCATATGCAATATCTAAGAATACTGGTGCCTGGGGAGAGTTTTCCAACATTTCTTTCATTAGGGCAACCCTTGCTCCAACTTCTGAAGCAATGAGAGACTCTGGATCCAAGCAGTAAACTTTTCTGTGAATATGGAGTGAGCCTGCTCAGCCCATTCAAATTCCCAGCTTCCTGGGATGTTTGGCTCCAGTAGAGCTCCTTTCATGCCATTTCAGAGGGTTTGATGATACTTTCCTACCCTAAGGTTTTTGGATTGAGACTCGGACTTTGGGGAGGATTTCTCATACACTCCAAACTACCTCCTAGATTTCAAACTTCTTCTGGTACACACGATATGGCAGTTGCAGATTCTGCAGCCATGGCAGTGATATTGATTACATAGTTCAGGGAATAAGGTCATTTCTCTGGTAATATCCATTTTCCCAGCCTGCACCAACCCCCCATTTTCTGTTTTCTCATGATAAGCTTGGACTAGTGTTCCCCATTTTCAATGAACCGTTTCAGATACAAATTTATTTTCTAAAATGGTGTCTGCAATACCCCTCTAAACAGGCTTCTTAGCTACACCACTGGAGAGCTAACAAATTCTTATATATTAAGCTCTTTATGGCAATGACCATTCTTCATATGCGTTAGTACAGCACTCAGCTCAGGAAATCCTTGCTCTTTGTTATGGTCTCTGAATTCTGTTCAGAGAATATAAATATTGCATTACAAATAATAATAATAAACTAAATAATGTATTTTAATGGTTATGCTATCTAAAGATTTCAATTTTTATTCCTAGAATGCAATAGTGTTGAAGAGCAAGATATGTATCTTTATGGAACATAGATATTAAACACCATTGTTGTGTTATGATACCTATTTTGTGTACCTTGCCTTGAAATTTCCATGAAACAGCCAGTTTGTTGTCAAAACTGGAGCAACTTCTACAGAGGAGGGGGATGTGTGTGCTCCGGAGCATTTATTCTTATTTGTTGCTTTTCCTTCATCTAAAATAAAAGCCATTTAGACCAAATGTATATGGTCTACTGCTTGTGTCTGAAGAAAACTCATTAATGCACAAAGTAATAGTAATCTCTGATAGCCTAGATATCAACAGTTACAGTGCATTAGTAGATACGGTGAGGAGTCCTGTTGCACCTTATTTACTAAACGAAGTGTTGGAGCATAAGCTTTCGTGGGCAAAGACCCACTTCGTCAGATGCATGTAGTGGAAATTTCCAGAGGCAGGTATAAATATACAGGCCAGAATCAGGCTGGAGATGACAGGTGGGTCCAATCAGGGAGGATGAGGCCCACTTCTAGCAGCTGATCTGGAGGTGTGAATTCCAAGAGAGGAGAAGCTGCTTTTTTAATTAGCAAGCCATTCACAGTCTTTGTTTAATCCTGAGTTGATTGTGTCAAACTTGAAGATGAACTGTAGCTCAGCAGTTTCTCTTTGAAGTCTGGTCCTGAAGTTTTTTTGTTGCAGGATGGCTACCTTGAGATCTGTAATTGTGTGTCCAGGGAGATTGAAGTGTTCCCCTACAGGTTTTTGTATGTTGCCATTTCTAACATCTGATTTGTGTCCATTGATTCTTTTACGTAGGGACTGTCTTTTACGTAGGGACTACCGACCACTATGCTTACCTGCATGCCTCCAGCTTCCATCCCTGGACACACCACACGATCCATTGTTTACAGCCAACCACTGAGGTACAATCGCATATGCTCCAACCCCTCAGACAGAGACCTACACCTACAAGATCTTCAACAAGCATTCTGCAAACTCCGATACCCACACGAGGAAGTGAGGAGACAGATTGGCAGAGCCAGATATGTACCCAGAAGCCTCCTTCTACGGGACAAGCCCAAGAAAGAAAGCAACAGAAC
>CM057846.1:108701925-108717537 GCA_030068395.1 Apalone spinifera | reverse complement strand
ACCTCCTCCCTGCCAGCCCTGCTCCCCTCCCGGCAGGTCCCTCCCCCATCCGAGATCAAGTGTGTCCGGTATTTTTTTTTTGAAGCCTTCTGGTAGCCCTACCTAGAAGTAATGGCATCTCCTCTCTGGCTCCCACTTGTAAGGGCAGCCAGGGGTCTGAGTGTGCTCCCCCCAATCCAAGCACTGCCATTACAGCTCCTAGTGTCTGGGAACAGCAGTTACCAGGAGCTGTGGGAGTGGGGCCTGGACACAGGGCAGTGCAGAGAGGCACCTGGCCATGCCTCCACATAGGAACTGGGGGACATGCCTCTGCTCACAGGAGATGCTTGAAGTAAATGCTGCCCAGAGCCCACACATAATATTCCCTCTAATCTTTTCCATACATTTTTGGAATACATGTTTTACATGCACAGAGGCATATGTGAATGTGCACCACCCGTAGAAACAAAAACCTAGCTGTGGCCAGTCTGATAACCAGCTGGGCAGTATTTGAATCTCTCCTGAGCAGCTGCACAAATGCACAGTTTACAGGGAGCACTGCCCACACTCCACCTCCTTGCCCCAGTCCTGATTCCCCCTCCCACGCTCTGAATGCCTCGGTGCCAGCCCAGAGCATTCTCCTGTACCCACATCTCCAGCCTCACCCCAGGGTCTGCACTGCCAGCTGGAGCACTTGCACACCCCTTCATTTCAATCTCCTGACCCCTTGCACTTGTTTCTGGCTCCACAACAGAGGCTGCACTCCCAGCCAGCTGGAACCTTCAAACCCCCCCAGTGTAACCACCACTGGGTAGACTTGAAACTGGGACCTCTGGAACTTAGTGTAGAAGCCTCTATCACTTGAGCTAAAAAGCCAGCTGAATCTTGGCTTAGGCTTTAGAGCTCCCTTGTTCTTAGCTCTGGCTGTGAGTGGTCTAAGAGCCACTACATGGGACAGTAAACCACACTACAGCTATGTCTACAGTGCAGAGTTTTTGCACAAAAACGTCTGGTTTTGCGCAAAAACAAGTACAGCAAATCATAAGAACACAAGGCTTTTTGCACAAGAGTTATTCTTCTTTCTATGAGGAATAAGCCTTTTTGCGCAAGAGCTCTTGTGCAAAAAGGCTAGTGTGGAGGGCAACAGGGGTTTCTTCCACTGCCTGTGGACGAACTCTTGTGCAAGAACTCTTGCGCAAGAAGCCTACAGTCTAGACGTAGCCCCTGTGTGTAGGTTACACCAGCATGGTGTACAGCCTCTCCCTGAGTTATGAATGAGTTACGGACCAAACACTTGGCCGTAACTCGATCTGTTCGTAACTCGGACCCCATTGAGTTACACGCGACCGCGCTATTTGTAAGTGCGGGTCGCGTCCGTAACTCGGGGACCGCCTTTACGACTGTTCCATGGGAGCTTTGGTCGTAAATGCGAACAGTCGTAACTTGACGGTTCGCAACTCCGGGAGTGGCTGTAAATGAGACAGGGTGGGGAAAGTGACAGATGAGGATAGAATAAGTGGGCAGGGTGTGGCCTCAGGGCAGGAGCCAGGCAAGAGTGTTTGGTTTTATGAGAGTAGAAAAGTCAGCAACCCTATTTAAAACTAATAGAAGTTGGTGCATATAAAGGGAGCTGCTCAACTAGGTAAGGTAAGGCCAACTCCTCAGTCTGAGAAGGGGTGGGGGCTTGGCTGGAAAGGGTGGAGCTGGGGCAGCCAGTCCTCAGCATCTCCTGAAAAGGGATCCCCCATCAGCCCCTTCCAGAGTACGCTGCCTGGAGCTTCAACTGCCCCAGCCTCTTTACCCTCTACAGTGGCAGGCCTGTGCACTTAGATTTCATTATCAGTGCCTTGGGTCGGTCATACAAGGTTTCCCAGAACAGGAGGGTTTAGAAAGCTCCAGATAAAACACAATCATTGGGTAAAAGCCCTCCCTAGATTTTAAAAGTAATGATGCAAGGTGGAGCGGTGGTGGTGAATGCCCCCCCCCATGCTGGTGTTCCCTGGGGAGTTCTAGCTAGTCGAGTCTTTATTTACGTTTTTAAAGTTCAGGGCAGTATGTGAGACTACACTGAGCTGTGCGCAATGCACCCGGAGGAAGTGGGAAGAGACGTTACACGGATTTTGCCGACTGGAAAGGAGGGCAGCCAGGCCCTGCCGCTGAGCAGGCCGTGGGCCGCTGCTGCAATCAGAAATTGTGGCAAACTTCAGGCTGGACTGAAACGCGCCGGGAGGAGGCGAGGGCGGCGGGGTCCGACGGCTGCCAGCTGCAGGGGACCCGCCCGGGCTGGGGCTGGGCCGGGCGCCGCGGGAGGGCACGCGGCAGTCGCGGCATTTGTGACAGGGGCCCGGCCCTGCCTCGGGGCAGTCCCAGGGGCAGGTGCGGGCGGATAGGGCGCGCGGCGGGGACAAGAAGCCAAGAACCTCCCGTCGGAGGAAGAAAGGCGCAGAGGGCTGCTGGGATTTGTAGTCCGTGTGTGGGTGTATGGCCGATGGGAGCCGGCCGCGGACTCCATTTCCCAGAGTGCTTCGCTCGCCCCCTGCCGTCACCTTGAATTTGTCATCGGAGCCCCGCCCCAGCGCGCCAGGGATGGCGTCAACCTGGGTCGAGTATGCATGAGCCCACCCCCTCCGCTCCTCCCTGGATGCTATTGTAAATAGAAGGTCGGGGTTGCTTAATATTCATGAGGCTCCGAGGAGGGTAGGGGAGGGGGGAAGGCGGCTCCTCTCTCTGTCCCTAATGGCGCTCGCGACAGCTGTGGAGCGCGGCTGAGCCAAACGCGCGGCACGGAACGCGGCGGCACCGACCGACGGAATGCTCGCGATTGCTACATAATCCGCCTCTGGAACGCGGCGCCTTTCTCCGTTCTGTTCCCCGCCCCCCTCGCGCTAGCGGCGCTGCCCCGGGGAGGAGGCGGCATCCCCAACCCCCGGGCAATGGAGCCCGCGCAGCAGCGAGCGAGAGAAGCCCCGGTGGCGGCGCGGAGCAGCAGCGGGGAGCAACAGAGCACCTCCCCGCGCGAGAGGAGCCGGGTAACGCCGGGCACTGAGACCAGCGTGGAGCAATCGGGCGGCGCCGAGGCTGGGCATCTAGAAGGCAAAGTAGCCGGGGGGCCGGGGAGGAGGCGAGGGGCCGGAGGCGGCTTCACTCCCCATTCTGCGCTGGTGGGCAACGGGACTCGGGCTGCTCCTAATCGGGGCAGCAGCGCTAACTCCCTGCTGCTGCGAAGGGGGAGGCTGAAGAGGAATCTCTCTGCAGCCGCCGCCGTCGCCGCCTCCTCCTCCTCTCCGGCTGCTCCTGCCTCGCTGGGCACCCGCAGCCTGGATAGGAAAGCGCTGCTTCTGAAGCCGCCCCGGCAGTTGCAGCCGCTGCAGCCCCCGGAGCGGGACTGGGTGCGGCGGGACCTGCAGCGGGGCTGCGTCCATGTCTACGAGCGCCACATGTCCTACCTTCGCCCGGTGCTCTGCACACTGGAGACCACGGCGGCCGAGGTAGCGGCCCGGCTGCTGCAGCTTGGCCATAGGGGTGGCACCGGTGTGGTCCGGGTGTTGGGTAAGGCGAGCGTGCAGCCCCAGGAGGGAGCAGCAGCGTTCCCGGGGGAGACACACTCAGGCACCGTGGCTGCAGTAGACCAGGACAGCCTGACGCCTCCCGGCCTCCCGCCTTCAAGGCAGCAACGGCCAGAGCAAGATGAGAGGCCGAGAAGCCGCCGGGGAACCCGTCACGGGCTGGGCCGGCAATCGCCGGGGGACAACGGGGAGGTAACCCGACCCAGCCGGCTGGCACTGAGCGGCAGCGCCGGGGAGAACAGCTGGGCAGATCCTCGGCCGAGTCCCTCGTCCTCCGACTTCAGTCCCAGGGCGCCGCCGCCCGCCGAGCTCTACCTGGCTGGGCCGCCGCTATCCTGCCCCTCCCTCCTGGGCGAGCTGGGACTGGCCGGATCCGACACCGAGAGCTTCAGCCTCAGCCCCAGTGCCGAGAGCGTCTCCGATCGCCTGGACCCCTACAGCAGCGGTGGCTCATCGTCCTCCGAGGAGCTGGAGGCGGATTCTGCTGCGCCAGCTGGGGAAGGGGCAGGTGTAGCGCCGGGCAGGAGCCATTATCGGCCGGGCGAATTCCCCTCAGTGCATCCCCCTTCGCGGGCAGGGCGTGCGGGGGAAGAGCCCCCCGGAGCAGGGCTGGCTGCTGCAACCCCCGCCGGCTCCAAGGTGTCTCACTTGGGAGGAGAGGCGGGCGCCTCGTCTCCTCTGCCCCCGGCCTTGTACGTGCAGTTCCACGGGGAAACCAGCCGCCGCCTGGAGGCACAGGAGAAACCCCTGCAGATCCAGAACGATTACCTCTCCCAGCTGGGCTTCCGGGACCTGTGGAGAGTGCAGGAGGAGGGCATGGACTCCGAGACCGGCTGTCTTATTCGCTTCTATGCAGGTTAGCCAAGGGGTGTGTGTGTGAAACAGGGCTACCTGGGTGCGGGGACAGCTCTGCTGGCTAGAAAGACTGATGCTGACTTGTGTGTGTGTTTGGGGTTAAATGTCTAAGGGGATAACAGATATCCCCAGGGGAGTTACTTTTAAAAAGGTGCACATCAACCGGTGGTGAACTATTCCTTACAATTGCACCAGCGATATGTTGGGGAGGCCTGTCTTTTTTACTTGTATTTATATAGGGCCCCCAAAGTGCCAGATGCCATACAAAGACTCCATGTCTCTCTGGCCTAAAAATCTTAGGATCATTATCTTTCCTCCCACTTATTTGTTTTGTCAAATTCTATGCCCGGGATTGTACGAAGGATATCCTTTTGGGAGAGGGAATGCCACTTATTCGGAAGATATGGATAATAGTAATGAGGGGGTTCGTTCTTTAGAGACCTTGAGCTGAGTTTGTGATGACCTCAAGAACCAAAGGGTGACTTGCCTGCATGGGGCCAAGGTTACAGATCTCCTGAGGCATCTAGACAGACTTATGTGCAAGGCTGGTGAAATGCCCACCGAATAACCTGATTGTTACTCTGTTATCATTTATGTGGCTAGATTTATGAAAACCATCAGTCAGCTTTGTCAAAAGCTCTTGTTATCCAAAACGCACGGTATTTGGTTGTATTCAGTGTTCCTGATGTTTTGGGTCATGAACATAGTGCTGCAATGTTGAAGAGTTTTCCTCCTCTTAAGTGAGGAAAACTTAAGCATCTACATTTAAAGATGTTAGACTTTCCAATGTATTTTCTTCTGTCTTTGACAACTGTTAAGGCAAAGGGCGGGGGGGAAATTGTTTAAATATGTGGCTTTAAACTGTTTCTTAAAATGTGAAGCTGAGGGCAGGGCTGCATACAGATATGCAGCAAAGATGGATCTTCAAAATTCAAACTGCTTTAGGCTTGAGACTGTATGGGTAGCATCAGTAGTTCCTATGAGTTGACAAGTGCATGTTGCTGGAAGGTAAATGCTGTATTTACATTTTAAACATTTATTAAAAGCGTTTGCAAGTGTTTGAGTAGCTCTGTCTGCATTGAAAGAATAAAACAATAATCAAGGAAGCATCTTTATGCAAAGTAACCTTTTAAGACTATGTATCAAAATCTTGGTCACAAACTTTTTAATGAAACTTTTCTGGCTGACTTGCCAAGTAGGACTTGGGGGAAAAGTCATCTGTTTTAGTTGTTACAATGTTAATATACCCAATTTTGCATTTGTGATATCTGCTGTAAAACATGGATACCAATTAAGTTATTGGCTTAATGTAAAATGTTAACCATATAATTACATAAATTGTTTAATTTCCTTGTCTGTCACTTTTAAAAAGAGGGGAGAAAAAAAAGAATTATTGACCGTTCAGATACTCAGTGTATGTATGTAATAAGTGGGTTGATTTTAATGTGTGCTCTTGCATCTTACAAGTTGATATTATTAGCTATTTAATAGAAAATGACAGACACAGCATGTAGGCATTGCTGCTCTTGGACCTGACTGGACCATGAAAACTGCTTTCTATTCTGTACTCCTTAAAGTTACAGTACTGTAGCAGCAGTTCTTGTGTGCTCAAATACAAGCGAAATGAACACTTTGGGGGAAAGTCTATTAACAGCAATACACCAGATAAACTCCCCTTTCTTATCAGGTGGTCTGATGCTTTCTAGGTGTCCTTCCTAGGTGTCTAGCCTGCACCATAATAGTATCTTTACGGCAAAACCAGTGGTTCTCAAAATGTGGGTCTGGAGCACAAAGCTGGCTTTGACTTTTGGGGGCCAAAACTGAAGCCTAAGAGCTGTGTCTGTAGGCATCAGGGTTCCAGTAACTAGAGTCCTGAAGCCCTGAGGTTCCCCTTGGTTCATGAGCTGGTTCAGGCTTCCATCCACCCTTTCCTGGAGTTATGTAGTAACTTTTATTGCTCAAAGGGACTTGTGGTGCAATTAAGATTGCAATGAAGAGAATCCCTGAGTGTTGTTCAGTGCAGGAGTTGGTTGGGAAGGGAATGAATACCTTGGAGTCAGAAAGCAATTTAAAACTGTTTCAGGTGGCTGTAAACTAATGTCTTAACTATGCAATAAGGGTGGAATTAAGCAGGTGTTGCTGAAAGTAAAGTGTCTCTTCTAAATTCATTATGTCCACTCCCACAATTAAGTGGGAATACACAAATTTGGTCCCAAATGAAATTGCAACTGTGGTGCACGTCTATAGACTTCATAAACTGCACATTATTTAAATAAGTTAATAAACATGAACTTTTTTACATTTCACTTTTGCTTACACCCTCTCACATTTTAATGTTAATGCATAACTATTTTAATTAAAAGTCCATTAAATGCCAAAGTAACAAATCTATAAATGGTTATTTCAACATAAAATATTTTTTGTGATTGTCTTTTTATCCGTTTGATATGCAAGTTAACATATTGTAAAAACAGAATTTCCTAGCTTTAGAAAAGAGCTTAATAGGATAAATTCATACTATGGAATATGTGGTACATTAAAGCAAACTTAAATTATAGTTACGCAATTTCAAATATTCGCATACCGTTCTCAAAGACTTTGAAACAAACTTCCACTTAGCTATAGATTCATATTTCTCAGAATGACATGGGTTTTTTTATAACCAAATTATAAAACCCTTATAATATATCTAGAAAGGCTACATGAATTGGCAACCTATGCCATACAAAACTAGTGATGAAAATAATAGACAACATTTAGTCATATCAATGTCACACAGTGGTTTTGGATATTTAATCTTCCTTTCGTACTCTCATGCAAAAATGGACAGAGAAACTGAATGGGTGAGACAGTGGGATAGCCAGAAGGGCCCAGTTGGATGGGCCCCAATTTCAGGTGGGTGAGCAATGGGGAGGAGGGTTAAGCATTTTTTTCCTGGGTGTGTCATCTTTAACACTTTGAAAGACAAGTTTTGTTGTTCTGTTGCCAGTCTAGACACAGCCTAAGAGAGTATAGGGACGTGAATGGTTAATCAGTTAGCAACACCCTTACTAGTTACGGTTAACTGGCTAGAGCCATAGCAGCCATCCCACTGCGGACAGGGAGCTGCGCCAGCAATATAGGTCCACCATGGGTGGGAAGCGCTCCAGCCCTGCCGAAGCAGTCTCCTTCTGCAGAAGGCATGGCCCAGGTGCACCATGGACAGGGGTGCTCCAGCCCAGCTGTCATGGGTGGGAGGCTTAAGAACATAAGAATGGCCATACTGGGTCAGACCAAAGGTCCATCCAGCCCAGTACCCTGTCAGCCGACTGTGGCCAATGCCAGGTGTCCCAGAGGGAGTGAATCGAACAGGTAATGATCAAGCGATATCTCTCCTGCCATCTATCTCCACCCCCTGACAAACATACCAGCTAATAGTCATTTATGGACTTAACCTCCATGAATGTATCTAGTTCTCTTTTAAACCCTGTTCTAGTCCTAGCCTTCACAGCCTCCTCAGGCACAGATTGACTATGCACTGTGTGAAGAAGAACTTCCTTTTATTTGTTTTTAACCTGCTGCCCATTAGTTTCATTTGGTGGCCCCTAGTTCTTGCTCCAGCCTGGCTGCTCCTGTTTAATTGGTTAGATGTAATGTTTAACCAGTTAACTGATTGGACTGGATTTCACATCGCTAATGAGTATCTCGCCCATCTTGTGCTTCTAATATCCTGAGACCATCTCAGCTACATACAGTAAACACACAGGACAGAATGAACAAAAATTGGTATAGGGAAGTGCTGGATTACTCCCTGTGCCAGTCTGGTCTCCTGTGTTCTAGAGGAGAGTTGCACCTAAGAGAGTGGAAAGAGGAGATGCCCCTCACATCAGAGATTTTCAGCTGAGAAGCAGCGTGGGGTACATATGGTGACTCATAAAGACCCTGACAGTGGAACATTCTGAGGGCTGCTCTGGCCATCATTCTCTTGGATGGTGTACCAACGGATAGAGGTGTTGGTTGCTGTCTCAGTTTCCTGCAGATGATACAGAAGAATTTGTGCAACTTTTTTTTCATGGTCAACTTTCTTTGCTTCCTAGATACTTTTCAGTTTCTGATCAGTAACCATGTAGTTTACTAAGCTAGTTCACTTTGCATAGGCATGTATCTGGTAATACAGTTTTAATGTAAGGCTGAGAGAGATACTTCTATTAGCATCCAGATCATAGTGATCCCACTAGCTTCAGAACATGATAAAAACCTATTATCTTAAACATCTTCCCTCCTCCACCCTCCTGGAGCAAAACAAAACCCCTGGGGGAAAATAAAGAAAAATTGAAAGTTTAACACTTTAAGTGGAGGAAGATGTTGCAGTGCTGTTATAATTCATACGTAGCACTCTACTAGCATCCAGTATTTTAAGTACATTTCTGTGTGGAATTGTAGTTTTAAAAATCAAGCAAAATGCAGCAACTTGTCTTTTTATTGCAAAGTTCTATATCCTACATGTAATAAGTAGGAAGTATGTTTACCTTAGGTGGCTTCAAGATGTGGCTAGCACAGTTTCATTCTTTATCCATCTCCCCTGCTCCTCCCTTACTTTTAACATCATGAAGGTGTTTAAATCCTGTTGTAAACTCTGTAACATTTAAAGTTACAGTATAACTGCAGTGAAACCCATCTTTTTGGGCCATAAAGGCCGCCTGATCTTATTCCCATTGATTTAATTGTGAGCAGTCAGGCCTTAGGTGATTAGTTATGCACAGTAACTTCATGCTCAGTGGGAATCTAATTTTAACAGACTTTCTTAAAGTCCAAAATATTAAATCTTAACTTAAAAGGATGTGGTTAAATAGCTTTGTGCTGAGGTATTATTTTACTGGATTATGGAACTCAGTAATAATCCGTAGTGCAATTATACTCATGATATTGTAGCTGTGAGACTGATTAGATGAGTTACTAAATTATTCCTTAAACTGTAAGAGTGGCTTTAAGCCAGAATGATTTTTGAACACAAAATATACTCTCTTATTGTTCAGTTTACAAAAAAAGTCTCATGAAACATTCTCCCAGTGGACTGGACTTAAATTTTCAATGAAGGAAAAAACGTGATAGCTGTAGAAATACTTTTAAATGAACATATCAGTGTAATACTAATGACTTGTTTGAGTTTTCAGGTCAAAAGAAAGCTTAAAAGGATTTCCTTTACTTATTTGTGCTGCATTCTGAGTGCACTGTGTAAACAATGTGCTCTTTGAAATGATTTCTAAAAACTTGTCTTTTGTGAACAGCATTTTGGGGCTTTTTTTTGGTACTTGCTGAAAAGTAGCATTTACTTTTGACCCTGATAGTCACTCAGTCATGAGGTTTCCATACTGCTATAATAATCAAATACCACTTCTCAATAAGATTGCCTATAGGCAGAATACGGAGAAATGCCATTTGTAATAAAAACTTTCATTTCAAACATGGTTGTCAGATTGTGTTTGAGAAATGCTGCTTGTCCATGTGACCTTTCAGAAATTGATGTAGAGAAAAATTTCAGCTTTATATAAAATTTTATTTTGATGTAAAATATCAGTCTTCCATTCTTGTCTCATATTTAGGAAAATTAAGACATTAGTCGACTGGAATGATCTAATTGGATTAAAATAGTTATTGAAGTTACATTAATATTTCCAGCTACATGGGCAGGAACAGGTTTTAGATGCTTGATGTTATCTGACAAATGGACTTTCTAGAACAGGGCTACTCAACATGTGGCCTGCAGGACACATGCTGCTTGCGGCCCATTTGTTTGTGGCCCACGGTGCAGTTTGGGTTGAAGTGAGGCTCGACGTGTGGCTCACAGGTGGGAGCCAAAACAAAAAAGTAGTCAGTATAATGGTCTTCTGTTGATATGTGTTTTAGTAGTTAAATTCCTGTCATTGCTTATTAAAAGTGATGTCATATGAGTGGAAATTGGGTAAACATTTCATTTTGTTAATATCAACAGAACTGACTTAAATGGGCCCTGCATCTTGTGTACTGTTGCCTTAATCTTTTGAGTTCTTGCCAGTCTGTGTGAAAGAAGCTATTTGCATATATATTTGCATGTATATGCAACCACACTTATGTTGTGGCCCTCAGCATGTGCTGTGAGTTTCATTGTGACCCCCGGTGCTTCCAAAGTTGAGTAGCCCTGTTCTAGAATGTGGCACATGTGGAATTGGCTAGACTTATATATATTTTAAGCATAGAGTGGAAATCATGATTCTGAAGTTGGGCTACTTTGTGGCAAAGAAAATGAGTAACTTAATATAAGTGTAACAAAATACTGGCATCTTTTCTTTCAAAGAGTACTACAAGTTTCACCTCTGTACACTGGAACTTGCTGGTTCAGCAACATCCGTTCACAGATGTTCTAGGATCAGAGAGCCCTGACACACTGTTATGGGTGTGTGTGTGTGTGGGGGGGGGGAGGTGGCACATGGGACCCCATTGGGATGCAGGGGTGGGAGGGCAGCTGGTGCTGTGGGAGGGTAGCCAGGAAGCCTGGTGGTGGAAGCCAGGATGGGGGCAGCAGCAGGGGAGCTAGAAATGCTCTCTCCCTGATGCAGATAATCCCTCATTGGGGACCAGTCAAGTCCTGAGGGTGCTGGAGTAGGGAGGTCCAACCTGCAGTGATTTTAAATTTAGTGCTCCAAATAGGGAATTTAAGCATAAAATTAGAACTGTTTCTCTTTGATTTTTGCATTAGTGCTCTTGTTTTCATCTCCATTGTTTTGTTTAATGTAAAACACCTTGCTTTTTCCAAAGATGACATTGAAAAGGTGAGCTCTTTTAAGTATAACTATATGACTAATCATTTTAAAGAAAACAGTTTTTAGCCTGTAGTTTCCTACATTTCCCTTATGTTGTATTTTCCTTTCTGTTTGATATAAAATGCGTGTACTCTGATCCCTTACTTTAAGAATGGCCTGATGCACTATGGCCAATGATCTGTTTAGCTTATCATCCAGATTTATGATAGTAGCCTGTAACAAATGCATCTGACAGTTGAAGGTTTAGGGATGTCTGTAGCATGAGGTTGTGTCCCTGACAGTCTTGGCTTATAGCCATTGATGGATTTGTACTCCAACTTACCTGATTGTTTTGTGAACCCAGTTATACTTTTGGTTTTCACAGCATGCCCTGTTAACTGCGTTCTGTGAGGAACTTCCTTTTGTTTGTTTTAATTGCTTATTAGTTGCACGGGGTAACCCCCAATTCTTTGTGTTGTATGAAAAGGTAAATAACACTTCCTCCACACAATTCATAATTTTGTAAATTTCTATCATAGCCTTCGCTTAGTCACCTCTTTTTTAAGCGGAGCAGTCCCAATTTTTTTGCATCTTTACTCATTGGAAGTTTTCATGTCTACAATCACTTGTTGCTCTTCTGCTTTTCTAATTCTAATATATTGAAGCAGAGGGACCAAAACTGCATGAAGTATTCAGGATGTGGGTAAACCATGGATTTATATAGTTGCATTAGGGTATTTTGTGTAGATTAACATATTGTTGATCTGTGTCTAATAATTTTGTTCAACACTGTAGTTTCAGCTAGTTAGCGTGGTATTGACATTAGGCTTACTGGCCTATAATAGCCATAAAAACAGTCATATTGGGTCAGACCAAAGATCCATCTAGCATAGTATCCTGTCTGCTGACAGTGACCAATACCAGATGCCCCAGAGGGAATGAACAGAACAGAGAATCATCAAGTAATCCCTCTCGCATCACCCATTCCCAGTCTGACAGACACTAGGGACACCATTCTTACCCATCCTGGCTAATAGCCATTGATGGACCTAACCTCCATGAATTTATTTAGCTCTTTCTTAAACTCTGTTAAAGTGCTGAACTTTACAACTTCCTTTGGCCAGGAGTTCCACAGGCCGACCTTCCTTTTTGTTTCTTTTAAACCTGCTACCTATTTTTATTTGGTGACCCCTAGTTCTTATGTTATGGGAACAAGTAAATAACTTATTTCCTTTTTCCACACCACTCATGATTTTCTAGACCACTATCCTATCCCCCTTAATCTCTTCTTTTCTAAGCTGAAAAGTCCCAGTCTCTTTAATCTCACTTCACATGGTGCCCTTTCCAAACCCCAATCATTTTTGTTGCCCTTTTCTGAACCTTTTCCAATGCCAATATATTTTTTTGAGATGAGGTGACTACATCTGTATGCAGTATTCAAGATGTGGGCGTACTATGGTTTTATATAGAGGCAATAAGATGTGCTCTGTCTTTATTTTCTATCCCTTTTTTTAATGATTCCTAACATTGTTTGCTGTTTGCCAAGATTGCCTCTGGAGCTTTTAAAGAAGTGCTTCTTTAGCCATCTTCCAGTCATGGTGTGCAGAAACTGATTTAAGCAATAGGTTGTACACTGCAGTTAGTAGTTCTGCAATTTCATATTTGAATTCCTTCATTACTTTTGGGTCAGCAGCATCTGGTCATTGTGACTTATTTAATTTTATGGGTTTGTTCCAAAACCACCTCTATGGACACATCAATCTAGGACAAATGCTCAGTGATGCAAATAATTTTTAGTGTCTTTGCAATAGCTGTAACTTTCTTGAGCAGTTCTTCTGTGCCTTGATCATCCATTAGCCCTGCTGGTTGTTTGACAGGCTTCCCACTTCTGATATACTTAAGTTTGTCCTGCTTAGTTTGTGTTGCTTCCAAGTTCATTCTTGGTCTGCCTGAATACTTTTATTTGACTTATGCTCCTTCTGTTTCCCTCACGAGGATTTGACTTCCGTTTTTTAAGGGATGCCTTCTTGTATATGACTACCTCTTTTATTTGCTGTTTAACTATGATGGCTTTTATTTTTTCCTCTTACTTGATTACTCCTGGCAGATGGGCTACTGGACCCGGCGTGAGCTGGAACTGAGCAAGTCCGACTCATTCTGGGACCTACCCCTGATGCAGCTCTGCAGTTTAAATGTAGTAATAGCCAGGCGGACAGGCAGCAACGGCTCTTACTACAGCTGGTCCTCAAGTTGCGAACGGTTGACTTACGACTGTTTGCAGTTACAACCGAAGCTGTCGTAATGGTGAACTCTGAGTTATGAACGCGATCCGTGCTTACGAACAGCGCGGTTGCATGTAACTCTATAGGGTCCGAGTTACGACCAATTGCTTGGTGCGTAACCGGTTTTTAAGTCGGGAAGAGGCTGTACATTTAAACGGCAGAACTGCTGCAGGGGTAGCTCCAGGACCCAGCACAAGCCAAGACTGAGCACCTTCCCTTATCAACTAATTGAGTAGACCACGCGATTAGTCGAATACCTGCTTTTTAATAGCCCTGCCCTCTATTAGGGTGGTTTAAAATATTCTCTGTACAGTTTGCAGGCATTTCACACTTGTGAGGAAAAGGGGGCATTTCTGTATCTGTATCAGCAGAAGAAAACGTTTGTAAGTCCTCATAGAGTCATGAGACCAGACTCCATTAATCTCATTTTAAATCCGAAACATTTAACACCCATATGGTAAGGTGACTAAATGCCTATCTCTAAAGCTACATTTGTTTCCTCATCAATAAGTTAAAATGACCGAATCATGCAGCAGTTCAGTTGATGTGAGGACTTGGTAAGATAGCTGGTGTTACAAAGCTAGGGGCTGCAGTTTGTACAGGCCTTCTTCATGGTGGAGGAGGAGCCACACAGATAACGTTGGAATGCTGTTGTAGCTCGAGTTGCTATGTAACAGCTGGCAGTCCAATAGTGTTTATAGCTCTCCAACTCTGATGCACACTTGGCTAGTTTCCATTACTCAGAAGTACGTCTGAAGAAATCCAAATATAAAATATTGCAATAATAAATACATTTTAAATACTGCTATATTCTGTAAATACTTGGTGCTTAAATTAAAATGTTCAAGTGCTGAATTTCACTACTTATGCAGTATAGAACATAGTTATTCTTTTTCTCTGTGGTTTTTTTTTTTTTCTTCAAGCTTCTTTACATTGTAGATAGCTCTGATATTCTGACTTGCCCTTCTCCAAATCCCCAAAGCTCTCACTTTTGGAATTCTCTTGACGATGGTATCCTAGATATACCTAAAAATCCTCTGTGCAATTAACAGAACAAAACACATCCATGCAAAAACATCCATCTGTTCCATTAGAACATTAGGAACTCTATGCAATCTGTCATAGAACACAGCTTCATAGAGACAATTACAATAGAGCAAAAGAAAACTAATGACATTATGCAAGACAATATTAGTGACTGGTTTTTGTTGATTGAGAAGTATTACTGCTTTCTTGGTCTAGTGAGACAATGTAAAGAAAGTTTCTTTGTGTGATTTTTTGTTGTAAAAACTGCTGTACTGAATGCTTCTGTGAGGCTGCCTTAAAATGGCTTATTTCTGGAAAAGACAGGCAAAGTGCACTTTTCACTAAATTCTACTTTATCTTAACACATTCTTGTGTTGGAAATCTTAAAAAAGAGCTTCCCATTTGTATTATTTAGTTTTTGAAGTATAGTTTCACCTCAGATTACCTTCAAATCAAGTCCTCGCTTTTTCCACTTCACTTTGATTTTAAAGGGCAGACAATTTGAAGAAATGAACAAGATATGTAAGTAAGAATTTTACTTGTGCCTGCACTGACTACTTTATGTATTGTCATTCTCTTGTTCTGGACAGTGAAAATCAATGGAATGGAGGTTTTATTTTAGAATCATTCTTTCATAGCCTCAGTTTTTAGTGTGTGTTTAATTTAAAAAATCCTTAACTTTTGGGCCAAAAATGCAAGTTGTGCCCCAGTAGCTGAACAACTCTTACAGAACTTTCCTGATATTGAATTGGGATTTGGATGCTCTCTGCCACTGGAGTCCACAGCAAAAAACTTCTCTGGTTCAAATAGGATTTGGGGCCTATTCCAACTCTTGTGGGAGTTGAATCGGCCCTTCGAGCAGCCTGATGGAGCCTTCCTCCATGCTAAATATCTTTTAAAGGCTGAAGGCTTCTTGTTGTTATAAACCCTCCATAATGTATATGTTGGAGCTTGTTACCAAGTTTGTGGCCTTCAGAAACTTGGGGCAATCCATTTCCTCTAATGGTAGCTGAAGTATTATCATCCCATGGAAGGTAGTTTGTTTGCTTATTCTGTTTAGAATTTTTTGTATTTTTATGTTCTCTTGGGATTCATATAGGCTACGTCTACATTGGCGCTGTTTTGCGCCAAAGCTATGCAAATGAG
>CM057846.1:108686950-108700488 GCA_030068395.1 Apalone spinifera | reverse complement strand
TTTTGTGATCTTGGCTTGAATATTTTCAAGGGAAAAAAAAATCCTCACATGAGAACAAATATTTCTTAATGTGACCATGGACAGGTTTTTTGCGCGGTTCATAAAACTTCCGAACAAATATTTAGAAGCAGAGAAGGCTTTAATTGCATCTAGCTTGGTTTGTAGGGTAAGAACAAGAGTTAAGTAATACCATGTGTACCTGTAGACTTGTCTTGCCAGATGGACAAAATGTGTGAATTATACATGAAATTGACCTCTGGCCTACAGATGCTCCCTCCCCATACCACATGCTGGTTGGCGTGGGCCTCAGCTGTGTCTTCCTATGTGTGACCTATAACTTGCAGACCTTTTGGTCTATCCACTACATTAGAGTTAGTCTTCTGCTACACAATATTGCATGAGCAAATGGGCCTGGACTGCTATTTTGCAAATCCACATGTTCTGATTGCTTAATGCTTCAAGGCCACAGTTCTGAATTATTTTTCATATAATCACATTTTTTTTGGTTTTTTGTTTATGTAATATTGAAAACTGAAATGAGTCATGACGTATAATTTCCTTGAGAAAATATCAAACCAAAATGTATTCATATATATCTGCACTCAGTCGTATTTCATGTTAGTAATATGCCCACTGCGGTTCTACTTTTTTATTTGTGCAACCCTGAATCTATGAATCTACTGCCTCATATAACTGCAGTTTGGATATGTTGTGTCATAGTGGGGGTGCTGTAGACTAGCGTTGGGCATTCACTGGTCGCTATGCTTGGGCTGTGGGTGACCCGTACTGGCCTGTGTCTGTAAGCACTGCACAGCAGAGGGTCCCCCGGAGGGCCCTCATGTCATGTAGACCATGGCCCACCGGTTCTTACCTGACCAGGGAAGGGGTTTAAACAAAGGAAGGGTGTGGCATGGAGAAGGGGCAGTCTTGGCTGGGAAAACATGGAGAAGAGACTGAGCCAAGTGCTGGGGGTTTAGGGGTCTATATACCCCTACCCCAAGGGGTCTAAGGCTGCCTGGCCCTGACTACTGTGTCCACACCGTGCCTATGCTGTGCTGTATCCTGGAGAAGCAATAAGCTCTCTATTCTACTGGCTGGCGGAGTCTCACCTTGCTGCAGACAGGGTGCAGGTTTGGAGGAGGGTCCCCGATGCGCCATCACACATGTAACTACAACTGAGAGGAGCGTGGCATGCATTAACAAAACAGTTTTTAAAATAGAAGATGCCTTAAACTGGGACAGATTTAGTTTTTCCCAGAGCAGTAAACACCATGGGTTTGTCTAGACTACTTGCCTCTGCCGACAGAGGCATGTAAAATAGGCTAGCCGACATTGTCAATGAAGTGGGGATTTAAATATCCCCGGTGTCATTAAAATAAAAATGGCTGCCACGCTGTGCAGCGCAGCTGATCGTCGGCACAGCATGCAAGTCAAGACGCGTATCGGTCGACAAGAGAAGCCTTTGTCGACCACTCCCTTATGCCTCATGAAACGAGGTTTACAGGAGCGGTCGACAAAGGCTTCCCTTGTCGATGGATCTGCGTCTTGACTCGCGTGCTGTGCCGACAATCAGCTGAGCTGGCACAGCGCGGTGGTCATTTTTATTTTAATGAAGCCGGGGATATTTAAATTCCGCTTCATTGACTTTGTCAGGTAGCCTGTTTTACATGCCTCTGTCGGCAGAGGCATGTAGTCTAGATATACCCTATGATTTTACCTGGTTAAAAACACCTCTGATAAATACCATGCCATACCTGCCCATTGTTCTCAAAGCAAACAATCCCAATAGCCATCTCCCCACTATAGTTTTTCCAAAATTCTCACTCATTTACTTTGCTGCCTTTCTTAGAGTAGTCGGGTCAAAATATATCTTTTAAAATGTATTTATTTTGGAAATGTCTTTTGGACACCAGACACTAAGAACAGATTTCTTTCCTAGAACACCAGTATTGTTTAAAAAAACTTCTTTGCGCATAACAAAACTTTCTCTCACTGAGTAGGAGAGGAATGGAATAGAATAGCGTGATTGCAGGGTGGTAATTTATATTTCATCGAAGAGCTGGGAGATGTATTTTGTTACAACCGGAAAGTTTTTGAATCCGATTCTGAGCTTTGCCTATAAGCTAACAGGTGTCCTGCTTTCCCCAGTCTATTCATAAGCATATAACTCACGTTATTAAGGAGTTAAACATTTTCTCCTCCCTCTTCATGTGCACCAGGTGTCTAAAATCTGTTGTGTTGTAGGGATGTGAACAGTGTAAATGGTTAACTGATATGCTTGGATTTATTGGTTAATGTTCAATTAAATGCAGGCTCCTGCTCTGCTCCTGGGGAGGAGGCTGCCACTAATGCTACTGCCTTTATATCAGAGGCAGCAGTGCGAGGGCAGCGGCCAGCACACCAGGAGTGGCACTGTAGTCAGGAGCCGGTGCATGATGGGAGCTGGCTTGGGAGCTGTCTACAATCACATGCTGGCTCCTGGGGAGTCACCTGCTATCCCATGTTGCTGCTTTGGTATCAGAGGCAGCAGTGTGGGGAGGCAGATGGGAGCCAATACGCATGGGGAAGTGGCTTAAAAGCTGGCTATTGGTGCATACCAGCTCCCTGGGAGTCGCCTGCCTCCCCATGCTGCTCCCTCTGTTACAAAGACAGCAACACTGGGCAGCAGCCGATTCCCCAGGAGAGGCACTCGCCGGCTCCCGGAGAGCTGAGTGCATACAACTTTGTAGCTCGCTCCTGGGCAAAACACTGCATCCGTGGGCAGCTTGGTGGGCCAGCTCCAGCCTGCGGACTCAGTGGGGAGTTTCAGGCAGACTCCCTGTCTGCCCCTTGCTGAAAAAAGTGGCCATCGCAGGGCTCTGTTTGAACACGTGTGAACCTGGGGGAGGGAGGAGAGGCTTCATGTGCTTCTCCTGTCCCCTGCACAATCCCATTTGGCCTGTTTTTGGCCAATGGAACCTGCCTGTCAACAGGCAGCTTGCGAAACATCCTCCCCTCGGGCTTCTATCTGTTCAAAAACCACATGGCTCCTGCAGCCAGTGCAGGGGCAGGGAGTCTGCTTGAGAAGCGTGCTTACTGGGAGTGAAGCAGGCAAGTCTCCCAGCCAGAGTCTGTTTCTGGCACTCCAACCCTTCCCAACCCTCTCCCCCCCCACCTTACACAACCCAAACCTCCCTCCTGCCCCATATCCCTTCCTGATCCTGCACCCCAATTCCCTGCCTCAGATCACAACCCAAACCTTCTGTCCCCCACTTGGATCCATATCCCCTGCCCAGGTCACAGCTTAAACCTCTGCACTTCCTTCTACACCCCAGTCCCTTATCACAAGCTGCCTTCTGCACCCAACCTCCATCCCAGACCCCGCACCACCTCCATTAATACTTTCCAAATTCTTGGAGTTCCTCCCCACATCAATAATTATGGCCCATCCGTCGTTTTCAATGACTGTGTAAACATGTAATTACCTGCATTTTAACATATCTAGCGGAATGGTAAAGTAGGTTCAGTCTCCAAAGAAGGATGTGAAGAGGTAAAGATAACCACTTTACATGGGTCACTTGTAGCTATATTAGGCTTTGTGTGCATGGGGGTCATAAGTCGTCTTTTTCCATTCTGTTTCCAAGCTTACATGGAATTAATTTAGCTCCTTTAACCCATTCTTCTCTTCTGCAAGCATTCAAGCTACTATGCCAATTTTATTTAAAAACAATTGGATGGGTTCTCTGAGGTGCTGATTATCTGCAACTTTTTTCAGGATCTGGCTCTAAAGGAGTAGATGCTAATTTGCATAAAATCTCTTAAACATAATTGCTTTCAAAACTATATTATGTAATCTGAAGACAGATTTGTTTTATCTGTTTATATCCTGCATAGCAATCTGCTTTTTACCTAAAGACAATGAAATAGTAAGTAAGGCTTGTAACTAGAGTAAATGGAGGCCAGTTCCCATTTTAATGGGTGTTCTGGTCAAAAAAGAGTTGCTGAAAATACATTAGAAAATAGAATTACAAATTTTGTTCTTGTGCAGCCTAATCTCCACAACATCTGTTTTTCAAAACAATACCAACTCAATTTTTTTTATTTTAGTGAGGAAAAGCTACATGTTTGTGCTGTGCTCAAGTTGCTTACAGTTTTTTGACACTCAGTTCAACACATCTTTTTGCTGTATTAATATAGTAAAAAAATTGAAACTTCTTACAAATTGACTTGAGTTTTACATGGACCACAGATTCTTTAACTTAAAATTTAATGACAACCTCAAAGTTTTAATGTTTGAAGGTTTAATCAAATTAGTCAAGCAGCCTCGTAACTAGAACTTTGTCAAAGAGCAATATCATAATATAAGCACTTCTCTTTTGGGCTCTTTCTTGCTTTGACTCCTACAGAACCTCTCATAAGCAAATTATAATCAGATTAAAAAAGCAATATGTTTACAGTATTAGGGTTGTGATTCAAAACCCAGAAAATGTAAATTAGAAGTTGATTTTTAACACTTGCACAGGTTACCTTTTAGCAGTGTGATTGGTCATTGTAGAGGTTACTAATTGTTGAACGATGCATGGTGACTCCTATGACTCAAATGAAGCATGATGATACTTGTCTGTTATAATTCCTGCTGTACGTTACTCAGTGCCATGAGAGGCACTGTAGTGTGCACAACAGTCAAAATCCCTATTCATCAGTCATAGCCTTTTTAGATAAGGGATTGGATCTTGTGATATTTGTTAAACAGGATTATATTGTGTGGCTTCCATGTTTTTATTTTCTGTATTGGCTGAGGTTGATATGATACTGAAACTGAATTTCTAGATCTGTCCCCTTCTCTCTGACTCACTGCTGAAGGCTGGGATGGTTCACATCTGTGAAATATCAAGGAGTGGCAGCTACATCGTAATCAGAATGGTTTCAGATTAAAGATGAAGGTGGCTGCAGTCTGGGTTTCTGGCAAGATGCCAGTGTTGCTTTTAGCTAGTGGAACAACTGGACTACCCCTGCCTTATAAGCACGTATATTTCAATTGTTTTAAGACTAGTGAGTTTGCATTTCCCGTCTACCACAATAATAATATGATAATAATGGATCAGTTGCAGGCTGCTTCATCTCATGTTAAACTTGTAAGTAAGATGTTGTTCTCCAGATCTTGGAGCGTGTGTGTGTGTGTGTGTGTGGGGGGGGGGAGGGAGAAGCAGTTTTTAAATTGGCTCCCCTCACAGACTAGCTCCTGTCTGGCACTCCACACTGCTGCCTCTGATACAGAGGCAGTAGCTCGGGATGGCAGGGGACACGCTGGGAGTTGGGGCCAGAATACACTGGTTGCTCCCGGGGACTAATTGCTAAGAATTCATGTGATTACTCGACTATTCTGTTGTTCGCTTTCTAACATCCTTAGTTTCTCATCTGAAGCTGTTTGTGTCTCATTCATGGGGGTGATGCTCCTGAGAGAAGTCATGTTGACATAACTTGAATCTAGTCAGTCACTTCAACTGAAATCTTGATATTTTTGGTTCCATTTTCTTTCACTGATAACTGTGAAAGTACATAAATGCATGCTGCTCATAAAAATACTTTTCTGAGAGATTAGTGAATACACTAGCACCAAAAGGTTAGAAGTTTCTGTGCTTACAGAGAAATCTTTCCCTTCAGGTAAAAGCAATGTTTATTCTATGAAGGTCTGACCCACCTCTCCTTTAGAAAATCAGAGGTCTGGTCTTGCAGGGTTTGGAAACGTTCCTTCACGGCATTTTCAAGAATGGAAGAATGGTACACAGACTGCAAAGTCTGCAACAGAGCACACACCCGTCTTGATGAAAACTGGCAAGTGAACTGGCCTAACTATTCCTTTTGTCCCTTACTCAGCATCAGGGCTTTGGCCGCTCCAGCTAGCAATTTACATTTGAACCTTCCTGACATGGTTGTGACACAACCTTTATTTTTAAATAAACAAAGTGATATGAATAACCATACAAAAATCTCTCAACCCTCTTTCAACGGGAATTGACCAGAAAACTGCTTTGGTGCAAGAAATGCATCTGTTAGAGGTAGTTAGAAATTGATAGCTAACTTCCACATCTCTTGTGATTGGAGGTTGTGGGCGGTGGGTTTTTTTTTTTAAAGTATCCTCCTTAAAACTCATGCCCATTCATTTTTTGTAGTTGAAAATTTAGAAGCTGTAATTTAAATGCGGGATTGAAAATAATGAATCCTGCAGTTCCAGATAAGCTGAACTTTCTGCTATAAGCAAAGCACTAAATGAGGCTTTATCAGCGGTAAGGTTTTGTTGGTGTAGGATGCAGGCTATTGAATAAGCAGCTTTGCATTGGCCAGGAGGGACAAAATAAGCTCTTGGTTTGGGAGACTGTATAAATAACTGGGTTTCAGATGGGGTAGCTGAGTTCGTTTAAGTTTTTCTAGTTACAGACTAATAGTCTTTCAGCAACTTAGACTACCAAAACATGTAGATGTTATCATGAGCTTTTGTGGGCACTTACTCAGATTCAGTTGTGCCCACGAAAGCTCATGATACCATCTACATGTTTTGGTAGTCTTGTAGTACCTTAGACTATTCTTTGTGTGTGAAGTTTTTCTAAATAACTGGTTGTTCGGGAAAACCTCTGAAATCTTGGCTTGTCACTCTTCTCAGATTTTTGCTCTCCAGTGGTACTGGAGATATTGGGGGGGGGGGCATTTGGGATTCACCTGCTTGAGCACAAATTGTCACCAATGATGATAAAGGTTATCAGTGACCCCTTAAAGGAGCACAGCAGTGTGCCTCGCTTTAAATAAACCACTGTATGGTCACAGCACAGGAAACCATTGCTTGATGCTTGTTATCTGGCCATTTACTGCTGTCTCAGGTTTTTTTGGCTGAGATGTTTGAAAAGGTTATGGTGAAGCAATTTTCGCAGTATCTTGGTTGCTTCAGATTTCATTGACCTTTGTCATTAGGGCTGCAAATCAGGTATGGAACATTAAGTTACTTTGTTTGCATTGGTGGATTGCTTCTTCCTGGTAATGAACAAAGATCAATATCCTTGCTGATGTTAAGTCTTAAGATATCTTTCATCCTGAAGTGACTTTGACTTGCGAGCCAGATTTGCAGACTTAGCAGTGGTTAGAAGGGTTAGCTCCCAGGGCCGGAGCTAACCCCGCTGTGGCTCTGCAGTCCCCCCCACCCCCATTGACTAATGGAAATTCCATCAACTACTCAATAAGCTGATTAAACGCAATTTAACATCATAGTTTACACTAGTTGCAAAGTCGTACTAAGGTACGCAATTCCAGCTATGTAGCTAAAGTCAGTGTACCTTACTTACACTTATGGGCTGGGGAGGTGGTCAGTGGGAAAAATTCTCCCATGAACATCTGTTACTCATTGTGTCCTGGTGGGTATTGGAGTCGACGAAAACATGATCAGCGATTGATTTAGTTGGTCCTTACAAGACCCACTAAATTGACATTTGGAAGATCAATCTCCAGTGTCAATCTCCTGGTAAGTGGTGACAAGGCCTAAGATTGCAGTTAGCTCTTTCCTAAAACATTTACAGAAGTGTGATAATGACATCACCTCAAGAGAAAGGGAGAATGTCAGGAGAAGTCACTGGGTCTGCTTGTTCAGCACAGCCACTTGGAAAAGGCTTTCATTCGTATGCTGCCTAATTATATTATAAAATAAAAGCCTGAATCCATTAAATAGCCAAGCCTTTGTGAAGCTTCTGAATTCCTTCAATTTAGAGGCTACACAGAAGCTGAATTCAGAGCATTCATAGTCCTGTACTATCTTCCTGACTGGTTGCCAGGTCTATTCATGTTGTTCTGAGTGCAGGAAGTTCTCACATTCATTCAGGGATGGGGGAAATGGAGGGCTTTTTTTATTTAATTATTATTAAAGGGAGGGAAATGGTTATAAGGAATTCTTTAGTGATTCCATGGGACCAATTTACCAACTGTTAATCTGTGAGTAAATAATGGGAAGTGTTTATGCATTTGGCAGCTTTTGAGAAGGACCTAGGAAGCAGGGCAGTTTGATCCACAGCCCCCAGACAGCAGAACACTGTTTCCTTTAGGATTTTTCTTGACTAAGGTAGTAAGGTGGTTTGTGTTTGTTTAAAAAAAAAATGTGTTGGCTATTATCTTTCCTTGTCTACACTAGCATTTTAGAATATATGTCTATATGCTAGCTGGCTAAAATTTACCTCCGTTAGCTAATCTGTTCCAAAGTACAGCTTCCTGTGTCTACCCAGGAGCTCTAGAAGGTGCTATTGGTAGCCGGGAGAAACCCACTAATAATGCTTTTTGTTTTTTCCAAGAAGAGGTTAGCAGAGAGCTAGTTCAGTGCCCTCTAGGGAGGGATGTTTGCTGTAGAGGCTAGTGTTGGCTTTTTGGGGACAGCTAGGGAATATCATGGGAGGGAGAAGAGGAGCGTAAAAGAGAAATAAAATGGAAGGAAATTAACAAAAAAAAAATTAGACATGAAATGTGAATACACTTCTGTGGAATACACCACACTTATCTGCTACAGCTAGATGCCATGATATACAATTGCTACATCTAGATACCATAGTAGACATTATTTACCTCTAGAATAGATAATGGAAGGGGATATGGCTGTAAAATGTTCTTTGATAATTAGGCTATGGTAAATATGTAGTTCATGAATCTTGAACTAGTTAAATGGCAGAGTTCTGGAAACATCAGTAGCATATAGCAATACCCCCTTTACTTTCACAAGCAGAGGAAACAGGTTAGTGTCTTTGATTCTGCAAATTTGGTGTTCTGTGAATAAATCTTTTATGGTGATAGATTCTTTCCACTACCAGTCTCCATTGTAAAGTTGCCAGTGGGGAAGGAGCTGCTGTGGGCTTATGAAGAGTTACCATGTTATGTTGTAGGTTTCTATTATTTTCAGTAGTACTGAGAGGACAGTATTGAATGGGTACAGTCAGTGCTTTGTGTGTGTGTGTGTGTGTGTGTGTTTAAAAAAAAAGTGCCATCAGGGGAAAAGTTGTTGAGCTCTGACTGGAGGTGCCAGTACGGAGTACCGGGAAGTACCGTCACAAAAAAAAGCACTGGGTACAGTGTTCTATCGGCATGAAGTGTGTGTGTGTGTGCATTTAAAGTGATGAAAATTGTAGATCGGATAAGTTGTCTTAATATGTTCTATCAAAGCGAATTATGGATGAAATCTAAGAGTAGACAAAATGGGAAGGTATTAAAAATACAGCTTGCCTTGCCTCATGGGGAGTATTAAAATATGGTAGCCAACGTGTTTCCTGTGTTTTTAAAAAAATGTTAGTTGCGATTACTGCCTTTAGGATCTCACCTTGACTTTTGATATAAACAGGCAGGATATACTGACTTCAATAAATGGAGCTTAATAATGATATAAACGAACAAACCTCTCATCTCTCTTCCCCTCCCCAACTCCTCTGGGTATTCTTTTAGCCTAAAGAGTCTATGTGAAAGGTATGTCTACACTTCGTACCATTCTAAGATGTGAAGAATGGCACAGCTGTGCCACTGCAGATGTGCTGTTGTAAGGTCAGCAGTGTTAGCTACTGTTTGTTGCTGGAAGAGAGCTCTCCAGGCAACAAAAGAAAATCGCCCCAGGGGAGCGTTTCCTGCTGAATAAGGGCTCTCTGTACTAACGAAGTGAAAGTGTAACCGTGTACATGGTTAACCAATTAGCCTGGGCCCATTGGTTAATGTGCACTGTTACATGCACCTCCTTTAACAGAGGCAGGAGGTGAGGAGGCAGGTGGGAGCTGAAATTTTCAGCAATTACATGTTTATTTGAATAAACGCATTTTAACATCCCTAGTCTATACTGATCCTTTTTGTCATTAAAACTTTTGGTCGAGGGATTGTTTTGTCATTTGGGATCGTGGAAAAACTTATGATTTATATGGGTGCAGTGTAGATAGAGCCTAAGGAAGGAGGTTCCACTCAGCTTGGTAAGTTCTGTCCAATTTAACTGCTTCTTCTCTTAAACATTAGCTCATTTCTGATACCGAATTTTAACTTCTCTCCTCCAGTATCCATCCAGTACAGCAGTAGCAATCCTGCTATTACAGTACTTGGCAGATAGTAAAGTAATTAACTTAAAAATCCCAGTATAAGAAATGAGTTAGTTTAAAACTGAGTCTGGGAAACCCTTTGTGTCATCTTGGGAAGATTTTGTGTCAGTTGTCATAGATGAAATATTTTCCATGTTCCAGAGGAGTTCCCAGAATTGTGGTCTGCTAAGAACATTACTTATGTTCTGATTATGGGACACATTAACACGAGTGTAACTGTGTGAAAGTAATGCCAAGTGGCTTGTACCCACAAAAAATAAGGAAACAAAGAGTGTAAAATTACTGTCATTAGACTGTCTCTTCACACTTGTAAAGCTGTTTTTGATTTGGAGCTGTGAGCTGCTTTGTTTTCAGACCTTTGATGTTCTTTATTAATATAAATCTGTGGTGTTAAGGCAGCTTTTTCTTTTATTCTAAAGATACATTTAGTGTCTGTAGAATCTAGTAGTGATTTGCTTTATATATAGGAAAGCAAAAGTTGTATTTTGTTTTAAAAGCAGTTTATATTATTTAAAAAGTAATAGAGCTACTTTGAGATTTGCATAGTAAGGCTAGAAAAATATCTAGACATACTTATCATTCACTAAGCTGAAGATCTCTTCTGGAAAAGGTTTCAATAAAAACAAAACCCAACAGCATCAGCTGTTGTATAAAAACCCTGCTGGAGTATTTAGGGAGGAGGGGGAATTTGTGGATTCAGGGAGAGATGACAAGCCAAACAAATGCTGTTGCCAGGCAGCCCAAGAAATGAGACTTGGCATCACTTGAAAGACTAGATTGGGGTTTGTGTTAGAGTGGGGTGAAGGGAATACAGAAAAGGAGAACTTATATTAACAGTATAACAGTATTAACGCAATTGCTCCTGCCTCTAAAATATAGAATAGAGGAAAATGAGTTGTAGATTAATATTGATGGAAAAATAGCCAGTCTTCCAGTAGAGATGTAAAATTGCATTTAATTGTTTAGCCCAGGGGTTCTCAAACTTTGATACCACAGCCCCCCTCTAAGTTGCTCGCGCACCCTCCCCCCCGGGGGGATCGGGACCCACAATTGAGAAATGTGGAGTTAACAGGTTAAACATTGTTTAATCAGTTAATGGATTTAAAGAAAGAAGAGGGTAGGTGTTCCCTCCACCCCTGCACCTGCTGCTGGGCTGGAGCAGCCTCCTCTCCCTCCTGTCCTCTTCACAACCTTCATTGGTGTAGGTCAGACTAACTGATTAAACATTTACATCTCTACCATCCAGGAGGCCTGACCAATGGGTGGTGAGACTGTGACTGTGGATCACACTTGATATTTCTCATATTTTTTTTAAAAACCTAATTTAATGCCATAACTCAAATAGCAGTCGGGGGGAGGGAGGAGGGGAGAAGAGGAAGGATAGAGAATATCCACTTTTGGCTAATAGTGGAGTGTCAAATTACTTGAAATTTTCTCTCCATCAAAAATATTTTTGTATATAAACATACTTTTAAGGAATCTTCCAACACTCTTGCAATGTTAAGCTTTTTAAAAAAAGCTTATTTTAATATCCTGTTCTGAAATACAAGTGAATCTACCCTTTAAACACAGGGCCCTTCAGTGTGCCTATTTCTAGGTGTGATGTTTGTAGGTGGTGGAATATTATTCTCAGTATGATCCTCTTATTTCCTTCATCTTTGTAATACAGGATGAAAATTTTAGCATACCTTCCTAATTAGATGCCTGAAATAATTGCCCTGTCAATCAGATTATAGATGTCCTAGGTTATAAATGAAAGCTACCCCCGGCTATTAGTGCAGCACTTGCTACAGTGCAATATGTGTAATCCTATTAAATTAAACATGACCATGTGCATTTTTATTTGTAACCTGCTTAGAACTATAGTGCGCTTGACCATAGTTGCTCTAAAACATGGTGTAATAACATATCGATGAAAGTTTGTGTTGTCTACATTTATAGAAGTGTTTACTCTTTGGAAGATGGAACTAGACTGTGGAATTCCTTCCTCTCAGGCTCTGGACAACTCTCACATTCCCATAATAAGAAAAGGTTGTCCCTGCATCTTTCCATTACCTTGCTGGTATTGTTAAGATAGCATGAGTAGAATTGAACAGTGAATCAGAAGATGGACTATTACTGACTTTGTGACTGTAGGCAAATTTCTTAATTTTTTGCCTCCGTTTCCCATCTGGTAAGATTATTTCAACTTTGAACTTTTTTTCTTGAAAGATACTTTGCTGTCCTTAATTTAAACTTGAAGATCCTGAAAGAACATTCTTATTATTATAGTGAACAAATGCATGGACTGTTTTTGTTATGTAACGGCCTTGTCAAAACAGTGTTTGCACTGACATAACTAGATCAGTACAAAAAAAGAAAGTTGGTATTTTTACCAGTATAACTATCTATAAAAAGGTTTTCACTGACATGCCTAAACTTCCACAGATCTCATTACATCAGCGCAAAAGCTGCATGTAGTTAAATCCTAATACTTGAACTGTTAATTTTGTGGCTGTTCTCCAGTGTACAAAATCTGTAGTCTTTGCTTATTGAACTACTCTTCTGATGTTTGTGTCCTTCACAGAAGTTTCAAAGAGTTTTTTCTTGGAAACATTTTTAGATATGGTTTCCCTGGTTTCATCCTCCCCCTGTGCCCCATGACCTGAGGATTGAGAGCCACGCTATTATTTGGAACTTTGGGAACTCCTAGTTTTCTTCCAGGAATAAGTGTTACACTTCAGAATCAGAATTGTGATGAACAGGAAAGGTGCTTTTCCTCCCCCCTCCCTATCTTTTAGTCCCATGATCACCAACCAGTCAGTCAATTGCAGAGGCAGGGCCAGTCGATCTCAAGGTTTCCCAGCCCCCTCTTGTTCCCCCATCCCCAAAGAGGAGCCTGTGCTGGTGCTACACCTCTTGTGAAAATGGAGCTAGCGCCAGCTTCCTGTGGCGTGCGGGGCGGGGAAGGTCCTGTGACTGTGCGCCAGAGCTGGCTTCTCAGGAAGTGTGTGCTGCTCTTCCCCTCTCCACAACAGCGGGCGTGCTTCCTGAGATGCCGGCTCTGTTGCGCAGCTGTGGGGGGACCCCCAACCCCATGCCTCAGGAAGGAAGGCAGGCAGCGTGGGGAAGGAAGGGAAGACACAGTGTAAGCGCCTCTCCTGCCCACAACAGTGCATGCGCACTTTCTTGTCTTCTCTTCCTTCTCGGGGGGAGGAGGGGGAAGGAGAGAGGCATTAGATGGTGGCACAGAATCCAGAGTGGCTTCATCCGGTGGTACCCAGAGATCCTCGTCCCTGCAGACCCCAGGTATTGGCCAAGCTGTCCCTGCCCCTCCCCCTGCCCACTCTCACCCACCAGCACCCTGTCCAGACACCTACCCCCAACTTGCTCCTGTACCCTATTTTCCACCCAGATTCTGCATCCCCATCTCTATCCCACTCACTAGCAGCCTTGTCCCGCACACTGGATCCCTTTTTTTTTTTT
>CM057846.1:108657236-108681665 GCA_030068395.1 Apalone spinifera | reverse complement strand
CCCCCCCCCCCCCCCCCCAGAGGGAACAGCCAGCATTTTGGTGTTACTCAGACACTGGGCTACTATATATATGATAACCTTCTAACTTCTTAATCAGGGGTTTTGTTAATGTGCAAATGAGTAACGCACACTAAGAGGTGACTTGTGGAATTTAAAGTGGTGTTTACTTAGGAACCCTTAATCAGGTTTACTTATACCTGTCCAATTCAGACTGGTATAGGCTGATGGGTATTATGTCCTCCATTTTATTTTCTGGTTTTGTCCTTGTACAGTAGAAATAATCAAACATATTTCAGGCTCCTTGTGCCAGTGCTTACTGTTGGGATAGTCTGTAGATTTCTCCTGTCGCTTTGCTATGAAGCACTATGAGGGGTGCGGCGGGGCGGGGAGAGGAAGAAGGGGTTTTGGTCAGGCACTGGTAAAGTTGTTGGGGAGGAGGAAGTTCAGTTGCTTCCTTCAGCCCAATCTGGACAGTTGCCCTAGTTCCTCACTCTGGTTTTTAAAAAAAACAAAACAAAACAAAAATATCAGAGCACCCTGCTGTGCTGGGCAGGATGTAGCTCTGGCAGGGTAGGGATGTTAAAATGGGTTTTAATTTTGTAAATGTGTAACTGCTGTAACTTTCAGTAGTTACATGTGGGGGAGCAGGCGGGAGCTATGCTTGTGGGGAGCTAGCTTTAAATCTAGCTCCCGCATATCCTCCCCTCCCTGCTTACTTCTCCACTTCTGTCTTTGTGGAAGGCAGCAGTGTGGGAAGGGAGAGGGACTCTGCAAGAGCCACCAATCAGTGCTCTGGGGGAGCCGGCTGATGCATCCCCCTTCCACTGTCTCTGTGGCAATGTCTACACTATGCTGCTACCCCCCCCCCAAATGTG
The DNA here is from genome assembly GCA_030068395.1 of Apalone spinifera. NCBI lineage: Eukaryota > Metazoa > Chordata > Testudines > Trionychidae > Apalone > Apalone spinifera. Next base: position 108,680,790 of record CM057846.1, on the reverse strand, counting down.
GAAAAAGCTACGAAAACTGTGGTTTGCAATTTGTGTAGATTTTTCTGGAAGAGGCTTTTCCAACATTTGGCCTGTCTACACTGGGCCAATGTTGGAAAAGCCCCCTTTTTCAGAACATCCCTTCTTCCTCGTAAAATGAGGTTTACAGGGATGCCGAACATGAGTGTCTTCTCTTCCGAAAAAATTTTTGGAAGAGAAAATGCATTCCCTGGATGTGGCAGAGTAGACATAGCCTGGGTGTAACCATTAGGATTAACAGAAGAGCTCCGGCTCCTCAGTTAATCATGTCAATGGCTACACGTTCACATCCCTAAGGCCGGGTGAGGGCTGCAGTGTTCCTTAAATACCTGGTTTCCCAGGTTGAGAAAAGAACTGATTTCAAGGCAGGCAGTCTTTTTCCTGTTCTCACATGGAAAGTGAAGCCAGAAAAACAGCACACTGTATGGAAGGTTGCACTTGAATCCCTCACACCAACAGTCGTGCCTCTGGCTGTCCAGCTGCGTTCTCTTTCCCACTTTGTTTCTCCGTGTCATGGGTGGAGGATGGAGAAAGAGACTGTGTGAGACACTGTGCATGACAGACTTTCTGACCTCTTGTCTGTGGCACAGACTGTGTTTGCGCGACCGTGACACCTTGTGTGCTGTTTGCTGCTGGGTAAGTTTCAAAGAGAAGCCGTGCGCTGTCTCTAAGACAGGGAGAGCTGACTGACTCTGTCTCCCCTTGCCCCTGCTCTGCAGAGATGGGATACAGGGGTTGGGGGGAAGACTGTTAGAGAGAGAACTGAAATTGTAAACAAGGCACTGCCTTAGTGGGTCTGGCCCACGAAAGCTCATCACCTATTAAACCATCTTGTTAGTCTTTAAAGTGCTACATAGTCCTGTATTTTGTTCCTCTTAAGACAGGCACTCCCTTGAGTCATTTACCATCCATGCTTCAGATTGGAGCAGCTCTGCTGTGTCTCCCTTTTCCCGACCCTTGCTACGCAGAAATGGGGTACAGTGGCAGACTTCAGCACTCCCTTCCCCCTCACCTGGGCACATCTAGCAGGAGAATCCTGAGAGCAGCTCAGCTGCAGGATGGAGCAGGGAAGGGAGGGGCAGCTGAACACATGATGCTAGCTGTATGTGTGCACTCTCTGCTAATCAGCTGGGTGGGCTGGAGAGAAATGGCTTCCAGGTTGGATTTTGCCTATCCCTGCCTTAAACTCTCCAGTCTGGCTTCATGATAGTGATTCTCAACCTATTTACCATTCTGGGCTGCATTCAATACTACCAATTTGGTCTTGAGGATGTCACATGGGCTGCAGGCGTGTGCTGATTGTGCTGTACATTGAGAACGGCGGCTCCATGGTGAGATGGTTGTAACGATCCAGGAGCTCACATTTGTTACTGGCTTGGAGATCATACCACCATTTTAGAGTGCCTGCTGTGTTTGTGACCATTTGCCCTGAGCTAGAAAATGCATTGACAAGAACGTTCACTGATCCAGTCCATCCTAGAAACAGAGATAGAAATTGACTTCCAGGGACTTGGGTTTATCATTAGGTAGAAATTTCCATGCTCTACAGTACGATAAACATGTGTGTTTTCTCACCGTAGATCTAACAAAATGTTTAATATAAGAATAGGCTTCAGTTATCCTAACAGTGGCTGACAGGCCTGGTTTTGCCCCCAACCCTCAAGCAAGTTGAAGTATTCGTTGTCCTGCATTTGTGGGCCTTATTAATCAAAAATTTCAGATTATCACAAGAAGCTTTCTGTAACTGCTTGTTTTCAGAGTGTAGTCTGGGTGTGTTTTTGAATGAGAGCGGAGTGGAGTTGATAAGACCTTTAGAGGTAAGAGTCTTAGCTCCTGATCTGTTTTGTAAACAGAAGGGGGTGTGTGTGTGTGTGTGTGTGTGTGTGTGTGTGTGTGTGTGCACAAAGGAAGTAGAATTAATTATACTGTAAATTTCCATCAGGATGCCTCTCTTTGCAGAGCACTGAAGATAGTGTGAAAATGCATTCTCTTATTGCATAAATGTAACCGATAGTTTAAGTGATTTGTAGTTCTTGACAAATTGATCTGGGTGTAAATATTCTCTCAAGATCCTGGGCACAATAGAGAACTGTGATACTGTAGACTCAGGTAGTATCCCTGTATCCATAGAATGGTTTTATTCTAATGTGGGTTTTGGAAGTGAATTTTAATTAAGAGCTCTAGTAAAATTATCCGTTGCTAGATGTGAGATACTTGCTGCTTTGATATGCTGAGCTCTAGAATCCAGCTTGAGCTGATATATATTCAAATTCCAATTTAATGCGAATCTCAATCTTAGATGTTGCATTTAAGAAACTTTCTGTTGGATGATTTCTGATGAACTTTAGAAAGGAACTTTTTTATGCAACACAAGTAAACTTCAGATGTGATTGTAACATTTTTAACCTCCAGCTACTGTAGCAGATTAATAAATCCTTTTAATACTGATAGTCAGTAGTGATGTCAAATATTGGTTAATTAAATAGTCGATTAACCTCATGAATTCTTATCAGTTAGTCAACTATTCCATAGTCCCTGGGGACAGGGGCAGCAGCCAGTGCATTCTGGCCCACTCCTGAGGAGCCCCATGCCTCTGTATCCGAGGCAGCAGTGTGGGGTGCCAAGCAGGAGCTGGTCCTCGAAGACAGCCAGTTTATAAACCAACTCACCTTGCAGACTAGCTGCCTGTTGCCCCTCTGACAGAGGCAGCAGCACGGGGTGGCAGCATCCCCTGTCTGGGGGTGGGCAAGAGTGAGCTTCAGGACCCGGCATAAGCTGGAACTGAGCCAGGCTGCCTGCCTGTCTGACTCCTAATACGCTTTAAATGCAGAGCTGTAGCGGAGGTAGGACCCGGACCCAGATTGAGCGAGGACTGAGCTGGGCTGCTGGCCAGCCTGCTTTAAATAAAAAATTAACTAGCAAAGGGTGGAGGGGGGTGGGTGCGTGCGTGCGTGCGTGCGCGTGCAAAATGTGTGTAGTCTATAGCATTAACCTAAAAGCTTTTGCTTATCAGTTCATCTGTTAATTGACTGCACTATAACATCCCTAATAGAAAGTTTCACCTCTGTTGTGCATTTCGTTGAATTTAAATGCAGGAAGTGATCAGAGTGACTTATTTCACACTTAATTTAACTCGTGGTGGAGTTTTTAATGTAGTATTAAGATGATCAATTTCTGAGAGAAAGCTGGGGGGGAAGAGTATGGCAACTTTCAAAATGGGGTCTTGCCCAATAAACATTACTGAAGCAAAACTATTATCTCCAGCTTACGTGAGTCATGTGTTTGACCTTTGACTTAATAGCTGATGGAGTGCATGGCATGTAGCTAAGGTGTGGCATGTGGACTCTAGGAAATGGAGGGTAAATGTAACTCCTAACTCTGGTGGAAAAATGCTTTTCTTTTTTAAAAATTCAGCACTTTCATAATTATAACCAAGAAACTTGATCGATCTTTTCATGTCTAAGTGCTGTCTTCTCAGCAAGGTGAAATCTCACTATACTGCATATGGTACACTGCAAGATGCATCAGTTTGTGTGGGCTACTGCAGAGGTGGGCTTCAGAGTGGAATCAGATGTGTATAGGCAGAAAGGAGAACTTTAAGTTCTGTTGCAGGATGAATTGATTTTAAATTGCTTTGATTTAAATCCACAATCAGGAAAACTTGTTTTAAATCCTCAGTTTTAATTGCACTTTGTATTGATACTTTTTAGCTCTCTTCCTAAAGAAAGATTGTCACATTTGTTGGTAACCATTAAAATGTTTATTTGCTACTACTAAATATAGGATTTAAACTAAAGTTTTGGTGCTTTTTGCTATCCAGGTGGATACACTCCACTTATACGCATTTATTAACACAATTATAGAGCTTAATTGAATTCATGTTCCTTTTACTTTTTTATTATCTTAGAACAAATGGTGCATTTCTATACTAGATGAATTTTTTACTTTTGGCTTGCATCAAGCTCTGTTTAGATGGAAATTCAAATTCAGTTAAAATCCACAAAACAGTATTTACATTTTTTAAAATAAAACTGTTAAATATGCGGGCTGCATCAGAACAGAGTTCCAGTAAGTTTATCAAAGTTTGTTCTGCATTTTAATATCAATTCATTATAGGAAGTCTTGTATCTAGTTGGTGAATTGAACTGATTGATTGTTTCTGGTCACTAAATCCTTCAAGATCTTTAGAACTAGTAATCTCATCTTATTTCAGCTAGTTTTCATGGACTGGAAGAGGACAAGACGCTTTTTCAGCTCTCAGTGGTTTCTTAACTTTGAATGAACTAGTCATTACAGTGAACTATTTGAAAACATTGGTATGAAAAAAATACTCTTTATGAACCTGCAAAAGAGGCTACTACTGTCAAAAGCTGGTTTGGTACTCGAGCAAACTCTGATTCCAGTTGCTTCCACCTGTTTGGAGGTTTGATGTTCTTCAAAATTTGGAAGCAAACGTACTGATCAGTATTTTCTTTTAATGTAAATGAGTTAATAGCTTGTAGGCTGAAGCCTAAACATCGGAGTCCTAATTTCAAAAAAGCTTGAAAATTTTTATATTTAAAAAAACCAACAAAAACAACCAACCAAACCCTTTAGTTTCAGATAAACAAACATTTTACATAGTTATCATGCCTTTGAAAAAGCGGCCACTAAATTTCCTTAAAATGACTTCTGACTTTAACAATACAAGACTTATACTTTCAAAGATTCTGCTTAACTTCCTCTTGTTTTTGTTTTAATTCATATTTAGTTAAGTCTTGGAAAAACATGGAGGTTGTCCTCACTCAGAATATCCTCAATTCACCTTTCAAATAAGCAGAAGAGAGAGTGCTTCCTTCCTTTCATGTTTGAATGACTCTTTTTTCCTCTCCTTTAATTTAAAAAAAAAAAAAAGTTGGCTGTTCCGGACTCTGATCCAACTTTGTAGAACGTGTCCTTGCAAGTACCATTCAGAAATGTAGAAAATGGTGTGCAGAAGGAAAGCAGGAGGGAGAAACAAAAAGCTGTTTATATGGTGACACAATTTGTTAATTTTGAACATGGAGTACTTTTAGTTGACCTAGCACAACTGCTGAAATGTGCTTTTGTTGTAGCTGATTTTTAGTGAGGCTCATTGGACCTTTAGACTAAGGCTAGTAAGTCAAATATTCTATATATGTATTGCTTTTCATAAGTAAGACAGCATCTTGTTTGCCAGTTTTGTACCTGAAGTTATCTAAGATTAGAGAAATAATGTGATTTCTTCCCCCCCCCCCTTTTCTCAGCATTGTGAAAATAATTGTGGGTTGAGCAGCTTTAGTGAAGGCAACTGGGGAGGCTTTCATATTTCATGTCCATCATCTTAATACATGAAAAGGTAAAGGTTTTTCCACACTAGGCACTCATGATCTCAATCCTACCAAGGATTCTGAGAGAGGCTTGGGCTTCAGTCTACATGTTGACATTGGATGACCTTTGAGTTACCTAATTTTTCATATTCTTCTGGTTTTAGATGTCAGATTTTTTGCAAGCTAACAGCTCCATAAAATCTCTACAGAGCTACTCAGTAACAGGTTGTATTCTTTTTCAAGTGCTTCCTCACATCTATCCCAAGCTAGGGGTGTGTGCACTAAGGATGTTCAGTATCAGTTAATTTACTAGTCAAGTAGTCGATGGAATTTCCATCGACTACTCGACAAGTCGATAGGCACTTCCGCATTCCTCCTTTGAAATATACAGGAGCCTCGGTGTTTCAAAGCGGCAGCACCGCACAGCTGATCCTGGGCTCAGTTGTGCAGCACTGCCACTTTCAAGTGCCCTTTCTTTCCTCCCCCTTGCTGCCTCTATCAGATGGAGGCAGCAAGGGGGGAGGGGGATCGACAAATTGACTATCTGATAAGCATTTGCTTATCCTTTACATCCTTAGTGTGCACTGCATGTACAGTTGCTGGAGATTTTCCCCTCAGTGGTATCAGTACAGGCCTGCCGACAGGAGGGGAAAAAAAGGTCCGTTGCCCCAAGGCCTGGTGATTCAGAAGGGCTTAGGGCTCCCAGCTGCTACTATTGCAGCTGCCAGTGTCACGGGCCATTTAAATCATAGCCTTAGTGCTGCACTGGCTTTGGCTGGGGGGAGAAGGGGGGAAGGGAGGAGCGTGGCACACTCTGGGCAGCGTTTCCCCCCAGCCCCACCCTTTCTGGGACTGGAGAACTACCCTCTTCTTCCCCCCCCCCACACCTTGCCGAGAGGGCCTGCAAGCCTGTCAGCTCCCCCCGTATCTGTAGGACCGGCCGTAGAGCCCTCTGAAGTTGTATGAGTATGTGCTGGTGTAAGGGAAGCCACTGGTTTCACACACACTGTTTGTTCTGATTGCCCATAACAGTTGCCTGGAAAATGCTTCCTATCCCTGCAAGGCTCTTGTATTTTGTGTAGTTGGCCTATATATTTCTCAGTGCTGTAACTTTCAAACTGTGGGTCAGTACTGGGTGGTGGAATGTCAGGCACTGGGTCTTGTTGCTACAAGGTGATCAGGTGAGTAGTGGGGGTGCTAAGGCAGGCTACCTGTCTGTCCTGGTCCCTCAGGCTATGCTGCACCCTGGAAGCAGCAGACAGCAGAGTGGTGGGCGGGAGGGGGAGACTGCGCACGGGGCTTTGTGCACTGCCCCTGCCTCAAGCACCCCCATTGGCTGGGGATGTGCTGCTGGCTGCTTCTGGGGCACAGCATGTGATGTCAGGAGAGGCAGGAAGTTTGTCTTAGCACCTGCACTGCTGACCAGGAGCCGCTCAAGGTTAAGCCCCTCCTACGCAGCCTGGACCCCCCCCCCCCCCCCCCCCCCCCCCCCTTCCTACACCCAAAAGTCTCAGCCCCACCCTAGAGCCCACACTGTAGTCAAATTATGTTGGGTCATGGGCATCAACAATTTTCTTCAACTGGCTCAGGAGAAACAAGTGAGCAGAGCACTTCAGCTTCCATTCCACGTGCTTCCCAGCACACTCTTGTACCGTGTGCCAAAAGAGGGTGAGCTCTGGTGCCAAAAAGGGACAAGTAAGGAGTGACGAGCATGGTAAGGCCATTCATTCTCCCCAGAGCCACTCTTGGCTTTGGGTAGGGATGTTAAAATGTGTGTGTCTGGAAACCGCTGAAAATATCTGTATCAGAAGCAGCATTGCGGGGTGAGGGGAGGAAGGCAAGAGCCGGTGCTCACAAGGCCTTTATAAGCCTGTTCAAACACTGCGAACAGTGGCTCCTGTGGAGCTGCCTGCTCCCTCTCCTGTGCTGCTGCAGGGGGATTGGGTGTGTAGCAGAGGCAGCAGCCTGGGGAGGCAGGCGGCTCCCTGGGAGCTGGTGCTCGGGGGGAGCCTGCTTAAAAGCTGGCTCCTCTCAAGCACGGTCTCTTGTGATTCAGAGGCAGTAGCATGGGGCCTGAGAAGGATGGCTGCAAACTTGGGGTGGAAGCTAAAGGAGTCTGTGCACATCCTAAATGTTGTCCTAGCTGTGACTGTTATCCTCCTGAGTGGCCCTACTTCTGAGTGAGTCAGTGTTGAAAACTGTCAGGGTACTATGGCAGATGACTTCGTCTCTGTCCATGACCTCAAAAAGGGCAGAAAAGTACGATCTCTTAGTGGGTTTGATTCTTTGCTCTCTCCCACACCCCTCCTTCCACTGGGTTCCTTACTGACATGGGTGGCGATTGAGTGGGACAGATGGGGCAATGAAGTGCTATCTCCAAGAATGGAGGCCCAGAAATTGAAGCTGTTTGGGTGCAAGGTTTATTTGATGGACAGCTCCTAGTTACATATCTCAACCAACAGACTCCATTGGGGAGATACAGTCTTAGCCTTTGGGACCCAGTGGCCAAATGTAAGGCCTCCCTGCTGAAGGAATTGAGGTGGGGGTTCACCGCCACAAAGGCAAGGTACTGGCCAGGACCTTCCTACAGACAGCTCTGGATGCGGATAATTCAAATAGCCTCACTGTAGTGTGGGCAGTCACCATGGGGAGTTGTTTGTAGCTTCAGGCATTGGACCTCCCTCATTAATTGCAGCAGTCTGTCCAGGCCTCCCCTTTAAGGGGACAGATGGACACCAGGCTTTATGACCTCCAAGGACTTGAGGGCTACACTTTGCTCCTTGGGTCTTTACATACCTCTTGTCTCTAGGAAGATTTTACACCCCAGCAGCACCTCAGGTCTATCCCCCATTTGTTTTTGGTCCCCTTGTAACCCTACAGGCCCAGTGTGGTCATGTATAACATTGGACTCTGGGTACTCAGTACTACAACATTTTAGTTACACCCTTTGAGAAGTGTGGTGGCTTTGTGGACAAGCTAAGCCAGGGTGTTCTTGGGATAAAGGCAATTTGGAGAAAATTGTGAAGATGGTCTTGGGGATAAATGACAAATGGAACACTGAAGTTCTGGTTGACAGAGGAGAGTGGTTATGGTAACTCGATGGGTTCAGGAAAGGACAGTAGCCTTGAGTACAGAGTTGGCAATTTCTAGTTTAGAACAAGGTGCTGATAAGTATTGGCTTAAACCTGGTTTAAACCAGGAAACTGGCAGAAACATAATTGAATCAGTGTCCAACAACTACACTTCAGACTCTGGATACAGTAGACTTCCGATAATCCGGAACCTATAAGACTTAGGTGGTGCCGCATTATCAAATATGCCGGACTATCAAGAGGTACTATAAGCAGGTTATATTTGTGTGTGTGTGTGTGTGTGTGTGTGTGTGTGTGTGTGTGTGTGTGTGTGTATATATATATACACACACACTTTATACATTATATACTGTATATAAAGTGTTCTTAACCCTTTTTATTGTACATACTGTATTCCGTATACTGTAATGTTTTAGTTTTTTTTAAGCCTTTTTTACCCTTTTTGCTCAGTTCAGCTGCTGCCGCTGTTACCTTGTGACTCATTTTTTGCTGAAGCTCACTCACTAGGCTCTTGCCATTTTGATGCTGGACTATCAGGAGTGCCGGACTATTGGAGTTTTACTGTACATATTTAGAACTAAGGAATTGATTTAGTAGATAAACTGAGTCTAAATTGGTCGTCTGCTGTAGACAGGACCACTGACAGCTGGGGGAAGGGAGGAAAAGGGTAACTGCCCCATAGCGACAGAGATTCATAGGGGCTGCTGTGGCCGTGGCTGGAGCACCAGGCTCTTTAAAACAATGGGGTGTGTGTGGTGCTTTTTGGCTGCCTGTTGCTGAAACAGGCATCTCCCATTGGCCAGTTTCTGGCCAAAAACCAGTCAATGGGATTGTGCTGGGGGTGAGAGTAGCTCCTAAAGTCTCTCCCTTCTAGAGACTCAGCCTGCTTGGGGCTCCCCACTGTATCTGTGGGCCAGATCTAGTGGCTTGCCGGACCAAATCTGACCCAGGGGCCATATTTTGTCAAGGCCTGGTTTAGAGATTGCCATTGAAATGGTGTGAGCAAATGAAGTTGGCCAAAGATGGTGTGGAGAGAGTAGAGGGTGTTGGATGGATGGCCACAGAAAATGGGAGAGGGGACAGAAGAATCGCTAACAGATGTAAGGAGAGAACTGTATGGGATAACTTAAACCAGATAAAGACAATAGGCCAAGCAACAGAGTTCTGTGTATATGAGATGTCAATCTTTAATTAGTGCTGATTAAGGCTGCTGTTTTGTGTTGATGTTAAAAAGGAAACTGTTAGCTTCAAGAAGTTGCAAATCCAACTTTAAAGAACTTTTATCTTTACAGATTAATTGTGGCTACGTTCCTGTTTTTCTTAGTATTCCCCTGAAAATGAGAGGTCTGCTGTAAGTAATTTTCCCACATAATCTTTTAAAGCCAAAGCTTTTAAGATGTTACAGTAATTCTGCATAAAATATTTTCCTCGTTAGTTTTTTCGACGACATTCAGTTGAAAGTGTAGCTAGATGCCCTCCTGTAAATCTGCTTACAGCTATAATATATAATGAATGTGTTCTTCATTTTACTACTTGCTAAATATAAACAGATATTAGGAAATTAGTTCAGCAAGACAGCCATGTTTCAAAGAGGGGACTTGGTCATGGTTGCCCTCCATCTCAATACAAGGGGAACCAATCATTTTTGGGGATGAGCTAGCTAGAGTACTTAGGAAGGGTGTAAAACTAATAACAAATGGTGTGTTGAGAACAAAATTAATAATGAAAAAAGGACATGAAGAGAAGACATTCTGTAGTTGTCTGTATGGTAATGCTAAGAGCTTGAGTAACAAACAAAAGAAATTACTCATTTATGAACATAAATTCAGGAACGCCACCTATATTGAAACTGGTAGGATGACTTGCATAATTGGAACATTGAAATTGATGGTTATAATCCACTTAAGAAGTGAGTGGGCAAAAAGGGGAGGAGGTGTGGCACTTTATCAGAAATCACTATCAATTTCTGAGTCACTGACAGTTGGCAACAATGATCCTGAAAGCTTAAAGTGGGAGAACTTGCTATATTCATCATTGGTCCTTAATCCTATAAATACCCTTAGAAAAAACTGAGGCAATATGTCTGTTTTCTTAGGTTTTTTTTACTTGTACTCTCAGTTGTAAGCCATGTTGTGTAGGGCAGCTTAATACAGTTTTCATTATAGTATACTGAATCCTTTTTTTCCTTCTGAGGAATGAGGAGATGTCAAGGGCACATGAGTCAGTGAGAGAGTAACTTTAGAGCAAGGCCACTCAACCCGTGGCCAATTTGTTTGGCCCATGGTGCGGCTTGGGGTTACACAGGGCTCAACAAGTGGCCCGTGGTTGGGATCCTTTGAACATGGCCTCCACTGGGAACATACTCCACAATGGCAAGTGACTATAATGGTCTTCTGTTGATATGCGTTTCAGTAGTTAAATTCCTGGACTGTCATTGCTCCTCAAAAGTGCTGTCATATGGGTAGAAATCGGGTAAATATTGTAGTTTATTAAGATCAGCAGAACTGAGTTAAATGGGGCCTGCCTATTGTGTACTCTTGCCTTAATCTTTGTATTTATGTTTATTAGTTTGAAAGACGCTGTTTGCATATATTTGCATGTAAATAAAACCACACTTAAGTTTTGGCCCTCAGCATGTGCTGTTGAGTATCATTGTGGCCCCTGGGGCTTCCATAGTTGAGTAGGCCTACTTGAGAGCATTGAAGAGAATTGTGAGCATGCAGCACTTGAACTCTCAGGTTTGTTATTTTTATGTTGGATACAGTAATTAAACATTCATAAAATGGGATTGAACTAAAACTGAATATGAAACAAATATCTAAAACTTAATATGGCTGGCAACATGCATAGCAGAACATTCTAAGCCAGTCGTATTCAAACCTTAGTGGTGCAGGAGCCAAATGATCAGCATTACCCAAGACAGCCACAGTAGTGTGAATTCATTGTTTTGTTTACTGTTGTTATAGACCAGTCTCACAGCAAAATGACTGCATCTTATTTTATCAACTACAAGTGGTTAATAATAGAGTATAAGCATGCTGATTGGTTAATAACTTAAATTGGTTAATTAAGTCTCAGTGCTTTAATATCCTGTCATGCAAAGAGCTGCAGGAGATCCATTCAAGAGCCACTTGCAGTTCACAGGCCTCAGTCTGAGTGTCCCTGTTCTAAAACTTTGGGACCAAGTAGGAAAATGCTCTTGGTCACTGACTTCCTCTTTTGATTTAAAAAGGAAATCTTATGATCTGAGACCAAGAACTGAACACAATCTTTCTAAAAAGGTATTAAATGTAAAGTCCTAAGGAAAAAGTAGTTGGCAGGGATATTAGCCCATCTGGAGATACGTGGGGACTTGTCAGGTGTAATCACTCTGAAGTTCTACTGCAGGGCTTTAGTTTGGTTTGTAGCAGGATTCCAAAGTAATGAGACAGCATTTTTGCAAATGCAAACTTAAGGTATAAAATACTCTGGGACTCTATAGGTTTTATGGAAGTGCTTTTTGCCTTAAGACAAGCCTTTTCACCCTGTAGTAGGATTCCAATGATCTTAATAAATGCTCAGATAAAGTAATTCATATACAAGATGGCTGGGTGTCTGGCTGTATACTGATCAGCATTATATTCTAATCTTTTGGCTTTCACAAAGTGTCTTTTTAGCTGATGCTCTGTGCAAGTTGCTTTAATTACTCTAACAGGACCCTTTTTTAAATTGATGTGGGATCTCAAACTTTCTTTACACTCAGGAGCTAGCACCATGTAAATACATCAGTTCAAGAAATCCCAGGGTCAGATGAGATTGAAGGCTTTTCTTCTTTCTTTTCTTTAAAATGTTTGAGGTTTTTAAATGCCCATATTTCAGCTTTGTGAGAATGCTTATACACTTATTGGGTTAGTGGTGAACATAATTGATTCACCTTTTCACTGTGCAGCACAGAACTTAATTATGGTAGGAACGTACTGTCTCTGGAGATGGAAGCTTGAGTGGTTATATGAGATCCTGGCCTTTGTCCAGCAAATGATGCCACAGCCTCTCTTGCATCTATGCTTAAAATCTGGTATTAAAGTACTTTTTTTTTTTTTTTTAAGCACACAAAATCAACAAATTTTTTTTAGCTGTGCTTGTAGCGACACGATATAATTTAACATGTGAGATAGCATGCCTTTTGTTGTAACAATACCTTTTCAAGCTGCTCTATTACCTTGCGTTGGTGGGTGGAGGGGCGTGTAAACTGTTTATGATAATTCTCACACATAGTCCATCTGCTGAAATCCTTGCTACTGCCAGTTTCTTGACTATATATAGAGAGCTTTGTTAATCTCATTTTTCTGTGGCATTTGCTCATGGCACTCCTTCACCAGGAAGACACTGTGCCATGAGCTCCAATTCTCAGTCCTTTCACAGAGTGCCACACCTGTCTGTGTCGCTCAACCTCTCATCTGTGTTTCTCCTTCTCCACTGGGAACCAGATTAGATTTTGGAATTCCTGAAGTCAGGAATTTGACACATTTCAGAGCAGCATATAGTCCATTGAAACAAAACACCTGGAATGGTTCTGAGCTGCATACTTGAAACCATTAACTTTCTTTGTCTGTGGCTATTATTGGTCTGCCATCCCAAATGCAAAACCAGTGTCTCGAACTAGCTTTAAGACTGCAGAGGCCTAAAACTATGCCCTCAATCCATTATGAGAAAAATAGGCCAAAGGTATTGGACGGGGGCGGGCAGGGAATCCTGCTGTAATTTGTGTGGAGTGAGGATTTCTGATTTGTCATGTTTAGACACTTCCAGACTATAAGCAGGCCTTATCCAGTATTCCTCTAACGGTCCTTTTGGCTGGGATGTGGCTTTTGGGTTCTGTAGAAACGAGTGGCCCTCATCTCTTTGTGCACTTACAGAAAGCTACTGAAAGATGTCACGGGGTTGTTTTTCCTCAGACTTTCTTGATCCCTGCCTAGTTTCTTGTTGGACATTGCCCTTCTGACACCCCTCCCTACACCAGGGATGGGCCACTCCAAGAATTTGGAAAGTGGTCAAGGGCCACACTCGTCCATGATCTTAATGGATGAGGTCCAGGGTCTGGGATGGAGGTTGGGTACAGAAGGGAGCTTGGGGTAAGGGAGGGAGTTTGGGTGAAGGAGGCAGTTGTGACCTGGGGCACTGGACTGGGGTTGGACTGTGATCTATGGCAGGGAATTGGTGTACAGGAGTGGGTGCAGGGATTTGTTGTGAGCTAGGACAGGAAGGGACTGGGATCTGGGGCAGGGGATTGAGATGCCATGTCTGTGAGGGCATATGGGTACAGGAGGAGGGCAGAAGACTTGGGTATGTGGTGTAGGAGGCATAGAGTTGGGGAAGGGAGGGACTAGTGTGTGAGAGGCAAAATCTGGCCAGGAGACTTATGAGCTAGCAGCTTTTCCTGAATTTGCCTGCACCACCCATGCACAGGCTGCAGCCATGTGCTCTGGGCTCTTTGTGCTTCATGTCTGCCTGTTATTGAAAAAGGCAGCTCCCATTGGCTAGTTTCTGGCCAGAAACCGATCAGTGGGATTGTGCTGGGGGTAGAAGCAGCTCCTAAAGCTTTCCCCTTCCCCTCCGGACTCTTTTTTTAAAGAAAAACTACCCTACAGCCGCACTTCTGAGTGCTGTGCATGTGGGGTGAGGCAAGTAGGGAGCCTGCCTGGGGCTCCCTGCAGCATTCGTGGGCTGGATCCGGTGGCTTGGCCCAGGCCTCCCCTGCGCTCACTAGAGGAACTTTTCTCTTCCTCTCTGCTGCTTGGGGACCCTCTGTTCCCCTTCTCCCAAATTTAAAAAAAATCAAAACACACCTACGAAGTCTCCTTGAATATGAGAGAAACTAAAGTCCTGTTATGAGTCTCAGAAAGGTGTCTCTCAACCTCTCCCAACCCCTTTCAGAAGTCTGATTTGTTTTGCATATCCACATATTTCTCCTTGCTCATAAAATCAGCCATAAAGTGTCACAGCATGCTATTACTGGGGAAAAGTCTCAATTTCTCATTTTTACCATAGTTAATCAATTGGAATATAAATATTGAACTTGCATTTCAGTGTGCAATCTATTGAGCAGTATAAATAAGTCGTCATATGAAACTTAGTTTGTATGGACTTTGCTTGTGCTTTTCTCTGTAGCCTTTTTAAAACTAGGCAAATATCTAGATGAGCTGATGCGCTCCCTGGAAGACCTCAGTGTACCCCTGATTGAGAAATCACTGTCATAGAATACCTGATAATACTTTTGGAAGAGCTCTAGGAGACAACTAAGTCTTGCTGGCCTAGTCAGTCTCTTAATGTGGGGAGAAAACAGAAAACAAAATTGATGCTTGAGCTGAGTAAACTTCAGAAAATCAGGGATTTAACCGTTCTCAGTTGTGCATTCCCTATTTTTTCCTTAGTCTTCGAACCCTAGTTACCTATGACAAGATTTTACTTTATGTGCAAAAACTTCATGACACTGCGACAATTGGAAGCTTTTTAAGGATTCTTGTGTAGCTTCCAAGGAGAGTGGTGGCTTTTCATCTTTGGATTTCTTGGTTCTCTTTCTGTGTCAGGAAAAATAAGGCTGAAATCTTAATACTTTAGACTTTTCTCCTTCAGGTTCAGTAAAACACACAGTCTTAGTTGTTTCTGTTCTCTATTTTCCTGTATATTGGCAGCTTCTTTCATTTTGTTCTAGTGACGTGACTGATGGTACAATTTGGAGTGTCATTAGCATCTAGGCTTTCTGACAAACTGGTGGTGATTCTGATTTCCAGATGGGAAAAATCAGGAGAGCACAGTATGCTACATAGTTTGAGCATCTGAGAGTAGACTTCAAAAGTTATTAGGGCAGAATAGCTCTCCCAGAGGACTGATTTCATAACGGAAGAATTTTCCTCCACTGTGTTACCCAATTTCACCAATCTGTGGTCTTCTGAAGTTTTCAAATCATTAAGATGATAGTTTGCACAGATTGTGTAGTAAGTCTCAGCTTCTCCTGTGCATACCCAGTCCTGAAGTCACAGTAATGTGAAGCATGTATAAGATGCTATTGGCTTTGAGCCTGTAATGGAAACATGGAGGTCATGGACTTCTAACTGTATATCACCACAAACAGCTTTTGTGGTTGGGAGCACAATTGGAGACTCATCTACTTTGAGGCATCTTAGTCCATAATAAATCTTTTGTAGTGGCAGGCAGTTTAGAGAATATCTTCAGAGCCAAAGAATTAGAATTTGGACACTGACCAAACAAAATAGTTACAGCTCTGTGTAAGTATAAACTGGTGAAGACTTGTCAGAAGGGAGCGCCCATTAGAAAAACTTGCAGAATCCTATTCTAACTGAAAAACGCAAATACAAAAGAATATTCTGAAGGTTGTAGTGCATGACCCTTTACCATGGGTTTGTGATGAGGAAATTTGACAGAAGTAATTCATGTTAGTGACATTACAGAAAAGTATTTTTTACTTGTGTCTGAGCTGAAATTTTGAGACCTGAAGCAGCATTTAACAATGTGTTCTTTTAATTAGTAAAGCTTTCTTTTAGTTTGCTTCATTGCATCGCTGGTGTATGGGAAGGGCAATGATTTGTTTGTGTGCACTTCACTGATTTTTGTGGGCTAAATTTTCATACCTGCATGCTCAAAGTGACTCCTTTATTTGTGAACCTGTGTTGTGCATGCATTTGTAACTGCATGCACAATTATTTTATGTGCTCATTTAAATGCACGCACTTCTGAAAACCATAATCTTGCGTCTCCATAGAAGTGAGTCCAAAGGGCATTTTGTGCTTTTATATGGCAGGTGAGATTTCTATGGCCATAGTCTGTCTTGGTTTATATTTATTTGTTCAGTAGCGTATGACATGAAACAAACTTTTCCAGTCATGAAGCCACCCCACCCCTATTAACAGAATGCTTGTGTTCCCACCTCCATTACTGCACAGCCAGGGATTCCTCATCAATGAAACGTGGAACTGAATGTGGAGCTGGGGGAGGAACCTGGACTAGAAGCTGGGGCTAGAGGGGGTGGGGTCAGAGCTAGACTCAGGGCAGAGTGGGGCAGGAAGCGTAGTGCTCCCTCTCTACTCCCCAGGATAGCTGCCCAGACTCTGCTACATGCTCCTCTGAAAGTTCTTCTGCATTTCCCTGTCAGCAATGCATCCCCACAATTTGGGGACCACTGGTACAAGTCAGTTGAACATACCCAGAAGCCATTTTCTAGAGAAGTTCTTACACGTTTTTGTAACAAAAGCATGAGCAACTTGAAACACTCATCAATTAAGTGAAACACTCATCAATTAATGTTCGAGGTTTTTAAAATCTGTGAGAGGCGACTAAGACTGAGGGGCCTATTGATGCTGTCGTGAGTCTGTTGTAAAATCTCATTACTATTTGTGAAGTGTTTTGAAAACTGAAGGACGTTAAGCTTAATGAAGAAAGGGAAGGCAGCCAGGGAAGGCAGCCAGTGGATATGGGGTCCCCCCAGAATTTCTTCATTTAGATCCAGCAAAGCCGATCAAAACTATACACCAAAACCATGGACTCCAGAGGTATTCCAAAAGTCTGGCAGGAGGCAGTAGTCATTGCCATGCTCTTTGGGCAAGTGACCAACGATCCAGGAAGTTAGAGGCTACTATCATTGCTATGCACTATCTACAAACTCCCGGTATGTATCATTTTCTGGACCATGAGTCCTCTTGTTCAGTGAATAGTTTTCCCCATAGAACAGGTGAGATTCTGGCCTAAATGCAATTATTGCAACCAAGTTTTGGTCACTGCAATGCCCATGACATTTCCCTGATTCCAGAGGAAATTGATTGTTGCAGTCTTTGTAGACCTGTCATTGGCCTGTCATACAGTCAGCATCAAAGGCCTAATGCTGAAGCTTATAGAGGTCTTCAGCGCTGCAAAATGCGAGCCTGCTGTGGACCCTGCTGAGTAGTAGGCAGTGGTCAACAAAGTTCAACGGTTCCTCAATAGTAGAGTGCCACAAGGCTCAGTACTCGCACTGATGCTTTTCAACGTTTACACGAGCGACATGCTCCCAACAGAGAGACACAACTTTGTATATGAGGATAACCTTGTTTTTGGCAGCCCAAGAAGCCAGTCAGTGACGTTGAGTCCACTCGGAACAGGTAACTAAACACCCTGGAGGAATATTTCCAGCAATGGAGGCTCAAGTCAAATCGCCACAATACAATCCCTGCATTCCATCCTCATAACAGGAATGCTAAGTGCAATGACCTTCTGGGGCAACACTGAAACATGACCCACTCTTACCTCTCTGGATTTCATGCTTAACTTCCACAGGTATGTAGCTTTCTAAAGAAAGTAGCTGCCAAGACAAAGACTGGCATCAGTCTGGTTCAGAAACTGGCAAGCACAAGCTGGGAAGTCTCAGCATCAATGTTATGGACATCGTTGATGGCCCTTGTGTCCTTCGTAGCCGAGTACTGTGCACCAGGGTGGACCAGATGGAACTAATACAACTTCCATAAACTTACTCCCAGGGGATTAAACTGGAAGCTTTGGGTATAATCCGATAGTCAAACCACTTTAAACTTTTAAGAACTGTATTTCCAGTCCTTTCTCATGACAGTCTCAGTCTGTAGATTCTATTTGCAACACTTTTGGATAAAAGCTAGATTGTAGCACACTGTTCGTGCTGTGCTTTTTCGTATGAATGTTGTCTTAGTAGTTGAGGTAAACAGGACATTTGAGTCCTTAGAATTAAGTCATTTTCTTCCTCTCCCTTCACTCTTATTGCTTTTCTTTAATCTCGTGTTTAGAACAACTATCTTCCAGTTTTCAAGAACAATGAAAGCAACTTATGAGTCTTGGTGCATTTCACTCATCTTTTTGTATAAGAGGAAATACGGAAACTGGAATAAAATCCTATTAGTTTACATAACAGAGACCTGGATACAGTGGTTTCCTGGGTTGGTTGGTCTACTTGAGTACCCATACAATAATTTGGTAATTCAGGGCACCTGTCAAAAAGCTGCTCTTTCTGATGCTTCTGTAAAGACTATAGTAGAACATGTGGTGCTGGGTCACTTATTTAACCACCTGCTGTAACATCAGAGAAATGGAAAAGCAAGCAGTTTGTATTTTTTATCCCATTTGCAGTTGATTAGCAAGTGTGTTCTGCCCACTGCTTTGCAGGTGGTGGTTTTTACTGTAGTGAGAGCTAGAGATGGCAAATATGAGGGCTTTTTTTTTTAAGAGAAATCTCATATTTGCCACCACTTTTCTTTCTGAATTTCTTTTTCTCCTATAGTTTACATGCATCCTGGTTTCAGCCCGAATCACTGAAAATTCTGAATAGAAGGCTGCAGTCATAAGTCTATCAGAATAATGAACTATGGTTAATATCAGGAGAGCCTGATCTTGCAAGAATTCCACATTAGGTTAAGCTAAGGCATTCCACTTTTGGGCTGCTTATCTGAAACTGAACACCTGGATCTTAATCCGTCACTGTTTACTCAATAGTGCCATTGAACACCATGGCTAATAATTTATGGTGATTATTGCATTGTCTTCAAGACAATAAAACATTTATTTTAATAGGATTCTGAAGTCAGGAAGGATAGGCAGTGAAGTTTGAAATGCATATTTTTAGCACTTCCTGTTAGCTTCCATATTCTAGCTGTGAGATTTGCCGTCTCATTTTAGGGTATAAATTTCACTTTTAAAAATCCTATTATGTAATATTTTAAGGCATCTCTGTGCCTTTTAGACTAAATTAGGAATCTTTCACCTCACTCTTATAATATTTAAAAAAAGATGCTGTGTATTTAACAACTTTCCATGGCAACCAACCCAACTTCCTGAGACGACTGCATAGAGAACAGCAGGCTAAGTGTTGGGAGATTCCAAGACTAGCTGTTAGCCTGAACTGTTCCTTGCACTTTGATATCAAAGTTGGCAGGTTTGAGATTAACTGTGATGGTTCACAGCTGCAAAGGTCTTGCCCTAACTCCTGTGATCTTTGAGATTCTGTAGATAACCAAAGCATCCCGTTACTGTTGGAGAATCTTGGATTGAGGGTATGTTTGAGGTAAATTGGGATTAAGCCATTTAAGGTGCTTGCCTGAATCCTTCCCTTGCATCCTTCCATATTTCCTTTTGTGGAGCGCTTAAAACACATACAAGATGCCTCAGCAATCATGAGAGTATGTTGCATCTTCCAAAGTCCACGGTGACTTCTTTTCAAAGCAGACAAAGCGCTGATGGATGTAGTTGTGCTCTCATCTGAGAGGACTATGCACAATCCCTTGGACAGTCAAAGATGAAAATGAATTTCTGGTCACCACTGATAAGTCTAGGAGGGTCAGAACATTGAACTGCTTTGATACGTGGCTGCATGGTCTTACTAGAGCCAGCAATAAGTCTCCAGTTCTTCAAAATGGTTTCCCCTGCTTTCCAAGAAGTACGCCATTTAATGTTCATTGTGCCCAAGGTCAGTTGGTTAATCCCGGTCCTTGTCTATTTTAAACATTGATAGAGCAGGGAAAATTTTGTCTAGATCTACAGAAAAGATTTTGGGCTTAGAGTTACTACCATATTGATAACAGTGACTGTAATACACTATAGGCTGTGTTCTCCTCCTGCCTTCATATATGTTTAGGGATGACATGGTTAGACTTGCCACAGCTGACAGCCCTGAGCGAGGGAAGAGCATTTATTTGTTCAGCATCATTTTCTGTGACCTGCATGGAGCCACTTCAAGGCGCTTCCGTTCATCTGTCTCTTCCAGGTACTACAATTGGGTTAGTTTTTCATAATCAGTATTCAAAGACGGCTGATTAATCTAGTAGTATTACCATGGTGATCTGACCTCTACTCATTGCCCTAAGAGGAGAAACCACAAAATGTCCTGGCTCCTTCTCCTTTAGTCATAAGTCAGTTTTTTTTCTGCTTTAATTTCCTTCCATCCCATAAAATGATGCTCTTTTCACTTTGGATGAAGACGGATTGTGAAGTCAGGCTTTGTATCCTCTGCAGCAAGTAGCCCTGAGGGAGCAAAGAACAAACTTCATCTTGAAGGCTGACCTGACTATCTAGTGAGCCATAAAATCCTGAGAGCTGCTGTAGGCAGAACTGCTAGCACTATCTGTAGGTAAAGTTGCCTGATGTTTCCATTATAAGATTGTTTTTGGTTGCTTTATAATGTTGCCAATCTTTAACCATTTGGGTGGCAATTCTCCAAAATGGTGTATCTGCCTCAGGCTGAATTGTTCTGGAAAATTTCAGCAACAAAGCCATGCCATTTTCAAGAACAATATTGGGTAAAAACATGTGCTCATGTTTTAAACTCTGGTAACAGTTGTGTTTTGAAAAGCTCTAGAGAGGGAGTCTCCAATCTTTTTATCCCCAAGATGCCTCTTTTGATTCTAAGGACAACCCGCCCCTTCTCTGAGGCCCTTCCCCAAAGCCCCCCCCCTCCATCTCCATCCCCCATTGCTTGCTGTCCCCCACTCATTCATTTTCACAAGGCAGGGGATTAGGATGCAGGTGGAGGGTGAGCTGTGCAGGCTCCGGGAGGGAGTCTGGGTGCAGGAGGGTCTCCAGGCTGGAGTACTGGGATTCAAGAGGCAGTAGGAAGTGCTGGCTCTGTGAGGAGGGTTGGAGTATCTGGGTACAAGAGGCTTCGAATAGGGCTGGCACTTACTGCAGGTGGCTCCCAGTCGGCAGCGCAGTGGGGCGAAGGCAAACTTCCTTCCTGACCCCGCACCATGTTGCTCCCAGAAGAGGGATGCGTTCCTGGCCAATGGAAGCCACAGGGGAGGTGCTTGCAAGCACAAGCAGCATGCTGAGACCTCAGCAGCCCTCTTTCCACCCACCCATCCTCCCACCCGTGTGTGATTCTACTGGCCACTTCCAGGAATGATGTGGGGACAGGGCAGGCAGGGACTTGAGGCTGCCTCAGAGGCAGCCCTGCTACACCACCAGAAATTGCTATTCAATGGGAGTCCCCAGGACTGACCAGACAATTGTGATTGACTGGTTGGTGACCACTGTTCTAGTGCTTGGATCTCTGGGGCAGGGACTCGAAATTTGGCAGCAGGGCTGGCCTTTGTGTCAGAGAAGGAGTCTAGGCTGTTTCTGTGAAGAGCTACCAAAATCTGCTAAATTAAACTCTGAAAAATCAATTGGCATGTTCTCAGAGACCTGGTAGCTTGTTTGTTAAAATTCATGGAGGATTCCAGTGGTACTGAGCATGCTCCATCCCAGAACTGTGTGTTAGGGATTGCTGTGGAGCTGGGTACGGGAAGTGGAAGTGGCAAGATACGCTCCTGTGCTGCCAGAGCCTTTCAGGCTGTGTGCAGGAGTCAGGTTGACCTCCGAGGAATGGACAAGCTTCTCTGGCCTTTGACTGTAAAGATGATTTTTTAAAAAAAATCTCTTCTTATATGGAGTGTAAATGTAATGCTTACGTTTTTGTCGCCTGGTTCTGTATTGCCAAGCTTCTGAAAAGAATTAAAAAGCTCTTTGATTACTGGTAATCTTAGTTCTTCACCACACTTGCCTTCTGAGCATTGCTATAGCTTTTCCAATGCTACACTTAAAACGAGCCTTTTGTCATATGATCTTTGCAAGCACTGGTTAGGTGGTCCTGAATATAAAACGTTAAGAAATAAATAATAGGCAACAAGAAACTGCACCAAAGTGAAGGTTATAATATGGTTTTTGTTGAAAGGTGATATTAAATCCACATGCACACTTAGATCAGTTTAAAAATATGTGCCCCAGTTCAAGGACCAAAGGAGAATGCACTTGCACATCTGAGCTTGTTCAGGCTAGGCATTCTTGAGGTTGTTTAACAAGAAGCTTGTTTAAATTCACTAGCAAAGCAAAATGTCCATCTTAATCTTTCTGTCCTGCCCTTAGCCTAGCATAGAGGCCCACAGAATATTAT
The DNA here is from genome assembly GCA_030068395.1 of Apalone spinifera. Classification (NCBI taxonomy): domain Eukaryota; kingdom Metazoa; phylum Chordata; order Testudines; family Trionychidae; genus Apalone; species Apalone spinifera. Next base: position 108,658,435 of record CM057846.1, on the reverse strand, counting down.
TTTTTTGTTTGCATGTAGCGGGACCTCATTTGATTAACTTATACTGGTCCATTTTGGGATGGGAGGTGATATCTGTGCCATCAAATATATTTTATGTATAGATAATCCTTCCACAAATTATTGGTCTTACTAGAGCCATTTGATTCCATAAAAGTATGCCTTTCACACTCTATGGATCCTCCTAAAATGAAGATGAGTTTGACATCACTGATCATTGGGTGGTATGGTAGGTGACTCTGGTAATTACTGATCAGTTTTGGAGTTAAGTCTGGTTTGCTTACAACAACCAGCCATACACTTGCTTCTGGCTTCAGATAAAACTAATTTTTATCAAGATTTCTCAAACTACGCAATTTGTGAACCATCTTTCTTTTGGGTTGGAAATGCGTTGGGGTTGCTCCCAGGGTTCAGAATAGAGGCCATTTACTTTTCTCTATAAGAGCCCTTTAAGTCTCTCAATCAGACAGTGAGACTGTCTTGAACTTTCTAGGAAAGCTTCATTTACCTTGTCACCCCAAATCTTTCAAGACCTATTAAGCACCAAAGTGCAAAAGTGACTACTCAAATTCAAAAGCAAGGCCTTCTACCTGAAGAGCTGGCATAACTTTTTGAAGAAATAACAAAAGTTCAGGGTTGCTTATGATGTAGCAAGTAGCTTTAGTAGAGGTACCAACAGTGATCTGCCATCACTGGTGTTGTAGTTTCTTGTGTAACTTTTAACCACAGAATGAATGGATTACATTTAAGAGTGTAACCATTTTCTGTCACTTAAAAATGAGCAGAAAGATTATAGAGTGGTATTTGTTGGATAATTGTATAGTTTTTTACATAGCTATTATAACATTGAAATTGGAATATGGATGTCATGAGAGAAATTGAGTCAGAAAATCGATAGGTAAGAATATTTGTGAAAATCACTCTTTACTCTGACTCATTTTAATGTGGAAAAATCAGATTGGACTTTCCGTGAATTTTTTTTAATATATTAACAATGCTTCCAGTTCTGTAAGTGATTTTTTGAAAGTTACCAGCTATTAAAGTATCCCTATTTTTTGTCATAGAGATGTAGCCATGTTAGTCTGATCTTGCTGAAACAAAAGAAAGGACTACGCAGCACTTTAAAGACTAACAAGGTGGTTTACTAAGTGATGAGCTTTCGTGGGCCAGACCCACTTCCTCAAATCAAATTCTGGAAGAGA
>CM057846.1:108636359-108653729 GCA_030068395.1 Apalone spinifera | reverse complement strand
CTCCTCGCCGCTTTTGCAGATTCAGACTAACACGGCTACCCCTCTGATATATAACGTGCTTTCTTTAACAATCTTCTCACCTTTTCTTTCTTTTATTAATAAACCTTTAGAGTTTAGATTCTAAAGGATTGGTTCAGCATGCTCTTCTGGGTGTGAGATCTGAAGTATAAATTGGCCTGGGACTGCGGCAGGTCCTTTGGAACTGGGAGAACCTGTTTGGAGTCAGTGACACTGGTTTTATAACCTCTGACCTGTGGAAAGTGCACAGGTTGTGACATAGGTAAAGCTGGGGTTTCTAAGGGGTTTTGCTTAGGAGACTTCTTGCTGGGTAGGGTGGCAGCTAGAGTGAGCTATGTGATTGGTTTGGTGTTTTAAAGAAGGGGATCCCAGTTTTGGGCAGTAAGTAGCCCTGGTTCTAGATAGCTTGCCCTATCAGTGGTGTCGAGGACCAACCTGATATATTACAGTATGTCAGCGTTAGTCTTTGAAGACCTGCATCTGAGTTTCCAGTGGCAGACTCATTTCATGTGGTTCAAAAAAAAATCATCTGTTAATGCTGGAGGCCATAAAAGAAGGGCAGAATATTTGGAAATGAGCATCACCAAGCTGGAAATTGTGAAAACTAATGTAATTAGACATAAGGAACGTCTGAAAGGCTCTGTTGCATTTCAGGGGGTAGTTGGACTGGTGACTGGTAGGTACCCTTCTGTCTCGGCATCTGGGAGCTTTGCTGTTGCTAAGCTGTGTCAGCTCCCTGACATAATAGCAAATCAACCTAACTCTCAAACCTTTCAAAGAGACTCTGCCAGTCTAAATGTTGCCTGGCAGGTAACAATCTGTGAATCCCAGTTCAAGTTCCCCAGACATGTCTCCCTGCATTGTCCATTCCCTCTGGATGACACTCTGAAACTGAATCTTGCTGCCTCCAAAGGGACAGAGTACACAGAATCTGTTGGGTTAGCTGAAGACTCACACTTCATTTGCGTACGTAACATTGAGATGGTTTAAGACAAGAATAAGTTCACCAACAAGGGGGAGAGAATTAAATGATACTAAGCAGGGAAGAGAAACAAGCAAAACAAAATGAAACATGCATTCTGTTGACTAATACGTTCTCTTAGCAAGTTGCAGGCTTTGTCTAATCAGTTCTCGTCTTCACATCAGGTTATCAGCATTTCAGGCCAGAGTACTATACATAGGTAGAATCAAAGGGTGCTGTTTCCAAAATGATGTGTAACTGAAGTGGTTTTTTGTTCCAGATATATCACCCTAAATTCACACTCTGCCTCAAGCCATGAAAGATTCCTGGGGTGCAGACTTAATTCCCAGTGTGCTCACTAAGCTGCTGCATGCTAACTTCATCTACCATATATGCAAATGTACTTTCATTGTTCTCTGAAGAATGTCCCCTCTGGCCTTCCATCCGAGAAACAGATACGGACATTTTACATGTCCGGTACTTTCTGGGTGTGTGGGTTTTTTATGAAACTGGACAGGGGCCACAAATACCAGACTGTCCCGGCAAAAACCGGACACAGACCTTAAGTAGAGTAAGAAAGCAAATACTTATTTGCACCCAGGTATCTTCAAGAGAACAGAGTAATGCAATTATGAGATGCATTTTGGTGTGCCTTTTTAATTTAATCACTGTATGGGGTAGTCATGAAATGTTTCCTTTTGCAGACCAGTGACTTGCGTGATCAATGTAGTGCTGACGTGGCTGGATTAGCAGTTAGCTTCCCCTTTTCCCCTTCTTCTGTCATCTATAGCTGAAGTGACTTGAAACATTTGTCAGCAGAGACATTTATTGATGTGGTATGTCAGAGAAGCCCATAAAAATAAATTGGCAAAACCCATATCAAGGCCCCATTTCAAGGTCCTAAATCTGTCGGTAAAAATCCTCAGTGTTATATATGCATTGTCATGCCACTTGTATACAAAAAAGAATCTGGGTTGCCACTTAAAATATGCAAAAGTATGTTTTGGAAGGCAGGAAACTGAAGTGTATGTGCATTCTCACGCACATGCACCTGTAGCACCTCCCAGACTTGATAACATAATTTCAGCAATGAAATGTATGTTTACAGAAAAATGTTAATACAAAATTGGGTTGTTATCCAAAGATGAATTTAGCTTGTCTGAATTTTTTCACGTCCTTTTAGATTTTAGCTTCACTTGGATTAAAGGATCTATGGATTAGAGATGTTAAATATCGGTTAATTGAATAGTCAAGTCACCTCATGAATTCTTATCGGTTAGTTGACTCTTCTATAGTCCTGGGGGGGGGGGTGCCAAGTGGGAGCTAGTCTGCGATGGGAGTCAGTTTAAAAATCAGCTCCTCTTGCGGACCGGCTGCTTGTTGTGCAGGGTGGCAGAAGCCCCTATCTGAGGGGCGGGGGAGAGGGTCTGAGCTCCCGGACCGAGTATGATCCGGAACGGAGCAGGGCTGCCTGCCCGCCCAGCTCCTAATGCACTTGAAATGCAGAGCCACAGCGGAAGTAGGTCCCGGAGCTGACATGAGCCAGAAGTGATCTGGGCTGCTGGCCAGCCTACTAAAAAATTTACTGGGGGTGGTGGTGGGAGGGAAATGTGTGTAGTCTATAGCATTAACCTATAAGTTTTTGCGTATTAATTAATTGACTACACTATTAAATCCCTACTGTGGATATATTCATACAAAAAAGCACAAATAAATCCAGTATCTTAAAAAAAAAAAAATCTGTTATGAAGTAACTACTGAAACATCCAGGTTTATTTTCAAGACTTATATTTAAAAAAACTACATTTAGTAAAGATGATTAATATTGAAAAATCAAACATTCCAAAGTTAGTAAATACTGGAATTAAGGTTGTGTAACCTTAGTGTACACCAAGGGCTATGTATGTTACTATAGCTTTCAACTATATCACATACTGCTTTCCAACAGAGAACCTGCCTCAGTCAGGTTGGACAATAAATATTGTGTAAATGAATCAGAGCTGTCTAGTGAAGGAGATTGTTTGCAGGATCTCTGCCTCATTTGCTTTAGTAACTGAAAGATTTGTGGAGAACAGTGCCAGGACTTCAGGAAGAAAAAAAAGGACTGTATTGAAGTTAAGGCAGATGGATATCACTGGAAAACCATTCTCTGCCTGGCCATGCCACAGTCTTCCCATGTGATGCTGACCAAGTCAAAGCAACTTGGTAATAGCCACTAATGATTGGATTTCTCAGTGGCCACTGCGAGACAACTAGAGACTGGTAAGTGCGTAAATGCTGAAGTCATTGGGAACCGTAGCAGCTCAGCACCATTTTTGTAATGTTTGGAGGAATGTTGGGAATCAGGAAATCATGGGTTCTAAGATTTATTCTGATCATCCAGTTAGCACATCCATATGACTCACATCATAGTACAGTACTTCCCCAAAATAATTCCTAGAGTGTGAGGAGGAAAATAATCCAATCTTGATCTTAAAAATCAAAAGTGATGGGTGTTCCACTGCAACTCTTGGAAGATTAACAAATTTACAACGTATTTCCAGTCTGAATTTGTCTAGCTTTAACTTCCAGCCATTGAATCATGTTAGACTTTTCTCGGCTAACTTGCAATGGCCATGAGTAAGTGTGTGTTCCCCATGTAGTTATAGATAGGGCTCTGCTTGAATTGCAGGATGTCATCGAATTGCAGCTGAGTCCTGGACAAGCCATGGGAAAATGCAGACCAGTAATAAGGGACCCAATTTCTTTTTCTGTGATTTTCCTTCCCCCCCCCCCTCCCTCACCCCCCGGTCATCTGGCTGGGGTTGAGAGCAGGGGCTCTTGCTAACCACACTGAAGTAGAAGCCTAGTATTGCAGAATCCAAAACTTCTGCTGTCTGGAAAATTAAGTAAGTCCTTAATTAGAGTAATCAAGTCAACCCTTAACCTTCTCTTACTTAGACTCAGAAAGTTCTATCTATTTTTAGTTTATCACTGTAAGGCATGTTTTCTAATAGTTTTCGTGGCTCTTCCTTGAACTACCTCCAGTTCATGAACAACCTTCTTGAATTGTGAGTACCAGAATTAAACTTGGTATTCTAGCTGTAGTCACATTAGTGTCAAATACAGAGCTACAGTAACATCTGTACTCTTGCTTGGGTTTGCCCTGTTTCTGTATCCCAGGGTCCCATTAGCTCTTCTGACCAGCTGAACAAAAGCTCCCAGTGTGACACAGTGATTATCTCCATAACACCAAATCTTTTTCTGTAGTGACTGCTTTCCAGGAGAGAGCATCACATAGGCTGTGTCTAAACTACATTCCTCTTTTGAAAGAGGAATGTAAATGAGGCTGACCGAAAAGTCAAATGAAGCACGGATTTACAAATCTCATGCTTCATTTGCATAATCACGTGAGCGCTTTTTCGAAAAAGAAACCCTAGTCTAAGCAGACCTCATTTTTTCAGGAGTACAGATTCTTTTAGAAAAGGGTGTTTTTTTTTTTAAAAAAAAAAACCTATCTAGATGGCGTCTTCTTTTTCGAAAAAGTGCTCATGTGATTATGCAAATGACGTGCGAGATTTGTAAATCCACACTTCATTTGATTCTTTTTGATCGACTTCATTTACATTCCTCTTTCAAAAGAGGCATGTTTAGACATACCCATAGTGTGGCCTACATTCTTTGTTCCTAGATTTATGTTTACATTTAGCCATGTTAAAAAGCATATTGTTTGTTTGCACCCAATTTGCTAACCAATCTAGATTGCTTTGTATGCATGACCCTGTCCTCATCGTTATTTACTACTCCCCAATTTTTGTGTCCTCTGAAAACTTTATCAGTGATTTGGTTTTCTTTTAGGACACTGATAGACATGCTAAATAAACTAGAGCTGGGAACCAGTCCTTGCAAGACCTCCTTGGAAACAGACCTGTTGGATTGTTTCCCATTTGAACTTAGCCAGTTTTTAATCCACCTAATAAATGTCCTGTAATGTCATATTGTGTCAGTTTAATTAAAATGTGTGGTACCAAGTAGGGATGCAATAGTGCAGTTGATTAACCGATTATCTGATAAGCAAAAGCATTATAGGTTAATGCTATAGACTACATATATTTTCCTCCCCTCCTGGACAGGAGCTGCTGCCACCCTGCACTTCTGCTTCTGTATCAGAGGCAGCAGCACAGGGCGACAGGCAGCTGGTCCATGAGGGGAGCTAGATTTTAAACTAGCTCGCCTCACATATCAGCTCCGGCCTGGCACCCTGTGCAGGGTGGCAGGGGACTCCTCAGGGGTGGGGCCAGAGTGCACCGGCTGCCAGCCCCATCCCTGGTGACTATAGAATAGTCAACGATAAGAATTCATGAGATTTCTCAACTATTCAATTAACCGATATTTAACATCCCTAGCACCAAGTCAGATGCTTTACAGAAGTCTAGGTATATTGCCTCAGCATTACTACCCTTCAGTTTGGTTGATGCAATCTGACAAAGTAGTTTGTTTTGTTTGCATTAGTTACATTTCCCTCCTTTAGTTTCTTATTGAGTCTTATATCAGCCAGTCCATTATTTTGGGATTGATGTCTGACTCACTAGCTTATAATTACCCAGGTCATCCCATTTACTCTTTAAAAATTGGCACAGCATTAGCTTTTTTCCCTTTGTGTTCTTTGCAGCACGAGTCCTTCTGCTGTAGAATATCTTTCTTGCGCAGTAAAGTATAGCGTATATAGTATAAGCTGCTTTTGGCTAAAAGTGCACCAGCTAGCTGGAGGCCTCTTCTTTCTGCAAGAGTTAGTTGGAACTTTCTTGTAGTTTTGTAACCCTTGGCTTTGGACCAAGAATGGCTGTTGGGAGCAGAAGACATATCAACACTATAACAACACGCACATGTGCCTACCCCATATCAGCTGACTTTGGCTTGTGGGATACAGGCAGTGAGGCTATAAAATTCCAGTGTAGGTGGTTGGGGTGGACTGGAGCCTGGACTTATCTTCCTATCTCATGGCTCAACAGACAGAGCCTCCCAAAAATTACTGTCTCTTCGAGCACTGCTTTTTCATAGCAACCTGTTTTGTCTCTGTATCCCACTTCCCAGACATGTTCTCCAGCACCCAGAATTATGCTGCTAAAACTTAAGAACAGAACAGGAAGGAACTAGCAACTTACTGTAATCCTTCTGCCATGTGGAGCCAACAGTGACCAGGTTCAATATCTAGGGGGTCCTCTCCATTCATGTAACACAACTGGCTCACCCCCCCGCCCATCCACTAACTTGGGAAATTCATACATCACCCTGGGCACCTCTGAGAGGCAGTGTCTACTGGCAAACAGAATCTGAGCATAGAAAAGAAACTTACTGTGTGTGTGGGGGGGGTCGGGGGGAGAACATGGCATTAATTTGTGACAACACCACAGAGTTCATACAAAAAACCCACGAGTCAAAGACCCAGCCCATGAAGCAGTCCTTTTTCTCTCGAGTTCTTAAATTGAGCAATCTACACACCCCTTTCTCTTGCCCAACCCTTCTCTGCACCCCACTCAATTTCTGTCTTTGAGAGCAGACCTAGAGTTCAGAGGCGCAGCTGCAGAAGGGGAAGGTTAAGAGGCATCTTACTCACTCTGCCCATCGCTCATCATCTGCCTGCTCTCTGCTACCACCCTGCTGTGGCCGCTTATTATGCCTTTCCGCCACTGCCCTCCTGACTGCTTGTTGTGCTGCCGCCGCTCTGTTGGCCATTCCATTCGCTCATTGCTTCTGTCTACTTGTGATGGATTTGGCTTTGGGCAAAACCCCAGTGATTTCAGCTCTCGGCTGAAAGAGTCCAGCCACAAGAAATGTCAGCATCCGCTGGAGTAAATTTAAAATAAGTCTCTTCATGGGAGCATGTCTTAGCTCTACCATTGAGATAGTGGAGAGAAACAGGTTGAACCAGTCTTGTAGCCTGCTGATACAAAGTCCTGCCCTCCCCTCTTAACTTCTCAGAACTCTGGCAGTGGAGCCCTTGTCCATCCCAGGATCTTTAGACTGAGTCTCTCTTCTAGAACTGGGTTCAAGACAGTCTATCTCTTTGGGTATTCCCACAATAATTGCAAGCATTGGTGGTCACATTTCAAATTCCTGCCTTTAGTATTAACATAATTTGTGACCCTCCAACAACTAAATTGTTTACAATTGGCAAAACACCACTATATCAGTTGAATATCTAGCAAATCTGAGCAAACTGTATTGACATGCATATGTCCAGAAGTCTTATTCTTTAAATTGAGTGTCTCCCTCCAGCGGTGGATATAGGGCAGGGCAAGCGGGGCAGCTGCCCTGGTCCCCACGCTTCAATAGGCCCTGCGCCAGCACCAGGAGCAGACTGGGCCAGCGGGATACTGGGAATTTCCCAGTGGGCCATCCACTGAAGGGCCCGCTGGCGGCTGCTGGAGGAGGAGGGGGATTGTGACGGGGCACCACAGACCTGCACTCTAAATTCCCTGGCGCCGGCCAGTATGGGCCATGTGGGGCCAAGGGAGCGCATGCATGGCGTGCTGAAATGCTGCGCAACAGCTGAGAGAGGAGACGCCCGGGCGTGGTGTGACGTGATGTCACGGCCCGGGACTTTAAAACTGCCCCTGCTTCCCTCTTTTGAGCCAGGTTAAGCAGTCTTTCTTTTTTGTATTCTCACAATAATTAGAGACCTTGCAATTAGTATTAGCACAATTTGTAACCCAACACCAGCCAACTTGATTACAATAATCAAAACACCACTCAATCAGCTGAATATTTAACAAACCTAAGCAAAGCAGGACCAAACTATTTACATGGAATACCCAGGGTCTCTTCCTGACTTCCAGCTGTAAGGGACACATTCCTTCAGATTCTGCTTACATTACAGCAGTTTCATAGCTTGACTAAATGTGCATGATGGGACTCGAAAAGGCATTTTTTTCAGGTCACCAGGCTTTACTCCTGCTGAATTTCAAAGGACTTCTCAAAAGACCAGAAGTAGCTTTTATAAGGTGCTAGGCAGCATTCATATGGGGTTGTCCCCAGCTTCCATGTTGTTACTTCAGTAGCACCCACAAAGTGCCTCTCAGCATTCATGATGAAAGAAAAGCCCTTACTGTGAAAACGGGAGGTTCAAAGGAGTTGGGAGTGGGGACAGAGACGTGTAGGGGAAGGATAAAATAAAACAATGTACATGATGTCTCTGTTGGTGTATCTTCTGGTTTTGTACTGCACACCTCAGAAAAACTTTGAAAACTTACTGAAAAAAGGGGAAAAGAGCTTATTGGCTTTTTTCCTTAAGTGCTGTATTAGGTTCAAATCCCATCGTGATGAGAAGGTTCTGTAGTTCGGAGTAAGAAGTAAGTGTGCTAGCTGAATAACTGAAAAACCTGTTTCTTGATATCAGAAGAATTACATGTAAAATATTTTCCTTTAAGACACTTTTTATATTGACAGCCTGTTACTCTTTCAGCTTCTAATGCTTTTGACCATTTTTTAAATGTTTTTACAGTGCAAAGCATCTGAATTTTCTCATCTTTCAAATTGTTGGAGCTTGGGGGCTGTTTTTAGATAGCGTTTTAGGGAGAGTTCTCTCAGGCACAGAATGTCATTGCCTACTTATTAGGTGCTTGGGTCTAATTTGTGTCTTTGTTGAAGTTCATTCTCATCAGAACTGGGTCTGGTCATGTGATGTCATTCAAAGCCCCTTTCAGTTGCATGGTTTGTTAACTTAATACTTTTTGTGGGAGGACAGCCTGTAGCTTTTAACACAGAACTATCCACTTTTCAATAACTCAAGGTTTTGGGGGATAGAGCACACTATATAAGCAGAGTGACCAAGTGTTGGTGGCAAACCAACACTTGGTCACTCTGCTTATATAGTGTTAGATATTTACGTGATTTGGTTTGGTCTTGATTTGGCTCTGTTTATATAAAAAAAATGGATTGGGGGCTGGGATGGATTTAGTTAGTGGATTAAATGGAAAGAGGGAGGATGAGGTGAGACAGGAACAGGAGGAATGTGTGGGATCAGAGGCATATCGAGGGTGTTACGTGCCCGGGGGGAAAGGCAAAATTTGAACCCTCCCCCCCTTGTTTACTGCCTGTGGGACTTTACACATTCCAATCTGCACTGGGAGGGGAACATGCAAATGGGGTTTGGTTTAGATCTGCCGTGCTGCCCCCCTTCTAGCCAAAGTGCAGAATTTGCCGTGTAGGAAGCGGGAGCTCACACCCCACAAGACGAGTGGGGCCCGGTGGGTTGGGGTGACCATCACAGCCACGTGGGTGGCAGAGGCTGGAGAATTGCTTGAGCTCTGCACGGGGGCAGCGCACTGTGTGCATCCGTTGTGTCCGCGCTAATCCTGGCACCATGATGGTGGCTCGTCGAAAGTTTGGGCCTTCTGAAGGAGGCTGATGAGGGTGGGCTACAAAGGGACTGACATTAAAACTATGTGGGTCCTGGGTGGCATTGCGTTGTGAGCAGCCACTGCAGCATAGCTGCAGTGGGAGCCAGTCTCTGTACAGCCCCGAGCTATGTCCCTGGCTTTGTTCATCTTCCTAAGCAGAGGGATGGGACATGTAGGGGAGCTCAGGGGGTTCCAGTGTCAGGAGGTGGGTTCGGAACAGGGGGTTGGTGTTTGGATGGGCACCGGTGGAGTTAAGGAGTCAGATGGGGTTGGGTTCAGGGGCGGGTTCAGGGACAGGGGTGAGGGTGCAGGAGTCAGGGTGCAGGAGTCAGGGATGGCGGTGGGAGATGAAGGGCTTATGGCAGGGTGCTGGAAGGCAAGAGTAGCTTACTGGGGCTGGCAAGTGGTGAGTGTGACATGGATCCTTACAGGGGTAACGGACTCCAGGAGCTGGCCCTGGTTTCCATCTACTTTCCTCCAGTGAGCAGAGAGGCCTAGCTTTAGGGGTTGGCCCACGCCTGCAAATGCCCCTGCAGCTCTTAGGGGTTTCGTAGCTCCATGGTCTGCCTGACCTGCAGCTGCACCCCAGCTGTTATGCCTCTGTGTGGGATAGTTAAGGAGAAGATTGTTGAAGGGGTGGGAAGGAAGTTTGAAGCAAACAGCCAGTTGGCAAAGGGCGTAAGACCATAAATCAATTGAGAAATAAACCATGAAAAATCTGATAAAATATATTATGGGGTGTCAAACTAATTTATAAGGCCAGTCAACCTATTAAGCTGCCTAAAATGACTGTACGCAGTACAAGGTTTCCTCCTTTCCCCTTCTCCATTCTCTGATGAAAGTTAATTTTTTTCTAACCTGCTCTACTTAATCCTTAATGTGAGTTGTAGTAAAAATATTTGCCCTAATTAAAAAACTAATCCTTTTCTGAGCAGTACAAACACTGATTCAGCTGTTAGTAGCAAGTCTTTATTACACTCCCAGGAATGATAAATAGAGATGATTAGCTTATATGGGTCTTTTTCTAATTCCTGGTTAGTCTGTGATGCCTTAAAATAACTTAAAAAAATAAAACAAACCAAAAAACCCTGTGCATTTTATAAATGGCATTTAAGAGGCCAAGATTTTTAAAGCATCAGTAGCTTGTCTTAAATAACACAGGAAAAGTAATTAATGTGGTGCTAAGCCAGTATGTCTAAAATCTGGTTACTGAAGTGTTATCACATGGGGAAATTTAATTTTTTCCCCATCCACCTGTCTCATTTGTTATTGAAGTACAACAGCTCTGTAGAACATAAGAGATTTCCCTAGGGTGTTTTCTGCTTTAAACATGCCTACATTTGAATCATAATTGTCACTCTTCCTTTTGTGGTGGTTGTGACATTATTGCTTTACTAATGACTAAATTCCAATTTATTCCCAGTCTCCTGTGGTTTACTATAATGCGTCACTTTCTGTTGTTTAATCATGTTAAAATATTTTAAAGTAACTTTCCTATTTAAGTTATTTATTTCTGAAATTGATGCTAATTATTTAATCTTCTGCAATTTACAAAATATCCACTCACTGAATGGATAGCTCTTCTATTGTTGATACAGATATCTTGAACTTATTAAAGAGAAAAACAAGAGATACTCACTCTGTTTATGCTTAGCCTGGTCATTAATCAGAAGCTGATCCCATGCAGTGTGTTCTCTGAGTAGCTCAGCATGGCTTAACAGCTTTGAAATTGATAAAAAAAAAACCTGGTCCTTAACTTTTCCTTAGATTTGTAGATGAACATGACACCTTTTGTGTGTTGAGAGTAAGGAAGGAACTATGGTAAGGCACATTGCTTTGCATGCTTGGGCCTATTTTACTGGCAGTTGTGGCAGAATAAAGGCAGTCAGGGTTTGAATTGTGGTAGTCTTCGGAGCTGGGTGTGGGAGGGAAGTGGGTGGTTATGAGTTGGGAGTAAGTCTCTCAAAGTCCAAGTAAAAGATTCAAGCTCTTATTTCACCATCATTATAGTAGCAATCCTGCCATTCCAATGTGTCTGCAAGATGCAAGTTTTTTACCTATCGAGTCCTGTGGATCTTCTATCTTGATTTATGGGGAAAATGTGGGTAGTTTATTTTTATAGGATATGATGCCTTGGGACTTGTCTGCGCTACCGCTTTACTGCACTGCAGCTTTCGCTCAGGGGAGTGAGCCTGCCCCCCAGCACTGCAAGTTACAGTGCTTTAATGTGCCATTGTAAAGTGGCTCCCAGTGCTGTTAGCTTCTTGTGGAGGTGGTTAACCTAGATTGCTGGGAGAATTCATTTTCAGCACTGGTGGCGTAACCACAGTACCAAACTCAGTCAGTGTAGACAAAGCCTAAGACCGGGTCTGAGCCAGCTTTTTGTGCAGGTTGTCTTCCATCCATAGCTACTTCTAATGTGAATTGGGTATTCATGAAAATGAGACTAGAACTAGGCCTTATTGTGGGCTTAAGCTTTCTCGCATAGATTCTTCTGGCAACAGCAGCCTTTGCTGTTCCACGTTTGGCCCTTCCTTGAATAGAAACTAGTTGAGGTGGCCTACACTCTGCAGATACTGTAGTGTTTTTAAATTGCACAGATACATGTAACAAACTACTTACTCCCAGACTAATGTGAAAGATCCAAGGTATAATGTTCAGATGAGGAGCCAAGTCATACTATTCTAGAGAAAATAGGTTGTACTATCTGTTCAAGTGCTCTGTGCCTCCTTAGTAATGTGCTAGTGTATTGTAGTTCATATAGTTTCTTTGTGGTACGAAAGGGACTTAGGACAAGTCTCCACTTACTGGAGGATCAACTCTCTGGCGATCTATCTTCCAGGGTTCGATTTAGCGGGTCTGCAGTACTCTTCCCTGTCATGAGGAATTAGGGTAGTGGACCGGAGCATTTCTCCAGTCAACCTACGTACGTTATTTATGTAGCTGGAGTTGCGTACTTTAGGCCAACCTTCCTCCTACAGTGTAGACTTGGCCTTTCTGATGTGGCTCTTTGCTGTGTTTGTACTGTTCTCATTTCTTTTGCTGTAGTAGGCAGCTCTTGTCCTTTAGTCTAAAGATTGAGGTGATTCTCTTTGTCAGTGCCCCTAAGGGTAGCAGGAGGAGATATGGAGGGAGTCCTATTTTTAGGGAATGTCTCTGTAGGTTTACTACTTATCTTTTGCCGTTGGGCTGTGTGGACACTCCATTGTTTCAAACACTGGATGGTCCAGTAGTGGGTAAGCTCTTGGTATTTGAGGGAGTGGGACTTGAGCATGTCTCCGGGGTGTGTAAGTCTCCAACAGAAGAAGCAATGTCTCACCTGCATTTCAGCATCACTGCTTGTCATTTTGTTACCTACATTCTTCAGATAGCATGTTACTTTTAGATTCAACTGATACATAACAAATGCATGCCTTGAATGTAGCCTTGGAAGGGAGATAACTAATGGTTCTAAAACTGCATAACTTAAAAAGGCTCTGTGAATTCAGGTCTTGGAGAAACTTTCGCAGTAGCAGGATAGAAGACAACTTCTGTCTACCTCTTCCCATATATTTTTCCCCTCCTTTCTCTCCCCACTCCTGAATTTACTTTCAGTACCTTGCTACTACGTTGATTAGTCTGTTTTTCCTATGCACCAAAATATCATGCTTAAAGCCTGTGTCGGGATTAAACCCACAAGCCCCAGCTGCTATGAAAGTTAGAAGTCCTAGTATTCAAAGGCAATACCCAGTTGATCAGCTAAGTCATCTTTTTCTCCCACACCTGCTTCTGGTTGCTAGGAAGAGTAGAGAGTGCTGTGTGATGTGAAGTAATCCATTGCTGCCAAACTCTAAGACACACAAGAAGTACCAGGAGAGTGGAATAAAGCCTCAACTCAAGGAAGGTGTGATGAGCTCTCATTTTAAAGATGTTTCTAGCTTTTGTAGTAGTAGAGAGAATCTGGAAAACAAGACGACCCCAGGCTCAAATACCTGAAGGCAAATGAAGACAAGTTGGCTTTTTTTGAAAGCTAGAGTTGGCAATACTTGTTGAAAGCTTTTTAGATATTACTGCCTGGAAATCTGCTTGTTGTGGCAGTGAATTTTTAAACCCTTTCTGAATAGATATGATGTGTAGGTGCTTTTAAAGACACAAAAAGTATAAATTGATGGAATGTTTGATATACTGTGGTTTAAAAAACCCCACATTAGATATGTGAACTAATTCTCCAGATAAAAAACAAAACCAGTAGCAAGAAAATATGGAGCAATGGTTGTAATCTGTTTTAATTTATAGAGTGGAGCACAGAACATGTACAGTTGTATACTTCCAAGGCCTTTTATTGGTCTTTCTGCCTAGCTGAGCACTCATATTTCAATAGAAGAAAACAGGAAAAATTCAACTCCTTTGAGACGGTGGCAAAAACAGCATGTATAGCAAACCTGCCACTGTGCCCACTGCAGAGCCTTGGGCCAATTATGACATTAACTCATCAAAGAACAAAATTCAACTTAAACTCTGTTTCCAGAAACTTTCATTCAAAATTCTACAAAATTTTAATAGTTTAAGGCCAGGAAGAACATTGGATCATCTAGTCTGATCTCCTACTTGGGA
Source organism: Apalone spinifera (assembly GCA_030068395.1). Taxonomy (NCBI): domain Eukaryota; kingdom Metazoa; phylum Chordata; order Testudines; family Trionychidae; genus Apalone; species Apalone spinifera. The sequence goes on along the minus strand of CM057846.1, from coordinate 108,639,776 downwards.
CAGGTGAGGCCATGAAATTTCACCCACATACCTCTGTATTGTCCTTATTTTTTTAAGTAAAATATTTTAAATAAAAGCAAAACTTATAGCAAATACTTCATAAAGAATTGTACAGCTGTAGAGCTGGAAAAGACCATGAATTAATTAATCTAGTTTATCTAATTAATTTCTCCTTCCCATACACCTACTGAGACAGGATCCTCTTAGACTGTCTTTGATAGGCTTGTGTTTTGAACCTTTCCTTAAAAATCTTAATACAGGGATGCTACTAACTATCCGTATAGCTAAAAGTGTCTCAGTGGGGTAGCCATGTTAGCCGTGTTAGTATGTAACTGTAAAAAAATGAGCAGTCCGGTTGCACCTTAGACTAACATTTGTTAGCTTCTAAGGTGTCACAGGACTGCTCATGTTTATAGTTAGTTTTTCCTAACCTAATGTAAATCTCCTTTGCTTCAGAGTAAGCCCATTACTACCTGTCCTATCTGTAGCAGACAAACAACGACCACTCCCTCTAAAACAGCCCTTTTATTTGGAGGTGATTAAATTCCCTTTTGTCACCTTGTTTTCAAGATTAAACATGCCCAGTTTTTTAACCTTTTCTTATCAGGCATTCTGCTAATTAGTTCTGCTAACCTCCAGTCTCTCATCCCTCCCATCCCTCAGTTTGTCCACATTTCCAAAAAATATGATATCTGAAACTGGACCCAACACTCCAATGGACCTCACCAGTGCAGAGTAGCATGCTACAGTTACCCATTGTGTGCGCATCCCAGAATATTGGGCCATTCCCTCCTGCTACATCATTGTTTCATGTTCAGTTTGTGATGCATTATAACCCCCACATCCTTTTCAGCAGTACTATACCTAGTCAGTTATTCCCCACTTTGTATTTTCACATCTTATTTTCCTTCATAAGTGTAGTATTTTGCACTAGGCTTAATTGGATTTCATTTTGTTGATTACAGACTACTTCTCCGCCTTAGAAAGGTCATTTTGAATGCTGATTCTGTTCACCCAATTGATTATAAGCCCTTCCAGTTTTGGTGTCGTCATGCAAATTTTATATGCATACTATAAACTTGATCCAATTAGTCAATGAAATATTTAGTAGCAATGGATGCAGAACTGACCCATACAGGACCCCATTAGAGAAGCCTTCCCAGTTATAACCATTGATAACTATTGAGTATGATTTTTCATCCACTTGTGCATTATCTTGTAGTATTCATTTTACTATACATACTTTCCTTATGCTTCTGTTCTGTGGACTGGAGATAACACTTCTGATCTCATAAATCTGAAATGATGAAATCTGTCTTTTACAAAAATATAAAAATGCAGTCTGGCTATTTTTGCATACTAAGAGATCGTGACTTTTTTTCCTGCCTCTAACAAGAATCATGTTGAGAGATAGAAACGAGAGATGTAAAAGTCATTAAAAAAATTAACCATATAACTGCTAAAAATCCTAGCTCTTTCAATGGCATAAAGCTTAAATGAGCTTTATATTCCAGAGCCTGCAGCAAAGCCTCCCGGGGAGTAGGACAGACAAGGGTATTTCACCTGCCTGCTGTGAGCATCCAGGAAACACCTGCTGGGGGTGGCGGGAGGGAAGAACTGCTCCAACACCTATCAGTTAACCATTTACATCCCTAATACAAATACCTGTCAAGTGAAGTAAATAAATCCTAAATAAAGGACACAAACTAGAATTAAGAATTGTTTTTCAATACTAGAATCATCTCAATACAAATGGAACATTTTATTGGACATAACTATTTTTAGCTTTACATTTCATAACTCTGGTTTTCATCAGATAAACTTTTGTGTGTTTCTCCCTAATATTAATAAATATTAACAAATTGATAAATTATGCAACTTCATTTTACTGTGCTCATTAAACAAGATTGAACTCAGTCATTAGAGCCCTAAGACAACCTCATAAAGCAGCTCAGGATATAGTTCACAACAGCTATGTTTTTTGCCATATTTATACTATTTCCTCAGGGTAGCCTTTAAGACCAGTATACCCCTTAGTTGAGTTAGACCTTTGCTGGCAATAATCTTTAAACTCTAACTAGGATATAAAGATAAAAAGTTGCAAAAGGGGAGAGAGGGCAAACTTCAAAAAAAATTGTTTATGGCAGCAAGCTCTGTAAAGAGATCTAGTTTTAGAATACTGGCACTGGGGCATGTGTGAACTGCACTTTCTGGTCCCATTCAATGAAGTGACTGATATGCAGTCCAAAAAGCAAACAAGGATCTGACGAATAAAAATATTTATAGTAGAGTGGTTAGCTACTTTCTTTGACGTGTTACATTGTGCTGACTTGAGAAATAGATTTTATGTACAGCTCCTGTAATTTAAAATTGCTTAAAATAACTCCAGTAAAGCAATGGAGAGCCTTCCTGTTAGTTTGCAGTCTACCTGCAGAAGAATGTTAGGAACAGACAGCATAACAAAACCTTTGATTCTCCTTGTCCTCCCAGGAGTTGATTGGGGGGAAAGTGGGGGGAGGAGCTGTAAATGGTCTAAAAGTGATATTCAAACGAGCACACTAGGTGCCTCACTTTAGCTTCAGAATTTCCTGTCCAGTATCTTCCTTGAGTGGGGGTGGGCAATAATAAAAAAAAGAAGTGGACAATCAAGGTTAGTCCCTGGTGGGCTGCTACTGCTATATTTACTTGTGGAGGTATAGGTATCACGTGATCTCCTCTCTTGTTGGCCGTGTATTGCTGTTCACGGCCAGTGGGAGCAGGGGAAACTGTGTGGACTGGGATACCTATTTCTGTTGCTCCCATTGGCCCGAAACAGCAATCCATGGTCAAGAAGAGCTGTGATGACCTGATACCTACAGAGATGCAGGGTAAATATAGAGGCGAGGGCCCACTGGGGACTAACCCTGTGGACCGGATCCTGTCTGTGAGCCAGAAATGAAGGTGAATATTCGTCATGATCTGTAGTTTACATTTTACATTACCTCCTTTATAAACTGGCTTAAATCATCTCAGCCTGGGGGAGGGGGGATGGGCACGGGTCAGGGAGGGAGTTAAATGAGTAATTGATACTGTTTGGTATTTGTTGACAAGTATTTTATGCTATACAATCTTAAAATATGGCCTGTTCTCACTTTAAGAAATCTTCTGAAAACAGCACGTTTTCATTTTTGTTTTATGTGGAGAGTGACTGGCATTTTCAACTAAACACTGGGTATTTAACAAAGTTAATATGGATGTCCATGGTATCAACAAAATGAACTTTCAAGCTCTTTTAGGAATCATGTTTTGTCTGTATACCTACTAATACTTTTGTCTAGTAGTAACTTAAAAACTAACACAACATATAGATGGCATCATGAGATTTCGTGGGCATAACCCACTTCTTCAGATGACCGGAGTATTAAAAATCCAGATCCA
>CM057846.1:108613253-108628038 GCA_030068395.1 Apalone spinifera | reverse complement strand
GCCCCTACTCTGACTGGTTTCTGTGGATTGAGAATAATGGGCCGTTAGTCTGGCATTCATCACAATCCCTAAACTGACTACTTTTAAATTGGAATGTTGCTTGCCCTATAATCCAGCAAAATGTGCTTGCCCTATAATCCAGCAAAGCGTGAGTGACCAAAACCTGGTGTACTACTTTTTCTGTAGCTTGACCTTGTACTGGTTGACACTGGGGTGAGTCCTAAAGAATTTCACCTGGAAGAAGAGGGAACAAAGTGGGTTGGTCAGTTATTACAGTTGTCTCGGTAGTATCTAACACAATGGGTCGTTGATTTGGTTGAAGTCTTAGTGCTGCTGCAATATAAATACATGCTTAATAACCTAATAGAGTTGAGATTTTACCAGACTGAAGGCCGTAACTTGCTAACTGTGCATCTGTAACTACTATGACATCTTGCATGACAAATCAAAGGCAATATGTGACTTGTTTTTCTGAGGAAAATGTTCCTTCTACAAACTCTGTGAGATTAAAATTTTAATTATAGAAACATGTTTCTCAGCACAAGAACTCTGAAAATGCTAAAGCTGTTAGGTGCAGCTTTATGTAAAGCCTTTCTAAAAGGGCTGTCGATTAATCACAGTTAACTCACATAATTAACTCAAATTAATCACAATCACATTGTTAAACAATAGAATATCAATTGAAGTTAAACTATGGACGTTTTTTGCATTTTCAGTTACAACACAATACAAAATATACAGTGCTCGCTATAATATACAAATATTCACTGTAAAAATGAGAAAAGAAATAGTATTTTAATTCATCCTATACAAGAACTGAAGTGCAGTCTCTTTACTGTGAAATTGCAACTTACAAATGTAGGGTTTTTTTGTTACATATGTGTTTTGTTTTTGCGTGCAATGTAAAACTTTAGAGCCTACTAGTATAACCTTGCAAATCCACAGATACCTGCTTTACATCTGCAGGGATCCACATTTGCAGATAATTTTTGCAGAAGTGGATATGGACACAAATTTTGTATCTGTGAAGGGCTCTACCTATAAGTCCACTCTGTCCTAATTTTTGTTCTCAGTCCTTAGGACAAAACAGGCTTGTTGACATTGACCAGATGTACTGCTGTATGTTTATTTATGGTATCATCCAAAAGTGAGAGAGTTATTCACATAGCAGTTTTGTAGTTTGCATTGCAAGGTATTTACTGACAGATATGCTGTAGATTCATATATCACTTTATGCTTATGCAAAGGACATGCTTCCGTGCTGATGATGCTTGTTAAAGAAGTGTCTTAATTAAATTTGAGACTGCACTCCTGGGCAGGAGGGAAATGCATGTTTCCAGCTCTGTTTTACCTGCCTTTTGCAGCAGTCTTATATGATGACCAGGCACATACTTGTTTTAAGAACACTTTTGGTTGCAGATTTGACCAGTGTGAGACTGCTAAAAATAGATACAGCACTTGACCCAAGGCTTAAGAATCTGAAGTGCTTTACAAAATCCGAGACCTATGAAATGTGGCACGTGCTTTCAGAAGTCTTAAGAGTAACTTTCTGATGTGGAAACTACAGAACCAGAACTATCAAACAGAGAAAATCAATGTTTTTCTGGTGGCATCAGACTCCAATGAATGTGAACATGTATAAGTCTTCAGTGCTTTGGATTGTTATCAAACAGAACCTATCAGCATGTTCTCTCGAATGGCCATTGAATCATGAAGGGACTTGCGCATCTCCAGTACATCTGGCATGTAAGTATCTTGTAATGCCTGCTATAACAGTGCCATGTGATCTCATGGTCTCACTTTCTGGGTACTATTGTAAACAAGAAGCAGGCCGGCCGCACTATCCCCTGCTAATTGAAACCCCAAACTCGTTTGTCTGATTGGCTGAAGAATAGGTAGAACTGAGTGGACTTGTAAGCTCTAAAGTTTTACATTGCTTTATTTTTTGCATGCAGTTATTTTGTGTACATAGTTCTAAGTTCAACTTTCACGATAAAGCACTTACACTACAGTATTTGTATGAGGTGAAGTGAAAAACACAATGTGGTGGTGTGTGGTGGTTTTTTTTTGTTTTTTTTTTTTTTCAGTGCAGATACTTATAATAAAGCACCATATACTTTGTATTCTGTGTTGTAATAGAAATGAATGTTTAGAAATATGGAAAGCATACAAAACATTTAAAATAAATGGTATTCTATTTAATGGCATGATTAATCTCAATTAAATTTTTAATTGTGTGATTAATTGTCATTAATTTTTTAATGGTTTGACAACCCTACTTTTTGTATGTTGGCATTCTTCCCTATTCTCCTCTCTGCCTTTTCCTTCTCATTGATCCCACCACACTTTTAGGCCTGGCCTACACTTAAAATGTAGGATGACATAGCTGTGGCCCCAGGTGTCATTAAATGCATACCCATGATAACATACACAGTATACTGACCTAACCTGGTGTAGGTGCAGCAAGGTCGACAGGAGAATGCTACTAGCCGCTCAGGGGCATGGTATTCCTACATGGGTCTGAAAAGTCTGGGTTTTTTTTTTCTTCTCTGTTACTGTTGATTGCCTTTACACAAGAGTTGTGTTGGCATCGTTATGGTTCCATAGTAGGGATGTTATCGATTAATTTAATACTCATATACCTATATCCATATTCTTGGTTTTGGAATTATTCACTGCTCCGCAGAGGTAGGGTTGGCAGCCAGTGCTCTCCTGGTCCCACTTCCAGGGACCCCCTGCCATCCTGCTGTGCTAACTCTGCATCAAAGAAAGCACTGTGGCGTGGCTGGTCTGCTAGGGGAGCTGGGTTCAAAACTGGCTCCCCATGCAGAGTGGCTCCTGCCTGCTGCCCTGCACTGCTGCCTGCCTCTGATACAGAAGCAGCAGTGCAGGGCGGCAGCATGCCTGTCCGGGGGAAAGGGCGGGCAGGAATAGAGGCAGCAGCATGGGGGATGGCAGGGACAGGCAGTACTCCCTGAGCACTGGCCCATATTTGTCCTCTTGCATGTACAGGTTCCTGCGTGGCCCCCCTCATCCTGTGTGCTGCTGCCTCTTGATTGGAGGCAGCAGCGCAGGGGGAGGAGGTGGTTCCACGGAATTTGGTGCTCATGGGGAGCTCAGAGGCAGCAAGAGGGGAAAGAGCGTGTGTTGTCGATTACACATTGACATCCATATGCCATAGCTGTGCCTCTATAGTCCCTCTAATGTAGATGTGGTCACTAAGCTGACAGGTTCAAGCTGTTTTACTAAATAGCTATCTAAACTTTGCTCCCTGAAGAGCTTCTTGCTGCAGTTTGCCAGAGGTAAATGATCCATAACAATAACCAGAAAACTGAGCCAGGTACAGAGACGGTTGGGATCAAAATGGACTGACACAGGCTGAGACTGTGTCCACAGGGTACACCTCCGTATTTAAAAAAAGAACTCAGTACCGTGTAGACTTTGCCCGTGGGCTGCACTTTGGCCACCCATCTGTGTCTGTATTGTGGATGACTACAAAATGAATAGTTTTAACTGCTGTTTGCTTTTGACATGCTGAAGTAGCATGCTGTATTTTGTAAATATGCTTTGGAACTAATGAAGCACGTCAGGGAGAAGCAGCCTTTTGCATAATGTCATGGCTTCAGCACTAATGTAACTAATCCATTTGGACAAGTAACGATGAACTTCTGAATGGCTCATTACAGGATGCTCGAGTAACTCCGTCGGTTAGAAACAACAGCCTTTGTGTTGGCATGATGATCTTTTTTTTTTTTTTTTTTTTTTTTTAAATGAACAAGTGCCTAAGTTCTCTTCAGAAGCATACTATTTTAGTTTCAGAACAGTTGGATGAGAAGCCCTGGGGCCATGCATTTAAAAAAAATACTCATTATAGCTGCAGGCTAGAAGATGATGTTTGGAGCATGCTCCATGGGATGCAGCATGCAGATGAGGATGGAAATGGAGGAGGGTGGAGGGGATGGGGAAGAGGATGAAACTGCAATCATGAAGATGCAGGTTTTTCATCTGAAGTGAGTTAAGAATGTGGCAATTTAATATTAAAATAAGGGTGTCCTTTTACAATCCAGCCAGTTTTTCTTCTCTCACTGACTTTCATATGTGTGTGTCAGTGTTTTGCTCTACTTCAGTCATCTCTTTAATCACCTTGATTTTATTAGTATGAAATAGACTTGCATGTGGCAATAGAACATGATGTTTTTGTTACTACCCAAGTAAATTATTTCAGTGGCCCATGAAGAACCCAGATTGGTCCCAGGTTTAAGAAACAGTGTTTGGCATTTCTTCATTTTTTAGGTTTACAAATTTTTGTTTAAACATTTGCCTTTAGCAGCAATAGCTATTTTAAGTGTCTTGCATAGAGTTAGAAAATGGATTGATATATGATATGACAGCAGTTAATTTGACTACTTTTAAAAACCTTTTTGTTCATTCACTCTTAAAGTTGGCTGGGCCAGTCAGGATTTCTTAAATTCCTCTTCCCCTTTTAAACTATTTTTGAGCGGGTAGACCCTATTTTGCCAATGTCTATTAGCTATGGGTTGCTTGTAAAGCAGGTGGCAGATGCATAGATTTATTTTAGAAGACGATAGAAATCACATGATTGGTTATTACTATATCTCCTATTTGTATATTTTGAAGAGAAGGTTCTTGCAAATGTGCAGTGTTTAGATTGGTGGAGTTTGCTGTTTTGTTTTGTTACTTGCTTGAAGCTTGTGCAGCTCCTTAAATCGTAATGGAGGGAATATTTAATATTTTCCTGTAAATAGTGTATCTTAACTTAAATTCTTAAATTTTTCTTAATGCCTGTAATTCAAAGCATTCTTGAGTTACAATAGATGTTAAACCTTTTGTATATTAAAGAAGTTGGCGCATAGATCAGGTATTTTGCCACAGGTCTTGCACTCCTAAATGCATACTGATCACATTTCGTGACATGGCTGTCTATCCTTGTAGTGAAGGAAGGCTTAAGGTACCTTGATAGCAAACAGACCTTATGGTTTTGCAAGAATTAATTGGCTATTTATCAGCCAGCCTCCTTTCTAAATTTGGTCTTTTGTTGTTTTCCATTCAGAAAGTCATTCTTCTCTATCTCAGTGTAGTGTCAGGTCAGAGATCCTGTTTAATTTTTCCAGTGATATGTCATATTTAGTCACAAGGAAAGTCATTTGGAGGTATTTCTGGCAAACCCAAGAGTTATTTCCAAGTAGCAGTGAACAGCCAATTGATTTTTTTTTCCTGTCATAATGGCACCTGGATAGTGTTGCCCAAACAGGGAGCTCCTTGGTTCTGAGGAGGTCCGAGCTTTGTTGCCTACTTGAACTGATATTGGGAAGAAAGAGTAATACGAGTAAGAGAAATGGTTGAGCATATCGGCTATGCGCTCAAACTGTGTAGATTGTTTTGAAACTCATTTTATTCGGTATGCATCTTGGTTCTAAAATGGTAAAATAGCATGAAATTTAAGTGGTGCCCAAGTTGGTGGTAGTGGTTTGCATTTCAATCCAATAATCTGAAGCCAAGTACGGTGCATACATCCCTCTTCCTCGATTTCTACTAACTTTGCCAAAGGACTTGGAGAACTAAACTTCCTTTATCATGTGTTCAGCAGAATGAAGTACTGTACTACATCTCAATTTGGAATGTCTTTCTGCATTAATGCAGAATCACAGAAAATTGTACCTTTGTGTTTATAAACACAATACTTAACAATCCCTGTATTAAATTTAGAAGAATATAAACTAATATTAAACTTTATCTTGAGTCATTTAAAATATCTGGGACTAGATTCTCTGCAATGAGCTATCGGTGATAAATAAGAATATAGCCAATCTTTATGAAGCCAAGAGACCAAATGACGCAAGTTTGCCTAGCTTTCCAGTTAGGAGGTAGCGAACAAGTGCAGTTCATCCAAGAGAGAGTCCTCTTTTGCACCTATAGTTAGGATCTGGGCCGATCTGTTCATTTGTCTTTTCAAAGATTGCTATAATACTTAAAATAATGTGAAGTCCCTTGCCTCTTCAGAAGACCTTCAAAAAAAGACCCCCTGAGATAGGGATGATAATGGCTAGTCAGTTTAACTACAACAAAACCCTCCCCTTCTCCTGTGTGCTCTGCATTTAAAACTCAGATGGGCAGGTTAGCTCAGACTCAGCCCACTGGTCCAAGTTTTCAATGAGGAGCGTGCAGGGAGCTGTCTGCCACCCTGTGGCAGGGGCAGCAGTGTGGGGCAGCAGCAGAAGCCGGTCCATGCGAAGAGCCTGGGATGCTGGAGCAGCTTCTGTCTATGGTGAACTCAGGCTCCCTGTGGACAGGAGCTGCTGCTAATAGAGGCAGCAGCGTTGGGTGGCAGGAGACCATCCAGGAATGGAGCTGGGAGATCAGAGGCTGCTGGCCCCGCCCAGGGGCATTGAGTAATCATGTAACCACTAAAATTTAGCGGTTACACTATTAAAGTAGCTTCGAGCATCCCTACTCAGAGCCAGACATTGGCTCTGGAGTCTAGAAAATGGGCTTATCTATTGAATATCACTTTGATACTGACCAATGCATAGATCTGATTTTTTAGCTCTAGATCTCACTGAACTATGTATTGTGAACCATATAATTTTAATGTAGCACTCGTCTTCTGTTTGTGAATTGACTGATCATAACACAACTTTTAATGAATTTCTTATTCACAGTTGTTAATCTAAACGCTTTTGCTAACCTGTTTGAGTTCTGGGTTGTTTAATCTTGTTGTGCGCATTCAGTTAATTATTCAACATTTTGATTTCTTCAGACTGTCTGACTGGCTACCCATGTCACATGGCCCTATTTCTATTTTACAATTAAATGATTTCATCTGTTATAAAATGAAATTAAATTAGTCAAGATTGATTGATCAATAATTGTTGGTTCAGTTTCTTCTCTGCAAGCAGTTGGACGCAATTTTGGTTTATTTTTGACCACTCTTACAAGCAATAATGTGAGTAGAAGTTCTTGCACAAAGATATTTGTGAATACTTCCCTGTTAGTTGCAGATGTCTGCTTTTTCAAGTGCTCTTTAGTCTTAGAAAGCTGCTTTTTTTTTTAATTGTATACATTTCTCTTCCTATTTTCTTATAGTGGTTTATACACTTTCCTTTAGATTGAGGAAAATAAACTTAACTGTTTTAGTTGAATAACTCTGCTATATGCATTTGTGACTATGTATTTGATCTCATCGCCAAAGCTATTTCTGTTTCCAACATATTTAGTTGGAGTGAGAAATAATAAAACCCCAAACAAATAATGTGAATCTGCATTTTTAAACTGAGTTCTCATAGATTCCCACCTTTTTATTAACAACTCTTGTCTAGCAATAAACAAGTTTGATCAGCAAGGCAGTTTGTCCAAGCTGCCTTTTATACAGTGATTTAGTATGCAGAATGCAAATGAGATGCAGTAAACCAGAGTCTTTTTCTCATAATTACATTCTGGGTCACTGGTTCAAACAAGCTCACATCCCAGCAGGAAGCCAATGCAGAAACCTAGACTTATGAAGTAAGACTTTCAGTAAGATGAGCTGGGACAATAGTGGAGGAGCGAGCAGGGAGGATTCTATTTTCTGTGCCCCTCTCCTGAAAAAGCCCTTCTTTCTGTCTCCTAAACTCCTTTGCATGCATTCCACTGAAATAAGATGTAAAACATGTCCTCCCCTAGTCTAGAATTGATGGTAAAGCCAAGATCATGACATCCAAATTTCCCTAAGAGCTGAAAATAAAACACACAAACCCCTCTGCCTCTTTCACGCAGAGGAGATCCTCCTGACTTGTGTGTGATCTTCTAGACTAAACTACAAAGTATTCCCTAGTCCAGTGTTTCTCAAACTGTGCTCCGTGGAATCCCAGGGCTCCGCGAGGTTGACAAACTGGAAACATCAATACCATCAGTGGACTGCTGGGGCTCTGCATAAATTCTTTATGCATGTAAAGGGCTCCGGAGCCCAAAAAGTTTGAGAACCGCTGCCCTAGTCACTGCAAATAGTTCTAACCCTACCTATTTAAATTCCCTCCACCTCTAAGTAATTTCTTGGCACTTCCCCAGTTTCACAAGGCAACCTTGAAGTAATTACGTCATCTTAATGGGAGTGACCATCAAGATTGCTGATACATTAAATTTGAGAATACTACTTTTTCTACATTCTTTTTCCATGGAAACAAACTTGTATGCTATGCCAAGTGAGGTCTGTCTGCATACATACTACAATATATTTTTCTTCATGTCTCATCATCTTTAGATGCATAGTTTGAACAAGACTGTTCACTAGCACATTCCTCATCTTTTTCGGATGATAATACCCACCTCTGACCCCTCTAATCCCTTTCATGTTGGGTTTGGCAGAAGCCTCTGACTTTACAGTGTTTCAAATTTAAATTTTACTTTCCTTGTTTGCAGTCAGATTTAACCTGCTTTGTTGAGGAATACTATTCCTATATAAATGTTTTGTACACTGGCAGTTCTTTATTATCAGTTCATTTGACACTGCAGTGACGTCAAAAACTAAATCTTGCACATCCTTAATGTGAAGTAAATGTAATTACATGGATGCTCAGCTGTTCATATGGTTGTCATTTTGATCCCCCTCCTCTGCCAGGAAAATATGAATAGATAACTTAAAAAAAACCTTATATTTTGCTCCCTAATAGTTTATATGAAGAAAGTGCCTTGGATGCTTTTTTATTTTTGTCTTTTTTTTTAATAGTACTGTAGAAACATAAGTTATGTTGAAAATCCACAGAGGCTTAAACAGCTTGTAAGTATAATATATCCTTGACCTCTTCCTTCCCTTTTTTGTCTGGGTGGAGATGCAGTAGTTTGGAACATAAACAGATTGTATCAGAGTAAGATCCTTGAAAGTCTCAATCCTCCTAATGCAGAGGAGGGGAAGAACCAGTAAGATTGCTTTTATCCAAATGGTAAGGATTATTTTACAGTTCTATTTCAACAAACAGTTTTTAATGGTGGTGAATGTTGCTGAATTACTCAGTGTTACAATATCAGTACAGAGTAAGTCCAGTACAGGCAGCAGCACAAGCGTCCCCTGTATTCTGCTAATATGCTCCATCCAGTGGTTAGTCTGTGCCAGGGATGAGCAGTTCATACCCCTGGCACCTGTGGGCTTTCCCTGTCAGTTGTGTGTGGTGTGGGTTTTTTTTTTTTTAAGGTTTGAACGCCACCACCTCTTTCATTACAAATTAAGTGCTGGCTTCATCACTGTTCTGGAGGAATCATTTCTAGGCATGAATAATTTAAACTGAATTATTCATCTTGAATAATATGATTAATCTGAAATAGGGCTTTAATAAGAAAAAGGAGACTTCAGTCTACTATTCTGAACTTGTCAACTCTAGTAATCTGGCATTTGGGACACTAGCAGAGAGAATTACTGCTAGGGGCACCTGCATTACACTCAGCCCACTGTCTTTCCATCTTTTCAATGTGACCCAGGAAAGACAGTTGAAAAAAAATTAAGTTTCTCTCCTCTGTTTGCTGCTTTATTTGTGTGTAAGGGTCAAGGAGTTACTGCTTTTTTTAACCTTAGAAATATCAGAGATTTTATCCTGAGCAAATGTTAGTCATCCTTTGGCTGGGATTTTTCAAATTCTTAGGATGGTTTTGAATATGTTTAGCTTTCATGGGAAACAGAACCTACAAAATAACTTTTGATTTTGGCTTAGGCAACCTCCTGACTTAAACAGGCAAACTGGACTCTACCTTCAAGATTTTTTTCATCAATTTACGTGCTTTCTTTGTGGGTCTGTGATGCATAAAGCCAAATAGTTTTGAAACACTGGGCAATTTTAACAGCCAGCGCTCTAATATTCTTTGAGGTATATTTAGAGTATTATGTACAGAACTTGACAACTGGTACTTGGAGGACTCTGTTAAAACTAGTGTAATGGCTGATTTTAATGAATTTAGAGCAGGGGTGGGCAATAAAGTGGCAGCCCATAGGGTTAGTCCCTGGCAGGCCACTGCCACTGTTTACCTGCATCTCTGCAGGTATCGAAGGATCGCAGCTCTGGTTGGTCGCGAATTGCTGTTGATGGCCAGTGCAAGCGGTGGAAGCTTCACAGACTGGGATGCTGTTTCCCGCCACTTACTTTGGCTGCGAATGGTGATTTGTGGCCGAGAGCTGCAATCCTCTGATACCTGCAAGACGCAGGTAAAAACAGAGGTGGGGGCTCACCAGGGACTAACCCTGTGGATGGCTTGAATTTGCCCATCTCTGATTTTAGAAGCTGTGTAAAGTGTACATTTTTTATAGTATACAGATACTGTGCCTGTACCTGCCATGTGACAACCATATGCTATTATGGTTGTCCAGTTACACACACTGGGAGAAATAATTTCAGGCCCATATTGAGAGGCATAGAAAAGTGGCATCACTCCTGTAGATGAATGATATATGTTTTAAGGAATGGGGGAAAGCATCGAGCCAGTTCCTCTTCCAAATTCATGGCTCATCTCCCTCTTCTCTACCTTCTGTTTTGTCCTCTCCCCAATACAGAGACTCTTCCATAGGGGTGTTGAAGATGCAGCTGGTGGTGGTAAATTAAACCTAACAGATTCGTGAGTGGGGCAGATAGTGATCTGGCCCTCCTGCTGTGTGTGTCTTCCTTGCTGTCTTCTAAAGAAGCAGTCAGTCTCGCCTTAGGGCCCAAAGAAACAGCAAGAGAGAAGGAAGAGAAACCTGTGCAGCCAAAGAGCAGCCTTGAGTGATTGGCCTTGGGAAACTGCAGTGGAAATGCATTCTAATCCCAACTGCATGAGCCCAAAAGGCAGAAAACGACATCCCCAATGAAAGCATACTGTTGAGAACTGTTGTGCATTTTTACTCATGGAACAGTTGCCAAACAGTTTAAATGACTTTCGAAGGTCCAACAGTGAGTTACTGGCAGACTAATTGATGTGACTGAGCAAGCTTGTATAGTATAGGGACACTATCCAGTTACACATAAGGGGGATTATTTTACTTTATCACTCCCTCATAGATAACTAAAACAAACAAAACGAGTCTAATGCCCCCCCCCCCCAAATAAGCACGTTGAAATGGTTTGTCCTATTCAATGCACGCTTTTGCTGTTTATGCTTTTGAGTTTTTTGTCTCTCTCCTGCTTTGTACATCTTAAATTAGGCTGATTTATCCATTTCACTTTGTTTAATAGTCAGTTTTGCTTTTAGGTTCTTGTATAATAACAGTTTGCAGTATATTGCAAACATGGGTAGGCTCAAATCCAATAGAATTGGATTTGTAAAAAACCACTAAATATGGGAACATTTTAGGTTTTGTTAAAAGCTTGTTATTTCAAAACATTAACTTTGGGCAGAGTTTGACCAGACATCCTCTTTTAAAACTTATTACATTTGAACTTCTAAACATTGCAATATACATCTGCGTTTTTTCCCCAGTACTTTCATAGCAATTAAATGTTTGGGAGGCACTTTGAGAGCTAAATTAGATATGCTAGTCACTGTCTTCCAAACTGCACAAAATTGCTCTGATCCAAACTGCTCATCAAATGAATCCCAATAAATAAAAGAAACTTCGCGTTGTGTTGTAATGTTGGTACAGTACTCAACTACAGGGCATATTTGAAAGGATTTAAATTACTAAACTGCTTATAAGCATACTTGAGAATACAAAATCTGCTTGCTTTGCTTGAAAACACAGAAAATATGAAACCATAGCTGTATATAATGTGTGATGTAACTGTAAACTATACTGTGCTCTATGCACTCTAAACCAATGGCTCTCAAGCTTTCCAGACTACTGTGCCCCTTTTGGGCATCTGATTTCTCGCATACCCCCAAGTTTGATTTAATTTAAAAACTTACCTGCTTTAAAATCAGACATAAAACACAAAGGGCCACAGCATGCTATTACTGAAAAATTACTTATTGTGCTTACGTTTCAGTGTGTTGTCTATCAAGCTGTATAAATAAACTGTTGTATGAAATTTTAGTTTGTAGTGACTTTGCGGGGGGTTATGTTGCCTTTTTTTAAAACTAGGCACATTCTAGATGACTTAATATACCACCGGAGAGTTCCTAGTGGTACACATACCCTTGGTTGAGAACCTCTTCTCTGTACTCTCTTGTGAATTTTAGTGTGTCTCTTCTTTTTTAAATATTTGGTGTAGAGCATGGGTTCCCAAACTGGGGGGCATGCCCCCCCTGGGGGGGCATGAAGAAATCAGGAGGCGGCGCGAGGCGACCCAGCCCCCCCACCACGTTTTGCTGCCCTGCTCAGTTCTCGTGTGTGTGTGTGTGTGTGTGTGTGTGTGTTCCCCTCAAGTTTTTTTGGGTGTTTGTGTGTGAGGGTTTTTCAAAAATCAGGAAGGGGGGCGTGATGCTGAAAAGTTTGGGAACCACTGGTGTAGAGAATCTTGAATGGCCGGATGACAAATTTTATATAAAACAATCTTGTAATATACAAACATGAATTTGGTTTAATTTGCATCATGTTTTATTAACTTAATATACTCCATTCTCTTAATAATGTCACATTTAACACAGCAGTGTCAGCAGAGGGGAAAGGTTTAGTGGAGAAGATATTTCATGAGATCCCTAAGGTCTGTTAAGTCCTGGGGGAAGAGGGCAGAAAGAAAATACAGGACTATGTAGCACTTTAAAGACTAACAAGATGGTTTATTAGATGATGAGCTTTTGTGGGCCAGACCCACTTCCTCAGATCAAATAGTGGAAGTGGGTCTGGCCTGCGAAAGCTCATCATCTAATAAACCATCTTGTTTGTCTTTAAAGTGCTACATAGTCCTGTATTTTGTTTCAGCTACACCAGACTAACATGGCTACATTTCTATCACTATTCTACAGGGCAGAAAGGATATTCTTGGCCTGAGGAAACAAGCTTTTAAGTTTGTGATTATGGAAATGTTACTGTTTTTGTCTGAAACTGGCCAAATTGTGATGCTTTTTTGTTGGTAGAACATAAATAAGCCCCTTTGTTTTCAGTTTAAAGTTTTATAAAAGGTATAACTAATTTTTTTTCTGATTTTTTTTTCACCCTACTTTGTATCGTTCTAATATGTGAAAAGCCCTGGTTTTAATTAGGAAAATACAATATATCGGTATAGTCACGCACTTCATGACATATGTAGGATGATAATATATTCGTCTGTATGTGCAAAGCTAGCTGTCTGAAGTAAGGCTATGTTTTAGTCTAGAAGACACACAGGGTAAACAAACATGCATGCAAACTCTGAAGTGCGTGACTATACCGATGTTTTTCACCCATCGTTTACCTGTCCCAGGCTATTAGCAGATAAGTTTGAAGATTGAAATCTTTCACTAAAATGAAATCTGTATCTGAATAAGTTTCAGAAAACAAGGAAGTATTCAAGAATTGAAAACAAAAACTGGAGAAAAGAATTGAATTGAGTGTGTCTGCTGCAAAAGTATGCCCTGATTGTTAAATGTAGACTAATAGTTCTAAGTCTACAACAGTAAATGGTTTGGTTAAATGAAAAGTTTTATTTGGGGATTAGAGATGTATTGCTTTCTTAAACTCAGAGATAGCATTGTGTTTTTTGTGTTCTATTTTAGTTCAGCAGCAAACCATATTGAACAGGATTCAAAGCATTGATCTGCAGAATACTTCCCCCCCCCCATCTTTCCACCAAAATAAACCCTGATATTTACCCAGAAAAATTGAAGCTTTTTGTATTGATTTTTCACCTGCTGTTGTTTTAAATTCTTGGGTGGGGGTGGGAGGGAAGGGAGTAAATAAAATAAAAACTGAAGATGAAGGACCCTAAATATAGGTGATTTTTTTTTCCTCAGTGGTAGTGAGATATACATACATATTTGTTTAAACCATTCCCCAGGACTGTAATCATAAATGATCGGGTAAAAGGGGTGAACAGTGAGGTGGCGCAACTAGCAGATGATACAAACTACTCAAATAGTTTAAGTCCCAAGCAGATTGCCAAGAGCTACCATAGGATCTCACAAAACCAGGTGACTGGACAACAAAATGACAGATGAAGTTCCATGTTGATAAATGTAAAGTAATGCATATTGAAAAACATAATCCCCACTATAAATAAAATCATGGGGGTATATTAGCTATTACCATTCAAGAAAGAAATCTTGGAGTTACTGTGGCTAGTTCTCTGAAAACGTCCATTCAGTTTGTAGCAGCAGTCAGAAAATATAATGTTGAGAATAAGCAGGAAAGGGGTATATAATATGAAAAATGTCATATTGCATCTGTATAAATTCATGGTACACCTGCATCTTGAACAGTATTTGCAGATGTGGTTGTCGCATCTCAAGAGATATACTAGAACTTGAGAAAAAGGCCACAAAAATAGTGGGTATGAACAGACTTCCTTATGAAGAGAGATTAATAAGACTGGGACTTTTCAGTTTGCAAAGAGACAACTAAGGGGGAGGGTGGGGAAGATGATTGAAGTCTATAAAATCATAACTGGTGTGGAGAACTAAAAGGAACAAATTTCCTTATTTTCTCTCGCTGGTCATAATTAGACAATATTTCTATTAAGCTGTCACCATTCTTGTCTTGTCTGTCTGTCTGTCTGTCTGTCACAGGATTTTCAACTTGCCCATCCTGCGCATGCTCTGGCCGCCCACACCAGCTCCTGCAGGCATGCTCTGCCACCTGGCTCCTGCTGTGGCCGATACAGCAGGCTGCCCCTGCTGGCTCCCGGCCCCCCATGGGATGCCCCCACCAGCTCTGACTCCTCCGGCAGGCTGCTGACATGGCAGGCCTTTCCTTCCT
>CM057846.1:108595602-108609150 GCA_030068395.1 Apalone spinifera | reverse complement strand
GGGGGGGGGAGGGAAACAAGATGGGGTTCATGTCTGGCTACAGTGGCTTGCTCTCATTTACAGGTACTCAGCATACCATTGAATTCTATATCTTGAAATACTAACTCATAGGCAAAGCTCAGTCTGAATTTTTCTAGGTATAATATTGCATGTAGCAAAATAAGACCCACTTTGAAGACTTAATGTGATCAAGTGCTTAGATTATAGTAGGAGATGAAGAAAAAGCAATCAGTTAGTTATGCTTCCCTGACTGGTAAAATACGTAAAAGCTATTTATTCTTCCCCTTTCCATCCTGGAGCCGTCCATACAAGATGAAAGAGCAGTACTGCTCTTTCAACCTTCCATGTGTCTGTAATATTCTGCTATTTATCTTGCACCTTCCTACTCCTTTATCCACGTGCCACCCTGTTTTGGTCGGTCATTACCCTGTGACTTTGCCTGCAGTTGTGTTTTTCTATATTGTTGTCTTCATTTGACACACCTGAAGGGTTATGAAGCCTTAAAATGCTCAAAGCTTAAGAAAACTGTGTAAGTAGCTTTGTTTGGAGCCTTGTGTTTCCAAGGGGGAAAGAACAGCAATAGTTAAAAACACAAAAATACAACACTGAGGACCGTTCAGCAGTTGGAATAGCATTGATACAGCAGTTGCTGAGCAGTGAGGGTCTATGCAGCAAAGAAAAACCCTCGCCACTGAACTTGAGTCTGAGTCAATTAATTAGACTTCTGTCTGTGGAACTAAAAATAGTAGTGTAGACATTGACCATAGGTTGGAGTCCAGATTCTGAAAGAGTGAGTGTGAAGGATCTTGGAACCTGAGTGGCTCTATGGCTATTTCTTGCCCTGCAGCCTGAGCTCCGTGAGCCTGAGGCAATAGCTTGAGGACCCCTCTCCGCCCCCCAACACCATGAGCTTTTCTTTACTGTGTACGCATAGCTGATGTATAGACAAGGATGTGCAGTAGTTTGCACTTCCAGCTCATCAGGGTTTACCTATTCTAGTAATGGGGCGAGGCTCAATTAGCCAAATTAGTGCAAAACCTAAGCTCACTCTTGCAGCTTACCACTGCCAGTGGCTGAGCCACATGATCTATGTGATGCATTCTGGAGCACTCTGATGTTCAGGTCAGACTCATGAAGCACAAAATATGAACTAAGGGGAGGGTGGGAATATCTCTGAACAGGGCAGTTAAAACACATTGGGGTTGGGAGGAGAGTCTAAGCTTTTTATAATGGATGGTGGCCTAATTTTTCAGACGTGACTAGCAGTGTTCCCTCTAAGTTGCGCGGCAGCGTGGCTTCACAGGTGATTAATCAGCCTCGCCTAGTCAGTCAGCTCCATGCACAGGGCCCTGAGTCTGACTGGGCAGGATTTGGGGGGAACACTAGTGATTTGGGATGCCTTGATTTTTGGGTGCCAACTTGATACCTTCAAGGGATCTGTTTGTGTGTGTGTGAGAAGAAAGTTACTGCTAAGTAATAGAGCATTTTGTGAGCCCCTGCTTTCTGAAGGTTAGATACCTTTTTGAGGTACCACAGATTGACAATTTTGGATGCCCAGTCAGCCCAGTCATTGTTGAACCTTCAGCCTATTCAAGCGGAATGATGTCTATAGCAAGATGTGTTGAGTTATGCTCTTATTGGCTAGCAAAAATCTGAGACTTTCTGAGAAGGCATCGAATGTACCAGGATAGCCGTGCTAACATGTTAGGCTGGACAAATCCCAGTCAATGTAGTATGAATGTTCTGTAGTTTGGGATACTCTTTTTGAACTGCCCTTTAACCAAGTAAAATGTATGAGTCATAAAAGCTAGCAAGTACAATATCAGTGCTAACTACTTTTTTTTTTTTTTAAAGTTGGTGACTTCAGAATCATGTGTATAAGTTAACTTGACGGCAACTTTAATTTCACACACATTCAGACTCTAATTTTTTCTAGTTTATCCGTTTTCTGGAAATATTTTTGTCCCATTACAAATGGGTATTTTATGACCTCTCTCTCAGCAATGCGTTGCAAATCATAAATATCTCAAAAGTCTCATGTGACTAGGACGAATAGCTTTTTTTCCAGATTCCAAAGCCAGCTGTTGTGGGTTCTCATTATGGTCTGAAATCTTTTGAAGTCCCCTAGTAGATTCAGAGTATCTTCAACAGTATTCATTGCTTCTTCCAGCCCAGTCAAGGACAGTCACTAGGTCTCTCCACATGATAGAATTCTGCACTAAGCAATCAGCCAGGGTAGCGTGTTTTGAATAAGATGCAGTTTTTCTATTAACGTCAAAATGTGCACACCCAAAATCAAGCAGTTTTGTACATTACAACTACGGGTGTGACTTGTATAATTCAGTATCATCATACATTATTTCATCCACTTAATCTGCTTGCAGGCAACAGCTGCTGACATGCAAGAGTTCATAAGAACGGCCGTACTGGGTCAGACCAAA
This sequence comes from Apalone spinifera, assembly GCA_030068395.1. Classification (NCBI taxonomy): domain Eukaryota; kingdom Metazoa; phylum Chordata; order Testudines; family Trionychidae; genus Apalone; species Apalone spinifera. The sequence continues at coordinate 108,606,709 of CM057846.1, read as the reverse complement.
GGTCCATCTAGCCCAGTAGCACTGTCTAGATGTAACTTCTATTGTTTATAAATCAAATTTTTTAAAATTTTGAAATCTGTGCGATTCCACTATGATTATCACAAAGTTTCTGAAGAAAATAATGTGGCTAGGAAGACTTTAGAAGACAACTGGTTAACCCAGCTTTGCTTCCTATGGACCGATGGTGTCCAATCAGCACAGTGGCTACTGCTATAGCAAACTAGCCACACTCAGCGGGCCAAATAGCCACATGTGGCTAGAAGCTAGCATGTTGGACACCCTGGATATAGACTCTTCCATCTGAAAGCATGTCTACACTAGGGATATGACAGTACAGTGTACCTGGTTAATTGATGAGACTGGGCTCGTAGGTTAATGTGCATGGTTATACACAGGCTCCTCCCTCGCCATGCTGCAGAACTTTCTCTCCCCCCCCCCCCCCCCCCCCCCCCCCCCCCCCCCCCCACCTCCATGCATACCAGCTCCTGCAGAGCCACCTTCCCCCTCCCTCCTGCGCTGCTGCCTCTGCATGGTGGCAGGTGGGAGCTGCCTTGTGCCCCCGTGTAACCGCTGACATTTTCAGTAGTTATACAGTTACTTAACTAAATGCATTTTAACATCTGTAGTGTATACTGCAACCATAGACTCAAGGCATGCGATGGCTGGCCCAGGTCCCTTGACTTGGGCTCACAGGACTCAGGCTGCAGGGTTATAACAACGTAATGCAGAACTCAGGGCGGGACTCCAAGGGGGTAGGTGCGTCAAAGCTGCAGCCCAGGCTTTAAGCCTGATGTTTACACCATTATTTTTAGCCCCACAGACCAAACTCTACAATCTTGAGTTAGCTGGTCTGGGACAGTTGTGGCGCTGCTGCTGGTTTTTGTATGCCAAGTCTAAAATTAAAATGAAAGCCTTAAGCTTTGATACTCTTATTCCTCTTATAGTAAATGCAACCAATTCCCCTCTCAGTCCCGGGACAAATTTAAAACTAAAGGTAATTTAACCATGAATGTCTGTTCCTTGGTCTCGGACATTTCTTTAAAGGGTTGCATAATGTCTTTCTGTGGGTGTGTTCAGGGTTGTACTTTTGGAGTCCTGACAGGAATGAAAAGCGTTTTCTCTTGCCAATGTACCCAAACTGTTCTGGCTTATTTTGTTGTTTTTTTAAAATGCTAAACCCATGTTTTTCCCTGGTATATGTTTAGGATATGTTTTGGACATATCTTCACTCTTTTACATCAAGGAGATGCCTGCAAAAATCTTTTTAAAGACATTTTTTGAATTGTTTATTGGTGCTGTCATGAAGCATCCTTAGGTAATTCTATATACAGTATGAAAAAAATGAAATGGGCTAATTCTCTGAAATTCGATAAACTTGGTGTGCTGTCAGGTGTTTGAGAGAGTAGATTCTAGGTGGTGGTCTCCAGTGAGAATGTATTCCTTCCAGCTGTGGATAATTTAGTCCTGGGGAAATTCAGCAACTGTTGTATTTGGAGACCAAGTAAAATTGCAGAATTTCACCAAGTCTGATAATTTAGCCCATTAACCAGCAGCCTTCCAGCAGAGAATATAGTAATGTATCATAACTTGTTTGTCTTCTGATCCTTGATTTGTATCCAAAAGAAGGTGTCTACAGTTTTTTCAGTGTTCAGGTTCATCAAAGGGATGGGACAATTGAACAGAAAAAAGAGTTGTCCCCTTGATAGTAGATCAGAAACTAACTACTGTGCTTCCAGTGTATGGTTTGTTAGGGGCTTTTTTTTTTTTGGACAAGTGAAAGGTGGATGAATTCCTTTGGTTTTGGTGCTCTCTCCTTCTCTCTCCACTTCATTTAGATACTCGGTATTCTTGCTTACAGTAATTGATCTGTTGATGCTATGTTTTGTCACCTGCTGCCTTGATGACAATTCAGTGAGAAGCAGCAAGTATGATGCGTTCTTTCAAAAAAAAAATAAATCTTTGTTCTTTTGTCTAATGGCTCACTGTTGCTGAGGCTTTCCTGCCTGTTGCACTCTTTGGCAATTAATAGTCTTGATCTTTTTAAAGTTACAAGCAGTTCCAGCTAATCTGTCAGCAGACAAGGATGCTTCCTGCTAAACAGTTTCTCGTTTGTCACGTGTACCCTGGGTGGGAATTCAGCTATCAGGTAACCCTGAACTAGTCACATATTAACTCAGTATTGCTTAGACAGATTCAAGTCAGCTCAAAATAACTTAGCACCTCTCAGCAGTCTGTAGAACTGCTTCATGTTTTTCCTTTGCACTATAAATTGAACTATGATTAAAGTTCCAGGTGACATTAAATCTTGAGGAACTGAAGTCCTGTAGGAAGAGGTGACCAAAATATTAAAGCAATTTGGGCTGCAGGAAATAAAGGGAAATGTTGTATTAGTATCAAGTTTTGCACTCAAGAAAAAGATGACCGTACTGGAGATATCAAATGAGGAAAGGAAAGGACACAAGCAAACGCTTGTCCTGGCTTCATTACAACAAATTTTATTTTTCTCCTTCTACTGATCCAATTTTTTTTATAACTAAGTACTGTCGTAGTTAGAAAAAGTGTGTTTTTAAGACCACGAGGGACCATATGGTAATCTAGGCTGTCTTTCTGTATAACACAAGCCACAGAACTTTGCCCAGTAATTCTCGATGATTCAAATCTGGTGTTTTTTTTAAAAACAGGCTCTCACCCAAGATATCTTGTCTTGATTTAAAGACTTTAAAGTTACAGAGAATCTACCACATCACTTGGTAAATTTGTTCCAAAGATAAATTACTGTTACATTCAGACTAAAGATATGAAGAAATTCTTTATCTAGCTTTGTCTGCAAAATCAGAGGTGTCCCTCAGATTTCTCCTCATGTAGTTAGTTATAATGGCCAAATTACCTTTTAACTCTTTCTTGGATGAACGAAGTATTCTGCACATCCTTAGACTCATGCTATAAGGTGGTTTTTCCAAACATTTCATCCTTCCTATATCTCTTTTCTGAACCCTTTCTAGTTTTTTCAATCGAAGAATTTGAAACTGTTCTTACACAAGGCAGTATCATTTCCCTACTGCTATTCAGTATTTCACACCAGCCCTCTAGACGGCGCACCCTGCTAGGAGCTCATGTTCAGTTTATCCACAGTAATCCCTAAAGCCTTTTCAAAGGCACTGCTTTCCAAGATACCCTAAGTGGATGGGGAGTTGTATGACCTACATTTTTTGCCTCTAGATGTATGACATTGCATTGGTTACATTGAAACACGTGATGTTCAAATGAGCTCAGCTTTACCAAGTGATCCAGATTGTTCTGTAACACTCACCCAGCCTTCACATTATTTACCACTCTACCAAGTTTTGGCGTCTATTGGCAATGGTTTTGTATAGTTCTTCCAAATAACTGATAAAGGTTTGGACTATACGACGAAGTTAGGACAACATTAGGCAGCTTATGTCAACCTAACTCTGTAAGCAACTACAGTAACATGTAGCTCCCACTGATGTAAATTGCCCACTGCATCGACTTAACTGTGCCTCATGGAGAGGCATAGAACTTTGGTTGATGGTTACAGCATTGCTTGGCAGTCAGCCCTATGTGGGGCTCACAGCTGGAGTTCATCCTCAATCCCCACTGAGACAGTCTGAGTCACTCTTTGGCTCTGACAGCTAGGGTTGTCAGCTCCAGGGTGGGGGAGAAGAGAGCTCCTGCTGTCAGTGCCCCCACACAATTAAGTTGGTGGACACATTCTTGCTGAGAGCACGTACTGTCAACAAAAAGATATGGAACAGAAAGAGATGCTGTGGATATGAATGGCAATTTTAATTACTGAGGTGGCTGTAGGTGACCTTAACTTGTTGACTTGCTTTAGTAGTGTTGGCATGCCTGAAGATATAGAATGGCATTGAGCAAAGAAAGGATCCCTGAGAACCCCTTTAGAAGAACCTCTTTTAAGGAGGATGATTCACCATGTGCAGTTGCCTTTTGAGATTGATCAGTTAGCCAGTTTTAAATACATATAATGTGCTATGTTGATCTTTTCTGCTTTGTTAGTTACATCTTTGCATGGTATTAAGTGGAACACTTCGCAGAAGCCAAGTTACTCTTTCTTCTAATATGAAAAATATGAAGTTTTTGATTTGGCACGAATTCTATTTATCCTCCTTTTTAATTTTTCTTACTGACATCGAACTCTACCTGGAATCAGTTTTTGGCTAATTGGCCTATAGTTTCCAAGGTCTTTCCACTTACCTTATCTAAATAATGATATATTAGCCTTTTATCAGCCCTTTGGAACTTCCCAGTATTCCAACATCTGTTTAAAAATCTAGAGCAGTGTTTGAGTTCCTCAGCCAATTATTCTTAGGGGTGCAAGTTATCAGGTCCTGTAGATTTTAAACTAAGTTTTGTTTAATGCTTTAAGTTGTGGGGTCAAATGCAAGACAGGTAATGAGAATTTTTCTTCAGGATCTATTGAAAGATTTCCATATTCTAAAATGGAGACAACCATGACATAAACTCTCCTCCAAGGTAGTTGGCTGAGATGTGGTGATGGATGTTAACTGGGTTCGTTCTCTCATTGATTCCTTCTACACTCTTCTTGCAAGTAGTTAGCTTTGGAGGATAGGCCTGTGTGTTTACCACATTAAACAGCACTGACTTTAGTCAGAGAATTATTGTTTATGAAAGTGTAACAGTGTATTCTCTGGTCTGGTATAGTCCCCTGTTTGCTTGAAGACAATTGACCTTCATATCTTGGCTCTAGACTGCCAAACACTTCTGCCAAGTAGCAGCAACACGACCTCTCTAGATATCTTGTAGAGCAGTGGTCTCCAGCCTTTTTAAGCACAAGATCGCTTTTTGAATTTAAATGCAATCCAGGATCTACCTCAGACCCTAATACCTTGCCCTGCATCCTTCATGCCCCTTCTCTGAGGCCCTGCCTCTGCTCACTCCATCCTCCCTCCCCTCCCTCTTTCACCAGGCAGGGGCAGAGGGTTGGGACACAGGCTCTGGTTTTGGGCTAAGGGTTCTGGAGTGTGAGGGGCTCTGAGCTGGGGCAGGCGTTTGGGGTGCAGGGGGGGTTCAGGGTACAGATTCTGTAAGGGAGTTTGGATCCAAGGGGCTCAGGGCTTGGGGGTGCAGAGAGGGTTCATCACTGGGGCAGGAGTTGGGGATTCTGACTCCAGCTGGACACTGCTTACTTCAGGCTGCTCCTGGGTGGTGGTGTAGTGAGGCTAATGCAGGCTCACCCTTGCTCTGGCCCTGCAATGCTCTCAAAACCAGCCATCAAACTTCCTCCATCCCAAGCCCTGTTCCCTCCCCCCATCCTTTCTGTGGAGATAGAATTTGGGGGGGGGAAGAGGCAAGCTCCAAGGCAAAAGGCGGGAGTTATGTAGCAGTGGGGGAAGGGGCAGCTGAAGTGCCAGCATTTTGGCCAAACCAGTCAGAATCACCTGTCAGATCCTGATCTATTGGTTGGTTACCCCTGTTGTAGAGCTTACCTACTGTAATTTGATCTCCATGTAGCATCAGCATTGGTGGTCTAGTTTGACTGTCCTTAGAGGAGTTCTGAGTCTGGTTTAGTTGTTAATCATTTCACAGAAAGCTTTGTGTCATCTTTTGTGTAACACGGAGCACAATGGTGGCACAATATTGATTCACATTCCTAGTACTCCTGTAGCTATACACACGAACTACAACAAGGTGTTTTTCTTAAATTTCTTTTACAATGGAAGCTCTCAAAGAGTTGCTCTTTGAAGATGATTCCAGAAGATTGGTTCTCAGTACTGTGCTAGGTTCATGACATTTGCTATCTGGTTCATACAATAAAGAAGTTCTAGCCAAAGCATGTTCCTTGGATCAAATTCTAACTGATTACACATTGTATCCTCATTTTCAATGTGCTATTGGACTTAATAGGCATGTCTCCAGCTTCTGATGGGTTTTGAGTTGGATACTAGTTAGAGCAATCTCAGAATGTCAATTATTAATAGTGCCAGAAATTGGTAGGCAATGGAGTATTCTTTTAAATGACAGCAGCATTCTTGCAATTCTAAACAGGTAGACAGTAGCCTAAATGCCAGTGTTAATTATAGTGTAGCAAAACTGGCACAAAGTGTACCAAGTTTGGACTTAAACAGATTTTAAAAGGGAAAGGTTGGTTACAGTTGGCATTGGGGAAAATTACTTTGGGGTAGATGTATCCTGTGTATCTTATGCCTCTAGCATTTGGGGCAGCAGTGAAGCTCCCCCACTCCTGTCTGTTACTGGCAAATCTTTCGGTAGTTCCCCAGCTGTGCCGCTTATGGTTAATATAAAAAAGATGACTTGGTGAGAGATGTCAACTCTTGAAAAAGAGTGTTTCTACACCACAACTTAACTCTTTCAAGTGTAGGCTCTTGCTGATTTGATCCAAACCTACATGCTATAATTCCCCAGCATTGTGGGAATTCGGATTTTTCTTTTCAGGAATTATAGCTTAAGATTTCTCTTGATCTCATGCTTTATGGATTAATCTAGAATGTGGATGAGTTCATATTATCAATTTTTTGTCTAGGTATGATGAAACTGATTAGAGTTACTGCTTCTGTTTTATCCACAGCAAAAACCTTTCTTTTAAAAATATGCTGTCAGAAAAGTCTCACTAAAACCAAACATCGTACTAGCAAATTTAACCATTGTATCATATATCTGATTGCATCTCTGTCCTGACTCGCAGCAACCTTGTTACTGCAGTCCTAGGCTTGTCTTTGGATGAGTAATGACAGCTGTTGTGGTGGTAATTTAAAACACTTCATACTGTAGTGAGACAATGAAAATCTTTTCCACCTGAGGCCTAAAAATTTAAACTCCATAATCTGTTGCACCATGTGGCCACTGAATGTCACTGTCAGATGGCGTTCTCTTCTGAAAGAGAGCTTTGTAATAGTTTTCACATTGAAAATGTATCTGCCTGGTCACTGATTTGGACTGCTCGTTTTTTCCTCTGTCTGCAGTTTGTAGTACAGTATGTAAAATATCAATGCTATGGTATGGCCTTCTTGAGAGTTCAGTCAGACTGAAACAGTAACATCCAGAAATGCTAGAAATGAATTCCAACCTCTATTGAATAGCAGACATTCAAAGTCTCTGAACACTTTTAATACTGTTAAACAAGTTTTCAAATGCATATTACATGGTCTTCTAATCTAATTACTAGGGATGAGTAAGTGAGATTTTTGGCATTGATTCAGAAGAGGCAAGAAAAGATACTGTATCTAGTTGTAAAGCAGAAGATGCAAAAAAATTAACTTTTTAAATCTGGGCAAATATTTAAATGTACCAAAACTACAAGACTAATACTGAAGAAACGGAAGTATACCAGTTAGTATCCATGTATTGATACTACAGTGCTCAAATCTCCTTATTTAGAGGTTTGGCTTTGGAGTTGGTTGACATTTGTCAGATTGTGCTCAACATTATGAAGAGCGATTGAAAAAGGAAAACAGTAGCTGTAAAGTGTCTGCTTTTGTTTCTATTTCAGGAAAGCCCCACAGCACTGGCAACTCTGAACGGATTCAGCTCTCAGGAATGTACAATGTTCGAAAAGGGAAAATGCATTTGCCAGTCAACAGATGGACAAGGCGCCAAGTTATCCTTTGTGGGACGTGCCTAATCGTATCCTCGGTGAAAGAAAGCCAAACTGGAAAGATGCACGTTCTCCCTCTAATTGGTGGAAAAGTAAGGGTTTTTTGGTAATGCTTGAGGCTGCTCACCTATCCTGTTGTTCAGTGCTGTAGAGATGCATGGTGATTTTCAGACACGGGTTCCTGCCCCAAGGAGCTTGTAATTTGTGGAGTCTGATAGTTAAAATACTTTCTACCTTGCTTCTCTGCTTCATTTTTATCTCCTGGCAAAACTGACATTTAAAAATAGAAAAAACCAGGGAATGGCAATTCAATTTTGTGTATGGAATCATTATCTCTTCTTTTCACATAGTATTTACTGCTGTATGTATGTGTAGCAATTTCAGTCTGTGTTGCGTTTGCTAAAAGATTGTATTGGTTTCTATTTTGTTTTGTGCATCAACAGAATTTATTCCAATCAGATACACCTGTGAAACAGATTTATTCCAATCAGATACATCTGTGAAGACAAAGGGGGGTTATATGGGAGCAACTGGAAACCCAACATGACCTGACAAACCTTCATTACTAGTTGTGACTCACAAAATGAAAAGCATCTTACTTGATTTTTTGGACCACAGGCTGATTTTTTTTTGTAGGGCTAGCCAGTGAATGCTGCTTGCTGCTGCTATTTTTTTTTAAACCTTGAGTACTAGCACATGTGATACTGAAATTAAGACACAATAAACACAGAAGTCTGACATGATATTTACAAAGTCAGTTTTCAGAGTTCCATTTTAATATTCTGTAGTAAGCCATTTATATGCCAAGTCTAGTTGTGTGGAGCTCAAATTCTTTTCTTCCTCTCCCCTCTCCACCTTATTCATACAAGAATTTTCTTCCTGGAGTGGCACTTCTGTAATTAGAAATACAGATGGCTATTCCTGACAATCCTCTTCCCAGCAGCAGATAGTAATCCTCAATGCCTACACATAGGAAGTGTGAGATTCAGCATTCCTAGGCCTGCTGTTATCTCTAAGGAGGCCATAAAGGAGGAGTAGGGTAAAATTCTAGCATCCAAGATAAGAGCTAACAGAATGGCTTCTGAGCCATTAAATGGTTTTGTTCACTGAATTGGCAAAAAGTATTTATTTGCTTATCTGTCTTCTGTATGTTGTAGGGGTGAAGTTGAAGGTAGAATACAAACATAAAATGGAAATTGAATCAAGCCTGGTAATATTTACTGAAAGCGTCCACTATCTAGGCATGGGTGGGAGACGTTTGAACACAAGAGGTTTTATTTTTTAAAAATCATTCAAAAATCTTCTTCTTCACGCACTTAAATCCTCCTGCACTTCCTGGTTTGCAAAACATGTTGCGAAACATTACAGGAACATTTTGGAGACCATGTCATTTCCTTTTTAAAGGTAAATTTTTACTGATGAAGATCAAAACTAAAATATATATTCTTGGCACATTTGTGTGTATGTATAAAAGCAACTTAAAAGTCTTTCACAAGAAAATGCTTTTACTTTTTTGTTCCAGAGAGTTCTTTTCAGGTCCTCCATATACCTTGCTGAAGACCACTAGCAAAAAAGAGAGAAGTGAGGACTTGTTCTTACACACTTGGAATATCCAGATAAAATTCAGCATTTGATGCTGGCTTTTGTATAAAAGGAGCAGCAAATGACAGGAAATATTTTTTGCTTCAAATTCTACTGTTGAAGGCTTATCAGCAAATACTTGTTTAAACTGGAAGAGATGTATTGCCAAACTGCTGTCTATTCCCTTCCCTACCCTCACCCCATCAGATTTACGTATCTCCCATTCCATTTCATAGTAAGAGGCATTTGGTAAATACAATATTTTTAAACGCCAGAAAATAATTGGCTTGATGGCTGTTTAATTTTGGAAAAATCTTAAAATATTCAAGTCTTTAGAATTATCCAGATCTTCAGGTCTAACAGTACGTTTATATAACTTGAATTCGAAAGTCCTGTTAAACAGCTCATGTTTCTTAATCTGTTGCTTGCAGTGGTTTTGTGGCTCTTTGACACTGGATTAATTAGATTCCAGGCTTATCAATACTTAAGAGGTGTTTAAGCAGCTCCTCCTTTTCACGGCTTCATTTTGCATTTGTTAGTTGCACACTGACACTTTCAAAATTTTATGCAGTAATTATTTTGTCTTTATTTAAATACAGGTGGAAGAAGTGAAAAAGCACCAGCACTGTTTAGCATTTAGTTCCTCTGGACCTCAGAGCCAGACCTATTACATTTGTTTTGATACCTTCACAGAGTACTTACGGTGGCTTCGACAAGCATCAAAGGTAAGAGCACCTCTAGAGTTCTCCTTGCTTTTGAATGTTGCTCATTTTCGCCAGAATGAACAGTTGTGTGCTTGTAGCAGGACTGAGGATTTGGGGGTTTTTAAGCTACATTAGCTTGCAGTGTGTAAATAAAGAATACTAGCCAGATTTTCCTCCTTTCCCTATTTTGGTGCAGCTCCTTAAAGTAGGGAACAAGGTCATTAGAGTGGAGAAGCTCAGTAACATATTTCTTTCCAAAATGTCAATATGAAAAGTTGTTTCGCAAGTAATGAATGCTGTAGTAATGCAAGAAATGTAAAGCCGTTGACAGTGCTAGAAGTACCAGTTGTGGAGTTTTTTTGTTTGGAATGTAGTACTTGACTTCTGTTTTTAAAATGGCTAAAGCTTGTGATTGGCTAGGTATCAACATATTTCCTATTGCTGATCAATCATTAGTGTTCTCCATTGTCCATTTATTTTGGCACCTATTCAATACCTAGAGTATTGGAGCTAAAATTGATTATGCAGTCAGATCACACTTTTTATAACCCTCCCCGTGCTAGTTTCTTGTCAAATGGAGCAGCCCACGCTGTAGGTGAGCTGGTGGCTTTCCCAACCATTTTGGAGCTCCTTTTGCATTTGCTTGTTGCTGGAAAGACACAGCAGAGGTGAGGACCCCTGTTGAGCAAGATCTGTTCTCCCACTCTTCAGTAGAGTAGATCTGAACAGCAGTTGTGACAGAGTTTGGATCAGCCCTGCTTTTTCTCCTGACGCTCAGCTAGCAAAAGAAGTGTGCAGTGGAGAAGTAAGGAAAGCCAGGCAAGAGGACTGGCGGTACTGAGGAAACAAGGGAACTTCAGACTAAAAGAAAATGAAATAATTGAATAGAAATCCCACAATACAATGGGCAACTAAGGAGAGCTAACTAAGCTGATAACTAAAACACATTCAACATCAGTCTTAAAATTTCTGAATCGATCCAAACAGGTTTAGATTCCTGTCCATGCCTTACCGTATGAGTATGTGTGATGGGAAGGTCCATCCATGTTTAGAAATGAAATCTCAGAGCATGCTGAAGTGGAGCTCCAGACTTAAAAATATATCACACGTGTTAGAGCAGGCTTTGCTAACAGAATTTAAGGATTTTTACACCACGGCTGCGTCTACATTGGCGCTGTTTTGCGCCAAAGCTATGCAAATGAGGCTT
>CM057846.1:108584390-108595502 GCA_030068395.1 Apalone spinifera | reverse complement strand
ACTGGACTTGATGACCTCTCGAGGTCCCTTCCAGTCCTAGTATTCTATGATTACTCTTTGGTGCCATATTATCTTTTCTTGAGAGATGGTTTCTGCAATTGTCTTTCTCTATTATACTAATTTTTCCCATCTTCTCCTTTAGTTGGGTTCTTTGTGATGTTTGGTAACAGCTCATACTCGTGTATCTTGTGTAGTGAACGGTAAATAATGTTTTAGTTCTTTTGTCACATTGGTTATATATTTTCTCATTGGTATGCCACTGTGTTTTTAATGTGTATTTATTCTAAATTTAGTAAGGGACTAACAGTTTTTATGCTCTTTATTGTGTTAAAGTAGTTTGTGTAATGCTTTTTGAAGAGATTTAGGGCACTCTAGATCATTTTCAATCTGTCTTTTTTCCAAAAGGTAGTATATTTTATCTAGTGAATGTTTGTTTGAAGTGCTGGTCTTTTCAGAGGATTGTTAATTTTATGCTTTTATAGTAAATTGTGTTGAATGGTATCCTCTTTGGGCAATTCACGTTTGTTGTTTTTTCTCCCTAGCATAGAATACCCTTTGTGAGTTTTCTAGTTGTTCATCTATTTTAGGATTTTGTATCATTCTGACACTGGAACACCTACCTAAACCTCCCTGACTACTTAGTTGTGAAGCCAAGATGTGTGTGGTTTCGGGTATGATCTGATTGCAGTTTTGAGCTTGTTCTTGTTATTCAGTGGGTCTTTATAAAAGACAAGTGTTCTTTCATCTCCCGTGGCTCTGACAGCGGGTGAATGAAGGACAGATCTCATGAGCGAGGATAAACAGCATAAAACAATGAACTTCAGAAGTAGGAATAAATGGCCAGAAAGTCCTATTGAACTACTGACAGCATAGGCTTGTTCTGTACCATGCTGTGCTTCTCCCTTGCACTGTCTCACCCATATGACTAACAGTATTGGGAAGGTCGCCAAAATGAGGATATCTCCCATATAATCATGACTTCTTCCCTTTTTTAAATGTAGGAAGGCAAACTCCAAGCTCAGAGCACTGCAAGGCTTTGAGTAGCAGAACTGAAAGTTGGTAATATTAATTGACAGTTCAATGCTTCAGTTGACCGCATATAGCAAATGAAAAATTGAGAATCTGTGTTTCATAGTTACTTTCATCTAATTTGATTTCTCTGTTCCAATAATATAGCTGCTTTGTAGAGTCATTATCAGACTGGATTTAAAACGTGTTAGAATAAATCTTCTTTAAATTGTTTTGAAAGATAAACATAGAAAACCAGTGATACCAGCTCAGCCAAATGTATTCATATGGGATGTATCATGGAATAACAGAATAGTGTGCAGTGCCAGACCGAGCCATAGTTGTGCCCTGGGCAGCGGGCGCCTGGCACATGCGTGGCCCCAGGCGCACAGTGCCCCTTACCACTTCAATCAGGCGCCCCCCCCCATAGGTTGGCGCCCCAGTAGCGGCCCCCCTCCCCCCTTAATCTGGCCCTGATAGTATGTTACTGAACTAGTCAGAGTAACAACCACCATAAATTTGAATCTTTTGGTTACTAATACCACTATTAGCAGAATTCATTTTAGAAGATGAAGCAAACATTTCCTGGATTACATGTTAAAAGGGGAAGGATATCAGGAATCTACCAATTCTGTGGGTTAGTCAAAGGGAATCTTTGTGCAGCAAAACAAACTCTAGTGTTATAATTCCATTTCTATATTTATATTAAAGGATGCTATTAATCTGAAAGCCAGTCCAGTTAAAACTGGTTTCAGGCCCCACCATATGTGAAGAACTTTTGGAAATGGAACAAAAAATACAAACAGTACTGTTTTAAATCAGGAATGGGGAATCTAAGGCCTGGGGGCTGGATGCGGCCCTCATCTTGGATGGCTTGACTCCTGAGGCCCCGCCCCGCCCCGCTGCTCCCCTTCCCTCCCCCGAGCAGTGGGGAGTTTACACTGGTACTCAAGTCTCTTGCCACCCGGCTGCAGGGCTGAAGCACACACAATCTACTAGCCTGGGCCCCCCTGGAGTGTGTGCGTTTCTTTTTGAGTGTGACCCCTGAAAGACTTTTCTGTGGGTCAGCGGCCCCTGGTCCTCCAGAAGTTCCCCACCCCGAAAAGTAAACTATTTCGGGTGTGGGGGTGGAGAGAGTTCTCTAATCTTTAACTGATTTAGTTGTTTTAGATGCAACTTGTGACAGATTGAATGTTCTGTATAGGAGTGACAGATTTAAAATGCTATCCCTTTTTAAATGAAGGCTTTTGGGACTGGGAAGGTATTTCTAGTCCTAATGAGAATACTCAATAAGGATGTTAAGTAGCGAGTTAATGACTAATACTTGATACAATCTGACTATCAGGTAGTTGACTAATCGACTGCTCTTTTACATTCCTAATACTCAAATAGTTAGTGAAGTTGTTTTGAAATAGATTCTTGCTTAGTGTCAGCTATTTCAGTGGTTATTAATACTCAAAATTATTATATTCACTAGTGTTCAAAAGCCCTTTAGCATCTGTAAAGCGTAGTTTGAAAATAAAATTGTGTTGTGTCCCTAAATACTCGGTTGTCTATGTTGTCTGTGTTCTGACCAATGACAGTGAAAACTTCTACTTACTAGTGTATTACAAATAAAATGAAGAATAAACTTAATATACCCAGGTTGAGATCACAGAAGGGGTGGCCTGTGAGCCTAGGCTAACTAGGCAGTTGCCTAGAGCGCCGCTGGCCTGGGCGCCCAATGACGACATCACGGCCTTGCGGGGGGGTGCCAATTGCGCCGCTCGCCTGGGGCGCCAGCTGCCACAGCCGGCCTTGGGGGCCACTCCTGGATCACAGCATTAAAATTTCAGTTTGAATCAATCAACCATAGAATACTAGGACTGGAAGGGACCTCGAGAGTCCAGTCCCCTGCCCTCCTTGCAGGACCAAGTACTGTCTAGACCATCCCTGATAGACATTTATCTAACCTACTCTTAAATATCTCCACAGATGGCGATTCCACAACCTCCCTGGGCAATTTATTCCAGTGTTTAACTACCCTGACAGTTAAGAACTTTTGGTTTTCAGTTACTATAATCTTCAGTTGAAAACCATTCGATAATATTGTTTATACAGTAAGGCTGTGTCTACACTGGCCCCCTTTTCCGCCAAAGCCATGCAAATGAGCCAAGTCGCAATTGCAAATGAAGTGGGGATTTACATTTTCCCCGCTCCATTTGCATGAACATGGCTGCCGCTTTTTTCCATCTCAGAGCTTTGACGGAAAAAAGCGCCAGTCTAGACAAGGCTCTTGCAGAAAATAAAGCCTTTTCCGCAAGATCTCTTAATCCCCGCTTCATTTGCAATTGCGACTTGGCTCATTTGCATGGCTTTGGTGGAAAAGGAGGCCAGTGTAGACCTAGCCTAAAAGTTCTGTTAGCTGGCACTCAGTTAACTAGAAAGCTCAATTAAGCAACATTTCTGATATCTCCCAATACAAATCTTCAAGCCTGGCTCATTCCTGTCTCACAACGGGTCCAAGAGCTACCCTAGCTGCCGCTCTGCATTTTAAACATAGTAAGAGCTGGTTATTACTACATTTAAAATGCAGCGCTCTGGTGGGGGTAGCTCCCAGACACGGTGCAAGCTAGGACTGAGCTGGGCTTGTTCAATCCTGGCTTATACCGGGTCTGGGATAGCGATGTGAACGACTAGCCGATAAGCAAATGCCAGATAGTTGGCAACCCAAAGCAGCAGTGCTGTGTGGAACCCAAGGTCTGCCACTTGGAAATGCCGCTAGCTGGAGACTCCCCTGCTGGCCCAGGCTCAATGTGGCGCTGCCGCTTTGAAATGCCACAAGGAGCCTGGGCCCAGTGTGGGACTGCTTGAGTTCCCTGCTGGCCCCATGTTCCTGGCAGCGCTGTCGCCTTTGAAGTGTAGCAACAGCCTTGGGGCTGTTGCTACACTTCAAGAGCGGAGATGACCTTATTAACTAATCTAATAGTCAACGCAAATTGCATTGACTATTCGATAAGCCAATTAATCGAAATTTAACATCCCTAGTCTGGGACCTATCCCTGTTGTGGTTCTGCAGTTTAAATGTAGTAGGAGCTAGGCTGCCTGTGCACCCGGCTCCTACTACATTTATACTGCAGAGCTGCAGAAGGGGTATCTCCTGGACCGTCACAAGCAGGGACAGAGTGCCTTCCCTTATCCACTAATCATGTAGTCGATACAATTTGTAGTCGACTAGCCGATTACCTGCCTCTTAATATCCTTAGTGAGTACCTGTATACTATTTATACTTTAGTCATTTATCGTATTCTAATTCCTTGAAAAATTGGTATGCCATTTGTGAAGTATAATTCTCAGTTAACCAGAATATTTAATTAACCAGCACCCAATATTCCCACAGTAGGCTGGATAACAGCTTTTTACTGTATGTGCTTCAAGAAAAATTCTCAGATGGTCTTGTGCACTTCTATGTAACTCAAACAGCTTAATTTTGAAAACTGACTTTGCAAAGTATGGCTTGCTTGGACAGCATTTGTATAAGGAGGGTGTGGAAAATGGCTACATGACTCTTTCAATAAAATGTCAAAAAATCATAACAATTTGTCATAACAAACTGAATCTGCAATGCAATAGAAAAAAATTAGTAAGGAAACTGATTTTTTTCAAGCTTCCATCAATTAAAAATGGGTGAATTGTTTGCATCTAATAACTGAGTTCAGTTCCATTTCTTATTTTATTTCAGAGACCAAAATCAATTCCAATTCTGCATATCATTAGTTATCAGTGAAAGACTAGAAGTTAAGATCATGGAAAACATGCCTATGTTGTTGCTTCTTTAAAAAGCTGAATTCTTAATGTTAACCAGTGCTCAAAATAAAAACAAGGGTCATTCAGACAGACTGCCTTTGCTTCCACTCTTAATATATTTTCAGTTTATTTTTAATGGCTTTCATACAGGTTTGCATAGTATGCCCCTGCACACATTTGAACAGTGCGATGGGCTGATCATATGTAGACTTGTACACAGAAAAAACTCAATGGGAGAGGATAAGAGTGGAAGAAATTAGTGAATTCTGTTCAAGACTGAGATTCAGTGGGGGTCATTGCAGAAATGTTGGCCTAGTTATAAAACTTGGTGACACGATTACTTCAAATAGGTCTGTTTTTAAATAAGCTGATTTAGCCTCAAATGGAATGCTTTTAAAAGATGGAAATGTGCAGGCTCTTCATTACTGATAGGCTTTTTCTACACTTCCTAGCTTTAGTTTTAATTTCTAACTGTAGTAATTACAGTTTAAAGATTGTTCAAAAGGGGTATAAATGGGATTCAGTTGTATTAAACTAAAACAGTGCTTCTCAAATTTTTTGGGCTCTGGAACCCTTTACATGCGTAAAAAATTATGCGGAGCCGCAGCGGTCCACTGATCATATGTGTTGTACCTATCGATGTTTCCAGTTTGTCAACCTCACGGAGCCCTGGGGCTCCACAGAGCACAGTTTGAGAAACACTGATCTAGAACATTTACCATATTATCAGGCTGACCATAAATACACGTGGGTTTTTTTGTTTGTTTTTGTCGAGGAAACTTGTTTTCTGTACTCTTTTAATATTAAAGGTATTTTGTGTTGTCTACATTAACTTGCAATAAAAATGCTGGTACTTGCACTAAAGAACCGTACAAGAGATTCAGGTAAAGAGTTGATTCTATATTGTCACTGTCCACATTTTCAACATAAACTACAGGAGTGAGAGGATAAATAATGTTGTTGTTGTTGTTGTAGTTGTAGTAGTAGTAGTAGTAGTAATAAACAGCAAACACTGAATTAGAAAGGACCCTGGGGAGAAGGCCAGAATTTTTGTTTTGGACACCTTATACTAGGGCTACTCAACTTTGGAAGCCCAGGGGGACACAATGATACTCACAGCACATGCCGAGGGCCACAATTTAAGTGTGGTTGCATATATATGCAAATAGCTTCTTTCACACTGATGGGCATGAATACAAAGATTAAGGCAAGACTGCACAGGCCCCATTAAGTCAGTTTTGCTGATATTAATAAAATGCAATATTTACCTGATTTCCACTAATATATGACCGCACTTTTAATGAGCAATGATTGTCCAGGAATTTAACTACTAAAGTGCATATCAACAGAAGACAATTATAGTGACTACTTTTTTGTTTTGGCTCCTACCTGCAGTCGCGTGTTGAGCCCTGTGTAAACCCAAACCACACCGTGGGCCACAAACAAATGGGCCGCAGGCTGCCACAGGCCACATGTTGAGTAACCCTGCTTTTTATCTTCCAGCAGCGGGTTGGCAACCGTTTCATTCCAAGGAGCCAAACATCAAAATTCAGAAAAAGTGGTCAACAAGAAGCCGTATAAGAATGACTATTTGCATGACTGAAAAATACAACTTTGTATTATTGGTAATTGACATAATGATTAATAATAATACAAATAAAACACTGTATTCACTAGGGATGTAACAGTGTAGTCAATTATCTGATAAGCAAAAGCTTATAGGTTAGTGGTATAGACTACACACATATCCCCCTCCCCACTTGCCAGTCAATTTTTTTAGCAGGCTGGCTCAGTTCTGGCTCATGCCAGTTCAAGTCACCGATAGGAATTCATTAGATTAATCAACTATTCAATTAACCAATATTTAACATCCCTAGTACTCAGACTTTATTTAATGGGACTTCTGCTGCATCTTTTTGCACATTTCTTTGAAGTTTACATAATTGGTCAAATCCAGCTTCATGTACACATTCAGGGCAGGGGATTTGGGGGTATGGAGGACTCGGAAACAAGATTGGGTTGGGGGGGGTGCAAGACTGTTCTGGTGGGAGTCAGGGGATGTAGGAGCATGAGGGGCTGAGGGCAGGGGGTTCAGGTGTATGATGGGCTCAGGGTCTGTGGCGGGGGCAGCAGTGTTACGATTCTGTGGCCAGATGCTGTGGCCTTCTAGGGACTCTTGTGCATTTCAAAGCATAAGCGCTCTCCTGGAGCCCAGAGTTAGTTGGACGTCTAGCTGGCCCCTGGCTGCATGCGGAGTTCCACAGTCCTCTATTGAAATGCACAAGAGGCCCAGTGGGGGCTCTTGTACATTTCAAAGGAGGAATGCGGAAGTGCCTATCTGATCCAGTACCCACTGACAGCTGCTTTTCTAAGGAAGATAAAACCGTCTAGTATATCCCTATACGATTTGTAGAATGCTATGCCTTAGAGCAGGGCTGGGGAACCTCAGGCCCAGGAGCTGAATGTAGGCCCCCAGTTTGTCTGCATTTGACCCCTGAGGCTCAGGATCCCCCTCCCCGAGCAATAAAGCTGGAACACACAAAATCTGCTAGGCTGAGGCCCCTTAGACTCTGGTGTGCAAGGGGGATGTGGAGAGTGTCTTTCTCCTTCTCCGTCAGGTGCCAGGTCAGTGAGAGTTTTCTTTGTATTTTGCTTCTCACTTGTGTGCAGCCCCCAACTGACTTTGAAGTGGCCCCCTACCCAAAAAAGGTTCCCCACCCCTACGTGACAGAAATGGATGTTCTTCTCATATAGTAATATGCCCTGGGTGTGAGGATTCATAATGCTTTTTTTATACACTAGCTAAACTGTAGAAGTCATTAGTCACGTAGTACTTGTACAGCACTTTCATGTTTTCAAGCTGCTATACCTATCCAACACACTAGCCACATGTGGCTATTCGCCTGGTTGGGTGTGGGTAGTTCTCTATAGTAGTAGCCACTATAGCGGCTACTTCGGAACTGGCTGGACATCATGCAATTATACAAACATAACTATTACAAATGCCCCAAAAGCCTTTTGTAAGAAAATGAATGGCCCTTTTGCAATTACATCCATGGATTTAGTATACGTTACATAAAAAATTATTTCCTTTTAAGCTCTCAGGTGTGGTAGCTGTTATAGTATGAGCCATCTTTCTTCTTTCTACTAATACTAGAATAGAGGAGTGTGGCAGCTCTGGGCAATCCTACCTGCTTTTACTTCGTTCAAGTGGCAAAAAGGAGTCAGAATATACAATGAATATGGCCATAAAAGTTAAATAAAAAGCAGTAATTGAAAATTTCATATGGTAACATTCTCCTTGGGTTTATTTACCTTTCAAATGTGACATTTTTAATTCAAAAAAGGAAAGTTCCTAGAGTCAAACTGTTAGGATGGAGTTAAAATTGTGAATGTTTGTAATAGAGGCTAAAATACATCACAAGATGTTTTACTGTAAATTCTCAACTTGAATTGCATCTTAATACTTTTGTTCCAGAACTAAGTGAAATATTTAAGTTCTGGTGTACCATGTGGCAGCCAGAATCTGGGACCTTATACATGGGCTTATTGGGCCTAATGATTAATCTGGTCTTGATTTGCTCTATAGAGCTATGTGGTTCTGGTTGATTAGCTTTACCAGGGTTATGGAGTTTCATTAGCTCATACACCAGCATTTCTAGTTGTATATGCACCAGAAGAAGTGGGGTTCTACCTGCTACAGTAGAACCTGAGAAGTATAAATGGACCCCTCCCATTCTGTAGTAAGTTTTACTTTAAATATATATTACTCTGAGATGTTTTAAACAAAGTACCTTGTGTAATCTATCAACTTTAATGTTATATTCTGCTGGATCTGTACATCCCATTTTGGTGCATTTCTTGTATTGAAATAGTTTTAAATGGGCTAAGGCTTCCAGTGACTCTCATTAATGACCAGGTGATCAACTTAATGACTTGTAATCAGCCTTGTTTGCCCTGTAAGTCCAAAGGTGATGGGACTAGTAAGACATGTGACCATATCACTTGGTATTGGGATTCCATTTTTTGACTCGGGCAATTTTCCATGGAAGGGATAATGTAGAAGAAAAATTCCCTCACTGGGAGGAGAACTATTTAAGCAAGGGGAGGTTATCAGCCTTGATCTTTGGCTGGTGTGATACACTCCAAAAGAGGGATGAGGACCCAAGTCAGAGTAAAAGATCATCTTCAGGTCAAAGATGATGCCTAGAACAAGAATAGCTCGTTAGGGTAACAATTAGGGATGTTAAGAATCATATAACAGGATAACTGTGTAACTGCTGAAAACCTTTATACTGAAGAGCTTGCAGCGAAACCTCCCCAGGAGTGAGGCCACCAGTCGTTACCAACCCAGTCTCTGCCAGCCCAGTCCCTGTGGAACAGAGCTGACTCCCCAGGAGCGGGTTGGGCAGCCCTTGACACCTACTTGGGAGCAGGTCAGGCAGCCTTTGCCTGCCTGGCACTTGGGGAAGTTGGTTTGCTGTCCTGCTGCCATGAAGCTGCCTCCTCAAGCAATGGCTGAGTATAACAGATACCTTTACCCATAAGCATCAGTTTATTGGTTATACTCCTCACTAATAAAAATCTGCTTGCAATACGCTTTTTTGTGAATTAGAGCTAGCTATGCATTTTCATTTTAATTTAGTAACTTACTTTTATCTGACTGTTTTCACTTGCAACCACTTAAATCCTACTGTTTGTATTTAATTCAAATTTTGTTTACTAATAGGCCTAGTGTAAATTGACCCCTGGGGCCAGGGGCAGAAGGGGGATGACAACCAGTGTGCATATCTCTTTCATTGACAGTGTGAACATCCTCATGAACTTTCTTTTACTAAAACTTTTTCTCTGAGAGAGACAAATTTGAGGTTTTGATCCCTTTTGCGGGTTGGTGGCCTGGGTGCTGTACCCTAGTATTGTGTTCTCCCAGTGTGTCTGCATTGCTCTTCTGGGTAGAGGAGGGAGAGTGGTAATCTGGGGAGAGGAGAGAGGGTGGTAATAACTCTGTGCCTTGTTGGAGGGGAGGGTGGTAATAACCAGGGCTCGACAAATTATACAGTCTACTCGCCTGTGGCGAGTAGGTTTTAGCCGCGCGCCCCGTTTGTTCGCGATGCGCGCATGCGCAGTGCGGCTCTGGCGAGCGGTTTTCGACGCCATTTGTCAAGCACTGGTAATAACTCTTTGCCTTGTCGGGGGAGGGATGGGGGGGCGGGACGGATGGTAGGGAGCCCCAGAGAGCAAGAAGGTGAGTGTCAGTGGCATAATAGCATCCTGGGGAACAATTCCAAGGGGTCTTCTGTGACCGCACCCAGTCACAACTAGGGATGTTAGATATTGAGTAATTGAACAGTCATGTAACTGCATGAAATCTTGGTAGATACATGACTATTCAGTAGTCCCCGGAGGTGGGCTGGTACCCAGTGCCCTGTTGCCCCACTCCTGGGGATCACCGTGACACCTTGTGTTGCTGCCTCTGTGTCAGAGGCAGCAACACGGGGTGCCAGGCAGGAGCCAGTCCACAAGGGGAGCTGGTTTTAAAAAAACAGCTCCCCCCACAGACTGGCAGCCTGCTGCTCCTGCACTGCTGCCTCTAATATAGAAGCAGGTCCGTGGCAGCAGCTCCTGTGTGTGGGGTCCGAGCTCCCTATGGACAGAGGATGCTGCAGGTTGGCCATGGACAGGCTGATATGTCAGCAGCCCCTGTCTGCTGGGGGGAGAGGAGGAGGGGAGTGTGTGTCCCAGCTCCCCACAGACAGAGGCTGTTCCGCAGTGGGTCCTGGCTCGTGGCAGACAGGGCTGCTTTGTAGCAGCCTTCCACCTGTGCTGCAGCCTCTGGTTTTTGCTACAGAGGCAGCAAAGAGGCAGAATGCAAGTAGTTGACAAGATTAACTGATAGCCTAGGCTTACTGGTTAATTGTAAAGTTGACTTACTTGTTGACATCCCTCGTCACAATGAACACCAAAGTTCTGAACTGACTGGTCAACCATACACCTTATTTTAAACTGGAAGTATGCAGGCAGGCAGCAGAGACTAAAAAAGCAAATACTGTACAGTGCAGTACTGTAGTAAATGTAAACTACTTAAAGGGAAAGCTTAAATTTTTTTTAACAAGGTAAGGAAACTTTTTCTGTGTTTAAATTAAGATGGCTAGAAAGACCACTATGTTTCAAAGCAGTATTAAGTCAAATTTTCTAAACTTTTGGGGAAAAAATAATGCTTTATTAAGAGTTGTGAACAGCCTTCATTCCCAAGGGGTTTGCCTCCCTGAGGTTCTACTGTACTTTGTTCCCAAGCAATGCTCGGGGGGGGGGGGGGGG
>CM057846.1:108570129-108584290 GCA_030068395.1 Apalone spinifera | reverse complement strand
CCTTTAAAGAGACAGAGCATGGCTTCTCTCAGAAACTTACCCAGCCATAGCCAGTACACATACTTTCCGTGTCACTGTCTCTCACTCCCGGTCTGTGCCACATACACACTGCTGCACACAGTCATTCTGTGTCACAGTCAATCTGTCATACACAGTGTCTCTCTCTCACATAGCCATGGTCTCTCTGTAGCTCCCAGCCCCGCCCCTTTCTCCAAGGCCCACAGCAATGTACTGAAATTCGTGA
Organism: Apalone spinifera; assembly: GCA_030068395.1. NCBI lineage: Eukaryota > Metazoa > Chordata > Testudines > Trionychidae > Apalone > Apalone spinifera. The sequence goes on along the minus strand of CM057846.1, from coordinate 108,584,046 downwards.
AGTGGCCCCCCTGCAAAAATTATTGCTCACCTTTGATGTTGAGGCAAGTGTTTTGCCTCTAGACTTAAAAAAAAAAAAAAAAAAAAAAAAAAAAAAAAGTCTATGGTATTAGCTGGAGTTTTTCTAGAAGGGATTGAGATTGGCTGTTTTGATCTCCCATCCTTTGTTAGGGTTGCCAGATGTCCGGTTTTCAACTGGACAGTCCAGTATTTGAGCTTTCTGTTCGGGAAAACAAATTGAGAAAATATAAATAAGCGAATATAAGTGTCCGGTACTTTCTAAATAAGATGTAATATAGATTGTGATGTAATGTCAAGTGTGTCCGGAATTTTTTGTTGAAACCATCTGGCAACACTATCCTTTTTCATCTTCTCCAGTACACATTTATGTTGAACTTTCTATTGTTGAAAATTGGCAAAAGAAAAGTAAACCTTGATCTTGTTTGTTTGGTGGTCCACTTAAGGAGCACAGCATTCATGAGATAAGTGAAGATGGAAACATTGCAGTAGAATTTAGATATCCTACTTCCTAGGATCCCTCAGTAGCAGCTTCAGGAAATGCTTAACAAAATGATTTTTAAAATGTTTTTAAGACTTTCTAGTACTGTATGTGCTAACTGGGCAGTTGGTCTTTCTCTTTTATTCTAATTCTTTTTTTTTAATAAGGCAGTTGATTTCAGGGTGATATTGGAGGCAGCAGTGTGTTGTATCTAGCCATGCTTTGCAGTGTCAGTTTAAATAGCTTGAAGGTGAAGTGACTGTATCAGTACTTAATTGTAGCATATATGTAGTGGCTTTTGTTCTGTAACATGCACAGAAGTAAACGTCTACGGTACTAGTTGTATGCTGCTTTGAAGACTCTAGAGAGAGATCAAGCATTTATATGGAAATAAACTATTAAATTATTCATATCCTAAAAAAACTTTCATCTTGGTTTCAATACTGCAAATATATTCCAAAATGAGTGACAGAAATGTAATCAGTGTGTATCCTTATGATGTGCCAATTACAGGAATAGTGCTAGAGAATTCAAAGAAATCACATATGTTACTGATTAGTAAAGTAGCTTTGATTGCCAGTTGCACTTTGTTTATTTTTGACATAGCTAAAGATAAGCAAGTAGGTTAACATTTTTCCTTGGCACTATCTGCTCACTAAATTAAAAGTTGCCTGTAATCAAATTTTAAATTGTGTCCACAGGTTTCATTTTATAGACTGAGCAGATATCACTAGCATTTAATTTTTAAACTCATGATACAAAAGCATGGCCAAATACAAGGAAGTTAAAAATTTGATTCCAGTACAAACTGAGCAGAAGGTTGGGTTTCACAGAGCTTTCCAAATACAAATTAACAGTCCCAGTACAGAATGTAGAAAAGGTTTGGATCAATTAAACTTGTGGCTGAATAAACTGAAACAACTCTAAAGTTTTCATGTTGGCATCTCTCTCCACTTCTGTTTAGTTAGTCCTGCCCATTCTTAGTGGTTTCTCCACCCTCCTATTGGAATCTTCAGAAGCTACAGGGAGCTTTACTGTTCCTACATAATTCAAAGCTTGAGGAAACTTTTACAGTCAGTTTGGTTTTGCTAAGGTGTTGGTGTATGCTGCATACAAGCTGCTCTCTAGTAGTTACTGTTCAGAGACAACCTTGAAAATTATTGCTCTGAACTCTTGGCCACATATCAGATGTCAGGGGAAACAACAGCACAAGCACACAGAAAATGTGCAAAAGGGAAAAATCCTGTGCAACTTAGCATATTGTTTGATATAGTAGTTTAACATTCATAGCATTAATAGTATAGCTTTATTATCTTCCAGTGAAAAACAAAAGCCCTAAACTATACTTCCTGGCATTCTGTGTGGTGATTATAAATGGTCACTTCCGAGTAATTGGACCCAGTTTTCTTTGTTCCTCATGCTTTGCACCTCCCTGATTGAGACATTGCTTGCTCAGTCATTATGGAAGAGTATAATTTTCATTCAGTAAGAAATACAGACCTGTTTTACCCCATGGGAGTTTCACTCTGTTACGAATTTTATAGAAACAAATCAATACTGTATTGAACAGCATCAGGGATAAGATGCTTCTTGTAACAGCAATACACAGACTGTTTCTTCACATTCAGATTGATGTGTCTTTAAATTAAAGCATCTCATTGAATTTTGACAATTTTTTTTTTATGGCTTTTGAGATGGCTTTAAGTAAGCCAGTCTCTTTCACACACAGATAATGCTTCTTTAGAAGTGGAGATCTAAAAATAAACCCACTGTTTCCTTTTTAGTGATTTCAAGCTCTGAAACATAAACAAAACCTCCAGTTTCCACACCGGATCTTAACTTCCTTTCTTTTGTGTATGTATGAAACTTTGAATATTAAGACTTTGGTCCCTAATCATATCTAGGAGTTCCTGTTGGTGGTTTATAGTATGTTCATTCGTTGATGACACTTCCTAAAAAAATATGCTGGTTAGCTCTTTGAATGCAGTACAGACAATAGGCCAAGTTTTTGTTTGAAATAATGGAGATGAAAACCCACACTTGCCCTTCAAATTACTATTCCATTCTTCCAACAATATTAATAGATGTTGGAACTAGGATTGTGAGGGGGTGCTTCTGCTCCCTCTAGCTCAGTGGTCACCAACCAGTAGATTGGGATCTACCGGTAGATCTTGGAGCCTCTGACAGGTGATCTTGACTGGTTTGCCCAAGAGACTGTCAAGTCCTGGCACTTCAGCTGCCCCTCCCACTACTGTTGCGCATCTGCTGCCCTTTGCCTTGGAGCTGCGTCCCTCCACCCCCGGGAGCCTCCTGCTTGCTGTGCAGGTCAGGGCAGAGAGAAGAGGGCACTGATGTCAAGGTGCCCCTCTCCCAGCCTGTATCTTATCTCCACAGAGCAGAGAGGGGGCACAACAGGACTTGTGATGGGGGTTTGTTGGCTGCTTTTGGGAGTGGTACAGGGCCAGGGGTGAGCCTGCCTTAACCCCACTGCATCACCACCCAGGAGCCACCTGAGGTAAGCAGTGTTCAGTCAGAGCCCACATCTTGAAACCTATCCCAGTCATAAACCCCCTCCTGTACCCTTAACCCTGAGCACCACTGCATCCAAACACCCTCCCAGAGCCTGCACCTAGAACTCCCTAGAGTACCCCAACTGCCTGCCCCAAGCTCAGCTCAGAGCCCCTCTTGCACTACAAATCCCTTAGCCCAAGACCAGAGCCCACAACCCAACCCGCTGCCCCTGCTGGTGAAAGTGAGGAAGGATGGGGGAGGTAGGGAGGATGGAATGTGCAGGGGTGGGGCCTTGGAGAAGAGGCACAAAGGAGGTGGGACAAGGATATTTGTCTCAGAGGTAGATCTTGGATTGCACTTAAATTCAAAAAGTGATCTCGTGCTTACAAAGGTTGGAGACCACTGCTCTAGCTTGAAGTGTGTTGACAGTTTGGTTCAGCAGTGCTCAGGGCTGCTGGAATTTGCCTGTTGGCAGTGCTGATAGGATTTGTACTTCATTGAATAAAGTTGAAACAAGAAAAATAATTGTGGAGTCCATACCATATTTTTGTCCCTATCAGAACAAAAGAATGATCAAAAGAGGTTTGAAAATTGCTGAGTGGAATAAACTAGTGTTTTATTGTAATCATAAAGCACTTGGAAGCTATTATCTTCCCCTAATATCAATTCCTGCATTCTGTGCCCTCAGAGTTTAGAGGCAGTTGCCATTTCAGTTAAGAGCCTCTGTTTTCAAGGGTTTATAATGTGCCTGTTACCAGTATGGAAGTGAAGTTTCGTATTCAGGCTGAGAGTCGAATGATAATAGGTGGGACAAACCTGGAGGCTTATACTCAACAATTTCAAAGTGGCATATTAAGTAGTTTGAAGCTTTTAATTTCCTTATTCCAGTGAAGCTGTGGCTTTTTAAATGTAGGGGACTATTAAGCAAAACAACTTAGCAAGCCTGTGATTAGGGATGTTAGATATCAAGTAACTGAATAGTTGAGTAACCGCATGAATTCTTATCCATTAGTTGACTATTCTATAGTCCCAGGGGCAGGGCTGGCAGTCACTCCTGGGGAGCCCCCTGCCGGGGGGTTGTGCTGTTGCCCCTCTATCAGAGGCAGGAACACAGGTTGCCAGGTGGGAACCGGCCCACAAGAGGAGCCAGTTTAAAAAGCAGCTCCCCACACAAACTGCCTGCCTGCCTGCCACACTGTGCTGCTGCCTTTGATACAGAGGCAACAGTGCAAGGTAGCAGCAGCCCCTGTCCTCTGGGAGGGAGGGATGGGGGGCGGGTCCGAGCTCCTCGTGGACAGAGGGTGCTGCAAAAGAGGGAGGAGGCAGGGGAGAATACCGCTAAGAAGCCTCTATTTGTGGGAGGCCAAGTTTGGCCAGCCTCTGTCCATGGGGATTTCCGACTCCCCCACAGACCACAGCCATCCCAGGCTCATTGAGGACAGAGGCTGCTCCATTGGAGGAAAAGTAGCCTCAATCCGCAGGGAGCTTAGACCCCCAACTAGGGATTTAACCAACTAATCACTTGCTTCCCTCAGCAAGGGTGGGGAGTGGGAGCTAGCTTAAAAGCCGGTTCCTCTCAGTACTGTCTCTGCGGGGGGCAGGGGTTAGTGGGGACTGGGAGCAAGGCAGGAATCAGCTGATTCCTGGCTCGGGCCCAGTTCCAGAAGCTGCGCCTCTGCTTTCAAAATTTATTAAGAGCCTACTGGCTCTTGATAGATTTAAAAGGCTGATGTGCAATAAGGTGAACCCAATGTGAGTTGGGAATCAGCTGGCCTGGCTTGCACTGGGTCCCCACTGCTGTGCTTCAGCCTTTAAAATGTATTACGAGCTGGGAGGCCCTTAATACGTTTAAAAGGCAAAGCTGCTGTGGGGAGCTAACCATCGACTAGTTGATTAACTGGAATTTAAAATCCCAACCCCCCAGGGACAGAGGCTGCTGGACAGCCTGCCCCCAGCCCACAAATAGTCTAGTAGCACCTAAAGACTAAATAGTTACAAGAGACTGATAAGAACCATTAGTTTGCACTTGGAAAGGAAGATTACCAACACAACATTCTACACAGACATCAAGAACTTATTAGCACCTTCATTGGTTGGTTGATTAAGTCATTAAGGTGTGGAAGATAATGTGCGAGCCATCCGATATCCCTGTTCATACCATTTGCATAAGAATTAAACTTGTGAATGAAGTTAAGTTCCAACTCTTTTCTGTGTATTTGGTTTGTGGAATTGTCTGAAACAAAATAGCAACTTGGTGGTCCATTAATGAGTGTCCAAGAAATTTTGTTCTCCAACAGGTTTTTGTGTATTGCCTTTTTGGATATATGATTTGTGTCCATTAATTCTCTTGCAGAGACAGTCCAGTTTGGCCAATATACATTGCAGTGGGGCATTGCTGGCATCTGATGGCATAGCTCACGTTAGTGGATCTGTAGTTAAATGAACTTCTGATTTGGTGGCTGATGTGGTTGGGTCCAGTGATGAAATCACTTGTGTAGAGATGTGGGCAGAGTTGGTACCGGGGCTGATTGCAGAGGTGGGTTCCTGGATGATTAGGATGGATTGATGTGATTACTGGAAAGAATTTGTTTGAGGTTAGGGAGTTGTCTGTAAGCAAGAATTGGCCTTTCCCCCAAGGTCCCTCAGAGTGCAGGGTCATTTTCCAGGATAGGTTGTAGATTGTTGAAAATGCATTGGAGGGGTTTAAGTTGACTGTAGGTGATGACAAGTGGAATTCTGTTTTCTCTTTTGGGCCTGTCTTGAAGTAGTTCATGTCTAGGTACTACTTTGGCTCTGTCAATCTGTTTCACTTCTCTCTATTTCAATTTTAAGAATGCTCTTTATAGATCCTGTAGATGTTTGTCTTTGTGGGATGGAACAAATCTGGTTGCATTTTAGGGCTTGGCTGTATACAATAGATTGAGAAATGTGTCTGGGATGGAAGCTGGAGGCATGAAGGTAAGTGTTGCAGTCGGTAGCTTTCCTGCATACAGTGGTGGAAATTTGTCCATTTAATTGTACTGTGGTGTCAAGGAAGTGGATTTCTCGTATGGACTGATCCAGGCTGAGGTGGTGGTAGGGTGGAAGTTGTTGAAATCCCTGTGAAATTCTTTAAGGGTCTCTTTTCTGTGGGTCCATATGATAAAGATGTCATTGATGTAGCATAAGTAAAGTAGGAGTGTTAGGGGATGAGAGCTGAGGAAACATTGTTCAAGGTCCGCCATAAAGACGTTGGCATATTGTGGTGTCATGCTGGTGCCCATGGCTATGCCACTGACTTGAAGATACAGATTGTCTCTGAATCGGAAGTAGTTGTGGGTGAGGACAAAGTCGCAGAGCTCTGTAATCAGGTGTCGGTGTTATCGGGGATGGTGTTCCTGATGGCCTGTAATCTGTCTTCATGTGGAATGTTGGTGGCCAGAATGGTATTTTCAGGTAGATTACTGATGTTTTGTAGTTTCCTCAGGAAGTTGGTGGTGTCATGGAGGTAGCTAGGAGTGCTGGTAGCATGGGGTCTGAGAAGAGAGTCAATATAGTCAGATAATCCTGTTGTAAGTGTGCCAATGCTTGAGATGATGCATTGTCCGGGTTTTCCAGGTTTGTGTATCTTGGGTAGCAGATAGAAAACTCCTGGTTGGGGATTGGGGATTAGCCTGTTACAGACTAATTGGGCATATCCCTCTGAAGCTTATCTACTCACTTTTTTTCCCTTCCTCCCCTCTTTTTCTTTTCCTCTCCTTTTCCCCTCCTTCTTGCCTTATTTATTCTTGGATCTGGACTTCCAACACTCCTGTCATCTGAAGAAGTGGGGTGTGCCCACGAAAGCTCATGATACCATCTAAATGTTTTGTTAAGTCTTTAACGTGCTACTAGACTATTTGTTAATTGTCAGTTATGAATAATATTAAGTTGTATAATTTCAATCATGCAAATGGGCATTCTTATATGGCTCTTTGTTGACCACTTGTTCTGAACTTTAATGTAGTTGGGCTCTTTGGTTTGAAAAGGTTGGCAGTCCCTGCTGTACAACCTCACTTACTGAAACCTCACTTGATAACAGCTCTCTGAGTAGTATCTTTCCTGACATGGGAATCTATCTATTGACTTTATCTGCTTAGGTTTAAGTACTCGTTCTCCAGATGCGCCGTCTTTCTCCCCTTTCCCCTGTCCTATTTATTTTGAGTGTTCACATTCCAAACTCATAATTTGGGTCATCTGAAGAAGTGGGATGTGCCCACGAAAGCTCATGATACCATCTACATGTTTTTTTAGTCTGTGAAGTGCTACCAGACCATTTTTTTTTTCTGAAACTACAATGTTCTGTCTTATGGTGATATAGAATGCCTAGAGCTTCAGCTGATCTTTTTTCATTTTAAATCTAATTAAAATAAGCTGAAGTGTGAATTAAGTTGGCCAAAATCTTGCAAGTAAATTTGAAACAACTTGCTAAGTTTGAACCTTTTTTAGGAATAGAAACATCTGGTAACATACTGTGGTCAGCACAGGTGGAAGTTTGATACACTATCAAAATAAAACAGTCCTAAGATCTAGAAGCCTGAATAGAACCAAAATCAGAAAGCCCCTCAAAGAACAAAACCTGCAAAAGAGGGGAAGAAATACAAGTTGCAGTCTCACAAAATGTCCTATGAATTTATCATTGCAGGCATTGTATTAAAATAAGTTTTGGTTAGTACAGGTCTCTGATCAACACTGAGGGTGCATCTAAACTACACCCGTGGCTTGAAATAAGCTATGCAGTTTGAACTATGCAAATTGGGTAGCTTATTTTGAGTCCATTTTGAAACAGCTTATTTTGAAATTTGGCTCTGTCTACACAGCACTTACTTTGAAATAAATCGCTATTCTGTAACGTTCCTTACTCCTTGTGGAATGAAGTTTACAGGGATGTTGAAATAGTGAACCCGTTATATTTTGAAATAACAGGCGCTCTCAAAAGACGCGGAATAGCTATTTTGGGATACCGCTAGTATTCCGAAATAATGCTGCAATGTAGACGTAGCTTGAATGCACAGCTGTGTGGAAGCATTCCACCATAGTTACAGATAGGTAACTTGTCTGGGTAATGGTTTTGACATGCCTCTCAACATCTGATAGAAACCCTGGCTAGAAAAAAAAGTTCTCAAGTAAAAATTAAAGGCTTAAATTGTATTTAAGAGACCATTGTCTTACTTCTCCTGAATGGAATTTGGGCCAGTTGTAGCCCTTTCTGCTAGCACCTTTTCTGAAAATGTCCCTTATTTGAAGGATAGGATCAAGGCAAATAAACGTTTTTGGACTTGCTAGTTCTTAACAAGGAGTTGAAAGACTTCCCAGCAAATAATGCAGTGAAAACAAATTCCCTGACACAATTTTTTTTTATGCCAGAGGACTCTGCCAGCACAAAATAAATTGTAAAAACATGTTCTTGCTAAAATACATAAGATTACTCCTGATGTCAGAATATTATGTCTGTCAGATGGCATAGAAGGTGGTAGTTGTACTGAGTCTTGCAAATACTTGATCAAGTTATTTTGGAGCATAAGGCATTGAGACATTTTAGGGGGGGAAAATACTTATTGTGCACATTTTACACACCAGCAATGAGTAACTGGCAAAGCTGATTCCTCCAGACATATCAGATCTTCAGATAGTGCTCTGTATCTTGATGGTTTTCTGTTAAGTTTCCATACTATTCTACAAAGTCACTGCCATATGTACATTAGTCTATTGACTACACTGGGGAGAGCACGTTCAATGTAAGCATGGACTACAACTGAAGTTTTGCTTTTACTCTTACTATAATGGCCATTGGCCGATCCATGCAACAGGAAAGAAGTGAAAAACAAAGAAACCAAAACTGCTTCAGGCGAAGCACTGCCACTGCGTATATCAGTATATGTTCTTATGTGGTGGGGAGTTGAAGGGGAGGGGCAAGAGGGTCATAAACTACTGGAGACAAAAAGAAGGTGAGATTAAACAAGTTTGAGAACCACTGAATGGCAAAGACCTTAGAGCTGAATAGGAAAATTTCTACAATAAGTGAAGATTGTACAGAGCCTGCAGTTCCATGCTTACATATAAAAGATGCTTTGACTATGGCATGAGGTTGGTTTTGATTATTTCTTTGTTTTGGATAGCTGGCCTGGAAGGTTTCCAGTGTAGTAGTGTTCACTGTTGTCCTAGTTTCCTACAGCTTTGTGTTTCACTGTTATTGGAGCAAGAGTCAGAATTAACGATCCACTGAAGTATGTAATGACTAACAGAAGGTTTAGAAAAAAACTCTAGAGGGTGAGGATTGAAGTGCTTATATGAAAATGCTAACATAGCAAGTGTAATTTAATAAATCACCTTGGCAAAAATGAAATTGTTTAAAACTTTATTTGTTCACATAGTGTCTCTAAGGATGCTCCATTGTGCATGCACTAGCTCAGCTGATTGAAGAACTTTAGTACCAGTCCATCCCATCATGCACATGGACTTTCCTGCCTGCCACTTCTTAGTTTCATCAGGTAGAGAATGAACTAGAGTTTTGTCAGTTTGCTAATGCTTAGAGTTGCTAATTTTGGCTTGTTTTCTTAGCTTCATTTACATTTTACTTTGGCTATTGCCTTAAAACAAAGTGGTGGGGGAGGGAGGATTTCCTGCAGGAACTAGGAATAGATGAACTTCAATATATGGGTGATGGAGATCATCTGAGACAGATACTTCATCCATTTCTCTTTTCACACCCTACAAAACTCCTTCCCTGTCTCTCTTCAGGGGCCTTTCTCATGAGAGCCTGCTACCTCTCTGATGCATCACCACCTCACTGTAGGAGCTATAGAGGCAGTGCCTGCACATCTAAAGTCGAGCTGCTTTTACTATAGTTACTTCCTGCTAGCAAAGAGAAAAGGGAGTTGGAGACCCATGCTAGAACTGAGCCCTCACTGTTAATGTGACTATCTTGAACTTCTAAGCTTTGATTATCTATGATCATTGTAGCATTAGGAAAAAAAGAGATTGGTCCTCAACCTACAAGATACTTATTTTCACATCTTGATTGTATCAAGCTACAGATATTTCAGGTTCATGCTAGGCCAAGACCACTACCAGTGTAGAGGACTCACTTTCATCCTCTCATTGGCCCCCAGATCCAAGGTATTATCCAAAATCTCCTCAGTATTTGTGGCCTGCTTCTGCTCTCAAGGCATCATGATTTAGCCTTACCTGAACATCTGTGTTCTCAGGGCACAGAGGCCTAACAAGTCACTCAGACCTCACTGGACCTGTTCCAAATTAAGATTAGCAAACAAAAATCAACATTAATACCAGAACAAAAGCTGGAATTCATAAGAACAAACCTCAACTCCATTTAGGCGAAAGCACTCCTCCCACATCACTTTTCTCAGCCTCATGGATAAGAGATACAGTCCAGCCCACAAACTTTGACCAAACATGGTCTCCAGTTCCTGGAGCATAATGGCCACAGGCAGATCAGTTGCTGCTTTGGCCAACTTCATGTGAGATACCTCCAGGCATGATTCAGTTCAGATTTGCAGGCTGAATAGAGACAACAGAAGCAAACTATCACTGCCTACCAGTGTCAATCCTTGGACTGGTGAAAGTACCTAGTTAAATGCCTGTCCTGGAATCCCATTCCATTTTCCCCATTTCCACTTCTGCCCACTGATACATCCTTTATAGGATGGGGGTGTGCTTCAAAATGGTGTCACAATATAGAATTTCTGATTTCTAGCAGAGATGTGCCTCCACATCAACTTGCTTGAACTAGAGAAGTCAAAGCATGTGCTCATTCCTCCTGCTAATAACACATGACCACAAGGGTTCATTAACTCACTTCTCCATGAATACAACATTCCATGTCGCCATCACTTCTTGGAAAAGAATTGAGGAAATAATGGTTTTGATGGCACACCTCCCTTTCACTGCGTTCTTCCCTCACAACATCATACTTAAACCAGATCCTAAGTTCACTCCCAAAGTGACTTCTACATTTCACATAAATCAGCTTGTTCAGCTTCCAGACTGTTACTGGGAACTTCATCAGATTAAGAGGGAAGCCATCCTCCCTATCTCGATGTGAGGCGAGCCTTGGCTTTTTATTTGGAGCAGACAAGAGGGCTTCAGAAAGTGACTCTTCCAATATGTTGCAAATAGGTCAAAAGGTACAGTGATTTCAGCTCAGAGCTTAAGCAGATCTGGAACTGTATTATACTCTGTTACCAATTGTAACATAAAACTTCAGTTTTCAGTAAGTATGCGTTTTACAAGATCAGTCTCCTTGTTCACCATTTTCTTCAAGGATATTACAGTAACAGAGATCTGCAAAGCAGCTACCTTTGCAGAACAGTGTGCCATTCTGGGAGACTGGCACCCATTTGGCATCTGTAGTACAAAGTACTGTCATTCCAGAGCTAGAGCCTCCAATGTTGGGCACGGCTTGGGAGTCCCCTACAGTAGAGTACCCATAGGGAGGCCACTCAAAGAAATGATTCACGTTGTGCAAGTCGTTCTTGAAGATGTCCCTATGGGTGCACCATGCACAACCCCCCTTCGTGGAATTTTTGTCACTGACTCTGTGGTCGAGAGGAACTGAGGAGGATTGCCTGTGCATTCTGGTTAGGCTTGTGACTGGGGGGGACAGCGCATGGCAAGGAGGAACAGACTGCTACCAAAGTTCTTGGATCAACAGAGCAGTGATCCTGTCACACCTACAATGGAGCAATCATAGGGGAACACATCTCAAAGAACCATCGCTACCTGACAAGGTGAGTAACTTCTTCTGAGGCAGAATCCTGGCTCAGTTTACAGTGTGGTCTGTTAATTGATTTGTGTGTGTGTGTGTGTGTGTGGGTTTTGTTCTTTTGTTGAAGCCAGTTTAAAAAAAAAAAGTATGTATCTTTGTATTATCTGAATGTAGCTTTATGGAAAGGGGTGCACAAGAGGAAATCATACCAGTTGCTTTAAATGCGTACTTTAAAGTCGTCTCTTCTTCTCCTCCCCCCCCCCCCATGCTTTCCTGCATAGACAAGGCTTATAACTTTGGGTGTCAACTGAACCAGTTGTACTGATATTCTCAGCAACAGGTATTTTTTGTAGTATAGGCAAGGTTTTAGAAGAAACGCAGGGCCAGTGATGAGTCCTGTTAAGCTTTGTGACAGAGGTGGACAAAGGAAAACTTTCCTTAAATACCATTCTTGAGAGGCAAGGATATCTGTTGCTTTGCCAAGGGGTTTGTAATGATGGCTGCTGCAAACAGCTATGATTGCTAATGAAATTAGACCACCTTTTGACTTGCTCAAAATGCTTAGTTTCCTTGACTTGGTGACAGTACTGAGCAAGGAAAACTTTGTGTGCTGTCGATTTTGATCATTCTAGGACACACCACTGGCTTTTCTGAAATCTTGTTTACATTTGTAAGCTTTTCAACTGCCCAGATAGATAAACACTTGCATTCCCTAAGGTCTTCCTATTTTGATAGTCATCATTCTTTTCTAAGTAAACTGATTCTCGATGGAGAGTGAGAGAACATTTACTGGCTTTCATTGCCTGATGAGAACATGTACTCCGCCAGTACCATTTATGAATAATCATGCTGGAGTAGAAGCTACATTTTAATTGCTTGTAGGAATGGGAGTAAAAAGCAAGCTCACAATATTTAGAACTCATTGCTCTGGAGGGGCACATGCTAGTTTTATTGCTGCATTAAAAAAATGGAATAGGACATAGAATAAAAATTTTCCCATTGCCATGCTTGACTCAAAATAGGTGAAGGAAGCACTTAAAATACAGTAAGTCTGAGTCACATAACCAGGATTGGATTAAGGACTTAAAGTATCTTTAGTCAAATGTATGTTGCTTTTTAATGTATAAAATTGTATCTGGGCTGCCATGTTACTGTTACTTGAAATCTCCTTTTGAAATATTAACAGAGGAAAACCAAATTTCTGTAATCTATTCAGACATTTATCTTTGAATATAGCTAAGCGTTTTGTTTGCACCCATGTATTTTTATTGTTGTAATAGTTGGCATCTGCCTGTCACAAGCACCCACCAGGGGGAGCATCCATGGTCTCTAAATCACTTCTGCATCCCCAGGGTTTCCCTGGAGGTGCTATCTTCCTGCAGTCTTCCCCACGTTCAGTCCCTACTTGGTGTCCATAGCTGCCCAGGAGCTTTTTCATTGTTCTCTGATTGGATTGATTAAATAATTGGTTTAGCGCCGCAGCTAGGCCCTGCATTTTCTTCTTGCACTGCTTACTCTTGACATGTTTTCGTTTTTTACTCAGAACAAATTTCTTCAAAATGTTCATGGGTACGGTCTCTCTTACACCCAGAAGCCATGACAGTTTTTCTGTGGCATAAGAGTAGTGGTATAGAGGAAGTTGTGTGTGTGCTTAATGATGTCTCTTCTTTTTTTCTTTTTTCTTTCTAGTCCATTCTGTTAGCTTCTGTGCTGGCTCTTTTCTCCTATCTATTGTGTCTCTGTCTTCAGACAATATCATAACTAATTCTGCTGTGCTTGTTTCAGGTCCACCACCACATAAGCACAGAACAAAACCAATCCTGTCCAGTCTCTGTCTCTTGGCATATTAGTCTTCTGAGACAGAAATTCAAAGGCCAGAACTTTCAAGAAGCAAGAGCTCTTGCCTGTCCAGTCTTAACTCATTTTTATGAGACTATCAATGTAAGTGTAGGCAGTAGTGATTGGTGACAGGGAAAAAGAGGGTGCACCAGCTGCATTCTCCCTGCCCGGGGGAGGGTTGGAACAACCTCCCTCTGGCGAGGGAACGTCCTGCCTCTGCTCTGCCCTTCCCTGCCCCTTGCTTCCTCCTTAGGGAAGTGCCAGGGCAGTCTTGTCCCTCCGAGCGGTGCAGCCAGAATTGCTCATCCCATGTGTTCCCCGCT
>CM057846.1:108516946-108550347 GCA_030068395.1 Apalone spinifera | reverse complement strand
CAGACAGAAAGCTCAAATACCGGACTGTCCAGTTCAAAACCAGACACCTGGCAAACCTATGGTTAATTGAAGAAGAAATCTGTCTTTTTATAATACAATTTGTAGTCTCTTCTGTTACTCTTCTTGTGATATCACATCACATGCATTGGTTGTTCTTGTCAGTATTGTAATGATATGGCTATTTAGGATTGAGTTGTAGAAAAGAGTGATGTGCTAACTACCTGTGAGCAATAAAAGATCATCTAGTATTTTGCATGAGCTGAGGTGTCTTTCTAGATTTCCTGGGTGTTTACAGGGTGGATATTTATATTTTGCTCAATTAAAATTCCCCCTGTATTGTCAGTTATAAAAGTTTTTTCACATTAGCTTATTCAAGCTAGTTCTAAATTTAAATGGACTTATTTTTCATCTCTGGAAAACTATTTTTCTTTTATCTATTAAATGAATTTGAATGCTCGTCCCTTTTTTTATTTTGCTGTTAAATCAGTTTTAAATGTAGTATCTGTACCAGCAAGTTAAATAGCAGAGGCATATTGCCTTCTGTAATTGTCAAAGCAATATATTGAAAGATAGCAGCTGAATTTTCTGAGCATAAAAATGTTTTAAATGGGAGTAAGTAGAAGATTAAAATCTTCACTAGCTTATTTGCACTGAATATTCCCTTTTATCTTGTAATCACATATGGTTAGTATGAAAATACATTGGTATCCTCAACCACTAAATTAATTGGACAGGCTTTCCAATTTACATACACTTGGCAGGCTGGGATTCTGGCCAAACCTAGTTTAAATCACGTGGTAAACTTTTTTTTTCTTGATGTTGTTTTTTAAATACTGTAGTGTACTGCATCCTGGAATAGAGGAGTGGAGATTTTGCTCACTGTTTTACTGAGATTCTACCTGTGGTAGTTACATATGCTTAATTGAATACTGTTTTTATTTTGGTTACAGTAGTAGCTGAATTATTTGCTTGTTAGCAACAGAAACTGGGTGTCAAGAAAATTTGCCATAGTAAGGAAGAGGTGGAGATTGTTGAAAGAGCCTCTTGCATGGGGAGCTTTGTGTATAATCATAGTAATTTGAAAAGCTTTCAGAGTGTTTTTTTTTTTTTGACACACTCTTCTTATTTAACAAGAAACTCCTGAAAGAAAAGGGTCCCTTTCCAAGCAGACTACTTGCAGTTTAAAACACAGTGGTTATGTTTTTTAGTTGCTCGTTCACTTAACTGTGGTGTTAATACTTTTGGTAGCCAAACAAACTCAAATACAACTATTGTCCTAAAATTAATCAATTATTTCTCTGTTCCCTGTTTCGGGATTACTTTTCCCATCTAGTTTTTTGTGTTGCCATCCCTATTCTCAGATGGGTTAGAAACCATACAAGAATGTTACCTTTAAAATGGAGGGGAAGAGATCTGAAGCACTCTCCTTCTCAGGTATCTGCATTGAAATCCTGGCTGTATTAAGCCAGTAGGAATGTTTCTATAGGCTTTGAGCCATCACCCCATTTGAAAACAGCTACGGTAGCAGGGGCTTTCATAAATCTTTGATCCTAACAATTGCATGGCTACTTTAAAGTCTTAATGACTATACCTTAAAGAGAAAAGAGATGCTGTCTGTCTTGTATTTATGGCTCTAGGATAACTAATCCCTTGGAGAGGCATTAACATCCTATGGTCCAGGAGGATATGAGAGGATAGGTAAAGTACAGTAACATGGATTAGTAGTAAGAAATACATTTAAAAAGCATGTGAGCTATTTGGCAAATTCCTTGAGGTTACCAGCCAGTATAGCAAATCTTGGGCATGGAGGTAGGTTCAGTTCCAATACTTAATTCCCACATCCTGCTTGACTGGTAACTACTGCTAGCAAAGTTCTCCTGGAGTTGTAGAAGAACTCTTCTTGCTGTCTGAAATGATGTTCCATCGTAACCATAAAATAAAGGCATAAAAGACCAAAGGGGGTGGGTGTGTGTGTGTGTGTGTGTTTTGGCGGGTGGGGGGAGTGGGTATTGTTCTTTCAGGCTCGTTTCCTGGTTACACTAGGTATCCTGGTTGGATATAGTAAAAATCAACTTTTTGTATAAACACTTTTGATAAGCATAGTACAAATTGGTTATCTCTAGTTTCCTTTTTTTTGTGCTCTTCAAGTGCATCAGAATCCTAACATAAGAAACAGTGATAATGTGCATGTTGCTGCGATAGAGAACTTGGCTTTTTAACCCCCACCCACCTTCCCACCTTTGTATGTCAAATTAGAGTTTCTCCTAAATTGGCAGCTTCAAGAACAAAAAATGTGGAAGTTATTTAGTTCAATTATAGCAATTAGTGTTCAGTCATATTGTATAATCAAAGACTAGGTTGATATGTCAGCACTTTGCTCTAGCTTAAAGTAGGACTCTCTTTGGTCAGGGAAATTATAGAAGGCTCAGAATTGAGTTTTCTGATCTTGGTGTGTTCAGGAAATAAAGGAAGCACAATTCTACAAGAGTAGCTTTTTTGAAGAATGGCAAAGTGTAGAGCAGCGGTTCTCAAACTTCATTGTACCATGACCCCCTTCTGACAATCAAAATTACTACACTATGCCAAGAGTGGGGGGGACCAAAGCTGGTCCTGCCCTAGCCCTAGCCCTGCTGCTCTTTGTGGGGGGGGGGGGGGGGCGCGGCGGCAAAGTCAAAGACCAAGGGCTTCTGCCACAGCTAGGGGATTTATAGTTTGAGCCTTGATGCTCCCGGTTGAAACTGAAGCCTGAGCCCTTCTGCCTAGGGTGTTGGGGTTCATGGCCCTTGGCTTTGGCCACAGGTGGGGGGGGGGGGCACTAAGGCTTTGGTGTGGCCTCTGATCCTAGCAAGTTTAATCCCAGTCCTGGTAGCCCCGGTAAAATGGAGTTGCAGCCCACGTTGGCGTACCAACCCACAGTTTGAGAACCATTGGTTTAGAACAGTGGTTACCAATCAGTAGATTGGGATTTACTGGTAGGTCTTCGAGCCTCTGACAGGGGATCCTAACTGGTTTGGCCAAGAGGTTGTCAAGCCCAGCACTTCAGCTCTCCCCTCCCCCCCAGACAGCTGCGCATAACCTGCCCTTTGTCTTGGAGCTGGTCCTCTCAGGAGCCTTTGCTTTCTGTTCAGGGCAGAGGAGGAAAAGGAGGGGCTGCTGATGTTAAGGTACCCACCCTGTATCCTGTCTCTACAGAGCAGACAGGGGGCACAACAGGACTTGGGAGGGAGTGTGCTGGCTGCTTTTGGGAGTGGTGCAGGCCGAGGGCAGGGTTACCCTGCCTTAGCCCATTGCATCACTACCCAGGAACAACCTGAGGTAAGCAGTGCTCAGCTGATGCTCACATCCTGAAACCCTGCCCCGGTTATGAAGCCCCTCGTGCACCCCAGACCTCTGCCCTAGCACCCCTGCATCCAAATGCACTCCCAGAACCTGCACCTAGAATCTCCTCTGGCACCTCAACTGCCTGCCCCAGGCTCAGCTCAGAGTCCCTTTCTCACTCCAAATCCCTTAATCCAGGACCAAAGCCTGCACCCCAACCCACTGCCCCAGCCTGGTGAGGGAGGGTTGGGGAGGGCGGTTGGGGGCCTTGGAGAAGGCGGGAGAAGGGTATTTGGGTTTGAGGTAGACCTTGGATTGCATTTAAATTCAAAAAGTGATCTTGTGCTTAAAAGGGTTGACAATCACTGGTCTAGAGACAGGAGGGAGAGGATGTGGCACATCTTGAATTACACAGTGAGCAGGATCAAGTAGTTAACAAATGATGTATATTGTGGAGTTTTTCCCTACCACGGAATACTACAGAAGCATCCGTTTTGCTTGTCACCACTTTTCCTGTTAACACTGTCAGCACAATGTAATGATTTAGGAGAAAGGGAAATGGTGAATACTTAATTCTTTAAACTTACTTTAATTAAAGCCTGATTCCTTGCGCTAACTCATCTGCAGAGAATTGTAGTCAGTTAGGGGATGTCTACACTTGCAGCCTAATTTGAACTATGGCTGCAAATGTAGACATTCGGAATTGCAAATCAAGCCCAGGATTTAAATATCCCACGCTTGATTTGCATCTTCCTGGCCGGGTGCCATTTTTTGAAATTTACAAGCCCGAAGTAACTGCCTCCTGCAATGAGGTTTAACAGGTAGTTCGAACTAGGGCCTTATTTCGAACGCCTGTTTCACTGCCGCGTGCAGACGTGGGCAATTACTTCGGGGTTGTAAGTTTCAAAAAATGGCGCCTGGCCGGGAAGATGCAAATCAAGTGCGAGATATCTAAATCTTGGGCTTGATTTGCAATTCTGAATGCCTATATTTGCAGCCCTAGTTCGAATTAGGCTGCAAGTGTAGACAAACCCTTATATATTTGCATGGTATCCTACTTTTATCAGTGACAAAGTAACTAATGGCATAACTCTCTAAATATAAAATGTGTGAAAGAGAAATCAGTATTTCAGATCCGTTCCTTTTTGGCAATGTTCCAGAATAACAAAACACCTTATGTCAGTGATGTGCATCCTAGGCTAGTGAGTGGGTCTCTTTCATCTCAGTGGGCCACAAGATTGTCATCAAGATTTTTCTCGGGATAGGGTAGTTTTGCCAACTGTGCTTGCATACCTAGAATTTGCGAGGTGTACCAATTGAACTGTAGCAGCAATTTGACTGAGAGCTGTGCACTTGCTCTGCATCTAATGATACATACAGGTTGAGCCTCTATAGTCCGGCACTGTCTGATCCGACAACATCTGTGGTCCGGCATGATTTCAGTTAGCCAGATGTCCACTTATGCATGTGACCGAGTTTCCCATGGTCCCATAAAGCTTGTTTACAGCCACTAGTCTTGACTCTTAGTGTTCTGTGCTGTTGTTGAGCTCTAATTTACCCCTAAATGTCTTCCAAGAGCCCAGTAAGCAATGGAAGTGTTGGTAGTGCAGCTAGACAATGCTGACCTCCCGAGGTTCGGCAAGTTCTCTGCATCAGCATCGGTCAGGTCCCAAGGGTGCTGGACTGGAGAGGTTCAACCTGTGTAATCAGCATGCATCTCACTTCACTAATGCTCTTACTTTACATGCATGTCCCTTTAATAATACCAGGAAAAAAAACTGTGAGGATGGTAACCAGCAACATCTGACAACCCTGCATGTGAGCAACATAAATTGTCTTGCAGGCCACACATAGAACCCTGACATAGAAACCTCAGGCCACAGGTTGCCCACCACTGCTCTAGACCATTCTGGGATTCATGCTGTTAATGATGTGAAGCAGGTGACTTAGATGTGAGTTTGACTTACTATCTTAATTCTCTGAGCAACTGCCCACCAACCTTTAATATATCTGCTTGATAATTTACACTGCTGTATGAAGAATGTGGCTTAAGCATCTTGGAACTGAGAGAATAAACAGAGAAAGAAATAAACAGCACCTATTCCCCTCTAGTCATCTGAAATTGCCCTCCAATATGGGGGTAATTCGAAGTATACAGTCCTTTCTTCCAATTACATGTAATTTAACCATCAGAATTATCTTCTGTGTGATGTTTGAAATGTACTCAGGAATCTGTGTAACTACCTCTTGATAATGCCAAGATCTTCAAAGAGCACTATTTTTGTGTGGTTTTTTATGGTGATGACTTTCTAGGAATATACACTGATTAATTCAGTGTATATTCTTTTTATTTAAATGAACTGGAAATTCTAGTTCAGTGGATTTTTTTTTTGTTTTTTTTGTTAACGAGTTTTCTTTGTTGAGGTGGACTAGCTACATTTTAATGTCCGTAAATTACCCCTATGAACATATGATTTCCTTCCCAATATTTTTGATTAGGTGATAGAATGTTTAGGCAAGTCCTTTTTAAACACATGCACAGTTACACTTCTATCTATGTGCTCACTACTAAGTGGCCGCTAGCTAGTATAATCATAGTGTTCTCCTCTCCTCCTTTCACATGCATGTACTCTACACTTGATTACCTGCATTTTTATTTAAGGTTTGCACTTTGCATCTTCTAGTAAATTTTAGTTTCCACTTGCTCACTAGGTAAAAATCCTGAATCACCTCCTAAGTCTTCAGGTTTGCAACACAGTGAGGCTGCAGCCTATATGTTGTTTTTATAACTGGATAACTTTCTTATGGCTGACTTGAACCCTCTACCTCCCTTGTTTTTTACTTCTTTGCATAAGTATTGCAAATTGAAGTTACAGTATATTGAAATATTATTTCTATATATATCTGGGTCTGTTGTGAGGCACGTTCTTGATAGCCGGGGAGGAAAGAGTATGATGAAGTTTCATCAGTGAGATGTAATCCCTTAGCTCTTGGACAAAATCAGATGATGATTTTCTTCCTTGCAATCTGATTATATTTCCTATTAATCAGCTAAATGTGTGAAATAAAGCTGGTGGCCGTAAATCTTGGACTGGTGAACAAAGAATTTCAGTAATCTATTTCTCACAAAACTGGCAATAAAATTCAGTGTTGGTAAGTGCAAAAGTAATGCACATTTAAAAAAAAACCCATAATCCCAGCTATACATACAAAATAAATTAACTGTTGTCACAAAAAGGAATCTTGAAGGGGGTCATAGATCTCTGAAAACATCTCTCATTGAGGAGTACCAGTCAAACTTGAGTGTTGGGCACCATTAGGAAAGGTCTAGATAAGAGAGATTATGATATTGTCACTATATAAATCCATGGTACAGCCACATGTTGAAAACTGCATGTAGTGCTGGTCACCTCATCTCAAAAGATATATATTAGAATTGGGAAAAGCACTGAGAAGGACAAACAAAAATGATTAGGGATTTGCAATAGCTTCCCTGTGAGAAGGGAAGAAAAAAAAAGGATTGGGACTGCTCATTCTTAGAAAAGAGGCAACATGATCAAGGTCTACAAAATGAGTGTCTTAGAGACGCGAACAAGGAAGTATTACTTCTACCTTCACATAACTCAAGAACTGGGGTCATTAAATAAAATGAGTAGACAGCAGATTTAAAACCAACACAAGAAGTATTTCTCACAGACCAGTCAGTTGGTGGAGCTCATGGTCAGAGGATGTTGTAAAGGCCAGAAGCTAACTAGATTCAGCAAAGAATTAGCCAGGCTCCTGGAGTATAGATTCATCAGTGGTTATTAGCCAGATGGTCAGGAGTGCAACCTCATGCCCTGGGAATCCCTAAGTCTCTCTCAGCCAGAAGCTAGGACTGGACGAGAGGGGATGGATCACTTGATAATTGCCCTGTTCTGTTCATTCCCTCTGAAGCATCTGGCACTGGCCACGGTTGGAAAGTACTATATTGTTCCAGGATGGTTGCTCTTATGTCATTGAGTAAATATTACATGTCTTTATTATGTCCGCTTCCAGTGACATAGCTTCTGCCCTTTATATAGAATACATATAATAATTTTAAAATCTCATTATTACTGTATGAAGGCATTATTTATATCTTAATTTGCAAAGTTTTCATCAGTGACAGTATTTAGTCTTTGTCAGCAATAACAGCCTTGCTGCACTTGCAAGCTGGCTAATTGGATTGTTCCCTACCTTTAAATTTTGTTTGTAGTTTTTATTTGTAACTGTTTTTATTGCTTTGCTTGTCCTAGTTCTCTAATTGGGGAATAAACCATTTTAGGTTATTAAGGATATTTAGGAAATGCTGCAGGACTTTTAAAGGCATACTTTTAGAACTCATTTTGGTCTGTAGCATGAGTGTCATTATGTGTGGTACCATTTTCACTGACTTTATATGAAGCACACAAAGGAATTGAGATTTACTGATGGGGAAAATGAAGTCTGAATAACATGCATTAGAATTAGCCATGCCAGAAGAGAGCTTCCTCTCCTCCATTGGCTCTGACACAGATCTTTTCATTCATCCAGTTAGTTGCCTTTAGGCACTCCTCCCAGTGGTTGTTAGGCAACCATAACAATGTTGCTGCACATGCAGGCTGGCTAATTGGATTGTCCTCTTTTTTTTTTTTTCTCCTCTCTTCATTTTTAACTTATCAAGAGGAGCAAAGGCAGCATATGGAAGTTTTCCTTTAAGGAGAGATGAGAAACCTAAGACTTGAGGAATTCCATGACATGCATCGGGAGGATAAAATTATGAAATCACTATAATTGCAGACATCCTTGTAGATACGAAGAACTGAGATTAAGTGCTTCTTCCATTAGCACAAGTGTGGCTACATTTAAGTTTACTATAATGGATATTCCATTTCAGTACAAATTAACAAAAAAAAAATCTTAAGAATTTTCAGTTGAGATACGAAGTCTGCACAGATGAACAAAACAGCCGTGCAGCACAGGTTTTTTCAGTTCAAAGGACTTACTCAGCGGGAACCATAGACCTGATAACTGATGCCACTAACTATATGGGCGGTCCTGTAGCGGAACTGTGTTAAAGTACAGCAGCTCTTCAGTTGCAAGATCAAATGTCTCAGAAGATCTTGTTAAAAATAATCTACCATAATATTCTGATGTGTGAGGAGGAATTTATTGCACTCTGATGCATTTTCTGCAAATGTATTTAGTGTTTCACTCTGGGTTCCTTCTGCCTATGCCTAATGATGCTTTGACATCAATGGAACAGTCACATTCAGTGGATGTCTTGCATGTCTTTAACTGAACTTCCAAATCTGCTGTGAAAGTATATCAAAAGAGTGGGCAATAATTGTTGATGGGGGGTGGGGGGCACTCCAAGAATTTGCTAAAAGGTCAAGGGCCACACTCTTCTATTATATTAATGGAGGAGGTGCAGGGTCTGGAATGGAGGTTGGGTGCAGGAGGGAGCTTGGGGTAAAGGATTAGGGTGTGGGATCTGGGAGGGAGTTTGGGAGAAGGGGATTATGACCTGGGTTAGAAGTGCAGGGGTTTGGGTTGTGACCTGGGACAGGGGATTGATGTGCAGAGTCCGGGAGGGGTATGAGTGCAGGAGAGGATTCTGGCCTGGGGGAGGAGTGCAGGAGAAAGGAGTGCAGGGTCTGGGAGAGGGTTGTAACCTGGGGCCGGAGTGCAGAAGGAGATGTAGAGATTTAGGTTGTGAGCAGGGACAAGGGATTGGGATGCGAAGGGGGCTGTGACATGAGGGGTGTAGGTGGGGATGCAGTGTCTGGGAAGGTGTATGGGGGCAGGAGGGGGGAACAGAAGGTTGGGGGAGGGGAGGCTGGGGGCCAGAGGCATGCTCTGGCTGGGAGATGTTTACCTGGGCAGCTCCCAGCCAGCAGGTTCCTTAGCCTAGGTCCCTGCCTTCTACACCCTGTATGTGCTCGGAGCAGCTGCTAGGGCCATGTTTTCTGTTGTGAGCCCAAGGAATTATGAGGGGAAGGGCACTTGACATACTACCTGTCCTTCAGACAGGCAGCTGATATTTGCCAGAACCTGGCCAATGGGAGCTACTAGGGGTGGAGGATGTGTGAGAAGCCCCCTCTCCCAGGCTCTCAGCATTCGGAGGCACACGTGGCTCCACAGCTGGATTCACTGCGCGCTGGACAGGGCAAGCAAGGAGCCTACAGACCATATTTTGCCCAGCCCTTGTATAGCAGCATTCAAGTAATCAAACATACATTGCATTGTATTGTTAAAATGCATTTAAGTAAACGTGTAATTGCTGAAAAATTCAGCAGTGACATCGGAGGGAGCGGTTGGTTCCCCATGCACACTGGCTCCTGCCTGCTGCTCTCCCCATGCTTCTGCCTCTGATATAAAAGGGGTGGGGGAGGCGGCTCCCCAGGAATTTGTGCACACTAGGAGCTGGCTTTTAAGCTGGGTCTCCATATGTACCAGGAGCCTTGTATATAACTGTGAATGCTAACTGAGTAGCCCAGGCTCATAGGTTAACCATGAACATGGTTACACTTTCACATCCCTATTATTATATTTCAATTACTACAAGGCAACTGCAGTAACTTGGTACATTTTATATTCCATTTCCTGAAGTGTGGTTTCTTGTACTTCTTCTTACAGGTTCACAAAGTTGAAGAGCCTTAACCTTTCCAATAATAATTTAGGAGACTTCCCATTGGCAGTTTGCAGTATTCCAACTCTGACTGAACTCAATGTGTCCTGTAATGCCCTCAGAAGCATTCCAGCAGCAGTAGGTGATATGCACAAGTAGGTATTTTCAACACTTGGTTTATGTGCTCAGTGGAATCTTGATACAGGCATAGAAGTTAGTTATCTCTTTCCATGTTTTAGTTACATGTATGTTTTTGTTCTCGCGTGTTGCGGTATTCACTCTATCTTGGTTGTTCCTCACAGAGGGCTGACTTTTATGCTTGTGTTGAACAGTCACAAACAATAGGTGGGGGAAGGCTCCTTTGTATTTATAGTTTTTCTGTTCTCAATATAGGGATGTGAAGGACTAGTCGACTATCTGATAAGCAAATGGATAGTCGACATACTAATTGATGAGTCGCTTCCCTCCCCCTCAGTCAGAAAGAAGCAGCAAGGGAGGGGAAGTGGATGGGGTACTTCAAAGCGACAGTGCTGCTTGAAGCCTGGGGTCAAACCCCAGGCTCCATGTGGCACTGCCGCTTGGAAATGCCACAGGGAGCCCGGCGTCAGATTCCTCCCGGCGTTTCAAAGCGGCAGCACCGCATGGAGCCTGTGTCGGTGGGGGGGTCCTCAGCTGATCGCAGGGCTCCATGTGGCGCTGCCGCTTGGAAATGCTGCAGTGAGTCCAGCTTCAGGCTCCTCGCAGTGTTTCAAAGCGTCAATGCCACGTGGAGCCCAGGATCAGATGTAGTCCCCCAGCTGATCCTGGGCTCCATGTGGTGCTTGCCTTTGAAGTGTAGCAACAGCCCTAGGGCTATTGCTGCACTTCCAAGGCAGAACGGCCCTATTAACTAATTAAATAGTCAATGCAAAATGCATCGACTATTCAATTAGTCAGTTAGTTGCTATTTAACATCCTTATCTCAATATAATAATTATATTAATATTGGGGCAACAGAGTTAAAATCCATTTCTTGTAGAAACAATGTTGAAGAAGGCAACATGTAAGAAAGTAGGAATTTTGAAAACACATCTAGGATCCACAGTTCAGAATAAGCAGGACTTTAGGGCCCCCCACCCCTTTTTTGCAGACCTATTTTATGCATGCCTTTAACCTTTTCTTGTTAGTCCATTTTTTGTACATTTTGTTCCATATAACTTTAGTTGACATTATTTGCGTTGAATGTGTGTTCATAATCAGGAGGTGTCATTTAAAGGATCACTTCATTTTCCCCTTAGTTTGCAGACACTTTTGCTGGATGGTAACTTTCTTCACTCCCTTCCTGCTGAGTTGGAGAGAATACATCAGCTCAATTATCTGAGTCTTTCATTCAATGAATTCACTGACATTCCAGGAGTACTAGAGAAGCTAAATGGCATGGATAAACTCTGTATGTCTGGAAACTGTATGGAGACACTCAGTCTACAGACATTAAGAAGAATGCCACATATTAAACACGTGGATCTAAGGTAAACGCTTGAGGGGAAAATAAGCAAACTTGAGTTATTTGTGTATTTATTTCTTACATGGTTGATAGTTGGTGCTGTGTCTGATTTTGTTAATATTAGTTCATTTTAATCATGTTTTTTAGATCGTACTATACAAATGTGCACAGTTTATGGCAATTAGAATTCTTTTGGGGAAAGGTGGGGGTTGGGGAAATAGATTTGATATATATATTAAAAAATTTGTAAGGTTAAAAAACAAACCTTGCAATACCATCAGGTTCAGTCCTAACTTAGTTGAGCCTGTTGATGGTATTGCAAGGTTTGTGATAGTGCTGTATAAACACCCTAAAGTCCCCTGCGTGAAAGAGCTTACAACCTAAAAGACAAGAAATAACAGATGGCCTAGATAAACAAGTAGGCAGTGAAGGGGAAAGAACAAGAAACAAAATTATGATTCTACACAGATTAGTTAGCTTTACAATACTTAGCCAAATTCGGCATGTGTAGTAATTTATTGATGATCTCAGCAGTGTGTTGACAAGTCCTCTACTTAAACAACAGTGGTGTGGTTCTTCTCTCTGCTAGATTGTTTCAAATTCTTTGGGGAAGCATAAATTCACCCAGGAATCACTCCGATACGCAACTCTCTCCCAGCCTTTTTATTAGCATGAACAGAACTCTAGTGTCATTAAATAGAACAGTCATTGCAAGGTATGACACAAATCTAAAATGCCTAAAAAGAACTCTCCCTCCATTAGTCACACAGTCTCAACAGCCCCATAAAGCCTTAGCATCAGTCATGTATTAAGTCATCCTCTTCCCTTTGGATAGTAGCCAAATCTTACCGCATGCTCAGATTCTTCCTTAGGCCAGTCCTCAAGCCCCAAGTTTGGCCTGCTGTATCCTTTTAATGATAGCATGTTCCTTCTCCTCCACATGGAAAAGAGCCAGCACCAAAGTAAGGATGGAATTTCCTGCCAGCAGGGCTCTATAGTAGGGATGTCAACATTTAGTCAACTATGGGATTAATCAGTAAGCCGACTACATGCATTTCCCCCTCCCCCTTGCTGCCTCGTACCTCCACACTGCTGCCTCTGATAGAGAGGCAATAGTGCCAAGGGTGGGGGGAGACAGGCTGGAGCTGATATGCGTAGGGAGCGGCTTTCAAACCAGCTCTTAGTACATGCTGGCTCTACAGACCCACCTGCCTCCTTATTTCCTACAGAGGCAGCAAGAGGAGAGCAGTCAGGAGCTAGTGCTGGGGGGAGCAGGCTTAAAAGCTGGTTGCCCCCCAGCACTGGCTCCATGGTGCCACCTGCCCTGTTCGCGGCGGTCCAAGCTTCTCTTTCTGAAACTGATTTTTCACATCCATTGTTAGAGCTTGAGTTTTCATCAGCACACCTTAAGTGCAGCTCAATTAGCACAAGTCAGATGCATCATTGTGAAAAGGGGGCAAGTCCTAAAAACTCTCTACTTAGCACTGAGGAGGCCTTAACTGAAGTACTGTGTTCAGTGCTGGGCACCATGTTTCAGAAAGATATGGACAAAACTGAGAGAGAATAGTATTGCAACAAAAATAATTAAAGGTCAAGGAAACATGGCCTACAAGGAAAGATTGGAAAAAACTGGGTGTTTTTAGAGAAGGGAGACAAGTTTCTCTAAAAAAGGCTATGAAGAGGTTATAAGTTGTTCTTCTTTGCTGAGGACAGGACAAGAAGTAATGGGCATAAACTGCAGTAAGGGAGACTTCAATTAGACATCAGGTAAATCTTCCTAACTGTGAGGTTAGTTGAGCTCTAAAGCAAGTTACCTAGGGACGTTGTGGAATCTCTCATTTTTAAGAAGTTAAACATCTGTCAGGGACAGTCTAGATAATACTCAGCCCTTCCTCAAAGCAGGGAATCTGACTTCATGGCCTATCGAGGTTCCTCTGTCCTGCATTTCTATGATTCTATCAAACATATGGTACAACACCGTGAGATCTTGGTACAGGAATAGAAGATTGTTACCTCTGTTCATGTCTGTCTGTTTTACTTTTATGTATACTAAGCACGTCCAATGACAAGTGTGCCTGAATCAAAATAGTACATCAAAATATCCTGAACTTCGGGAAAGTCTGCTGTTCAGGGTCTGTCTCTGTCATCTGTTTCCTTTTATCCCAGGAGATGAACACCACTTTTTAAAAATATAATGAATGTAGTACACCACCAGTTTGAGTGTGTTGTGTTGAATTTGTTGATGAACCATATCTGGTACATGATACATATGATGCTGCAGTGAAATCCGGGTCAAGCATTTCCTTTCCAGTTCAAAACATCAAAAAGAAAAACATGTGTTCACCCTTCCTTTTTTCTTGAAAGTTGGGGTCACTGCTAAAGCCAACAATTTTTGGAGGGCACTCAGTTGTCGTCTTGGTCCTTTGCACGCGTCATCTTTAAACAACTCCTGGGGAAGTCATTTAGAACTGGCAGGCATCAACATGGGAAGCGCTGCACTGAAAACAGTAAGGAAGCAGTAAGAACTGTTCTTGTCCACACAGTGAGTTAGACTGCGGCAAGCTGGTGAACTGTAAATTTATACCCAGGCTTGCTGGATGCTAATCTGTGTTAGATAAGCCCTTTCTTCCAGACCCTCCCCTCTCTCGTTAGCTTTTGAGTTCAGTATGCTTTCTTCTGGCTTAGTGTTTGGTTGATTTGGAAGGATGTGAAGTGATACCCGCATGACTAGGTGTGGAATTGAGAATTCTGTAGAACTTGCCTTTCAGTGATTCAGACTCCTGGTATTTGCAGATTCTCAGTTTGGCACTTGAGGTACATGCTTGTATCTGCTAGGCCTGTCCACCAGATCATTACTGTGGTTCTTTGAAGGCCTGCAGGACTGTAAAGGTTGTACTTTTCTGTGTTACTTCAGAGAAAATCATAGCAAGATAATGTTTGTTTGACACCACAATAACAATACTAGCTCTTACTCAGTAGATCTCATAGCATTCTTCAAAAGAGGATAGATACTGTCATTAGCCCAGTATAACCATAGATGTGATAAGAGAATAACTATCCAGTTTAAAATTATTCCAGAAAGAGGAAGGAAAAATAAAACAATTAAAATTCAAGTAGGTCAAGATCCACATGCTTATCATTTTGACCCAGCCATTGGGAATTAGCTTACTTGGAAAGCCAAATTTTCTTATCCTCTACTCCATGCTCCTTTTGGCAGGATAATTGTGTACTAATAATGTTTTATTTTCCCCTGCCTTTGCAAGATTGAATGTAATTAGGAGGCTGGTGGTGGATGAAGTTGACTTCCTGCATCATGTGACCCAGTTAGATCTTCGGGACAATAAACTCTGTGAACTAGATGCAACAATTTTCAACAACATTGAAGTGCTACACTGTGAACGAAACCAGCTGGTGACCCTCAGAATCAGTGGATATTTTCTCAAAGCTCTTTATGCCTTTTCAAATGGTAAGGCTGTTTTCAAGACTATCATGTTGAGGTCTGTTTTTTAGTTACCTCATTTTCTTACTGCAGTATGAGTGCTTATTAATTGGAATACACATATTTGGGCTTAATCAAGGTGTCTGGTGACATGGCCTTTGGATAAAAGGTAACCTTATGACTTGTATCATGTCAATGGTAATTTTAAGTTTCAGAAATTGTTCAAATAATACTAAGTGGCTGACTTGAAGGACACAACATTAAGAAATTTAGAATGAAGACTGTAGTTCCATTCTCAACCCTCCTCAGTATATAATGTCAGGGGTCTTGAAAGTGCTAATTATGCTGTGTGTGTTGCATAATTTATTACTGTCTGGTCTTTCAACACTTTCCTTGTGCTTTTTTCCTACCTTCACTGTTTGTAAGTTTTAACTCTGAAGGTATTGTATTTCATTTTAGGACACTGTCTTTTTATGTATTAGTGAGTTTGTCTTTTGAATTGAGATTTTTAATACAACCTTTCTTTATATTGTCGCTAGTGGTACATAATTATGAAAGGCCTGTTGGGCTGCTTAAACCCCCCCTCCCCCCACAGGAATGCAGATGATTCTAACATTGTCACTGAAAGCCACACTGAAGAATGTACTTCATATTTGTGATATCTGGTTGAGTATGGCATAGTTTAGAGATGGCCTATTCCATCTGGGAGTGGGAGGAGACAGTCTGCTCCTAAGTAACAATGACTCTATTAGTGAAAAAGCATAGATTTATGCCTGCCTTTGCTGTCTGATTTCGTTTACTCTCTATTTAATAAAGCCAAAGATTGGAGCGGTGGGTAGAAAGAAGGTGGGGAAATTTTATTTCTTAGTCATTTAGTACTTTGTGAATTTTAAAAAAGTAAATATCTTAAATGGTTTTTGTTTTGTTTACTGTACAAGTCTACTGTATAGCAAAATATACTTTATATGAAAAACACAGGCACTACTTAGTATACTAAAAGACTGTTTTACTTTTCATAAAATTAGTTGTCTCTTTCCCCTTCCCAGAACTTGTTCATCTTGATGTATATCCTGTTCCAAATTATCTGACCTCCATGGATATTTCTAGGTAAGAAGGATGATGTGCTTTCTCATGCCATTTGTAGCATTTATATCAATCTCTTAAGTTCATGTGAAGTAAGCTACATTCTCCTGTATTTTACTGAGTGTAGAAACTGAATTATGGAAGGGTGGTGATGTGAGTTACTTTTGTATAAACTTCATTGCTTAAAAAGATTTGCCACCCAAGGTAGGTTGGCAGGATTTGTAACGGAGGTTGCTTGAGTGCTTCCTGTACAACAGTGTTTCTTTTATGAAGCTCACATCTAGAGAAGAAAGAGCACTGGCTTACCCTGAGCTCCTATTATACAATTTAAAAAAGCATTTATGAATGTGTTCAAGTAGTTTCCTAAACAGGAATAAGCTAAGGTTGTGCAGTTTTTTTCAAGTGCTGGTCCCTGTGTGTATTCCACGCATGCGCCTGAGTCTAGAGATTTTAATAAGCAGTATCTAGTTTCCTGCCTATGCACAGCTAGAGCGCCTCATGCTCCTAACCAAAGGTATTGGAAACAGTGCAGATAGATGTCCTTTCAGCTTCTTACTACCACTGTGGCCTGTGTCAGAATCCAGTGCCTCTTTTGCTTCAACCCTTCAGAAAACCAGGAATATGCTTGTAAATAGTTATTGTTTAGCTTAGTTCAGTTAGTTTTTAATGCATGTTGTTTCCCCGGACTAAATATTTCCTCCACATGGTTGGAACTATGTCCATATTTCCAGGCTTCAAAAACAGCATCTCCTACTGTCAGTGACTAATAGCAACACTGCCTGGACCCTCTGGGTGAAACACATTTCAGTGAAGTGTAGCATCTGTCACTCGTTTCTACTGAGAACTCAAAGATTGTGAACTTTAGCTCAGAAAATACCTAATGGAGAATGAAAGCCCATCTGCAATCCATGATGAGACAACCTGTCCCCGTGTACATCAGCCTCACCAAATGTTCATTGTTCATCCAAGCACGTTTAGGTAGTGGAGCCCTCAATTTCTAACCCCAAAGACACTTTCTTCCTGGGCTTATGAATGATAGTTCATAAGTGCAGCTCTTGACTTAGTGGTACTGATGTATCCTCCCAAAAATCAGAGATTTACTGTTACTGTCAGTGATGACCATCAGAACTCCCCTTTTCTGACCTAGCCCTCTTGAGGACCTAGCTACACTGGAAGATGATAGTGTTTTGAAATTCCAGGAACCATCTTACTTACAACCATCCTAGTATTGAAAGCTTACCATTACAACAAGAATAATTTTGAGATTTAGATAAGAATGATGTGCCAGTCCCTCCTTCATCCCCACAGAGAGACCTAAGCCTGGACAGGAGAGCCAGGATTTAGAATTGCTACTGTTATGAGTATTTCCTTCCTAGGAACCAGTGGTTTCTTATGCCATGGGGTCCCCCTCAAACTGTTGGACCTTTTTCTCACCCTACCGTGGACTGTAGGATTCCTGTACCAGATATCTGGAATCCATCCAGGAATCTTTCCAGTCCCTGCCCCCTTCACACATCAACTCCAACAGTTGGTTCCATCGGTGTATGAGGAGGAGAAAAATGTTGAACTGGGACAGCAGGTACCAACACTTCCCATGGGAGTCTCCTCTTCCTTAGATGAGACGGTCTCATCGTCTTTCTCCTCCACTCCAGATGGCCATAGGCAACACCAGGACTTATAGAAGAATGACTTCACATCATTCTTATCTG
Organism: Apalone spinifera; assembly: GCA_030068395.1. Classification (NCBI taxonomy): domain Eukaryota; kingdom Metazoa; phylum Chordata; order Testudines; family Trionychidae; genus Apalone; species Apalone spinifera. Next base: position 108,532,684 of record CM057846.1, on the reverse strand, counting down.
AATAAAGGCCAGTCACCTTCAGGTATTGATGGAGGAAGTCGTAGACCCACGCCCCTGACAAATGAACATTTTGCAGCCTTCACGGCCAAGTAAGGTGACTCACTCTGTTAACTAGGCCATATTGGAACTGGTAGCAAGATTGTCTGTCTGACACACTCAAGCATCCTGTCCCTCATATATGAGGGCTGAGAAGTGCTATTTTGTTGAAGAAAAGGAAGCTGAATTCCTATTCTTCTGTCCTTCTCAAGTCCCTGGTACTAAAGGCTGACACAAAACCTAGTAGCTCTCAATATTTAAAAAACACTCCATCACACTCCAAGGGGACTTCCTGGAGAGAAAGGACACGTCTGTAGGCTCGCCATTGCACATGGCCAATTATCAGGTCTTCCTAGCCAAACAACTGTAACAACTACTCTAGGTATGCAGCCTTTCAGGACAATCTTTCCTTGGAGGCCAGAGCCCAGTTCCTCTCCTCTGTAGAGGATGGCAAGCTAGTAGTGAAAATGCCCTTCAGGATGCAGTTGATGCAGCATCCAAAAGCTTGACCACTGGTATTGTAATGAGGAGGGATTTGTGGTTGCAATCCTTGGGCTTCCCCAGAGAGATGTAGAATATAGCAAAGATCTTCCCTTTGCACCTAACCTCTTTCACACGAAGACTAATTGCTCTCTGGCCCTCCTCTGCTACCATGACTGCGACCCATTCCCAGCCCACTGCTTGCAGCCACGCTGCTTACCCAAATCTACAGAATTGGGTGCATGGTATACCTGTGTGCTCCTGTGTAGAATATAGCTAGGGACTGCACATATCAAAGAACCTCCAGATACAGTCAGTAACCTCCACTTAAGTGCCATTAACTTCACAAAAACTGCTTAAAGCATTTCTAAGCTATTGACCATTTAAATGGCAGCACAGCAGTAAATGAACTAGCCTGGGGCTGTGGCCATCAGTTTTTAGAAGTGCAAGAACATACATCAGTGTAATTAGGTATCTAAGCTTAGTTGGTGTAATGGCAAGAGGAAATAAGTATGATTTACTGAAATGTGGTGGTTTGCAGTGTTTTTTTTCTCCACTTCTTAGAAATTATATTGGGGACTATTTGATTTTTGAAGTTACATCAGAACTTTTTTGCCTTAATTTTTGTGGGGTTTTTTATAATAAACTGGCATACAGTTAAGCAGTGGGGTGTCTTCTGTTTTTTCTAGTGGAATATGTTTAATTAATTTGGTATTTGTGATTATATTTTTAAGGTAATTTGTATTTCAGTAAAGATATGGGCTTGTTCACTACTAGCTGTTTTGGTTAAAGACCACTAATTGAATAAATCCAAAGGGCATATGAGCACATAGAGAGGAGAGTTGATTTCTATGAAGTCAAAAATTTTGTCCCTTAATCATAAATTCTGCATGTTGCCTAGTTGCATATCTGAGGGGGCTTGGGGCGTACAGTCTCGGCAGGAGATGGGTGAGGGGACAGAGTGAATGTTAAATCTGTTGCTCCTTGTCCTGGTTGTTTTACAGTTACAAAGAGGAAAGTATTCACCATATTGGTGTGCCCAGCTGCACCTTTCAGCACACTTTCATTGTAGAGTTTGAAAACTTACTCTCTTCCTCTAAATATTTAGTCGATTAAAATAATTGGCTACTTTCTCTTTTCATCCAAAATCTTACTGAACTCAGTATTTTCTCAGTGGTGAGCGGATCTGTGGTTCCCATTGGACCTGTAAGTGCAGTAGGCTTTGAGTGTGTGCATGCATATAAGTAGAAATAAAAGTTTGTGGTTGTGTTAGTAGTAGTCCTTAAGGACTACAACTTAATTTGATTCATGTGTTCATCCCCATAGAAACCACTTGGAAAGCCTGCCTGAGTGGGTATGTGACAGCAGGAAGCTAGAAGTGTTGGATGTTGGCTACAATCAACTATGTGAACTGCCTGCCCGGTGAGTCCTTCAGACCAGGTTATGCAATGTGAGGGACAAACAGTTCAACAATAATCGCTGATTCAGTGTTCAGTGTGTTCCATTGACTCGCAAATTTGCTTTATCTTTGGTCGATGTTATTTTTGCCTCGTGGAGTGACATCATGCTATAAGCTTCAGCACAGCCTTTCTTCTTTACTTTCATACAGAGAACAGTGTCTTTGAATTCCAGACAGATGTTCTAAAGCTGTCTGTGCAGCTATTCAGAGAGGAACGCTTATTAAATATTTACAACCATAACTTTGCATGTTATGTAATAGGTTGAGAAACTATAACTTAATTCTGTTCTCCCTTCAGCCCCCAACCCAGGCTCCCTGGTGCAAAGTGCTGTACAAACACAGAGCAATCCCTGCCCCAGGGACATTGTCCACCTAAGATGCGATAAGATTCAACAAATAGTTGAAACAAAGGGCTGGGACTGTTCTAGGTTTGTATAATGAGTTGTTGGACAACAAGCATTAATCTTAGGTAAAAAGATGGTCCCATAACCACCACAGTTAAGTAAACAGTCAAATATAAATGATAGGGAGGAGAAGAAAGATCTTAACATTTTCATCTCTCTCAAAATATATATAATTTTTTAAAGTTTTTTCCTGGTGGATGACTGAATGATGTCACCATGCTCTCTGGCTGCAAAAGCCCCACCTCCTATGCCAGGGGTTGGCAACCTATGGCTCCTGAGCTGAATATGGCTCTTCTGCAGCTCCAGCTCAGACCCCCTTCACTCTCCTCGCAGCAGGGAGCCTGTGCTGGTGCTCCAGCTTCATTCCCCCCTCTTCCCCTTGAGGTTGAAGCACCAGTGTCAGCTTCCTGTGAGTGGGAGGGGAAAACGCCCCAAGTCTCCCTGCTGGATCCAGTTTTAGAAGTGGCTGCATGCGCTGCCGCTTCCCTTCCTTGTCCCTCAGCTGTGGGAACAGCAGCACGGGGACACACTTCCTGGAGGCTTTTCCCACTGCTCCAGAATCTGGCCAATGAGAGCAGCAGGAGGAAGTGCCTGGGGCACGGTGTTGGGAGCTACACAAAAGCAAGAGTCCCCTTACCCTCATGCCCAGCTCCCGCATCCTAGCCCATTCACTCACCCACTCTGCCGAGACCTGAGACTCCCAACTTGCTCCTCCCCCTCTCCCCCCTGGCCAGACACCTACTTCCACCCTGCTCCTGCACCCTCCCTTGCTTCTGCACCTCCCCGCTGGCCAGATATCCTGCTCCTGCACCTTCATTCCCAGCCAGACTCAGTGCCCTCACCCCCTCCTACACCCTGCCTCCCGTCTAGACCTTGCACTCTCACTTCCTCTTGAACCCCACTTCCTGCCCAGATTTTGCACCATAATCCCTATCCCATTGGCAGTCCTGTCCCGCACACTTAACCCCTCATTTTTTGGCCCCACCCCAGAGCTTGAACCACAGAAGAGTAAATCTGGCCTGAGGCCTTGAACCTCAGTCCTCTCTGCCCCTCCCCCAACCATGGGAATGAGGTGTTTCAGTTGGGGGCCACATCAGTGAGGGCTGGGGATTTTTGGAGGATTGGGGGGAAGGGGATTGTCGAGCATAGCAGCCTGGGTGGGGGGGAGGGGGAAGTTGACAAGTGCAGCCCCCTAGCCTTTTGTAAACATCACCTTGAGACAGCAGGAATTAGATGGTACACAAGTGGAAGTCAGTTTGGAAATCAAAGTGAACAGTGGATTTTGAGGAGGAATTAGAGTTGAAACCTGTGACTCACAGGAAGTGTTATACATAGCATAGGGAGCAGCATAGAAAAAAACAGGGTGCACATGGGAGAAGAGACAGGCCAGGTGTGCAGAATGAAGTGACTGGGGAGAGAGTATGAGGGGCAATCTAAAAAGGTGATATGATTTAAACTTTATATTGAAAAAGAGCCATTGCAGCAACTCAAGGGGATGAAACGGGAAGATTTTTGGTGCTGTGTTGATTACATGCTGAAGAAGAGGGTTAGGGAAGCCAGAGAGAGGGTTATTTTAGTCCAGGTGAGAACACTTTGATGTAAACCTAGGACTTAGTGTGAGGAATAGAAAGAAAAGGCAGAATTAATTTAGAAGTATAGCCTGAAAGTATAGATGAAACTAGTGGCTCCAAAGTAGGGATGGAAGCGACTAATCAAGTAGGCGACTACCTGATCAGCCTAAGCTTGTCAGGAAGTCAAGTTACTACTTGACTGATCGCTTCTTCCCCCGCTTTCCCTTGCTGCCTCTATCAGAGGAGTGCAGGGGAGCAGGAGTCGGTGCTGGGTGGGGAACAGGCTTAAAAGCTGGTTCCCCACAGCACCATCTACATGGGAGGGGACAGAGGAGGCAGAGGTGCAGCGGGGGACCAGGCTTGCACTGTCCTGGCTTCTGCCTGGACCAAACTCAGCTCTCCTGGCTTGTGTCATGTCCCAGACACTGCAACTCTGCCTTTTAAATGTAGTAAGAGCCATTTGGCTCTTACTACATTTAAAAGGCAAAGCGGCAGCAGGGTTAGCGGCCAGGAGCTAACCCCACTGTGGCTCTGCAGTTCCCCCCCCCCTTATCAGCTAATCAAGTAGTTGATAGAAATTCCATCAACTACTCGATTTGCTGATTAAATACAATTTAACATCCTTACTCCAAAACACAATCAACATGCATCTTCTCTCATCATCCCATTAAATGCCAGGGAGTGTCTTAAACCTCTATAGCTATTCCTGGTAGCATATGCTTAGATGTCTGAGTATATCTAAGCTTATGCTTAGATATTTTACTTATTGATGGATCCACCCCAAAACGTTGGCTGTGAACATCCCTAACTTCAGGGAACCTTTAGATTTGGATTCAAGCTTTGATGCCCATTCCCATATGTCTGTCAACACTATCAAAGTCCTCTTGTATTTAGGTATAAGTCTGTATTTGGAGCATTCCTCTTACTCCTCTCTTGTGGTTGATTTGTTTCTGTATTGGACAGCAGTGCCAGGACATGCTAGGTGGATCAAGTGCATGCTGTTTGGAGGAAGTGTAGTACCATAAAAACACTTTCCCATACTGTCATAAAAAAGAACCACCCAATTGAAATAAACAGCAGCAGATTGTAGTTGCTTTTACCTTTTATAACAGATGTAGTTTTTCATGCCGGAGGTTACACAGTCAAAATAGAGTGGAGTATACAAAGAACTGTCCTCAGCATGCTAGGCTCAGGAAGCTCAAGGAGCAAGCCAAAAATTCCATTTCAGTTCCACAAATTTGATTTTTTTTTCCCCTTTTTTCTTTAGCTTCCGCCAAAAACTTTTAAATTTTTCACATCCCATCCTGTTTTGGGGGACACACTATTTCCAGGGTTGGGATTTTTTTTTCTGTGGGGGCTGGAATTTTTGTTTTTGTTTTTGTCCAGTTTTAGTTATTTGCTAAAATGTTTTATGCTGCCAACATTGAGCATGCCTATGCGAAACAAAAAAATAGAAGGAAAATTTCATAATGCTTTTTCTGTTGTAGGAGGCATTTTAAAACACAACCGAGTTAAAGCATAACAAAACTACTAAAATAAATGGTCTCAATGTATTTCAGAGAGAATTATCCGTATTGCTGAGTCATCTTGGCCGGTGAAAGTGTGATACTGATTTGTATCCATTATATAATGCAAGCCATCCTCCTCTGAACTGTTGATACTAGTGCTCACTTGTAGTGTTTCCACCGCCTCTGTCAAGGGAAAAGCCAGCATGCTTAATTATTTTGATGCACTTGCCCAGTGACCTACAATGGCATTGCATAATAATAGTTGATGGATTAGGGTTGGGAGGGAAAGCAGAATTCTTTTCAAGTGTATGAGTCTCATGTGACAGAGAGGTAAGTTTCCACTGTGATGCTGAGTAAGATGTGATTCTTTGCTTGTAAGCAAGGTCAACAAGGGGCATCATCTTTTGATTAAATGTCTCGTTACTGGAGCACGAGACAGGTGGCCGATTTAATAATCTTTTTTGTTTGATTTATTTTTTCCTGTTTAAAATTGAAACTCAATCAGATTATGCTACCAGGCTTTTTAGGCCCAATATCTAAGTTCCTTTAACAGTTTTCTATGGGAACAATTAATGGTTTTGGCTTGTAGCTTATCAAAACAAGCCTCCTTTTTTCCCTTCTCTAACCCCAGCCCAAAAAAAGGCGATGAGAGGAACGTTGGGCCATCCGCTCAAGATAGAAAAGCTCAAGTTAGAAAAGCCGATTAGATAAATTTCATTCCCAGTAGAACTAAAAAGGAGGCTTTATGTTAGCGTGGTATTAACAAAAAGAAAAATAGAGGTGGGAGGGAAAGTACAGTGGATGATGAGTCAGCACAGGAGTATAATAGTACTACAACTTTTCCAAGGGAGATGGTGTTTACTCACTTTTTGAATCCTTCATTATCTGAAGAGATCCCACAGGTGCAGTTTTGTGAAGTCATCTTTGGTAATTACATACTTCCACAGTGATACACTGTGGAGAGATCCCATAACCCTTCCTTGACAGGTCCCAATCTCTCTTCTCCCAAATCTCTCAACATGAATCCCTTTTTGAAGAGGTTGGTGCGGTGTGGGAAGTTATAAGATCTTGTGTATTATTAAAACTCTATTCTGCTAATCAGTTTAAGTCCTCTATCAAGTAGTAGTTCTCAGGGTATCCTTATCTAATTTAGATGTATTTATTTTTGACATTTCATTTTTTAAGGTTGTTTTGCAGTAGTAGTTTGCGTAAGCTTCTAGCAGGACATAACCAATTAGGAAGGCTACCAGAAAGGTTTGAAAGAACGCAACTGGAGGTCCTTGATGTGCAACACAACCAGCTCCTTGAGCTCCCATCAAACCTTCTTCTGAAAGCTGACAGGTAACTAAAACAAATCACATTGTTTTTACATGAAGAACCTGTTGCATTTATTTCTTAGTTGAAAAGAGTAATCTGAGGGTTCCTTAAACTGAAAGTCATGAGCCTTCTGTGGCAAGAACAGATGTCTATCCCACTAAAACAGAAGTAATTGTTTTATTCTGGTTTTATGCTCTCATGTTCTTATTTGTACTGTCACTAAGCCCCCAATTGTACCACTTACATTTTGAGATCTAGCTACATGCCATTTTTTTGCTATACATTCCCAAAGGTTAGCAATTTCTAAATAAACATTTTAACCCAATATGAGAGTGCAGATTTTTTCCTGAATCAAAAGCCAAAATTTATTTTCTTATAAACAAAATAAAACCTGTCACATAAAATTGTCAAAATAACTGATGCTAGTTTCTTCTGTTCCCGCTTATGAAATGTTCATGGCTTTGACTGCCACTAATTTATTTGGTGACATCACCAGATTTATTTTTTTTTCATTTCTGTACTGCAGTTTCATATGCCTCTGTAATTTTGTTTATGAAACTAAAGAAATATGTTTCAAAATGTACTTTAATTTGTGTGTGGTCTAGAAGCATGAAATATTAATGTTTTTGTAGCATCTGAGTGTGGCAGACTTAGAAGCCTTTAATTGGGGCTACATTGCCTAGTTTTTTTTAATATTTTCTTGTACCTTGGTGCATGAACAATAGTCATAGGTTGCTGTTATCAGTGCTGCAAATAACTTGACATACAATGCTGTTTAGTTGGTTTTTTAACTGACAGTAGAATGCATGCCACTGATTCTCCTTGAGTGGAGAATGGAACCGTTAATTTCACTGTTATTTGGACAAGTCTTAATTACCAAATATTGGTACTGAGACGGAGGGATGCCCTTATTTTATGCTATAAATCTTTTATGAAGGCAATGTCAGTATTTTCCTGTTAAATCTATTTTCAAGGGTTCATTCTGTGAGTTTTATAATCCTATAGGTTTGGTTGGAGAGGCAGTTTGGAAATAAATTCCAAACTTCAGTAATCTGTTGTGGGAAAATTTATCCTTTAAATTAAAACTTGTAATGCCAAAGATTAATTTTCATTAGGAAGGGTTTCTTCTGTTCGAATAGTCCAGGCATAGAACTTCATTCTTCATGGTTTTAAAGAATCTTTCAAATGTGTTTGTGCTGGGAGCTGAAACATAGCTTTGATTTTAAAAGTGTTTAGTATTGTCGTATGTCCTCTATATTCAGCACTGAGTGCATGCCAGGTTTGCTCAGCTAGTTGATTCCAATATACATTTTCAATATTATGATTGACATTTAAAATCACCAAACACACAATTAAAACAAGTTAGGAAACTTAACGCTTTGGCTGTCGTGGGAACTGTAACCTATTGTAGTAAATTTAGCAGCCTTTATAGTAAAGCAAAATATTACCTGTATTTTGTAATGCACGAGGACAGGTTAATAGTTGGTGATGCAGGACGACACCTTAAACTTCATATTTTTTGTACATCTAAAATCTCAAACATAACATTGCATGAACATAGAGCCTAATTCTGCAAACTTTTTCATACATGCTCAAAGAATAGATCCATTTAAAAAAACAAACAGGAATATAAATTTCTACTCAAGAATTTTTTAAAAGAAAGACAATCTACTCAGTCAAACTTAAAGCCAAAAAAAAAAAAAAAGGGGGTGGGTGGGCAGGGGGAAGAGAGGTGAATTAGAAGTTTTGGAAAGCTACACACATCTCTGAAAAGGAGAGTGTGGAAATAATCCTTTAAATTAGATTTATCATCTGTTAATCTAGAATGCAGATTAGTGCCATTTTATGGCAATATAGAGAAGCTGCATGTGGAGATTGTATCCTAACACGGACACCCTAAACTTAACTGCAAAAACAACTACCATAAAATATTTGACTGAAAAATAATCAGAAGAAAATTCAGAATTTAAAATTTGACATTTTCCAAATGTTTTCTTCTCTTGCGTGCTAACATCAGTTTTAGGTCCCTGTTCCAGTTTGGTTTTTTCCCTCTGCTACCTAAACATCCTAATGCTTCATACAAGAGTGTAAAAATAGTTCTCTGCTCTCCTTTATGTGCTGGTAATGTAAAGTATTGTTGCAGGAGATACACAGGCTTTGTCTAATCTGAAATTATCACCTTTGCAGCTCCACTTATTTATGTATACCCTCCTGGATGTATCAGCTAATCCGACTATAACAGAGTTTAAAGAGAAGCTAGAGAATTTCATGGAGGTTAGGTCCATAAAAGGCTATTAGCCAGGGGATAGAAATGGTGTCCCTGGCCTCTGTTTGTCAGAGGCTGGAGAAGGATGGCAGGAGACAAATCGCTTGATCATTGTCTTCGGTCTACCCCCTCTGGGGCACCTGGTGCTGGCCACTGTTGGCAGACAGGCTACTGGGCTAGATGGACCTTTGGTCTGACCCAGTACAGCCGTTCTTATGTTCTTAAAGATGAGTAGCTAAATAGTGATAAAAGTGATATTCTGGTTGATCTTCTAGTGCGCTCCCTGCTGCTCCACTGGAGTGTGAGAACTGGGGTCTTTGTCTGGAAAACGCCTTTTTTCACGTAATGTTTCCAAAAATATTAATAAAAAGAATTGTGTGGCTGAAATTCAGTCAAACTGCTTTGCAGGGCAGTCTCACCCTGTGACCATGTAATTAAAGTAGAGAAGTGGGTGCCAAACACAGTTGTCTCAAGTCCCAGCCCTGCTACCGTCTTTCTGTAATATACCATGTTGGGCAAATCATCATTATGGCCCAGCAGGCCTTAATTGCCCCATCTATAAATAGAGCCCTGCATCCAGGAGTCTGTGGAGATAGATTCTGTTTGCATATGATTTTGATATTCTCCAGTGGAAGATAGTAGAAGTGCGACGGCTCATAGACCTCTCAGTCTTTCTTTAATGCCAAGTATCCTTGGATTTAGTGGGTCTGAGGTGCATGCTTAATTTTAACACAGTCTTTGTAGTCTGCACTAGGTTTGCCAGATGGTTTAACAAAAAATACTGACGCCCCTGTCTCCCCCCCCCCCCCCCCCCGAAAAACCAGGAAGAAATTCTGTCGAGGGGGAAGGGGGAGACCGAAGTTAAGCCCCCCCCCAAAAAAAGCCCCCCCAGAACAGAATTGTCGAGCAAAAAAACAATTAAAATTTTTTTTTTCATCTTGGGTGCCATTTTTAAAACCCCACGGCTCTGACCTGGTAAGCACAGGGAAGCTGGGGACCAGAGGGGAGACATTGGGGGGGGGAGTGCACTTGCGAGGCGTGGGTTGGCCACAGCTGGTGTTGAGGGAGGCATCATGTGGCCAGCTCCCAGGTCTCTGTGGGTCACATGGGCCAGAGCAGTGTGTGTTCTGCTTCCACCCCAGCCAGGTGCCCCTCTAGGATGGCTCCTGGCAAGTGCCCTCTCCTGCCCCCCTTCACTATGACTCTGCCACGTTACTCACTCTCTTCTCTCTCCTCCTCCCTTCCCTCCTCCTCCCCTCTCCCCCCGATGTGGCAGGGGAAAATTGTCCCTGCCAGGCTTCCGTCCAAGGGAAACAGGAAATACTGGACATTTCACGTCCGGTATTTCCTTTTTTTTTTTTTTTAAACCGGACTGTCCAGGTGAGCACCGGACACCTGGCAACCCTAGGTTCTGTACAGCATCTGATTGAAAAATAGAAAAATCAGTACGTTAGTGCACGTTGGAAAATACCACTTCCAATTAAACAAGAAGAAACTTTCAAACATTGGGTGTGTCTGTGTGGGGGTGGGTTTTTTGTTTTTGTTTTTTGTTTTTTTCAGCAAACCTTTAAAGGCATCCACCTCAAACATCTACAGAATATAAAGAAAAACAAAGTATTCTCAATTAGCAAAAGTTTAGGAATAAGGTGCACTGGTTTTCATTAAAGTGAGATTTGTATTTTTAAACAATTAGAGTATCAGATTTGTGGTTGTAGAGAAACTTTCATTATGTCTATTAGACCAGTGTTTCTGAACCAGTGGTACTTGTACCCTCAGGGGTACTAGAGAGAAGTCTGGCGGGGTACATCAACACACTGACATTTGGAGAAAAAACAAAAATTCAGTTGTTTTACAGTGCTTTATTATTTTTGTACTTTTTACACCCAAAAATTTCATTGCCTGCCCGGCTACAATTAAGTTGTTTAAACAAATGTGTTGCAATGGTAGAAGAAAAATGAGTGTCTGAAAACTGTAGGTATTGGAGGTAGTTATAATTTTTTTAAAGGGGTACTTTATATAAAAAAAAAAAAAAAAAAAGGTTGAGAAACACTGTATTAGACCATTAGGTCCTGAGGAATCATCTATGAAACTAAGTTCCCCTGACAATTATTTCTGAATATACTGTTGGCAATTTAGTTCTTGATCATATTGGTAGGAATTTTCTTGGCCGAGTTGAGCACTACAGAGGTTGGCAGGTAATCAATTCATGTCTCACTAGCACAGAGGTTTTCAAACTCTGGGCTGCGACCCAGTTTTGGGTGGTGGAATGTCAGGCACTGGGTCTCATTGATCAGGTGACCAGTGGAGGTGCTAAGGCATCTGCCTGCCTGTCCTAGCACCACAGATGGCACTGCACCTCAGAAGCAGCCGGCAGCAAGCTCAGCTCCGAAGTGGGGGGAGAGAGGCGCACAGGGCTCTGCTCGCTGCCCCTACCCCAAGCACTAGCTTTGCATTCCCATTGGCTGGGAGCCTGCTGCTGGCCTCATTTCTTTTGTCCTTTTATGTCTGATATTTTTTCCCCACAGTCATGTAAAGTTTGTTCAGTTACCAGTCCTGGCTCTGTGTGCTATGTCCTGTGCTGTTACCTACTCTGATGTATCCCCAAATGTCTAAGAACCCAACAAACAGGGGAAGTGTTGGTAATGCCACGAAGCACGTTTGGTATGTTATATTGGCTAAGCTTAGGCTTAGATAGGGAGTCTCAGTACAGTCATACATAATTATTAAGCAGCATTGCTCCATTTATTCACCTCAGTGACATAAAAATAAAGAAACCCACTCGCTATAATATCGACCTCCCACGGTTCAGCAAATTCTCTGCTTTGGCACCAATCAGGTCACAAGGGTGCTGGATGAGTGTTTCAACCTGTAGCAGCAATCAAGCCTGTGTGAATGCGCACACACACGAGTCACCCTGACCAGCTGGCTCCTGGCCAGGCTTGGGTGGGAAGGGGCACTTTGCGCAGCTGGTCTGTTGTAGCCTGTCATGTCAGTGTTGAGTCTAGGATCCTACAGCTGTGTATACTGTGATTGATGTTGGGGGTAGGGTCTCTATTAAGGACGATTGATATATGTGGGCTAGTTGTTCAAAATGTGTTCCTTTTACATGTACAGTTTTAGCTTCATCTGCATGCTGATCCCACTGATCCCAAACCAGGTCAGTGTAGCTACTGAGTCACACTGTAACAATTTCCATTACTTGCTGGGCCCCTGGGCAAAGTGGGGTGGGGGCGAGAGGGGGGGGGAGGCTGTGTAGCTCAGGGCCACGCCCCAGCAGGGAGTGGCTTTGGGCAGAAGGGGCAGGATAGCCAGCTATCAGTGGCACCCAAACTTCACCGCACCTTCCCCAGGCAGCACTCCGCATTGCCCGGGGCATGGGCTCTGCTGGTGACTCACAGGGCCTGGGGCATCCAGGAGCCCCAGGCCCTTTTGAATTGCAGTGTCCCAGGACAGTTGTACCCCTTTCCTCTCCCTCCCACCTCCCTGTTGGTAGGCCTGCTCAGTAATGCTTGTATAAAATGGGTAGGAGGTTGGAGAAATGACACATTGAATGGTCGATACAAGTTTTCTGCACACACATAACTTAGCATAGTATTATCTTCTTCCCCTCTCTTCCTGTGTCATTTCCTGAATGTGATAATCCAAAACAGATACTCTAGAGATGGGCAGGCAGTTTCAATGGAGGATTAGGAAATAAGAGAATGAGAGAGAGGAGAAAAAATGGCAAGTGCTAAAGCAGAAATTAGTCTATTTGATAGTGTGCGTTTGTCGGTTCATTGGGAGGATGATTCTTCTCGGGATCGGGATGTACTTTTCCCCACCCCTCTCTGTTAGAATTGTCATGCCAGAATTGGTTGGTTCTGCAAGATTGCCATTCATTTAGTATTTTCCCTGATTTTTCCTTTTTATGGAACTTGGTTTAATTTCATTTCTGTGCTTTTGATGGGATTAGATTAGATGTTCATATACTGAGAATATTTTTGCTGATAGAAAAGGAAGCTTCCTTTTAACTAACTTTGTATTATCTGAAATCTTATTACCTGGAGTACATATTGGCCTGGATTATTTTGGTCTCCATTTAATTTTGTGCAGTTCTTTGCAGCTGTACTGCCTCTGACTGAATATGTTAATGGTTTGCAGGCAAAACAGGGTTGCTTTAATTTAAATTTCCTCTTTTATTGCATACATTCTTTTTACCTTGCTATTTTAAACAATTCCATATTATAGCTTTGCATATCTAAACAGCTATCATGTTGTGCTCCGTTGGTAGCTATATTGCGAAGTTTATAAAGTGCTTCCGAATACTTTGGGAGGAAAGGTACTGTATACATTTGAGGGTTCTTTTATCAAATTTTATTTATTGAACACAATACAGCTAGATGCCAGTAGAAATATTTTAGAACCTCTTAATTTGTCGTAACTGAAGTTTGCTGCCACACATGTAGTAAGTAGATTTTCAAGATGAAATCACTCAGTTACAGTAATTAACACACAAACTGCACACATGTTGAAGGAATTAGTGAATTCCTATCCTTATTCTTTGTGTTCTGAGACAATTCTATATTTTGCCTTGGTGTGTGATTTTTTTTTTTATGTGATCTTTTATCAAGGGTATCCGCCTAATATTTTATAAAACTAAAGGGGACTTACTTCAGTCGGAGCTGAATGTTTATTACCCCAGAGGGAACTTTGCACTGTGTCAAAGCTACAGAATTCCTGTGTCTCTGCCAGTGACTTAGTTAAAGAGATTTTAAGAAAACCCTGTTATTAATTCGTGTTTCCTTGCTATTGTATTCTGGTATGTACGAAGGTTGATGAATCAAGTTCTTGTGTTGATGATGTACTTTTTCATGTGCTTGTGGTGTAATATGTGGACAGATTCTGAAGGGAAAACAAGTAAAGTTTCAACTAGGCTTTCTTGACATTCTCGTTCCATCAGATAGTGATACGAGTGGGATGTTTGCAGACACATGAGACAGTTTTTGAATACAGGCGCTAGAAAGATGGCAGTGCTTGTATATGAGGGCTTGTCTACAGTGACAAGTTGCTAGGGATGTTAACAATCATGTTTTTACGTAAACGTGTAACCACTTGAGTTTTTAGTGGTTACATGTTTACATGCAGGTGGGTGGGACAGGCGGGAGCCAATTTTCTCAGGGAGCTGGCTGACTGTCATGAGCACTCTCCCCCCCCCCCCCCCCCCCCCCCCCCGGCTTCTGTGGGAGGCAGGACACAGAGACCCAGTTTAAAAGCCAACTACCCGCTTGTACCAGCTCCTGCTGTCCCCTCCCCCCCTCCATTCTGCTGCCTCTGATATAGCGGGGTCGGGGGTGGGGGGGAGGAGGGCTCTGTGAAGCCAGTGCTTGTAATATAGAGGCAGCAAGGGGGAGGGTGCCTGTGTAGTGGTTAGGATTAACCGATAAGCCAGGCATATTGGTTAATTATTTAACTGACTATACACTAACATCCCTACAAGTTACTTCACTGTAACCTTTTTCACTCAGGGTTGAAAACACCCACACCCCCCCAAACCCCCAAGCACAGCAAATTACAGAGCTGTAAAGCGCCAACGTAAACAGGTTTCCAGTGGTAGGAGCTACCGTGACAGTGCTGTTAGCCACCTAGTGGAGGTGGTTTACCTGGAATGCTGGGAGATCTCTATTTCAGCCTTGCAGCTGCAACCACACTGCGTTAAAGCAGACAGAGTGTAGACAAAGCTGAAGTGAATTCCCAGCACTGCGGCTTTAGTGGGCAGGAGGAAACATGAAATAAATCTAACATGGTAGCTAGCAATGCCAAACTCATGTGGAGATTGAGGATGAATCCTAAGGACTCAGGCTATCTTAAGGACACTGCTGCTTATGACAGTAATAACTTTCATTGCTCAGGGGTATGAATAAGTCACACACCCCCGAGCAACATAAATTACAGGCTTAAATGCCAATGTGGACAGGTCTGTCTGCGGGTGAGAGTCTCTTGCAGACATAGCTGCTGGCACTCATTGGGGATGGATAAATCAAATTGACAGGAAAGGTCTTTCCCATTGGCTTATGGTAGCTACACAAGAGCTTACCATGACGTATCCGTGAGCCCTCTAGTGCAACCTTAGCCTTAAGATAGTCTTGGCTAGACCTAGCATGATGGAAATTTATCTGTGAATGCTTATGAACTTATTTTATGTACAGCTAGTTAATGTTGGTTTGAGTTAATGTTGGTTAATTCCATCCATTCATTAATCCTTGTGCTCTGAGTATATTATCCTTTTATACCTGGGCATGTTTACAAATTGTTGGCAAACTATTCATTTTTATAAATACTTCAATATCCCAAAACTGGTGTCAGTTTGGAATGACAGCTTCTGAAGAGGAATGTTAATGAGTGGTGAACTCTTTCAGAATTTTTCTTAGTTCCATTTAAAGTTTTCCATAAACGCATACCCTCCAGAAAACCCAAATGTTGTTTGTTTAATGTGATATATCCTTTTCTGTATTGCCTTTAAAGAGGATGTACTTGATCTAAGTTACAGAAGGTGGAAGAAGGGAGGAAATGAAAAGCATAAAATCTGATCTCCCATAGAAACATGGAAGCTGTAATGTGGTACACTCAAGTTAAAAAAACCCTGTTGTATGAAGTCAGTGGTCTTCAACCTTTTTAAGCACGAGATCACTTTTTTAATTTAAGTGCAATCCAGGATCTA
>CM057846.1:108499337-108511002 GCA_030068395.1 Apalone spinifera | reverse complement strand
GGGTTCCTGATGGTGCCGGACCATCAGATGCCAGACGAATGGAGTTTTACTGTAGTAGGGCTATCAATCATAGTTTACTCAAGCAATTAACTCAAAACAGATTAATGCTCAAAAATTAACAGTTAAACACAGTTTTAATTGAATAATAGAATGCCATTGGAATGTATTTTGGGATATTTTTCTATATTTTCAGTTACATTGATTTCCGTTACAACATAGAATACAGAGTGTACAATGCTTACTTGATATTGGATTACAAATATTTCCACTATAAAAATAAACAAGTACTGAGTGCAATGCAGAACTAGATTTTTGTTACATAACTGTACTCAAACAAAATAATGTAAAACTTTAGTGTCTCTAAATTCTCTGGGTCCTACTTTTTTGTTCAGTCAGTTGCTTTAAGACCTACACGTTTGTTTGCTTTTTACGGCAGAGAATACTGCCTGCTGCTTATTTACAATGTCACCTGACAGTGAGAGCAGGCATTATAGCTAACATTGCAAGGTAACAAAGAAGTTTTATATTATTGTATGTTTGTGATTACATGTAGATTTTTTTTTTTTAACATTTCAGTTTGATTATTCTACAATATTTTTGTGTGGTAAATTGAATTTTTTTTTTTTTTAATTTTTACAGCATACATTTTTGTAAATAAAGTGAGCACTGTATACTTTGTATTGTGTTGTAATTAAAATCAATATATTTGAAAATGTAGAAAACATCCAAAATATTTAAATAAATGGTATTCTATTGTTTAACAGTGCAATTAATCAGTTAATTTTTTTAATCATTTGACAGCCTTATACAACACAGAGATGCCATCATAATACAAAGGAGGTTAAGTGTATTTATCTTGAGATGTAGACAAGGTTACCATTGCTATTGGACCAAAATGTTCACTAAACTATTTTAGTAGGTGTTTTTGGCTTGTGGAATACTGTAAGTCTGAGAACAATCTGTATTTTTCAATAAATCTGATCCCTCGAAATAGTTACTAAGCTGCTGCTTTAGTTTGAGCACATCTAAGGATGAGCTGCTTAGGCTGATATTAGTGAGGGTATGTAAAACAAAGTTAAGGATTTGTGATACTCCTCCCTCTTTGGAACTATAGCCAGAGGAAATTGAATGTCATTTACAATTCATTGATGTTGTAATTAAAGGAAGGGTTGAGGTACTGGGGGAGAAACCATTCTGTTTATTCTGTTTTCACGCCGCAGAAGCAAAAAAGTCCTGTGGTATAGTCAGCCTTCAAAATGCAGCTATTCTTTTGTAGAATGCTAAGGGAAAACAGGTTAGCAAGAAAAGGAGGAAAAGATTTGTTTTTCATTCTGTCAGGAGTGACTTAGGCCTTATATTGAACTAGACAAAGAAAACTATTCCTGTCCTCTCCATTTATTAGAATATACCACAAAAGATAAGAGGAAATAGTGCCCTGCAGCTTTTTCCTTAATATTCAAAAAATCCTCAGTTGGTATTTAGCTTGTTTCACCTAGATTAAATGAACTTGGTCTCAGTTGAGTTCTCAATAAATGGGTGATCACATAACTACCAACCTACTTAGTACTCTGAACAGAGAGGCTTTAAACTTGGGAAGTTTGGAAACTGAACTGGCCATAACAAATGTTATGGACCCTAAAATATGAGTCTCAGTTCTTTCCCAGGAGAACGATCTGTTGGGAGCTTACCTACTGCCAATTGCTTAATCTGCTATTTGGCTATAGAGGAAATTCAATCTTCGGGCTGTCAATAATTCAGGGCCTTTGAAAAGTACCTATTTAAATTTATAATTCGTCTGGGAGTTTGTTTTGTTTAATCCCTAAATATGAGAGGCATATTGTGAGTGTCCATGCATATGATGGAGAGCGTGCAATGTGTATACTGTATTATTATCAGAAATTGTTTAAGCTAGAAGAATGAAATAATGGTGGTGGCAGTAAAGTAATTTTTAAATATATCACATAACTACATATGGTCTGAGGTGAATGTGTTTTGTTTTTGTGTTTAATCTTCTTGTGTTCGTTAGTTCATGAAACACAAGGTTTTTGTGCTTTGTGATATACCAGATGCAGAGGAACGGCTATGTAGATAATGCAAACAAATTTTTAATTGTTTCAACTTCTGGAGTTCTGAATTAAAAATATTAAACAGAGGGGCACTGAGGGTGTGTCTAAACTACACCCCTCTGCCAACAGAGGGATATAGGTTAGGCACTTCGAAAGTGCAAATGAGCCCAGGATTTAAATATCCCGGGCTTCATTTGCATACTCACGTTCGGGCGCTGTGCCGATCATGCGCCCTTTCGAAAGTGAAAGTGAAGTCTAGCCGCGGCTCTGCCGACAGCAGGGAGCTTTTTTGGCAGATCCTGTACTCCTCATTTTTTGGAGTACAGAATCTGCCGAAAAAGCTCCCCGCTATCGGCAGAGCCGCAGCTAGACTTCACTTTTACTTTCGAAAGGGCGCATAATCGGCACAGCGCCCGAACGTGAGTATGCAAATGAAGCCCGGGATATTTAAATCCCGGGTTCATTTGCACTTTCGAAGTGCCTAATCTACATCCCTCTGTTTGCAGAGGGATGCAGTCTGGAGGTAGCCTGAGAGCACAGGAGAAACAGGCTCCTTCCTCCCCCTTCCAGAGGTTGGCCCCACTGTAATGACTTTCTAGCCATTACAGAAAAAGTCTGGCTTTGGCCTTCCTCCTGAGCTGGAGGAAGCATTCTCATTTTCCTTGTAGACATGGTGCATGTATTGTCGGGTCAGGTGCTTTGAGGGGATGGAGCAAATCTCTGGATATTTTAGAACCTAACATACTGCGTATGTGTGAACTGATTTTCAAAGGCTTATAAATTAACCACATTTTCCCAAGGATTGCAAAAGACCCATCACTGGCGCATAATTTGATTTAGTCAGTGCAAAAGCCTGTGTGGACACTCATAAATTGACTTGAACCTTGCTTATCAATCTTTTAAGCAAATAGTTTTAGGAAAGTCCATGTAAGTTCACTTTGATTTAATTAAATCAGCTTGAATAACACCTTTAGTGGAATTGGTTGTTGCATTCAGTGTGCAGGTGCTGGGCAGAATTGGTGGTTTGTGATATACATGTGGTCAGGGTTTGTGCGTAGATCAGTCCTCCTCAGTGTCATATCTCTGATCAAGTGCATGCCCTCTAGCACTTACAAGGTGGAGATTTGTGAGGATTTTGTCATCTTGAGAACACAGGAAAGTGTGTGCCTTCATTAGCAGAGACTGAAGACAATACACTTTATAAAACTAACCAAACAAATTGAGGTTTTCAACTAGGGATCATAGAATACTAGGACTGGAAGGGACCTCGAGAGGTCGAGTCCAGTCCCCTGCCCTCATGGCAGGACCAAATACTGTCTAGACCATCCCTGATAGACATTTATCTAACCTACTCTTAAATATCTCCAGAGATGGAGATTCCACAACCTCCCCAGGAAATTTATTCCAGTGTCTGACCACCCTGACAGTTAGGAACTTTTTCCTAATGTCCAACCTAAACCTCCCTTGCTGCAGTTTAAGCCCATTGCTTCTTGTAGACAATAATACAATTAACCAATAAGCCAGGGTTTATCTGTTAATCCCCCTTCCACCTTTGCTGCCTCTGCCTCAGAGGCAGAGGGAGTTGGAGGTGGGAGCCGGCTCCCCACAAGCGCCGGATCCGCCTCCCCCTGCTTGCACGGCTGCTTCTGATAACAGCAGTGCAGAGGGCGAGGGTGGCAGGCAGGAGCTGAGAAGCCAAAGTCAGCTCTTTACACATGCTTGTTCCATTGACCCACCTGCCCCACCCTTGTTGCCTCCTACAGTGGCATGGGGGGAGAGGTATAAGACTGTGCGCAGGGGAAGCCAGCTTAAAATGACACCCTGCCCTTCCCCGTGAGAGACAGCCATGTGGGCTGTCAAAGGAGGCTGTTGCAGAACATCCTCTGTCCACAGGGCTCTGCAGCTGCCTCAGTCTCGGAGGAGGCAGTGCGAAGTGGTAGGCGAAGCCAGTCTCCTCCCACCTGCCATCTATTAGAGGCAGCAGCACTGAGCCACAGGGGGCTTGTCGAGAATGGGGCTGGGAGTGCGCATTGGCTGCCGTTCTGCCCCCAGGGACTATTGAATAGTTGTGTAACTGATAAAATTTGTTGCTGTTACATGACTATTCAATGACATGCTATCTAACATCGCTATTTTTAACTTGTTGGCTATTTTTTCTCTTCTAAATTGTGGGAATAGGATCTGTCTGTCTTGTATGGGAATTTCTATTTTAGGTTATGCATTAGAAAATGTATATCCTAGCAGAATGGTTTTTTCTCTATCTTTCTTGAATTTTGTAAGCTTAAGAAACAATTGTGGTTTAAAAAGGAGTAATTTCCTAGCAACATAGCTCTGCTTTCTGGGTCAAACCAACTGGGATATGTTTTTGCATACTCAAGCAAAGTTCATCTGTACTGACTCATTCTTCTGACGGGGTCCAGGTTTATCCTAGTGAGTTGACAATATGTATTCTAGGTTGAGAGTATCTAACTCTTCTATTATAATTACAGGGTGTCTTTCTAGAAATAACTGTTGTGGTTGAATAATTTTATTATATGATTGCTGTTGGAACACTTATCAGTTGTGAAGTTTTCTCCTTGTCTCACTCTCTTGGTCTTTATAGAGATATCCTACCCAGAATATCAGTTAAGATGTATTTACAAAAAGAGCATCTTAACTTTTTTTGATAGCTGTTCTCTCTAGCATCCTGTGTGGATATAAAGTTTGTATCCATAAAAATAAGCTACGGATAACTTCAATGACATCTGCTGCTCTGGATACCTGCAGATATAAAGAGTATAGCCGCAAATTTGCAGGGTTCAAGATAAAAAATTTGTATCCACATAAATAGCTGCAAAAATGAGCTGCAAATATCCGCGGATTTGCAGGGCTCTAGTTCTCTGAGCTACAATAGCTCTGCCACACAGTCAGTCTGCTTCAGTCACAATTGGGATAATGTAATGAGCCCTGGAGCTGCAGATAAGATGCCATTAGTCAGGACTGTTGGGTGACCAGCCAGGGCCGAAACAGGCACAGGTTGGAGCAGGAGCAATCTGTCAAAACTACCAAATTCAAGGGTGACTTGTGCTCTGAACATTCATTTCACATACCCTGGAACCAATATATTTAATATCCATCCTTTTTTTGTTTCCAATTTTGAGGGGAGGCGTCTGCCTGCCTGTCTGCCTAAGTGGAAATTTATATATATTTGAGTAACCTTGGTGTTGTACATGCTGGGTTGGTGGTATTTAACATTAAAATGACACATCAAGCAATCCAAATCTGTGATATGATAGAATTAGGAACTTGTTCTTTCCTATTGGGGATATGAAGTAGAGTTAGTGAGATTTAATTGAAGAAACACCCTGTTATTCTTTGGGATAGTGGCTGCAGAGAATTTTTTTAAAAAATCTTCCTAGCCTGGTGATAAGTTACCACTCGTGCCAAAGAATTAGAGCTGCTGTGACAAGATATTGCTGTGTTTATAGGTCCTAGGAGTATTGGAGACTGCTGCGACTGGACTTGATAGTTTTGCTTTTGTTTTCCATTAAATCTTGAAAGGAGCACTGAATAAAAGGCAGGGTGTAGACATCAGCTTGATCTCTACTTGTTACCCCTCCAACTTTTCAATTCCTAAAAAGGAAACTACAGCAAATCAGAAGGACGCTAGATGTAGTAGGGGAGGGGCAAAGCAGAAATCTCAATAGAACATCTGTTATGTTCTGCTTTCCTCCATTTGAGTCATCTGAAAGATCCAAATTCTGGTTCAGGCCTCCTTTGCTTTCTTGGACAATGTCAGCAGAGTAGGATTTGGGCATTGGGTTTCAAGTCCTCCATACCAAGTAGTCTCTGGGTTCAGGGTTTTAGAAGTATACTTGTACTAGGAGTTCAATTTAAGCTGTACATACTTGAAACTTTATATTCATGAAATCCTAAAATTTAAAAAGAGGAAAGGGCTAGGGATGTAAGTGACTAGTTGAGTCACTACTTGACTAGTTACTCTTCCCCTCTTGCGGGAGCAGAAGGTGGTGGTGGGGGGTGCTGGCTTAAAAGCCAATTCCCCCCCAGCACCATTTCCGCGGAGGAGGAGGGGTTGCACTGGGTAGTAAGAGCCAGGTGGCTCATGCTGGATCCCAGACCTAGCCCTGCTGCAACTCTGCATTTTAAATGTAGTAAAATGCAGGCAGCTCTTCCTACACTTAAAATGCAGGGGCGAAGTGTTCTGGGACCTGGCTCGAGCTGCGGGGTCTGGTACCTACCCCTGCTGCAGCTCTACAGTTTAAATGTAGGAGCCCAGCCATCTGTGCACCCAGCTGGTACTACATTTTAACTGTAGAGATGCAGCGGGGCCCCTTATCGACTACTCAATACAAATTGAGTCAATTTGTGTAGTCAATTTGTGTAGTCAATATAAATTGTATCGATTACATGGTTATTCAGTTACCTCTTTCTTAACATCCTTAGAAAAGGGAGGAGGGAGGGTGAAACGTTTTCAGTCATCTGATCCCTTTTCCGTACAAGATTGGCAAGTATAGTCTCAAGCATCTTGTCTAATATGCATGTTTTAAATCTCATAGGCTATCACTGCTATCCGTGGAGATTTTGCCAGTCAGAGGAGGTGTGCTGTCAAGTTAGCCTTGTATCCAACCTAAATTATTCATTTCATAATTTTTGCTAATTGAAAATGGAAGTTACTAGGGATGTGAAAGTGTACCTGTGTACATAGTTAACCGGTGAGCCTGGGCTCGTTGGGTAACCTTCATGGTTACATGCAGGGAGCCAGGTAAAAAGCTGGCTCCTTGCAGGCGCTGGCTCCTGGGGAGCCACCTTGCGTCTCTACCGCCCTCCCCCCTTCTTCTGCTTCTGATTTAGAGATAGTAGCACAGGGAAGTGGGAGGAAGGGAGGTGGTAGGAGGGAGCTGGTACATGCAGGGAGCACACTTAAAAGCTGGCTCCTGGTGCACATCAGCTCCCAGGGAAACCATCTGCTGTCCTGCATGTTACACAGTTGTTTGTTTAAACACATTTTAACATCCCTAGAAGTTACATGACTCCTTTTGGTTGTCTCTTAGCTAAAACGTTAATTTTAAGTCACCTCCTTCAGATCACTAACCATTCTTGTTGCTGTGCTTTGACACACAGTTAAATGAAGGTCTCTAAAACAGGTATTGAATATTTAGAGTGCTTTCTTGCAAAGACCACACTGTTCTTCCTGGGTCTGTGTAGATTTCCTCCTGGGTATTCAGCTCTATCTGCATTCAGAGTTTTTTGCCACAATATTGTGTTGGCCTATATAATTTGCTGTAGAATTCCTAGCTTCCAAACATTCCTTTCCCATTGTTTCGTTTTTCTAGAAATGTATTGATTTTTATTTTTCTAGAGCAAATTTGCTTTATTTTTCCTGCTAGATTTTTGTTCTCTTTAGATGTTCTTGGTGAGTTTTTCTCTCTCTATTGATGTCCCTCCCACTTTCCAATATAATATCCACTTCAAATTAGATATTTCTTCAAGGTATTTAATGATATTAATTAAAATTGATTCCTCTCCCCCCCAGTATAATACTTTGCTATTTATATCACTTTATTTTAACATCTTTCAGCTAGTTTTCAATTCATCATGCTCTTATCCAAGCCAATTTGAATTGACTCCAAAGTAAGATTTCTTATGCCCCAGTCACTGAAGTTCAGATCTGTTGTATCTATTGTTTTTATCCACTAAGAGGCAAAACATTATTTTGAAGTCATTCTTCTTTTCATGAGTTTAGTCTCTCTTTTAGCGTAGGTTTTGTTTGAAATGTAATGTGCCTTTTTTAAAATTGCATATCCAGATTGTGTCCAGAAAGCATGGCTAAGATACTTGCATTTGTGAATGAACAGTAGAGCAGACTTAAAACATGGGATACAATAAACATTTATTTAAAAAATAAACAAAACACTGCACATTGTATGTTTTAATTTAAGTCCATTTTACTTTTTAAAAATAAAGCTATTCTGACAACCTACCTGAAATCAAACTCTAATCTTGATTGCTTATATTACTCTTCGTAATAAAATTTTTTACAATGTATGTTTGCTGACAACTTTTTTTTTAAAGAAAGTTCAACCACTAAACTAGTGGAAGTCTCTGGCTCAGCCCCCACAACCAGAGTTTGTTGAAGGGCTAAACCATCTTTTGGCAGGCAAAGTTGCCTCTTCTGCAGGTCTGGAGAAAATCTTTCTTTTCAGTTGTCAACTAGTTCGGTTGAATAACTAGTTCATTTAAAGTTGATATACCAGTTGGAAGTTAGGAAAGCTTGTTTTTCTCTTCCAATTTCTGAATAAAAAGTAGGCATGAGAATGAGATCTGCCAGTTCTAAAATACTGAAAGATATGGTGATCAGAAACAATCAGGTCAGTTAATTAAGTTGTTAATATATTGCTGAGTTGCAAATGCAAAATAAGTTTTAACTTTTTTCTGATGTATCTAGCACACTTAAGCTGATTTCATTTGCTGTTTTTGAGCATTTTTAATTGAATTATTAATTTTTACTCAAGTAGCTCTCAGTACAATTCACAAGAAAATAAAACAGCAGTTTAGTAAAGAGGAAATGCTTCATACACCATTTTCCAGTACACAAAAATTAAGAAACTAATAATGTATGTTAAGCTATGTAATTACTTAAGTAAATCTATAAGGATGTCATCTATACTCCTGTTCCACACAAAAATATCAAATTTAGCGTAAAGGGTAGAGTTGGTTGGAAATCAACAAATGTTAATGGTTAGAAACCAGTGAGAATCAACTTTCATTTTATGAAAATAACTGAAGTACAAATACAAAACAAAATTAAATTGTATTTAAATTAGGTAACCATAATATAAATACAATCCACCTATGTTGCTACTGACATTAGAACTAGTAAGAAACAGGAGGGGAACAAACATTCTTTCAAGTGTCCTGTGATGTCTTCAAAGATTGCAGAAGCATTTTCATAATGTTTAGTAAGAATTTTATGTAAATGAATGTTGTCAGATTTTGGATTCAGCCATTGCTCTGTTTTAAGAGATGTGTACTTTTTAATTTAGCCGGAAAGTGACAGGTTAGTTCTCTCCCTCTCTTCACTTTTCTCACTTCTTTCTGCAGTGTGTGGACCTGAGCTGCAATGAACTGAGTGAAATCACATTACCTGAAAACCTGCCTCCAAAACTACAGGAACTAGACCTGACTGGAAACCCCCGACTAGTCCTAGATCACAAAACTCTAGAGTTGCTGAAGTAAGTAAAATACCTTCATAATAATGTAGGAGGCAGAATGACTCCAAAGGCGTGAGACAAGAACCAGGTAAACAAGCATGAAATATACATGCCTTTTTATTGCCAGATGGGCAATAGGCTGCACATCTGTAGATAATGCAGAAAATGAAGCCTTCTTGAAACAGAATTTTTACCTACAAACAAATACAATTGCTGTCAAATACCATTCCAGATCAAAACAGCTGTTAACAACTATTGGGTTGGTTTGACCTGTGGGGGGGTATTTGGTGGTTTTTTTTAAACTCTATAACATTTGATCCAAGCAATTGTTCATTCCACTACTGAGGAGTATGTAACTTGAAACTGTTAGTTTCCTTCTTTGTCCACTGGTCACTTGTCTCAATCACGTGTGCCTCTTTCCACATGACTGCTTCGTATGACATTCCTGTTGTACTTACCCTCTCCAGCCTTGTCTTTTAAAGATCCACTTGTGCCATACTGCCTGCAACGAGCCTTAGTAGTTAGTTGTCTTGTATAGAAATCAACCCCCTGTTTTAGTTCTTTGATTGTGAACTCTTTGGAAAACAGTGATCATCCCTGGCTGAGTGTCTGGAAAACACCTAGCACCTTATAAAAGCCACCATAAATAACTGGGATTGCTTCCTAGGTAAACAATTTATTTTGAGGCTTTATTGATTACTTCCACAGTGAGTGGTGGGTTTTCCCCTCAGGTGAAGTTGTAGATGTTAAAGTGGTTTTGCCTTCAAATCTCTCATTCTTTAATATTCAGAAGGTCAGAACTATCTACACCAACTCTGAGGCTCTTTGCCTGTTTGAGCCGTCCTGCCTGTTAGCTACTTAAAGAACCCAAATCTTAAACCTGACTCTGAGAATAGTCAAGATTTTTGTTTTTTAGATGCTAAGCAACTGTTTCTATAACTATAATTTTCAGACAAACAGTGCAGTATTACATTTCACCCATCACAAGCGATGCTTGTCCACACTAAATTTGTTTACTTTTAAAAATTAAATCTTGGTGTCTTATTGCATTAAACATAACAGAGAAAATTATTTAAGACAAGTAACCTAACTTAAATGGGAATGGGGGGGGAGGGGCAGTGTGTGGTGTTTGAAAATAAATGTCAATATTATACAACAGGCAAAGCAAGTGAAGAAAGAGACTTATCCTTCTCTATTTTAGGAGTTACCGTACCCTAACGGCAGGGCAGAAATATCTCTTGTTTTTGTAGGTGACTTCTGAGGATGGTAATTGAATTATGCTTTATTCTTTTACAATGACAAATTATGGATAACAAGTGCAGTATATGCAATGTAAAACTACCTTTTAGATTGCATGGAGATTTTTAGTCCTAAAATTGCTACATCTAAAGATGTAGAAATGTCATTTTAGCCCTTTTTTTGAAAGTATGCCACACATAATGATAGGTAGCTATTCACCCATCTATAAAATGAGGGTATCTGAGACATAGAAGCTGTGGTTTACCCAAGGTCAGTAGTATTTAGCAAAACCAAGAATCAAACCCAAGTATCCTGTCTAGGATGACCATATTTCCCTATGCTGAAGAGGGATTAAGTTCTGATGGTTTCTAAAATTTTCATCAGTTACCTGTTTAAATGTATTTATCTTCACTAAAAACTTAGTATATTAAAACTGAGGGAATTCTTAATTCAAGTTTCTTTTCACCGTTTAAGTAATTCAGTTTCTTCTCCATTTGGACAATGAAAACAAACTTGATTATATTATTACTGTCCTTACTCATTTTTTGTTGCTTTCAAGTTACCACAATGTTGCTATTTTTAAGGTCTTGTCTATACTAGTAAATTTTGTCATGAAAAAAACCTTTTTGGTGACACAACCTGGAGAGCATTCACATTGCAACATAAGTCATGACAGGTGCCCAATTTTTGTGCAAATGTCCAGCTCCACTAAGGACTTTTGTCTCTTCCCTCTCCTTTTTGTCAACAATCATGCAATGTGTACCACAGTAAGTTGTTTGTTGAGTTTATTGATCTCTAGCATGTTTCCCACAATGCCCAATTAACTACTCCAGCCAGCGCTTTGAACTAGGAATGTTAAATATTGGGTAATAGAGTAGTCTAATAATCACAATCCAGCCCCACTCCTGGGGAGCCCTCTTCCACTCTGTGCTGCTGCCACCTCTCTATCAGAGGCAGCAGCACAGGATATCAGGAGGGAGCTGCACTGTGAGGGGAGCCAGTTTAAAAACCAGTTCCCTCACAGATTGTCTACCTGTGATACAGTAGTCAAGAAATATGAGTAGCCCATGGCCGGATTAAACGCGGGGGTAGCCGGGCAGCTGCCCAGGGCACCAACCTATGGCGGGCGCCTGATGGCAGCTGTAAGGG
>CM057846.1:108455572-108491456 GCA_030068395.1 Apalone spinifera | reverse complement strand
CCATTTTCTTAAATGTAGTCATCTTAGCATGTAGGAAATGGCAGGTGTCTAGGATCATTGAGACCGTGAAAGCATTCTTGCCATTTTAAAATCACATGACTTTAGGCTGTAGTATTTTTAAACCATTCATTGGGCTTTTTTTTCTTCTCCCTTCTCATTGCAGTAACATTCGTTGTTTCAAGATTGACCAACCCTCCGCTGGTGATGCTTCAGGGGCCCCAGCAGTGTGGAGTCACGGTTATACTGAAGCGTCTGGAGTTAAGAACAAGTGAGTCCTGGTTTGGTGTCAGCACAGAGGTGCTCTGTTGCTGGAATACTTCCGTATTTTTTAAGACAAACCCTACAAAGAGACTCTTTTCTGGGGGGAGAGTTAGTTGGGACGTTCATTTCACAAAAGCAAAGGCCATGGCATGACTTATATCTGTAAACTAGGCCCCTGCCTGGGTCTCATATTTCTTCTTTGTGAAAGGAGTTGCTAAGATACAAGTGTAACTGATGCATTTTGTCTATGTAAGACTCCAGTATTTCCAAAGGACCCAAGTGCTTAAATGTATCTCTGCCCTTTGAAAAGCCTCTTTATCTTTCGCTGAACCATGTGTCCCAAGCAAATTAGAGATGCTGCTGGAAGAGGAGTGTCCTAAACTGTGCATACTCCTTCACTATGACTGGTCCTTTTTTAATGACTAAAGCAGCCATTGACAAATAAAAATTGAGGAGCCTGAGACATTATCTGCTTGTTTGCCATTGGTTATATGCGTCTCACTTTAATTGTCCTTGAATAGCTTCTAAACTTTTTTTTTTTTGGCACTTTACAGTTTTGGTTTTCAAACACGCAAGTGCCAGCAAGCTTGTACTCTGCTACATTTAATGTAGCAAACTAAAATGATTATTGCAGAGTAACAATGATAACTTTAAGGGACTAGAGGGGAAAAGACATAGTTCCGAGGGGAACTATGGAGAACCTTGCTTTATGGATTCTTATTTTAAGTTTGTGGGTAAACCTAAGACTAAACTATGCGGTAGTTTTCTCAGGGTTGTTGTTTTTCTACTTACTTTTTAAAATTCACAAAATAAAGGCTACCCTTCACATTCCAGAAAAGTTGAAAAAACATTAGGGTTTCTGTTTAAACTTTGTTGCTCTCTTTAATGTGGAATTTAGCAGAAGCATAATGCTATTTATGATGTTCACCACCAGCATCTGAAGTGAATTTCATAACTCATGAAAAGTTTTGTGATGCGTATTGTAATCTGATATGCCTTAAGGCTACACATCCTGCTCAGGACCGTGAGAAATGAAATGAGGAGTGTTAAAATGATGCTATTGTACCCATGCCTACTTATTATTTCCGGTTTTTCTCTTTTTCCTTAGATTGTGTGTGGCGGCTCTTTCAGCCAATAATTTCTGTGACAACAGGGAGGCACTGTATGGAGTCTTTGATGGTGATCGCAATGTGGAAGTGCCCTACCTCCTGCAGTGTACAATGAGTGACATCTTGGCAGAAGAGCTGCAGAAAACAAAGAGTGAAGAGGAATACATGATCAACACTTTCATCGTTATGCAGAGGTTAACCCCGCATCTCTAATTTTTGTCCTCTTCCTCCACATGCCAATCAGTCAGCATACTTGTTTCCATCCCAGAGCTCTGTTTTTGTAAATGATTTTGTTAGCTAGTTACTGCACATTCTTAACTGCCTGTTTTGGGAATTGTGATGTAATGTTGCACACGTCCTAAAATGTTCATGACCAAAGGGTGGATAGTGTTAGTCTCTTTTCTGAAATGTGCTTAATTTCTTTAAAAGTCTCACTGTTGAGAATTGCTGATATCTAAGGCAGCCGTGTGCCTTTTGTGTCCTGAGACTGATCATTTTGAAATCTTCCTATCCTACAATTTTCAAAGCCTAACATATTTCAACTTGTACCTCTGCACCAGTTCTGATGATCATAAACATCGGAACTATTGGCGAGGAGATGCATTCTAACTGTTTAATTGCATGGTTTTGACCCTAAAATAGGACTCTTTGAGCCAGGCATAAAGAGATGTCATTATAAATAAGAGATAGAAAGTGTTTTTGGTGGTTTGAAAACCAGGGCATGTTGTTCTTGAGAGGACAAGAAACAGTGCCTTGGATGGAATGAAGAAAAGGATCAATTAAAAGGATCATTTAAAAGAGGGAAGGAAGAGGTTGGGAAAGCAAAGGAGAAGATATGACTATGTGGTTTCACAGACTAAAGAACTATGTTAACATGAACTAGGTCCGTTCTAGTTTGGGCTAGGAAGGGCTACACAGGGCAGTTACAAAGCAACACTTCAGTGCATGCTATGCCCCACGTAGTCTCTGCTGTAGGGTCATGAATTTCCTATGTCTGCAAGTTTGTATACACCACACTTTGTAAGTTGCTTTCAGAAAAGATCCAATTCCTATATCCATAAGTAGCAGCAATAAGATCAAATTGTGTACGGAAACAGCAGGGAATGTGCCCTTTCCTTCTGTAATATTGCAGCTCTCCATTTTTATCATTGCTTGGGTTGTTGCCTCACTTTGACAGGTGTCAGAAGTGAATCCTGTACTATGATTAGAATCGTAGTTATTAGGCAGGGCAAGTACCTAATAGGAGGCTTTGTTCATCCTGTTGGTATAATTTAAAGGAAATGTAGTCTTTTTGCAAAAAGATATTTCTTTACATGTATCTCAAAGACTAGTCTAATAAACATTTCATATAACCCAGCAATAGTATTGGTTCTAGTTGAATGTATCCATTTATTGAGGATTAGTACAGTACTTTTGTTTCTCAAGCATTCTTGAGGTAAAAAAAGCTAATCGATCTCAGACCTTGGAAAACTGAATAGGAATATTGTCACCACAGGGTTTTCTATATCAAAGTTCTGATGCTAAGATAGCAAGGAACATTCTGTAGTCTAGGCCAGTTACTGCCAAAAAAGTTAAATAAGGTTTGAAACCCATGCAGAGGTGGAAAAATTGTTAAACAGAATCAATAATTAAATTGCAAAATGCCATACTTGTTTTAATATGAGTAATACAATACTTTGTATTGTTGAGACGCAGGTTTACCCAAGGCCTTCTAAAATGAAGTTCAAATGGGCCCGATAAGGTATTCCTTTTGGTGTGCCAGTAGGTTGTGAATTAGTGATTACGAATCCAATTATAATTGGAAAGTGGTGGTTTTGGTTTTTTAGGGTGATAACCAGAAGTGTTCTAGTTTGTTCAGGTTAGATAATTTACAGTGGAGCTTTGGCTGTCTGAAAAGTACAGAAAAGCAATGGTTAAGTACTTAAAACTGAGTGGCAGTAAGCAGTAAAACATTGATTCCAGCTCTTTGAAAATACTTGAGTTTTGGAAACTAAAGCTTCTGGTTCATAAGTGATGATCTTCTTAGATTGTACCACTAGTCTTTCTAATCTTAAATTTCCTAACCTTGTTAAAGGTTCGGTGGCGGGGGGTGTAGAAGGTAAAATACTCTGTCTGGTACTATGATGACAAGAGAGCAATGACACTGACATTGTGAGTTTCTTTAATTTAGAATAGCTCTGATTGAGGATGTATATCTCCTTTCTTGTAACATGCTTGTACGTAAGTTCCTCTCTACTTTTGGTATAAACGTCACAATCTGAAGTCTTGTTCTTGCCCAGTGAATCTTGAGAGTCTGTGTCCTGTGATTTGGGATTGCTTAACTGTGGTCCTCTAGTCCTCTCTGTACTCTGACCTCATAATGCAACTTTTCCAGTTAATCAGCAAGCATTGCTTTGTTTACATTGCAGGAAACTTGGAACTGCTGGACAAAAACTTGGAGGTTCTGCTGTCCTTTGCCATATAAAACATGATCCCATGGACCCAGGTGGATGCTTCACATTAACTTCAGCAAATGTGGGGAAGTGCCAAACCGTTCTCTGTAGGAATGGAAAACCTTTGCCTTTGTCCAGGTCTTATGTGATGAGTTGTGAAGAAGAGCTAAAGAGGATTAAACAGCACAAGGCCATTATCACAGAGGTAAGAGAACTATTGTGTTGGTGATGGCAATGTTACATCTGCAACTTCCTCTCGAGGCAATTCTGAGCAACATGCCAAACATATTTCCTTACTATAGAAATAATAAATTGTAGCGTAAAGAAGGTGAGCAGCTGTGCTGGTATTTCATCTTCCCCTTCCAGTAAGTTTTGTCACAGGGTCCAGTTGCTGTTGCTGTGTGGAGATACTCTGCCACAAGGGTATCCAACTGAGCATGTGGGTCTTAAACAGGGGAAGATGAGGAAACTAACCATCTACCTGGAGGAGGAATTGCTGGAGTAAGGATGAAGAGCCAATCCACATTGTGTAGGGTGGGAAGTGCACAGAGAGGACATGAAGTGTCATGTCTTTTCTTTCATTGTGTTTCTGCTGCTTCCTGTTCTCCAACCAGCTAGGATGCTGACAGACAACTGGCTCATTTTTCTGTCTGCCAGAATGTGTTACGTGGGCTATGGAACCCTATGGCAGACAGCTCAGTAGTAGAGAGACTGCAGCTTCTGCACTGGAAGTCCATTCTGGGTGACCACAGGTTGGAGGTAGTGAGCTGCTGAAAGGATGGAGAACCAGTCTCCTCCTCTGGAACATACCATCCAAGCGGGCAGGTACCTTACATACGTCTGGGGGACTGATTGCAAGCAGAAGGGGAGAGAAACCGATCCTTTTTTCTTTTGTGGTATTTTGGCCTGTTATATCCCTACGTAAGGATTTGATGTTCAGCCTGTTAATCCTGCCAAGTAAAGGGTGATGGGTAATGAGACTCTAAAATGTGACATGTTTGAAGGGAGCCACTCTGTCACGTACTATAGACTATCAGGGAGCTATCAGGATGTTCTTTGGTAAAGAAGTGAATTTCTGCTTTCAATCTTAAAATGACTCACCAATTACACACACTTTGATGGCTCATCAATTCTGTCAGGCTTATTTATAATACTGAACCCTGTCAGACCAACTAGATTTTTCTGTTTTGAGTCATTGTAAAGCGCTATCTTTTCCTAGTTTCCAATTACTTTTCTTTTGGTTATTTGTTCTGTAGTAGCCGTTGCTGGCATCAGTTGGGCCACATGAATGTAAATCATTGCCTTTGCAGTTCTCTGAATTAGCAGGGCTCAGTTATCCCAGACGAGGCTGGCAGATAACCAAAGACAACACTTTAGATGCTTGCTCTCCTTATCCTGCCAGCTCAGATTCTAACCACTCTAGAATCTAGGGATTTGAAGGTACATGGGATTTGTTTCTTAAATACACATTTTTAATGGTGTTTTTTCTCTTGGCTATTACTCCTCTTCCTCTTGGGAAATGTTGTATCTAAGAGGAAGTGTAGTAAATAATTGGGGCATGTAAAACATTTCACTACAGCTCAGCTGACTGAAAAACAGACTCGCATTCTGCTATATTTGACTTGCATGCTTCATTTAAAGAATATTTTTTTAATTGTACTTATTTTGTACAGTTGTGACTGGCTAATCATCTTGGGTCCACTAGCCAGAGCAGTACCCTCCACACACATGTGTACAGTGTGTACCATTGGCAGGGATGCAAGATGTGGAGGGGGGTAACAACTGGTTTGCTCTGGGCTCCAAAGTGAATTTGTTTTCAAACCCATGTGTACTACTCAGGTTTGGTCCCACAGCTGCACTCTGTGTGGAGGGACTCTGAAGCAAATCTGAATGGTGGGGCTATCCCAGAAGCTGGGTTGGAGCGGGGAGCCACACTTATCTGTGTGGGTGCAGGAGCCATGTTGCTGCAGTGGATTGTGGTTGTGCATACCAGGAGAAAGTTTCCAGGGGGGCCTCACGGCAAAGTATTAAGCTTTTTATTTGTCCAGTTCTGCTCCATTGTGAACCATGATGTTGTCAAATAGCCTCTTAGGCACTTACGGTTAAGGTGAATTCCATAGGGAGGTTGTGGAATCTCCTTGAATGCATTTAAGAGGAGGTTAGATAAACACCTGTCAGGGTGATCTAGAGGGTGCTTGGCCCTGCTGTGAGGGCAGGGGACTGGACTTCATGATCTCTTGAGGTCCTTCCAATTCTAGTGTTCTGTTGTTCTTTGTGACACCATAACTGTGCCAGCTGGTGTAAAGTCATTGAGACAGCTGGTGTCGTGAGCTAAGCATGAGCCATGAACTTGTGTGTCCTAATCCCAGTGCTTGCATGTTAGAGAGTGTAGCCTTTTGCAAGACACTTCATAGCATCTGAGGCCAGACTGGATCACTGTGATCTAATCGGTCCTCCTGTATAACTCAGACCATAGAACTTCCCGAACACAATTCCTATTTAGAAAAACATCCAATTGCAATTTAAAACTTGTCAGTGATGGAGAATCTACCACAAACCTGGATAACTTGTTCCAGTGGTTGGTTACCCTCACTGCATCTTATTTCCAGTTTGAATCTGTCTAGCTCAACTTTAAGCCGTTGGATTGTGCTATATCTTTCTCTGCTAGATCGAAGAGACTGTTAAATATTTGTTCCCCATCCAGATACTTGCAGATGATAATGAAGTTACTGCTCAGCTTTCTCTTAATATTAAGTACATTGATATCTTTGAATCTGTCTTGAATAAGGCATGTTTTCTAATCCTTGAATCGTATGCATGGCTCTTTTTGAACCCTCTCCAGTTTTATCAGTATCCTCCTTAAATTGTGGATACACACACACACACATATTCTAGCAATGGTCACACTTGTGCCAAATATTAGAGGCAAAATTATCCTCTGCTTCTCCTTGAAATTCCTGTGGTTCTTGATCCCAGAATTGCATCAGTTCCTTTGGCCACAGCTTCACATTGGGAGCTCATGGTTAACGGATTATTTTACAATGACCTCCAAACTTTTTTCAGAGTCATTGCTTTCCAGGCTATAGTCTCCCACCATGTATATATGGCCTACACTCTTTATGCTTAGATGTAATCATCTAATCTGAGCTGTATTAAAGTGCATATTATTTGCTTAAATCCAGTTAGTCAACCAATCCACAGCTCTCTGAATCAATTACTTGTCTTTGTTATTTACCATTTCCCCCAATTTTGTGTCATCTGCAAACTTTATCAGTAATTTTGTTTTCTTCCAGGTAATTGATTAAAAATATTCAATAGCATAATGCCAAGAATGATCCTTGTGGGACCCCATCATACACACACTGATGATTCCCTGCTTTGTTATATTTTGAGACCAATCATCTAGCCAGCTATCCATTTAATATGCCATATTAATTTTATATTGGTCTTGTTTTTTAATCAAAATGTCATGTCAAAGACATCACAGGAGTTTAAGGATATTACGTCAACACTATCTTGGCATTTCATGTAAAAAAAATCAAGTTAGTTTGATAGGATCTATTTTCCATGAACTCATCTTGATTTGAATTATTTTTATTGTCTTTTAATTCTTCAGTAAGTGTCTCATATCACCCACTCCATTGTTTTGCCCAAAATTCATGTCAGGCTGAATTCATTTTGAAAATTGGCACGTTACAAGCTTTCTTCCAGTCATCTGGAACTTACTCCATACCCCAAAATTTATGGAAAATCAACATTAACAGTCCACTGAACCAGATATTAAAGTTCTTGGATGCAAGTTATCTGGAGCTGCTGATTTAAAAGTGCCTGGCTTCATTAGCTTCTGTTCAACTTTCTCCAGGTATACTAGTAAAATGGAAAAAGTGTTCTTACCAGATGAGACTACATCTGCTCCTTCCCTCTCCCCAAGTCACTATTCTGGCTCTTTAGCTATAAAATTGGTGGGATGTTTAGCTGCCACTCAGGGTGAAGATGGGTATTTCTAAAATGCTTTCAAGATGTAAGCACTAGGCATTTTTGTCTTCGTATATTCTGAACTTCATGTCGTCTTTTTAACATTTCAGGATGGTAAAGTAAATGGGGTGACCGATTCCACAAGAATCTTGGGATACACCTTCCTTCACCCAAGCGTTGTGCCCCGCCCTCACGTCCAGTCCATTACCTTGACTCCACAAGATGAGTTCTTCATTCTGGGTAGCAAGGGATTGTGGGACAGCCTGTCCATCGAGGAGGCGGTGGAAGCCATCAGAAATGTGCCTGAACCACTGGCAGCTGCAAAGAAACTTTGCACTTTGGCCCAGAGCTATGGCTACAATGACAGCATCAGTGCTGTGGTGGTTCAGCTCAATGTGACTGAGGACAGCTTTTGCTGCTGTGAGCTTAATGGAGTCCCACCTCCCAGCCCAGGCATCTTTCCCCAGTCAGTCAATGTAGTCATTAAAGACAGACCTACAGATGCTTTGGGAATGCCATCTTCCAGCAGCGGCATGGCCTCTGAGATCAGCAGCGAGATCTCCACTTCTGAAATGAGCAGCGAAGTGGGGTCCACAGCCTCTGATGAGCCCCCTCAAGTAGCCCTGAATGAGAACAGCCCAGCCTATCCCAATGAGCAGCGCTGCATGCTTCACCCAGTCTGCCTGGCCAATTCTTTCCAACGGCAGCTATCTAGTGCTACCTTCTCCAGTGCTTTTTCTGACAATGGCCTTGACAGTGATGACGAGGAGCCGATCGAGGGTGTCTTCACCAACGGCAGCCGGGTAGAAGTGGAGGTGGACATCCACTGTAGCCGAGCGAAGGAGAAACAGCTGCTCCACGTCCCTGTGGAAGCCAGCGATGAAGGCATCGTCATTAGTGCGAATGAGGATGAAACTGGCCTTTCCAGGAAAGCAGATTACTCTGCCACTGGTACAATTGGGCGGCGACGGGGCAATGGGTCTGTGGCTCCTCAAGAAAGGAGCCATAATTTGATCGAAGTAGCGGCTGATGCACCTCTCAGAAAAACGGGGGGCTACTTTGCAGCCCCAGCCCAACCAGATCCAGATGACCAATTCATCATCCCGCCAGAGCTTGAAGAAGAGGTGAAGGAGATTATGAAACAACACCAGGAACAACAGCAGCAGCAGCGGCAGTATCAGATGGATCAGCTGCCAGACTATTATGATACTCCATTATGACCCAGTCTGAATACTGTTCAGAAATAAACTAACGAACAAGAAGACACGAGTGCAGGAGTCACAGAGGGCACACGTTACAGCAGGGGTTTTACTACATTTTGTTTTCCTGACCCTGCCACTACAGATAACTGCAGCTTCTCTTTCTGTTTGTTAGTTTTAATATCCACTGACATTGTTCTAGAGAGGATTTACCAATAAGATTTAAACTAGTTAACTTTTCCCTTAACATATCAAGTGTAAAAAAACAAAAGGTTTAATATATTGCAGAGACACATTGATGATGTAATTTTTTTTAAAGGGATCATTTTTTGTTTGTTTGGAAAGCAGGGCAGTATGCCAGTGCTAAATGATTAAGTAATATTGTAATACTGTATTTCTTTGAGAAAGAAAAAGGCTTTTTTGGTCTTGAAAATGATAGACATTTGTAGAATATGGAGACTAACTCCTAGGAGTTGCTTTACTCTTTCAGATGACTTAAAGTCACTGAATTTCACTAATTTTCTCTGAGAGAACAGTTGTTTGGGGAATTACTGTAAATAGATCTGTGTTGTATAGTGATGCTTAAAATGTTTTGTAGTCTTGGCATAAGGACACAACCTGAACCGACTTCTGTTTTCTTGACTCCTTGGGCCATGGTTGTCATATTGAGTGGCTGTCCAAGTTACCCACAAATTTAGGTGGCTCTTAAACCATAGAAAACAGCCTGTTTTTCTTCTGGTCTCTGTTTGTTTTCCTCTTCCTTTTACAGACACATTTTATTTGTGTTCCTTATTGCTGCCACAACCAGCATGATTGTATAGAGCTCATTTACTGTAGATCATTTACATACCAAGAGTTATATTAAAGCAGAATGCACAAATGAACATGTCATAACTTTTGTTATAATAAATACAAAATTTACAAATAGCGAGAGACTGCTTTTTTTATGTCTGAGCTGTGTATTTTCTGAACAAAAGTTCTTGACGTTCTTTGGGTTCATCTGGATAATGTGCGCTGTTTAAAATAGCACTGTTTAAATTGGTCTGTGAAACTGGAGAATTTTACAAAATGTAGGAAAAAGCTATAAAAATCATATTTCTTACAAAGGGCCTCAAATTCTTTCAGATAAATATTGCACTTAATGTTACTGGCTTTTTTCTTTCAGTAGCACTAATCCATTGTCAGCTCTTCCTCTCAAACACTGTTGATGAGATTGGAAGATTCGGGACCATGTATGGCCTGACTTCAGACCCCACCACCCTCGTTCAGAAGCATGGAGAAATTGAGAGAAGTGGAGGTTAGAAATGGTAAACAAAAGGGGTAGGTTGGGGTGCAGAAGAAAAAGGGGAGAGAACTGTGAATAATTTAGAATTTGAATTGAATGGTAGTTGGGCCTTTTGTAACAAGAAAAAAAAAGTTTCTGCTTTAGTTGAGAAGTGATGACACCCACTTCTCAGACTCACTTTCATTTGAATACTGCAGATACTTGATATCTTGATGGATGAATCAGTGTTTAATAACAGATGATGTACCTCCCTGCGGCTCTGTTGAGTCAACATCTTATAACAGGAACATAATATGGGTCAAGCTCCTTGGTCTGTTCCAGGGCCTCATGGCGGAAAAGAGAGATTTCCTTTAATACAGATTTTTGACTAGTTTTCCCTCTAAGGATTAAGAGATGGGGAATTAAGGGGGCAAATACTCAAGTACTGATTTTCAGTTTGGCAAACACCGATTCATACCACCTGTCTAGTGTAGTCTGATGCAGAAGGTTCTAACACTCATTTGGAGTAGTTACTTATTTCCCATTAGTATAATAAATGAGATCAGCAGGAAAATGTACAGCTATGGAAGTATGTTAATTTACTTCAGGATCAGCTGCACATTGGGAGCACAAATCACTGTTGTTCTAAAAGAGCTATAAAATACAGTATTAAAATAGAGGCCAGATTGACAGCTTTTAGGCAAGTAACACTTTTGGATTCTCTTTGATAAATGGTTCTGAAATATGAAAATGCACTGGTAATGATTCACTTTGCTCAGAATAATCATACTTAATGTTCTTGACACAAACTTTAATTTTTCAGATATTGACTGAGCTTATACAAGGGCCTGAGCAAGTGTATATAAGTTAGAGCTTCCTAAGTAATTGTAAAACTTGGCTGGACCCCAAGGAATAGGAATATTCTCAAGTGCAGAGTCCATTGTGAACAGCACAATATTATTAATTTCTGCTCTGTCAGTGAGCAGGGCTAGCTTGAATTGTTCTTCTATTTCTGTTCTGTATAAAATGCTTCTGTGAACTAACATTAGAGACAGCATATAGGTGAGTGAAATTTCCTTTTCTATTAATAGTTTCAATTGATACATAGGCAGTGTGTGCAGATAAGAGGGACAAAATGGGGGAGTCTTTCTTATGAGCCTGTTTGACCCTAACCTCAATAATCCCCCTACTCCTCTGTGTCTGGTCGTCTTTGGGTTTCACACAGAATGTTCTCTTTCAGAAAGGATGAGCCATTGCAGAAAATGGTTAGCCTTTTCTTTTTATGCTCATATCTGGTAACGTAAAGACAGTCAACATTTTTAGACCCCCAAATCTTGCTGTCCTCTACCCTACTACCTATTTTGTTAAGATGAGTGACTGCCAGGTCACTGTAACATGGGTTTCTGTAGTCTTATAATACCAGTATTTGGCTCAAACTGTATTTTGGATTTCTTTACTCTTGTGAGAGAGGGTTTTGTCTGTGCACTTGCTGATGCTGTCCTGACAAGCCTGAGATGCCAGGCACTGAATGGACAGACCATAGAGACACTGAAGTCTTCACTCATCTTTCCAGTGGTTCCTCCAAAACAAGGATTCTCAACCTTTCTTTCTGAGCCCTGCCCCCACATGCTATAAAACTTCCTGCTCCAGCTGTGCCTCAACAACTGGTTTTCTGCATATAAAAGCCATGACGGCAGTAGGGGGTAGCAAACCAGGCAATTGTCTGGTGCCCCAAGCCACAGGGGCCCCTGCAAAGTTTCATTGCTCAGGCTTTAGCTCCAGGTGGCAGGACTCAGGGCCCTGGACTTCAGTCCAACGAGGTGGGGGCTTTGGCTTTCTTCCTTGGGCTCTTGCACATCTAACATTGGCTTGGCTTGGCTTGGCAGACCCCCTGAAACCTGCTTGCTGCCCTCCTGGGGGATGCTGGACTATATTGGGAGGTCTGGGTTCAGTTCCTACCTCTGCCACAGACTTCTTGGGTGACTTGGGGAAGTCACTTCTGTGCCTAAATTCTCCAAGCTGGCTAGGCACCATGATGCCATAGGGATGATCAGCCCAGAAAAGCCAAAATTTAGGGAGGGTAGGCTTTGGGTTTGAATAACCAATTAATAAACATCAGCAAGAAAGAAGAGAAATTTTCATTGAATAATGAAATGGAGGGAAGGAGGTGCTTGGAGACAGACAAACGATGTTAATTTTAATGTGTCCTTTGAAACATGCAGGAGGAGAAATTGGAGACAGGTAAAGGAGCCTAATTGAAAATAGGGGAAAGGCTGCTGGCAGTGGATGTAGTCTTCATTGTTTTGCAGAAAATTACCTTTAATATAAAATGTGTGAGAAGAATAACTTCATTTGTTTACAGTATACATTCAAACCTTTTTTGGAATTTAGAGAAATATTATTTCATCTTGCCTGCTGACAAACCGCTCTTAACGCATTTTCTTGTGGATGATGAATCATAGGAATTTTGGTAGTGTGTTTCAAGCGTGACTCTTTAAATCACATCATCTTTTCATTTCTAAGTAATGAAGTGATTTTCTTATCTCTTTAGATGATTTATTGCTTTCAGAATGAGCCAACGGTATCTGTGTAGATTCAGTCTCTTTCTCCTAAAACTAATTACTGTACCCTGTTGAAGTGGCACAGGAATAGCAATGCTTAAAAGGACAACAGTTTCAGTGATCTTAATGTGATCTTTTCCTCTTTTTGCTTAGAGATTATATGCACTCACTTGCAAGCACAATTACTGTACCTCTAATGGA
Organism: Apalone spinifera; assembly: GCA_030068395.1. NCBI lineage: Eukaryota > Metazoa > Chordata > Testudines > Trionychidae > Apalone > Apalone spinifera. Next base: position 108,478,454 of record CM057846.1, on the reverse strand, counting down.
CAGAAAGCTAACTATTCAGCTTGTATGTGTGAGTATAGTAATTCTACACTACTCCAGAGTGCTGCACACTAACTATCCACGTATCCCTGCTGCTGTGCACGAAAGGTCCCCTACTGTTCACTGACCTACTTTTGTTTCAAACCATAGTAGGTCACAGTGAATTAAGGAATTTTTAGTGCACAGCAGGCTAGTGATTTAGACCCCAGATTTTCACACATTAATGTTTCACCCTGACAAGCCTTTGATTCAGCTACACCAGAAAGCTGTGAAGTCTGAAACCTGTTTTAGCTTGAGATTCATTTAGTCTCTGGTAATTTTTCATGCTAAAAGTAATTTAGTGCTCATTTTTACCGGTCAGAGAAATATGATTCTGGTGTGTGGCTGACTTCTCAACTCTTTTAATTCATTCAGAGTGCAGTTTTTGTCATACATGCGTACATCCTAAATAAAAATTAAGGGCCCCAGATGAATCCATCCCCCTGCCACTGTAGGTTTAGAATATCCAAGTTGGATCTGTTTTTATAGCATTTGGTAACAAGACAGTTGATGAGTGGGGGGTGGTTTAAACATAGGCCAGAGTTTTCTCTCCCAGATTACATACTAGCTCTGTCTATACAATTTCCACAATGGTACTGCAAATAGGTACAGGCCTACAAGAGAAAGCTGTAAGAGCGTGGCTGTATTTGGTCGGTCTATTTCAGCAATACTTTTGGTGAAAATAGGGGATTAATGGTATAAAAGAGGATTTCTCAGTTAGTGGCTTGCAACCAGTAAACTAGATGCAAGAGGTTTCACCTCAGGGTGAAGGGAAAGCACTGAAATGCTGCAATAACTAGGACTTGGGGGGAACCATGGGAAGGAAGAGGACGCTTGCACCACCCTGGGTCTCCTTTGCTCTGCCGTATCTCCAGTCCTGAGACAGCTCTTCTGTTCCTCTTCTCCTGCTTATGCCTGTTACTGACTTGTCCTCCTCCCTTCCCCCATTGGTATCTTGCTTTCAGACCTCTTGTGTCTGCAGATTCTGCTACTCCTGACTCATGCTTAGAGTTCTTTTCCAGACTACTTTGTATTGCTTATCAAAACCCTAGTAAAAATGGAAAAATGTTTAAAGTGCAGTTCTGCTCAGAAAACTGGCTCTTAAAAAAACAAACAAACAAACAAAAAAAAACAAACAGTGTGAGTTTGTGTTCCCTGCTGGGTGCTGGGCAGCTGCCCAGGGGAGATTCAGATGCTGATTGGCAGAGCACCCACAACAGACCACAGCTGGCAGCATGTTTCTGTTGGTGGTGCACAAAGGTATGTGCCTTGGTGCGTGCACACAATTTATTCTGCACATGAATAGAAAAACTGAGAGGGGAACATTGGTGAGGTTCCATGTTTCTTGTGAGTCTTTGAGTTACAAATATAACGTGTCATTTTGCAGTGCAAGTACAAAAAGTTGGTTTCATTAATTGTCAGCCCTGAAAACTGCCTGGGATATAGAAATCCAGCTGGTCTCTTTTCTCCTTTCACATTGCCAGTGATTATAGTTCTGTGAGCCTTCAGTTACACCTTGTTTTCAGGAGGGTTGCACCAGTGTAACTGGAACTTAAGAAACAGTTGGGTGCTAAGATGAAATAGCCAATCTCCCCGTCCCCTAGCTATGTTGATTCCTGCAGGGCTAAACAGGAGTGTAAGGAGATAAATATTGTTATAAGATGGGTGAAACCTTGATACAGGTTGAATTTAAACCTCACTGAAGTTGACAGGTGTGAACTCATCCTTCACTTGACAGAACTACAAGCATAAGCTTTCACCAATGACAAAAGGTGCATATGAGCTCACCGGGGAGGTTTTGGCTGAGTGTCTGTTTGGGGTAAGAAGGGGTGTGTGTGTGTATACAGAGAGAGATCTAAAGCAGATGAGAGACAAGAGGGTGTGGCAAGAAAGTCAAGCAGGAGCCTAAGCATAATATGACTGTGGAAAAAGCTAGACAAAGCTTTTTAGTCTGGTGTTGGCTAAAGAGGCTTGGATGGGGTAAGAAGCAGCTGCTTTTATTCTTGGTTCATTCTGTGCAGTACTTGGTGCATTCCTTCTGAATAAACAAGATTGCATCAAAATAAATATGCAAATGCTACTTCCACAGGGAACGTCCCTGAGGCCCTGGGCTTTGACAGCCACTCAAAAAGGAACAACAACATTTTTAACACTGAAGTGAGCAGTATGGACTTGGGAGTACAGATAGGAAAGTTTCTACTTTTGAGTACAACTGTGCCTTGTTTACATTCCAGAGACAAATCGCACGTAAGTGTTTTAGAGAAAATTAGGACACCTTAATTGTGAAAGAAAGCTAGTTGTATTGGGGTGCTGAAGTACGACAATCAGTGACTTGTGAATAAAATGCTTTTTTATTGTAACCACTACCAAGGAAGCAGACACCAGCATTGCCTGGCAAACTTGCTGTAAACATTTATACTGTGATGCTGAAAAATATACTGACTATATGGATTGTACAGCACTGTGGTAATTTAACTAAAAAGTGGGTAATGATGGAGTAGACCACCTAGAAATTGGGGAGTCTTCCTCCAGGAAAATAAATATATTAAAAATCAGGCACTGGCATTCTAAATGAAAAGAGTATGTGACTCTTCATGAGCCTTTGAGACAAAGCAAAGACCCATTTCAGGCTCTTGAACTATGTGGTACTTGATTCTTCCGTCTGTCTTCTGAAGCACCTTCCTTCATCTAGGGACACTACTCCAAAGTCACCAAGCATGGCCTCCATAGGGATACACATCTTGAAGAACCTCAGTTACTGTGCAACCCTTCTGCTAGGCAGAGTTAATAGCAGCAGAGCCCGGGTTCAGGACCGAGGGTTCCCCTCCCAACAACGTAATGCAACACGGGCTCAAGCCCCCACCCAGTGACCTGGGAAATCTTACACACACCCCTGGGCACCTCAAAGAGGCAATTCTTCCCCTCTTGCAAGCACAGAGTCTTGGTACAGCAGCAAATCTTTAATAACATGAGGTAACGGCCATCAGCATTAAATGGGGAAAACACAACAACTAGGATTCATAGACCAAACCATGATCAAAAACCCACCCCCAACAAGAATCACCCAAAGTCCCCAAAAGTCCAGCACCCCAAGAGTCTCCTGAAGTCCAACACCCCAAAAGTCTCTGCCCTGGGTCAGTGCCACCTCAGGGTTCAAAAGTTTACCTGCAGGGTTTTTACCTCCCAACCTGGGTGGAACGCAGGGGGTGGGGGGTTGATACACCTTACGTGGTCTGCCGACGGCCCCACCTCTCCGCAGGGTTTTGCTGCTGCCTTTAATGCGAGTCACTCCACCTGCTGTCCTGCAAGCTGCTCCAGCTGTCCCGCGAACTGCCCTGCTCCACCTCTCCGTCTCATTCCACTCCACCAGCTGGCCGCCTGCCGGTCATTCCCACCAGCCACTCTGCAGTCCGCCTGCTGCTGCTCCTACCAGCAGCTCTGCAGGCCACCTGCCGCCATGCCTACTCTACTGGCTGCCCACCGGTTGTTCCCAACCCAGCTGCTCTGCTGGGTTGTCCCTGCAAACTGCTCTGCTAGAAGCTCAGCAATTTAGCTTCAGGCTCCCCACAGCATTCGGTGATTTCAGCTCTTTAGCAAGTTCAGCTCATAGAGGAGCCTCAGTGCTAGTGCACCATTGGCCCAAAGTGAAGTCAGCTCAGCAGCCTGTAACTAGACTCCTAATGGAATCCAAATTAGCTCTGATATTCCACAGTGGAGCGAGGAGGGGGTGCAATTGGTGTTTCATGTCCTCAGGCCCCACCACCACGTACAAATATCTGTCCCCAGTCTCTCTCACTTCACTGGGTTTGGAACCCATGCCCCTTGTCTAGCGAGTGCTACTTAGTTGATGGTGAATCCCTCTGTCATAAAACTGTTCCACTGTCCTTGATTCACATAATCAGGGTAACAACACTTTATCCCCCCTGCCTCAATAACAGAGAGACTGGAGATCCCACAGCAGCCAAAGTGACCATTTGGGCTGCTGTGAGCTCATACTAGGTGGGGTGGGTGTGCCTATGCAAACAAGATCAGCCTCTGAAGTCTTATTGCCCCACTCCCACCATTCACCACCAGATGTCAGGGTAGAGCGCATTCTGACCCTGCTTACATCTGCACAAAGGCTGTGTCTACATTGGTGCAATCTTGCGCAAAAGCAGCCACTTTTGCGTCAAAACTTGCTGCCTGTCTACACTGGCGGTGAGTTCTTGCGCAAGAACGCTGACGTTCTAATGTATGAAATCAGGGCTTCTTGCACAAGAACTATGATGCTCCTGCTCAGGAATAAGCCCTCTTGTGCAATTGTTCTTGCGCAAGAGGCCAGAGTAGACCGGCAACATTAATTTCTTCTGCAAGAAAGCCCTATGGTTAAAATGGCCATCAGAGCTTTCTTGCGCAAGAGAGCGTCTACACTGGCATGGATGCTCTTGCGCAAAAGCACATCTCTTGTGCAAAGGCACATGCCAGTGTAGACGCTCTCTTGTGGAAGAGTTTTTGCACAAGAACTCTTCCGCAAAAGAGTTCTTGCACAAAATCATGCCAGTGTAGACATAACCCCTTTATAACCGCTAAGTTAATGTATTAACAAAGTTAAAGGAAACATACATAGCTGTATCAAGACATTCTAACTTGAACCTAATCTCTATTTAGCTTGTTCAAAAACATGACCTACCTAGAAGTAGGAATGTAATAGTATAGTTGGTTAACTGATTAACTGATAAGCAAAAGCTTATAGGTTAACACTATAGACTACATGCATTTCTCGTCTTGCCCCTGCCAGTTAACTTTTTGGCAGGGTAGTCAGCAGCCTGGCTCAGTCCTGGCTTGTGCTGGGTCTGGGACCTACCCCCGCTACAGCTCTGCATTTAAAGTGTATGCGGAACCAAGTGGGCAGGCAGCCTGGCTCTGTTGCGGCTTGCGCCAGGTCTGGGAGCTCAGATCCCACCTGAACAGGAGCTGCTGCCACCCAGCACTGCTGCCTCTTTATCAGAGGTAGCAGCACAGGGCAACAGGCAGCCAGTCTGCAAGGGGAACTGGCTTCCCTCGCAGACCAGCGCCCGCCTGGTACACCGCGCTGCTGCCTCTGAGGCAGTGGCAGGGGGCTCCTTGGGAGTGAGGCAGGAGCACACTGGCTGCCGCCCCTGCCCCCAGGGACTATAGAATAGCCAACTAACCGATAAGAATTCAGTTAACCGCTATTTAACATCCCTAACTAGAAGCCATCTCAGAGTCATGGTGTGTGTCCACATTCTCTGATGGAAGAAAAACAATTCTCTGCATCAGTTGAAGGTGTCTATTCCCCTCTCACCCTGATCACCAAGAAACCTCGCTAACGAACGGTTTCATTTCCAAAAGAGCTTTTTCTGTCCATTAATTTTAATTTCATGGGTCAGATCCTTAGCTGGTGTAGTGACTTCTGTGGTGCTGAGGATATGGAACCACATTTGTTATAATTTTCATTTGAACCTAAATATAGTATACCTAGGACATACGGGAATATAAATACAATGTGTATATAATGTGTATTCGGAATTCATGTTTAGTAAGGATACTGCATATATTGACTTTGCTTTAAGAGTTGTTGAGGTTCCAACTTGCATTAACAGCAGAAAGGCAAGTTTGAGCTTTTACTGGGTTTTTGCTTATATTCATCCAACCCTAACTTGGAAGCTTGCATGGAACACAGGAAACACAAGGTTTTCAGGTAGCTAGAGTTGTCTAACAATTTCACACATCATCCTAAAAGGTAGGTGGTGTATATCTGGAAGTAATGTCTCCAAATTTTTTAACTGAGTTAGTTACCCAAAGCACATTTAAAACATTGGCTGCGTCTAGACTGGCATGATTTTCCGCAAATGCTTTTAACGGAGAAGTTTTTCCATTAAAAGTATTTGCGGAAAAGAGCGTCTAGATTGGCATGGATGCTTTTGCGCAAAAGCGTCCGTGCCAATCTAGACGTGGTTTTGCGCAAGAAAGCCCTGATTGCCATTTTAGCTATTGGGGCTTTTTTGTACAAAACGGTTCTGGGTTGTCTAAAAAGCATTTGCGCAAGAGGGCTTTTGCCCAAGCGGGAGCATCATTGTATTTGCGCAAGAAGCACTGATTTTGTACATTACAAAGTCAGTGCTCTTGCGCAAATTCAAGCGGCCAGTGTAGACAGCTGGCAAATTTTTGCGCAAAAGCAGGTGCTTTTGCAGAAAAACATGCCAGTCTAGATGCAGCCATTATGTCCCTTCTATATCTCTCATGAACCTCTCATTAAAAAACTAATTATCTGAAAGTTACGTATATATCTTCCTCATTTAAGCTGCTCAATGTGCCTTAAGAGCTTCTGAAAGTCCAGGTGCAGCTGCATTTCTCATAAATGAGGTAGTATAAATCAATCTTAGACATTCTGTATTATTGAAGGGCATCCTCTGACTTGCTTGTCTTGCATTGTCACATGCCAAAACCCATCACATCCAATGTGTTGACAATCTGCAGACTTTGCAAGAAGTTTGTTTTATTTATGATGGGTGATGGGGCGCAACTGTGAGAGTTTTCATGCTGTGCTGGCATAAAGCTTCTTAATGCGTTGAGTGCTACCCTTTCTTAGTGTGATGTTATGGAAGAGATGAGTAACAATGAATGTGTGTCATATGTCATGAGTAGTAATGATTTCTATTTCTGTTTTAATAACGTATCTGAGATTTTAAAGAAAAAGTTCATGGAAGTTCAGTAAACAAAATCAAGCAATAATAAAAGGACTCAATCTGTGTTTTATATATAAAATGATACGATCAATAGAGAAGAAAAGCAAGAACAGAAAGGCTAGCTTAAATACAAGGGAAAAATTACAAATGAGAGCAAAAGATATTCTTTATTCATTAACATGGGTCTGCATATGCAATCAAACAGTTCTTTGATGCATTACACAATAAAAACATTTTCATTTAAAGATGTATCAGTGATGCAAATTGTAAACCAGGCTATGCTAGACTTTCAGTGCAATTTTCAGTGTTGTACAATTATTTGTTGTATTCAGTATTTTTTACACATTAGACACGTACACACTATTCCAGAACACATTAAAAAGCTGGCATAGTACCCTAATCCTGACAACTATCTATTAATATGCATACATTGAAAGAGAACAGGAAAACTTTTCTGTGTTTATTTGTAGAGGCAGTTTAAGTAGATGGCTATTATGGGTACAACGGCCTCCTTGCAGTGTGAGGGGAAGAACTAGGTCTGCAAGTCACAAGTTGCCAGGGAGTGCCCTGTTTCCTCACCAGTTGAACTAACTTCCATTGAAAGATAATTCAAATCTTTTTAAAACTGTAGTGAGGGAAAAGCATAATTTATCTTACTGCAGACCATGGAAACAAAAATTCAATGGCCATTTCTGGATATTCTGTTTGTCTCCAGCCTGGGGCAGATCTATGAACCTTATCATGCAATGAGAGGATAATTTCAGATGAGTGAATGAAAACATGTCTCTTTGTTCTAAGGCACGCAGATGAGATTGCGATGAGATTTTCACAGCACCATATCTCCAGGATGGAAAGCAGGGTTGTTCTTCAAATATGGACATGCCAACTGAGATACTATTGCCCGGGGAGGGGGGATGGATCTATCAAGTGTGGAGAGGAGTTGTGCCATTTTACACTGGCTAGAGACTGAATAACCAGTCTCATTTTGGCAAATGTATGGATGGCCACCCACAGGTTTCAATACAGGAGACATGACACCTGTGCTTGAGATTCAGTGCTCCTAAGGAGTGGACTTAACAGAAGGAAGACTGATGAATTTACATAGGGAATTTAATGTTGTGGGGACTGTCTGAATTACAACAATGGGTTTCATCTGAGAGAGTTCCCAATTTAAAAATTGATCCAATTGAAGACAATTATCTATTGGGAGATCTGCTCTAATGGATAGGAAATATGATGCATCAGGGGTTTGAGTTAGGTATGTCCTGAGGGAGAGTAGAATGAGGTCCTAAGGAAGCATTTTATGTTGGGGTTTGTACCAAAATTAGTTTCCTTAAACATAAAAACATTGGGGAGACTTGCCCTTTTTGCTTGGACACTTTTATACACCTGCATTAGCCCTGCTGGAGGAATTCAAGGCTGAATTAGAAGATTCAGTGCTAGGTTAATTGTCTGAAATCCATAGCCTCTTTAACCACAAAGGCAAAGCCAGTACCTCTGTCATTCTCTCCTTCCTGTATTTTTGTATGGTCCTTTGCAGGCAAAGCTGGGAAGTCATATAGCAAAAACATTGCCCAATTTTGTGAGAGGTCACTGACTCATGGAGAGGACAATATGGCTTTCTGTTGTTTCTCAGTACAGAGGTCAATCGCTGGTTCACCAGACAGACTGAGGCTATTTCTGGGCACAAGTTCCACTCTGCTTAATGGTACTTCTGCCATAATAAATCTTGGTAATCATCTTTGCTTTTGATATGCAGTGAACGTAAAGTCAGGAAACTTCGCCCAGGACAAGAGAAATTGATTTTTTTTTCTGAGCTGGGGCAACGTGGGAATCCCTACTTTACGAAAAGCCTCTGACACACATTGATTCTGAAGCAGTAGAAGTCTTTTCTTCAGGGAAATAATGGTGCTTTGAAACCTCTATAAATCCTTGAGTTCCAATTGGTAGATGCTCTGCACTCTTTAAATCCAGGGGATCTACATGAGCCTCCAGCATTAGTCCCAGTTGGTGTTTGACATAAGGTTCATTCTTCCTGATTCACAAAGGGGGGATCCCTTAAAAAACTATTTCTACAATTGGTTGAGGGAGTGGAGAGTATAAGATCTCAGGCAAAGGAGACAGCAAGAATTGCTGAACAGGTGTGGAGCTCTGGCTTATTGAAGCAAATTTGTTATGAGTTCAGCATTCTCAAGAGGGATTTTTTTCTGACACCTCTTGTTTTCCTGTGTGGTCATAATCTTTTGTTAATGTTATTCCGAGATGAGAGCTGGTACCTGAGAGTTCGGGCTTACGATTAATTTCCCTCACACTGTATGACTTTTATCATGAAACCAAGATATTCCAGGAATTGTATCGCTTGTCTCAGTGCACTCTATCTGTATGAAACCCTGACCCAGAAAAATTGTCCAAGAAGAGATGAAAGTGAATTTCTTTCTTCCTTCACCTTCAGGGAATGGTGAACCAAATTAGCAAGGAATGACAACCCAGTAGGTGGGATATGGCAACCTGCAGTGGCAGGTGGGAGATGAAAGTTGTAGAAGGAAATGCTTTCCCGGTCTTTCAGTTATAGAAGGAAATACTCTCTCTTAAGACGTTCCAGGCAGTAACAGGACTGTGCCTGAAAGTCAATCCTTGGGAGGGTGGGGATGGGCGAGAGGGCTTGTGGGGTTCAAGGAGAGAAATGTATATTATTTTATTTGACTCTGATTTTTGTATAGGTGTGCTTTCTCCCCTAAGGCAGAAGAACTCCCATATGCGCATGTATGCCCAAGAGAACATGTCCAGAGAAACATCATGTCTGTGACCTGGTTTTTTCTGCATTGATCTGCCAGGAAGGTGAGCTGGGAAAACAGCAGTGATCTTTATTTGCCCTAGGGAGTCTGTTCTCAATCCTGCTTCAGACTAGTGGCTCTGAGACTGTCTCCAAAATATTTCGAGCAGCTAGCAATTTCTTTGTTCTCAAAGACTGGATTTGTCTCATTTTCCCCTAAATAGGCCCCATCTGAGGGTGCTGGCATGGCTCTCAGCAATGATCTGAGAAATTTTACCCTTATCTAATGTATGGTATTCCACTCGGGGGTGGGGGCAGTGTTGGACATGTCATCAAGATTTGGTCATTAAAAAAAATCTTCATTTTAGACCAAATGATAAATCTTGAGCTCATATTATTTACATCTTAATATATAGGCACGAAAACTGGACATCATCCCACAGGTACAGATGCGTGTCTCAATACTTTCAAAAGCAAATGCCCCAGGAAAATGCTAGTTATTGAATGGAATGAATTTATAACCAATGCTGAGAGGTGCCATTTATCCTTGTATCCAGAAAAAGACGATGGAAATACAAGAAAAGTAAGCTAAGAATGAAGTTAGAGTATCTGGCACGGGAGCCAGGCTTTTGGACAGATGGAGTAATTCCCCAAAGAATTCTTCTATTGAATGTTACACAGAGGAGAAAAACATGGGATGTTATGTAGGGGACATAGTGGCCCAGGAGAGGCAGGGTGGCAATGCCTTGTTCTTGCCCTTAACAACACCTAAGAGTGCAGAAAGGGATCCAACTCAGTAGGGAAGAGAGAGGAGACTAAAGAATCTTCACTGCACTCTACCAAGTTGGCAACATCTGTTTGGTGGCCAGCGTCCTCCATCTGACTGGCCAGACAGTAAAAGGTGTGGGGAGGTAACTGAGCTACAATGTCAGAGGCAGGAGCCTGCTGGTGGGAGCTGTAGAGACTTCAGTCTCCTCAAGGAGATGCAGGTATGAGGGGGCTGCTTGTCCTGGAGCCAGTTCTTTTCCAATCCTGTCTGGCTTCCTTCCTGCTGGGGGGAGGGAGGATGGACTGAGGCAACCCACCTGGACTGGGCTGAAGGAGAGGACTGCACTCTGCCCGCATTGCCAGCCAAGCTTTAACCGGTGAAGAAGATGCAGTCCCTTCCTTTTTGTCTCTGTCTATCTCACTCTGTAAAGACTGCATGGACGCCACCCATTGCCTCAAAGTGGGAGAGTGGAGCTGAGGAGACATCACTCAAAAAGCAGCCTGGGAATTGGACAGAACCACTGAGCCAAACTGTTAGTCTAAACTTTTTGAAAAAGTTTGGAGTTTCTTTCAGAAAAGCTCTGCATCTGGATGGCCTGGCTGATCCACTGGGGAGGGAGAGCATTTGCCTGCAGGCGGTGACTGACAATTCTCCTTCTGCCCTCAAGCTGCAAGCAGGCCGATGTACCCATTGTAATGTATCTGTGAACCTTAGCACAACAAATGTATTGAAGGAAAGTCTGTTGCTAAGCAGGACAAGTAGGACAGTGAAGTGAATATTATAAAAAAAAGGAAAAAATTATAGTAGCTAAATATATCTGAAGTTGGAATGATCTGGGAAAGGAGACTGGGGCTGAAAACCAGTTTGGCTGAGGGCAGGTGATGAGAGGAGCTAGATCTTGTAAGGAGCTGACATGCATGGGAGACTGAGACTGGTTGGGAAAAACAAGTGGGATAAGTAGTCAAGCAAGAGAGCATACTGATATTGCATGAGAAGACCAGGGAAGGAGACTGGGACTCTTAGCCAATGGGGATAGGGAACATGGAAGTGGGTAAGGTGCCTGGAGCTCAAAGCTTGGGAGAGATGGATCAGATTAGGAATGCAAAATCCTGTTTAATTGGCTAACTGGGGGGGGAGGTGTAGAAATGCTCCTCCTTGCCTGCCAGGAAAATGCTCTGGCTAATTTTAAATTCAAGGATTACAAAGGCAGACACCATCTACATGTTTTGTTAGTCTATAAAGTACTACCAGACCAGTTTTTGTTTTTTAAGTTTATTCTGTACAGACTAACTCGGCTACCCCCTGGAGCTTCTGGAGTTGAAATTCAATACTATCAATTTAGGAATGAATAAGGATTTTAACTGGTTAATGCACCACAAAGCAATTTCCTCTCTCTTGATATTCACATCTCAGTATCAAATGTTGTAAATGAGACACAGCCACTCTGACTTGATTAGCCTCATTAACATGGGTCTTACACTAGACAAGTAATTTCTTTTGTTGCTCTTATATATATACCCCTCCTTCTGTAATATCCACTCTAACTCATCTGTGGGTTTTATCAACAAAAGCTTACACCCTAGGAAATCTGTTAGTCTCTAAGGTACCACAGGATTCTTGGTGGTTTTGGAGATACAGACTCGCATGGCTGCCCCTCTGAGATTTCTGAAAAAATATTATGGTTCTTTCAAAAGTTTACAGCTGAACGCTAACTTAGTACAGCTTTGAAACTTTACTATGCAGAAGTAAAATGCTGCTTTTAAACCATCTTAATTTAAACAAGCACAGAAAGCTTCCTTACCTGGTCAATTTTTTTCAATTCTCCCTTCATTTTTTGCTAGTTTACGTTTAATCACAGCACTGATTAAAGTATTTGCTTTTTTTGCCTTTGTTGCTTCATGAATGCATATTTCTGGTTCTGAATAAGGTGTGTTTTTGTGTGAGTGAATAATTCTGCTATTCGTAACTTAGAGTTGTAGTTTAGGCCTTGAGTTAGTGTGATACCCAAAAACATTCTTATCTTTCTTAGTAGACCCACTGAAGTCAACAAGACTTACTCACAAGCTTAAAGTTAGGCACATGCTTACATGCTTTTTTGAATAGGGGCCTAAATCCATAAACTAGAAGTGTTGATGCACAATAACCTTTTATGTAGATTTGTCAGCTAGAGGGGAAGGAGGAATGAAATCCCCACATTCCTACTTGGGGTTATATCTATACAAAGGAAACTCTTTAAAAATAATTTCCAGCACTGTTAATCAGTTCAGTTCCCCCAAAGTTAACTTGCTACTGATGTTTAGTAGAATCAGTTGGATCTACTTTAAGCAGCTTAAACTAAATATATTTTTACATTGAAAATAGACTGAAGTAATTAGCTCAACCATCTAAAGTTAAAATTTACTGTGACAAAGTATAAGCTTTGTTACATACAAAACTTTTTAGTCCATTATAAAATCAACAATTAATGCTGTAAATGTGTACATTATGGTCAGTATGATACAGATGCTCTGTATTAAAAAAAACCCTTAAATATACCAGATCCAGTATCTGCCCATCATTGGCATTTATGCTCTCTGGCACTGAGCTGGGTTCCTTGACAGATTCTACACCAGTGTTGCTATGGTCTGTGTATTGTGGATGCTTTCTGGGCTTCTGTAGTTCTTTTGGTGCTCTCTGTAGCTGTTCTCAGGGCTGTACTGAGTCCTGGTCATCTGTCTCCGAAAGGCCTGTACTGTTCGAATGGCGAGTGCACAGACCACAGAGCTTGCAACGTACAGACAAGCAGCAATAATGCCAAATAGGCTGACAGCTGCATCACCCCCCTGAACCTCGCAGTTCATCCAGGTGTATCCACGGCGTGCATACAGTCTTTCCCTCTTCTTGCATGTGTCTGTGGAGTTCACCTGGATGATAAAGTGTAAGTAAAGGCCAACAGCCACAATATACCCCATACAAGCCAGTGCATCAAAGACGCATTCAGCCACGAGCATCCTCACAGAGACGCGATGAATGGGTTTTGCTCCAACGATGAGGAACAGGAGAGTAAGTGTTGTTAATGTCAGACTGAAGGCCACTCCCCCATACACACATGGGGCTCTCATCTGGCTATACTGCATGTCCAGGTCTCTCACCTCCTGGAACTCAGATCCTTCAAATGGGCTGTAAAATGAACCAATGTTGAAAGACCCCATTCCCAAGCCGCTCATAGAACTGTAGCCTGCGATAGCTGCATGGGAGGCTCCAACACAGATCAGCACTAGAATGTTGACAGTAATTTCAACAAACTTCAAAACACCTGCAGGAAGAAAAGGATGAATACTGGTTTAAAATGTGTTTTGTACAAATGGGAAGGGGGCGGGGAACCTAGCACACTTTAAACTAAAGAGAAAACTTACTGAGCTTTGCTTCTCAGGGGAGGCCACAGAAAAACTCTCCTTTTGTAAATGAAGCATTCACTTTAATTAGTGTATTTCAGAGCCTGAACATAATGACTTTGTCAGTAATTTGACAGTGCACTTGATAAGTGGATCATGCAAGAGAAATCCATAAAGATGCTTACTGTGTTGCTTGTACTGTGAAGAAGGAGATCGATCAGTTGAGGCACACAGGTTGAACAAGTGCCTCCTTAAATATGATTTTGAAACCTTGTTTGATGTAGATTATGTACCAAGTAGCTGGAGTACCAAACAGAACCATATGGAATGGGAGCTATCTGAACAAAACTGAGGACAAGATTAAAAAAAAAGCAAAAAAAACCCTTCCAAGCTCCTAGTGATTTTTTTAAAAATAAGGTCACTTATTAGATCCCTAAACAATTTAGCAGCATTACTTTGTTTTAAAAAACTATTGGTCTCTTATCTGCTGGATCCAATCTACATCAAACAAGATTTCAAAATCATATTTAAGAAGGCACTTGACTTGTTCAACCTATGTGCCTCAACTTTTCAAGGGAAGTAAAATTTATGATTCTTGACTTGTCTTAGCCAACTCCCACTTTCAAAAGCCAAACCCTATGAAAAGTTCTGACTACCTTCCTCCTCTTGGCATGAATTTTAAGTAAATGAATAGTGTTTGGATAAATGACTCCTGTTTCTTGTCTATCACAAAGTAACAAAAGCGAAGCTGAAGTTCTTCAGTTTCAAACCATGCACCATTGCAACAGACACGCCATTTAGCATTTATCTTCCAATCCACCACCAAGATGGATCTTTTTGCAGAGAGGATTCCCAGATGTCGTCCACCAGTAGTGGGACGTACATCTGTATTTTAACAATCAGCCAGATCAATGTTTTAAAGATCAGAACTTACACACACATTTACTATAACAAGATTGTAGTGATTAATTGTTATCCATGTAATATCACTTCCTGGAGCATAATTGCATGTTAAGTGTCTGCAATCTAACTGAAAGCTAACATCTCAAAAGGGTATTTTAACCACTCCCCTATATAAGATAAATCAGAAATATAATATGTAGCTCTTCATCTTAAAGTGCCTTATGAAATGTATCCAGACAGCACAACAAATAAGGATCATCCTTGTGTCTGGAAAATAGGAACAAACTAAGAAGAGGGAAAATTTTTGCCCAAGATCACCAACGCAAAACTTTGCAGTATAAAAAAATGTTATTGGATTTTAATGTCCATCTAGAGGAGACAGTTTTTCATATAATATGTTAACACCCATACAGAGAACTGCATAGAACTCAGTTAATCTGCAAGGCTGAATTGTCTGTCAGGCATTGAGCCAATGCCTCCAGGGAATTGAAGTTTCAGGCATTGTTTAGCTGCTATGCCATCTCTTCAAACATGGATACAACAGGCCTGACCAAATAAAATGGCCTGGTTTTAATTAAATCTATGTTTTTACCACTTGCTAATTCAGTCTTTGTACTATTTTGTATTACTCTATTAAAAAGGACTAAATGCTTACTTTTTCTGGAAAGTAAAAGATCATTTCAAGCGCTAAGGCTCCTAATATGTAAATAGTCTTAGAGGAGATATTACAGAATTTATTGTCATATTGTTTGACTATAAAATCTAAAGTTTTAAGATTATGCAATGACATCACAATAAATTCAATAACGTTAATGTAGGTCTTGAAAAGTGTCGATTCTAACCAGCGAGGCATCCAACACCCCTGTTTTACTTAGTGTTTGATGTAGATGGTATTTTAGATCTTACTACACATTAGGACTCCAAGGGTAGTAAATGTGAAATTGTGAAGAATTTGTCATGGGCCTAAGTAAAAAATTATAATGTAGAAATTGCAAAATATTCAAGATGTTAGCATAGTCATAGTGTGTGTCTTGTTTCTGTGCTATCCAGAGCTAGAACTTCAGTATATGCATAGGTGTAATCACTCTATTAACCACTAGAGGGCAGACGAATATTAGTAAACATTTTATCATAGTTAAACATTCAACTCCGTTAAACGTTAGGTTTCGGGAAGCCAAACCTGTAGTATGGCAAACACGTTATCTCTCCTAACTTCTGAAAGTAATTACTGAGTACCTAAGGCAGCTTTTATCCCCATCTTATTTTTTGCAGTAATAAGTGAATACAGGCTAAATGCAAGAAACTTCTCACAATGGTTCTGCATTTACTGGCCCTTACAACTTGGGACACTAATTGCAAGAAGTCTTCAGTCTTTCACTTTATTCTGCCAAATTAATATCCCTTTCATTTCCCAGTTATCTAGCCAGCATCTCTCTGTTGTTAGAACTGTATGCACTTGCGAAGAAGGGACTGAAGCAGCGCAACAAGGATTAGGCTATGGAACATCCTTCCTCTTGTTAGGCTGTGTTGGTCTAGAAACATTTGCTCTTTGGAACATGAGCCTTCCTGGTGCAAAACCAGTTATGCTCTTTAATGGCAGGTCTGAAAAATCGCAGAACTGTACAACAGCATGAAAATTATTGAACCCCAGTCTACAATTTTGCATTGCCTGTAGCTTTCTATGTAATTGCAATGCACCTGATTGACACAGATTTCAGTGAGACTCCCTCTGGGGTATGGATAGCAGAATCTGACCCTTAGCCAGCAGGTGAGGAAATAGATTGAGATCAGCATATGTGTAACTATCTCCAACTGTAGCAGGAGTTGCTTTATGGCATGTTGTGAATTATATTTCCATAGAGACAGGAAATTCAGGTTAGACCGGCTTGTATGTCTGTATAATTCCATCCCAAAGCTGCCACAAAGCTGACTTATTGAGGAATTTGGGCTTGGCTTCAATGAACCGAGTTTGCTGTACTTGAGTAAACAACACACAGAGGACTCCAGTGACCCTCTACTTCCCAGTTACTTGCAATGTATTTAGAATGACTGTAAAATGAGCAAACTTCCACTTTTTTTCCTCCTAAATCAAAGAAAAACTATTCCACTCCAGAGCAAAACT
Organism: Apalone spinifera; assembly: GCA_030068395.1. Taxonomy (NCBI): domain Eukaryota; kingdom Metazoa; phylum Chordata; order Testudines; family Trionychidae; genus Apalone; species Apalone spinifera. The sequence goes on along the minus strand of CM057846.1, from coordinate 108,461,788 downwards.
GGCAGCTGTGAATTAGAGGGCAGAAGTGCTAGGTTTTGTCAAAGTAATAAACAACTAAACTTACTTAAGGGGTTAATGAAGATTAGAGCTCTGGAGTAATAACCCTTTTCAAAGTCTGACTTCCTTCACAATCGACTTAATACATTGATCAAAATACCCTATCCTAGACCTGTACAGTTGTCTCAGCAGCTCTTGTTCCTTCTGTTCTCATTTATTGCTGCCTCCTAGAAAAACTCCCAAACTGCTGCTCCTCTTACCATCCTCCAATTCCACCCAGGTAGAAGTGTGCTTACATTAAATCCATTTTGTCAAGTTTCCCCACAGCAGCCACACAGGTGCCTATGGCCAGATCTTCTCTAAGCAGAAGGTCAATGCTGCCGCAATCGATCTTCTGGAGTTTGATTTAACAGGTCTAGTAAAGACCCACTACATCAAATGCAGAGGGTACCCCTGATAGTTGCTGGTACTCCTGCTTCTCTGAGGAGTAAGGGAAGCTGACGAGCATTTGCTCCGATCGGCCTCCCGCTGTGGAGGGAAACGTGAATCAAACTGGAACTGTGTATCTTTAGTTGACCTTCTCCTTCAGTATAGACCTGGCCTATATGTTGGGAGCTGTAGAGTGCCCAGCCTGCTGTTCATTTCTGCACACCATGTCATCACATATGCTCTGAGCAGGAGCCAGTGACCCTGTGATAATATGCACTTAATCAGAACCATGGCTCTCCACTAATACTTGCAGTATGACAATTCTGAACAATTATAAGAAAGTTTTACAAAACATCCCTGATCTAAACAAAGCTTAGTCTAAATGTAATGCCCAATTTTCTGCACCAGTACAAGCAATGGTGTAGATGGAAGCCCTGATAATGCTGCTCACAAGTGAGCACTAAACATGCCAGTTAGTGGGGCTTGTCCCAAAGCTCATTGTCATCGTATTTAAGATCAGGAAGTTCCCCCAAGTTAGATTGGCAGAAACTCAGGGCAAGAGGGATAGAAGAATTTGCAGCACAGAATACAGGTCATTTGCTGGTCTAGACTAGAGCAAATCGTGTATTTTCTTTAGCAATTAAGATGTGCTACCTAACTACTCCTGAGAGCCTAGTGTTCACAAAGCAGAGTTTAACCCACACTAAGATGGTGGAGTTGTAGCCTATGTGCAACTCCTGAGGCTTTGACATTTCACATTAGGCAGCATGGACTTTAATGCATGCTAATCCACTTCCAATGCTAGTTAGCACCTTCTACTACACCATCCTAACTTTTCAGGCCTAGTTTAGACAAAGCCCTGGGGGCTACTCTTCAGGGCAAGAGCTCCAGCTTAAAGTGCTTGTTCTTACTAGTACTTTAAAGACTAACAAGATGGTTTATTAGGTGATGAGCTTTCGTGGGCCAGACCCACTTCCTCAGATCAAGTAGTGGTTCCTCAAGTAGTGAGGAAGTGGGTCTGGCCCACGAAAGCTCATCACCTAATAAACCATCTTGCTAGTCTTTAAAGTGCTACATAGTTCTGTATTTTGTTTCAGCTACACCAGACTAACACAGCTACATTTCTATCACTGTTCTTACTAGGTGATTTCATAATTAATGAATATTTTTTGTCCATGTTTTTAGCATCACTTTTAAGGACAGCACAGAATGATTACCAATATCAAGCACCTGAATCCTTCCCCAGATTCCTGTACACCCCAAAAACCAAATAGTGAGCCAGGCAAAAATTCAGATCTCATCCCTCCCACCCATGCAGGCATAAAAAAATGAACTTTCAGTCCACCTGCAGATTGGCGGAACTGAAGCTTGTCTGACTCAGAAATGGAATGATGATGACCATTAAATAAAGAAATGGAGTAAGTTTGTTTTGGTGTGTGTGTAGGTGGCTGGGGATGGAGGGGTGTCTGATTATAACGCTGCAATTTGACAAGAATCCAAACATAATCCTAATACCACCGCCCATGCATAAAACAGTTCCTTCAATAAATTAGCTGAAATAAATAAAAATTAAAGTGATAATAATTAGCAATGATAAATGAAGGAAGGCTGTAATAGTCCCGTAACGTGAGGGTAAAATTATGTACACCTGCATAAAATGGAGACTGCTTTGAAAGAAATGTACATGACCAGAACATATTGAGTTTAATCATTTAAAATAACTCACCATGACCTGGATGGTTGCCCCCAATCTTGAATATGGGATATCATTGTATAATGACTTTGGCTCCAGCTAAGTTCATGTAAGAACTGATTGTGTCATAAAAATAGTTTCAATAGCTGTCACCAGAGAGAACAGTTTCTGATCCTGGTAGGATAAACAAAGGTGTATTGTTGTGGTGTGGAACGTGAAGACAGTTCTGAAAGGAAAACTATCTTTTTTTCTTTTAAACTTAATCTTACACTATCTCAACTACTGGTATTGAAGTTGTTTTTAAAAAAATATGGTAACAACATTCATCATGAAGCGAAAAAGTACAGGATCTAAGCCAAAGCCTATTGAAGTAAACACTCTTCCTGACTTCAGTGGGTTTTTGAGTAGCTCCATTAGTCCTTGTGTTGCAAGGATCAAATTGTGTGTCTTTTATTAGTACCATTATTGAAAAATTCTGTAGAACTTAATGAAGTAACTATTCTATATTATTGCTTCTTATTTATGCATGATGCAAAAGTCTAGTAGAAGTAAAGTTTGATATAGTTCCTCTGTATAGTTTTTACAGTTTTTTGTAGATGCATATTAAATTTCTAAGCCCCGATAGTTTTTGCTTATGCAAGTTTGTACGATTTTTTCGTAAATCCTCAAAATCTTGACCACGCCCAGACTAGGTAAATCCACAGTTCCTCTCGGTCTGAAACTAAACGCTAGATACTCTACCACCTGACCTCATCCCTGCATCAGATAAATATTTAGGTTTATCCAAGCATCCAAGAATCACTTCTGCGCTTCCTTTCCTATCTCATTTTTTGCTGCCCCTCCTGTCACACATCTAGACTGGCCACTCGAGAGGTCTTAACTTCCCCTCTGTCCTCTTGCAAGCCTGTTGCTGGCTTTCTCCCTTTGGAGAAGAGTGTCTTCTCTGTGACTGGCTGCTATTTGTCCCCCACACTCACCACATCAGCAACTTTGTCTCCTCTCTACTTGTTCCCAGCAGATAATTATTGGGGTGTGTAGATCTGGGTGTCTTGGGACAGGACAAGCTGATGGAAGTGGGAACAGTTAATGATGTTGGGTCAGGTGAGATACATAATACAAATATGTTTAGGAAGCTCATTTCACCCCTCCCTTAATTAAGGCTTATAAAGGGGTATAAGTGTGTGTCATGCTTGTTCTGGTTCTTTTTGGATCACTGGTACATGGTGTGCCTTTTTGCCTTGATCCTCCACTGAACCAAGATGAGTCTGTCAAGTCTAACCACCTAGTCAAGACAACATATTCCTCCAACCTGGTCCTGAGTACAGGGGGTTCCCTGTGTGGCTTTTTGTCAAGGTATGCAAGAGATCACTCAAATATGACTCAGTCATTTGGTCTCTTGTTCTGCTCTGTTAAGTGGTGTGACTGTCATTTCCCTTGCAAGGTGCCTGTGGCTGAGCTTTCTTTCTGTCATGGTAGGAGAATGCTGCCAGCATCCATGTAAGGATTTTCTGTTGGGTTGTACATTCACAGTTGGGAAGATGGTGAAAGTCAGTAGTTAAATTTAGTTGCTTATGTGTTGCCATCCCTGAATGGAGAAAGAGTTCCTTTGTCTCTTTACATAATGCCCTGGAACAGTTGTTTCGCCCCCCTCTTATGGCCTCTTCTTGGTTCTTTTTTCCCTCTCTCGTTTTTTCTCTTCTGTGTTTTTTTTTAATGTGCTGTGTTTTCTCCTCTCTCCCTACTTGTCTGCCTACTCTGACCCTCACCTGAACACTGTGTACTATTTGGATGGGTGGTATTCACTGGTGGCCTCGTAAGTGCCAAGCTATACATTTGATGGCTAAAATGAATGTGAAAATTTGTGCTAGTGAACTACTGCATAAATCTGCAACCCTGTGTTCATGAGCTATTCCTGTAGTGGGCTCCATTAGTGGCTGCTATACAAGCAGGGAACAGAGAGCAAGAGGTCAGATATGAATTGGTCAGCTCAAGGGTTAAGGCTGTGCAGTCCATTTTACATTCCTTGAGCCAGTGAATCTTTAAAAAAGCAGGTTGACTTTTGTTTTTGTTTTTAAAGGTAACTTTTTAAAAAGACCTGACTATATATAGTGACTTGCAAAGGAAGGAGTCAAACAGTTCAGAAAGAGATTCCATATGTAGAACTACTCTTGCCAATACACATTTTGCATTCCACAGAGTAAAGTTACAGCTGAATTTGAGGCTTTACAGTCACCTCTATGCTTCAGCAGCTGGATGGAGAGAGGCATGAGGGAGATGGACAATGAAAAAAACCTGACAGAAGAAAGGAGATTCTTTTAAAACACGAGCTGCAGACATGTTAAGGTAACATGCTAAAAGCAATTCAGTAAAGCTGGATGTCTCCATGTCACTATAAAGTTGCATGTTCACATCAGTGTGTTTTTATTTGTACACCTTGTATACATATCCCTGAGAGATGCAACTGCTGCTATTGAAGTCAACAGCAAACATCCCACTGTCTCTATTGCTGCAGGATCAAATCAACAGAAAACATGCTATGTAAAAACCCCACTCACCCTTCAGTTTACATGTTCCCTGTCAAGTGATGCTCTCATTTCTCTGGATACTATTAAATATCCTTAATATTTTTGCCTTCATCCTCCACTGAACCAAGATGATGAGTCTGTCAAGTCTAACCACCCAGTCAAGACCTTGTCCTGAATACAGGGGTACCTTGTGTGGTTTTTTGTCAAGGTATGCAAGAGGTCACTCGGGTAATACTTTAAAGCAATGTAATGGCAAACATGAATCACTGAGCCTGGGAATTTCAAGGGAGCCTAAGAGAATTAGGTTCCCAAATCCCAGTGAATTCAAATGGAATCCAGATGCCTAAATTCTGTGGACTCCATTGAAAATATTTTAACATAAGACTATCTTGTTGAATTTATTCAACTCATCAAACTATTTTATGGTCGTAAGCATCTAACAAGCATAAGAATGAAGCATGATAATATCACCTGACGAATACAGCTTCATTCTCATCAGGGCTGCCCCTTGGGGGCCAGGAGCGTGGGCAACCTTCTCCCGCAAGCTCTGCCCCATTTCTGCCCCACCACTGCTCTGCCCCTTTGCCTGAAGCCCCTTCCACCGAGCAACAAAGGCCAGGGGATTACCAGGGAGTCTGGTGTGGGGCTGCAGGAGGGGTCGGGCCTCCCTCCTGCACTCCTCAGGTGGTGGCAGCTGGAGTGACCTGGCAGCCTGCGCCACTCCACCCTGTCACCTTCTCCCAGCTTGCTGCGCTCCCCTTCACTGCAATGGCGGGAAGTGGAGCCCCATGGGGCCAGGACTCTTTGCTGCTGTGGTGAAGCAAAATATAGTGGGCTGGGAGAGGATGGCAGAGGAGGCTGGCAGGTCACTCAGTCTCCAGCCACTGTGGTGAGTGAGACTCCAGCTGCTGCCCCACACCAGCCAGCCCAGTAATTCTCTGGGGCTTCCCTAGATCCTGTCCACAAGATGGCTGAGGTAGTCATCATGTCTCCCCACTCCAAAGGTCAGGGGTTGGGGCAGCCACCCTGAGCCAACCTATGGACTGGACTGCTCCGATTCTCACAAAGATGCTACATTGTGTTGCACTGTCAACTAACCAATGAGTAGCACACGTTGAAGTAGCGTATACATTATTTCAGAATAGTAGTTAGATTAGGGGGCATAAAATGAGAAGATGACAGTTTCTTAGAAAAATCCGTCAGCTTTTACAACATGTGTAATGTAGCCACATTTGTTGAAAAAGTTGGAAGGAACTGGCATGTGCTGCTGAACATACCTTTCAAATGTCTCTTACTTCAGTCCCAAAGTTACCTGCGCGTCCTACACATTTGGTGACTCCTCAACTATACTGAACTCGTGCTACAGAAAGTTGCACCAAAAGTGTAAATCTGAGCTTTTAGGTTTCTGTACAAATGTGTCTCTAATTGCTAAATAGTACTGAAACTTGTATCAGTAAAGCTGGGATCCTCCATGAAAAGTGGTTTGCAGGGCTGTTCTTATGCACACACAGCATATACAGCTGCGTAGGGAGCCACTTGATTTTGGGCAACAGATTGTGTTTGCCTAAGGAC
>CM057846.1:108419710-108446630 GCA_030068395.1 Apalone spinifera | reverse complement strand
CATTTGCATAGCTTTGGCGCAAAAGCGCGCCAATGTAGACGTAGCCTAAAAGTCCAGTCAGTGGTGCACCAGGGCTCAGGAAGACTCCCTGTAATCTTTTCACAGCCTGGAGCCAGAAAGTTGCAGCACAGTAAAGTGGCAGTATCGACTTAGCCCCAGTCACTCCCCCTTTCTCTGAATTCCCACATAAGAAACATTCTGAAACTGGAAGAAAGTACTACAGTAATTAACACAATATTCCAGCTGCAGTAGCACCAGCGTCAATGTATAAGATTACTGCCGTTCAGTCTGAATTTGCATTAGCCATTTTGTTGCTATATCATAATGTAAACTCCACTATGAATACAGATTTTCTGCCATTTGTAATGGACTAGGAGACTATATCCCATTTTGGCAGACAATAACCTAACTTCAGTTATGCACGGCTTCATTTATTCAGGACTACAGCAATGCGGTATGCTGGGGCATGAAACCATCAGTACTTAGTTTGATCCAGCTAGTACAGAATATTGTAGTACCTCTCAGTAACAATAACATACACTATTAGTATCACACATGTCTGCCGCTATTCCCAGAGAATAGCAAGTTAACTTCCAGGTCTTAGCTCTTTATCTGCAAGGATCAAAATGGCTTGGGCCCAAGAAAACTACAAAAAAATTGCCTGAAGCTCTGGTATGAGGTCTGTGGTCAACAACTTAGTTACAACAGATATTTCTATCACAGGGCACGAGGGTGGAGAATGCATCTTTGTAGGAGAGCACTTTCTTGGTGGCAGGTTTGAAACCTGCAAAACAAATCACTCCATGAACTAACAATCATCACAAGCCTCTCACTTTCTGTGCCAAATGCAAAACATTCTTCTGACCCACGTTCTCTGATATACAGATGTGAAGTGTGAACATAAAAGCCCTATCAAACCAAAATACAACACGGCTCTACAACTAAAACAAAGTTCTCCCTCAGGGAGGATGAGAGAATGAATAGCGCATGACAGATATTAGATTCCAGTGCACTCCACTTCTACAGTTATGAGGATAGAACAAGAAACTGTATAGAACAGAACATGTCTAATTTGTTGTCTTATTACTCTTAAATTTACTCTAACATTGTTGCTTTAAAATTTCTCCTTCCAACTGAACATCTGTCTGAGATTACTTATGCTCAGGTCTATTAGCCTGCTTTTTTCCTCAAATGAATTTTTATTTTCTGATCTCTACTTTTTTTGCATTTCTCTGTCTTCCTACAGTTCCATCAATTTAACATAATCAACAAATATCAGTTAATGTGTAAGCAAAAAGCATCCACACTGTGTAGAGAATTGTGATTTCTTTTTCTCTCATTCTTCTTTAACTTTAATCTAAATCCTAAATCAGACAAAACCTAATTTATCTGCAGATTATTGCTGCCAACAGCTATATTTTGGCTGAGACATTCCTAAGTTTTCTGGTTTTTGTCCTGGGTCTCGGGCAGGTGCCTGACAAACTAAACTGTGATTTATAAAATCTGTCAGCTAACTTGAAAGGAATCTCTTTGATACTTCTGGTGCAGCTGCTTCTCCCTATTGTAGTGTACTACTTGCCAGGAATGCTGATGTTCAAAAAAACTGTGTTAAAGTTCCAAAGAAAATATGGTCTTTTTGAAATTTTCTAGCAGTTCTTTTCTCAGTTACTGTACTCCCATTCTTCTCTGTGGACTGGACTCTCAGTCTGGATTACATTTCCAATGATGCAACACTTCCTCCCAGCTTCATGAGGCGAGGTGGTGTGTTGACCAGAATCCATGGCCATGGGACATCATGGGAAATGTAGTCTGGCCAGAAAGTGAAACCCATAGAGAAGACTGGGCTCGTTCAGCATCAAAACTACAACTCCCATGATACAAAATGACATTTCAGTGCATCAAAACACTTTTTCAGCTGAAAACTGTTTCCTTCCCAATTTTCCATATGCTTTCATAAATTGTCAGTGATGCAGCAAGTTCATCGACAAATTTTCTTAATTTTCTAAAATTCTCATCAGCTGGACCAGATGACTATATTTCCCTGTATTCTCTATTTTTCTTTTTACCACTAGTTATGGAGGTTGTCTTTTTTTCCTCCTTGTTAAATGCAGATTTTTAAGGAGGTCAGTATTTCTGCCTTTTTTTAAATCAATTAAATTCATCCAGCTCCCCTGTTCTTTTCTCTTCTTATTTTATTAATGGTTCTGAGGATTTGTTGTTGTCTCCTCTCTTAAATGCATTCAAACAAGCCAGGATGCATTCCACTGTGATCTAGGCTGGACAGGGAGAGCAAAATACATGCCGGTTTCTGAGACTACCCCAAACTTCTCCATTAGCTACTTCACATAATGCATCACATTTATCCCAGCCACTGAGGCCTTACTTACAAACTAACACTGGTCTACTAAACAGTGACCATATGTGTTTGTATCAATTTATTCTGATTTAGCTTAAACCTGTTCCTAGTTGAAATAAGCCTTCACTGAGCCTTAGGATCTGTTTAAACCAGTGCAACTATGAAGGTACAGAAGCATGCACCAAATGTCACTTCTGGAGAGATGGGGACATAACCAACCCCTCTTATGACCCATCCACATCTCTCCCTTCCAATCTCGCTTCTCCACCTCCATGTCTGTCTCACCTCCTTCCCTTACTCCCAGCCCACATGTAATTCTTTAGTACAAAGAATATTTAATTACAGGCTTCCTTTAAAACTTTCACTAATTAAATAATTCTATCACGATTCTGAATGTGGCATATTTAAGTTTCTGAATTTCATGGCTGAACATGCCTTCACTGACACTGTTTTACATTCAGATTATGGTTCTTACAAAAACAAGCTCTGCCTCCCATAGTAAGGGACAAAGAGACAACTCACCTTCCCTTGGATGGGTGTGGCTTTTTAGCCCTTCTCTCCTCCTGGTGTCTGTCAGATCCATGGCTGTCATAATATTGGTACTGGTTATCGTGGTGAGACATCTTGTTTCTGTCATGTGTTTCTTCTCGCTGAAATAATCTTCTGAGCTAGAGAGATAAAACCAATTCAGTTTATAGTTCTAATTACTCATTGACCAGCCTTTGCACAACACCATCACCCCTGTGCTAGTTAAGATTTCAGTAAAGGTGATCAAGTAGTATAGCGTGTGCATCCTGGGGAGGCAAGCAGTCCTGAGTTCACGAGTGAAGTATAGTTTCACGAAAAAGTAGTAAGTATTCCTTTGTACTTATCCATTGCCAAGTAACTTTGACTTATCTGTGTTCAACACCACAGGTATTAAAATAGATTTTTCTTTTCTCCTAACTTGATTACAAGAACCACGTACAGTATTCTCCTGTATTCTTATATAAAGCATATTTTAAGATTCCTGTTCTGGTGTCCTTTTGTGTAGGACATTAAGCACAGGAAATGCCCACCTATCTACTTAGGTCTGCATTGTGTGAATGTATGGTTCCTACATTGTGTGAATGTGTGGTTCCTAGGTTCCTACTTACTAGGAACCATGTATATCTGAGAGCAAAATTTAGCCTGTTAGGTATGTTTAAGGAGAGAGCACAAGTTAATGTGATTCACTTTAAAGTAAGGATGTTAAATTGCGGCTATCTGGCTAATTGTATAGTCGATACAATTTGTATCGATGACAATTAATCGATAAGGGGTGCTCTGTAGTGCTGCAGCAGGGGTGGCTCCTAGAGCCAGTTGGGGATGAGACTAAGTCGTCCCCGGCTCCCACCGAATCCATGAGCCATGCGCTGCAGCTCTGCATTTTAAATGCAGTAAGAGCCACTGGGCTCTACTAAATTAAAAATGCAGAGCTGCAGCACTCTGAACCAGTCCAAGCTGAGACTCCTTGGGTTCCAGCTCATGCCAAGTCCAGCAGCCACTGTTCATGGGGGCCAGGGTTGGCTGTGGCCCGGGACCGCCTCCCTTGGCAGTAGTATCCCTGACCCACCTACCCCCCCACTGATAGAGGCAGCACCACAGAGGTGCTGGGAGGGAACAGGCTTTTAAGCCTGTTCTACCCAGAACTGGATCCTATTCTCCCTCCTCCCCAACTTGCTCCTTCTCAGACAGAGGCAGCAGGGAGGTGGGGGGAAGCAATTAGTCGAGTACTTTACTCTACTACCTGATAATTGAGTAGTCAACTACTCACTAACATCCCTACTTTAAAGGAAGGATTATAATTATCTGTCTCTTCATCTTATCAGAAGTAGGTTTTGCCCACTAAAGCTCATGATGATACTATATATATTTGTTAGTCTCTAAAAACACATAGTCCTGGGTCACCTTAAAGTTCTCGCTACAATTTGTACTTCAACCTATACCTACCCACCTACTTCCATCACCACCCTCCAAAATCCTCAAACTTTTAACATGGAAATACAAGTAGGAGTATATTAACCTCCCCACTAAATGTTATACAGTCAGGAAATTGAAATGTAAGATTAACTTTAAAAGGAGTCTCTACATATTAAATCATGGGTTAGTGTACCTAAACAACGTTCTCTCTGCTGCGTAGGAACACCATAAAACAACCAGACACTTATGATTAATGTATAAAAGTTTGTAGTTTTAACTTAGGTGTAACTGATTTTAGAAGTCTTCCCCTCCAGTCTCTCCCGTCACCCTCCCTGTGAAGGGAGGAGTTAAGGTTGTATGCCTGCAAATGGGGAACCACTATCTTCCCTGAAGACAGCATGGCTACATGCCCAGTTTTCTCAAAGGAAGGCTGTATCATTTTTAAAGTGGGCCATTGTCTTTCCTGAGAGTACTTCTGGTCTTGCTTTCATTGAAAACAAAAAGAGACCGAAGGTAATTTGGGCCATTTGTGAGATTCTCTGGGGAAGGAGAAACTGTTTTAAAGTGACTGTCCCCCAAAAAAGACCCAAACTTTCTTCTAATGTAGTCAATGCATACGATTTCAATGATTTTTAATTATGAGAAGTTTGCATTATTCTAATAAGATTATGTAGAGTGATTAAAGTAAGTTTAGTCAAAGTACGTGTGTCCCTGTGACGTCTTACCACTGTGGCTGTGGGAAGCTTACACTGTGCCTGAATCCTTAGCTGTAGCCCCACACTCACTCGTCCTGCTTCTCAGCTGGGCCTCGTTCCGCTCGAGGTCTGGGGCAGACCCTTTACACGTCTCTGCTCTTTAATTTCCTCACTGGGCACAGCAGATACGAGCGAGATACGCCGCTGGCCTGGCTTCCCAGTCAAAATTTCAACCCTGCCTCCGGCCCTTTTACCGGCTCCTGGGGGAGAAAGCAAGCGCTTAAGTAAACAAGGCGGATTTCACACGGGTCACACCTCACCTCTTCCCTAACCAGCAAGGGCCACTCAGAGCCAGGCCAACCCAGCTCTTCTGCCCTGGCCTCCCCCGCTCCCCACCATTTAACACCCCCGGCTTCGTGAGGCTCTAGTGCACAACTCAAATACCTGTCTGCGCAGCCTCCTTCCCCTAGACCTCTCCCCGCCGGGCGGCGCTTTATAAGAGACCTGGGCGCGCCTCGCTTGTCTGGGGGCAGCCGTGCCCCGCCGCCGGTGGGGGAGAGTTGGCGTCGCTGGGGCTCCCGCTCCCGGCCAGCCGTGGTGCGTTTCCTTGTGTGTGCGGGGCGGGGAGGGAAGAGTCTCGCAGGTGGAGGGCGGGCCCCGGCCCCTCCCGGCGAAGGCTGGCGCTTGCCCGCCAGGGGAGTTTCGCTCCGCACCCTGCGTGCGGTCCCGGAGGCCAAAGGGCGGGCGCCAGGGCAGCGTGCGCGGTGCGGGTACCGTGGGGCGCTTGCATGGGCCCCGCCTTTCGGAGCTGTGGCTACGTCGTTGTGCCAAGCATGTGTGTGCCCCGCAGGAGCGAGGGGAGACAAGGCAGCAGGCCTGAGAGTTGGGAGTAATCAGTTCCCTGCCTTCACCCTTGCTCCAGTGTCTTGCGTGTATCTTTGGGGGAGGTGGGTCCCCCCCCCCCAGAGGGAGGGGTAGCTCTAGGGTACGCAGAGGTCTTTCAAGGGCCACGTCAGTTCAGCTAGGTATTTGCCTGCTCTTGCAACGGGCTGCATAAAAAGCACCAGCAAAGTCCGTGAACACTAAAATTGAACAGGGTGACTGGGTGATGCTGCGCTGTGTACTGTACACTGCAGTGTGAGCGCAATATTTCCATTTCACCGGATTTAGTTTAGAATTTTTCGTAAACATGAGAGAGGAAGCAATTTTTCTGTAGCCGTGCCCTGTGATACTTGTATTTGTATACCTGATTTGGAAGGCGAGCTGTTTTTAAATGAGGTGACAGGAGGGGGACGCAAGACAAACCATATTTCCTGTAACGGGTACAGTAGACTGGAAAGTTGAGATCAGTGCTCCTAATTTTCCCACATGAGCGGAAAGAATTGTGTTACGTGCACCAACGTGGAGGGGATGTGACATTGCCCAAAATGTTTATGTGACAGGGGTAGGGTGAGGGGTTTGAAGTGTAGGGAGGGAGCTCAGGGCTCTGGTTTGGGGGGCTGAGATCTCAGGGGGTGCAGGCGCTGAGATGCCACCAGTAATGAGAGGTTTGGAGTGCAGGCTCACTGGGACTGCAATGGGAAGAGATGAGTTCCCTGCCCCAGAGTGCAGCAGCACTTGGGCTGGTTTGGGGGGGAGGGAAGGCACCTTTCCCACACCAGGCCTGGGGAAGAATCTCTCCCCTCCGCAGCACTGGGTGCCTGCGCAGCACTTAATAGGCTGTTGCACAGTCGCGTGGCTTAGAGGGCATTTAAGTTGAGATCCACTGTTTTGGAATTTCTAATTAGCGAACATAAGAACGGCCGTACTGGGTCAGACCAAAGGTTCATCTAGCCCAGTATCCTGTCTGCCAACAGTGGCCAAAAGCATATGCTCCAGAGCAGTGGTCCCCAAACTTTTGGGGCTGCTGTGCGCCTGGGGGCGGGGCTGCTTATGCGCCGGGCACCCAGGGGCGGGGCCGTGCATGTGCCTGGGGGCGGGGCCACCCATATGGTGTGCGCCCGGTGCTGGCGCCACCCATGCGCCGCACTCCCGGGGCCAGCACCACTCCTGTGCCGCGTGCCCAGGGGTGGAGCTGCCCATACACCATGCGCCAGGGCTGGAACAGCCCATGTGCCGCATGCCGGGGGGCGAGGCCGCCACCGCGCGTGTGCTGCACGCCCAGGGCCGATGCCAGTCCTGTGCCGCGCGCCCGGGGGCGGGGCCACCCAAACACCGCGCGCCTGGGGCCGGCACTGCCCATATGCTGCACGCCCGGGTCCAGCACTTGCCCATATGCCACGCCTCCAGGGCCGGCACAGCCCTTGCACTGCGCAGCCGGGGGCAGGGCCATCCAAACGCTGCGCACCTGGGGGCAGGGCCGCCACTGCCCATTCGCTGTGTGCCCAGGGGAACAGCACCGCCCATGCACCGTGCGCCCGGGAGGCGAGTCCGGCCCTGTTCACTCGGCAAAGGCATAGAAATGGCCTGGCGGGCGCCATGGTGCCCGCGCACACTGCATTGGGAACCACTGCTCCAGAGGGAGGGAACACAACAGGTAATCATCATGTGATCCCTCTGCTGTCATCCATTTCAGACAAGTAGAGTCTAGGGACACCATTTCTATCCATACTGGCTAATAGCCATTGATGGACCTAACCTTCATGAATCTATTTAGCTCCTTTTTGAACGCTGTTAAAGTCCTACTCTTCACAACATCCTCCGGAAAGGAGTTCCTTTTGTTTGTTTTAAACCTGTTGCCTATTAATTTCATTTGGTGACCCCTAATCCTTATATTGTGGGAATAAATAAATAACTTTTCCTTTTTCACTTTTTCCAAACAAGTCATGATTTTATAGATCTGTATCATACTCCCCTCTCCCCCACCCTTAGTCTCCTGTTGTCTAAGGTGAGAAGTCCAAGTCTTTTTAATCTCTCTTCATATGGGGCCCGTTCCAAACCCCTAATCATTTTAGTTACCCTTTTCTGAACCTTTTCCAATGCCAATATATCTTTTTTGTGATGAGGTGACCACATCAGTATGCAGTATTCAAGATGTGGGCGTACTATGGTTTTATATAGCTGCAATAAGATATTCTGTCTTATTCTCTATCCCTTTTGTAATGTTTCCTAATATTCTACTTCCCTTCTAGAGATGGGGAAGCCCGCTGGTCTGAGTTTTAAAGGAAGAATATGAAGGGGAGCCACCTGCCGCTCTGCGCTGCTGCCTCTGTATTTTTAAACCGGCTCCCCTCACGGACCAACTCCTGCTTGCTACCCTGCACTTGGGGGCTTCCCAGGAGTGGTGCCGGGAGTGCATTGGCTGCTGGCCTCATCCCCGGGGCATCAAATAATTGTGCAATTGTTAAGAATTCTTGCAGGTACATGATTATTAAAATAAATTATTTCTAACATCCCTAGTCACAACTAATTATTATAGACACACAACTAGCATTACCACCTCCCCCTGCCCATTGAACAGGAAGGCTGAGTGGTATGAAGTAAAAGGTGAGGAGTTAAGAAGGAGAGAGATTGAGAAGTTGAGGTACTAATGCAGACCCTGGGACAAAGGGGTGGTGCAGCCTGGTAGGGGTAGCCAGCATAAATCCTCTCTGACTTCTGTTTGAGACACACAAGGAGGATGAGACAGACTGCAGCCTGTGGCAAACATATTCATAGGTGTCAGGAGCTAGAGGAATAAATGAAATGGAAGGATAAGAAACAAGGGGACAAATGATTGTATAAACTAATTTTTGCCAGCCCTTGCGATTTGACCATAGACTCTGTGACATTTGGTATTTTGTTGATAGCCCCTGCACAGCTATGTTAGCATCTTGTCTTTATTAAAAAGCTGATTGACAAGGAAAAGGTGGTAAATGGAACCCTAAAGGTTCAAACTCTAGAAGACAAATAAAAAGCCTCCAAACTTGTTAGTGTACCGTATTTTAAGATAATTTCATGTATTTTGACCCTTTAGGGTTGGCAATCCTGTAGCCTGAAATCTGTGTAGAAAAAACGAAAGAAGATCATAAAAGAGGAGAGATCTGGGCTAAGGAACCAGAAAGTTAGAAATGGGTGACTTAAAGATCGATTTGGGGGGGGCGGGGGGAAGAATGGTCCGATTCAAGAGGGAAATAAATAAATCTCTTATTTGGTGTTAATTGCCTATTTGCACCGATAGTCTTCTAATTCCTTTGCATTATTTATAACAGTTTGATTGATTGAGCATAAATCTTGGAATTGAGCATAGAACTGAGCATTCTGGGTTCTAATCCCAAGCACACCAATCCTGTGTGATCTTGCGATGCTGGTCCCTTCAAATGTATGCCTGGAATCAGAGAAACCCAGAAGGCAGGTCTTTGGTAAGTATCTTATTATCAGATAATGTCAGGGAATGAAAATGTACTGTTTTAGGTTAGGAGGGAATCCTGCATTGCTTCCCATGAGACATTTCATATCCAGGGCTGTTGAACAAAATGTAACTTTTTCAGCAGCCACCTGAGAGAGTTGGAATGAAGAATGTTTCTGAAATAACACACTCACACAATAGTCTAGGATGGATAAGTAAAGGAAATAAGATAAAAATATGCTTGTCATGACCGATCAAGACTGAAGATAGTGTCCTACCGCAATCTGTCTGCCAAGAAATAGTCACGTTCTGTGCAGATACTGTTCTTCCAGATCTGTATATATCAGGGGATCATGCATCCTGTCCTTGCAACACTTAGGAGAAGAGTGCAGAGCTGTGCAGGCTACGTGCATCTGCATAGGTCCTGGGACTAGAATGCTGTTGCAGCCATGGGGAAAAAAATTAGTGGGTACTTACTTAGCACCCACCAGCAGCCAAGCTCCCTCCCTTTTTCCAGAGCTTCCCACAAGCCAGCAGCCCTGCTGATCAACTCCTCCCCCTCCCTTCCAGTGTTTCCTGCACATTGCAGAACAGCTGTGAGGGAGAGGTAGGAGTGTTGCTGACGGACGCACTTGGGGGTGTGAGTGGGAAGGAGTAGAAGTGGGGCTTTGGGGCAAAGGGTGGATGGAGAGGGCTAGGGTATGGATGTAAGTGACTAGTTGACTATCTGATAAATGCTTTTTGGATAGTCAAGTAGTGACTCGACTAGTCACTTCCCCCTCCCCTTTCCTGCCTCTATCAGAGAGAGGCAGCAATGGTGGAAGCAGGATCCTGTGCTGGGGGGAGCCAGTTTAAAAGCTGGTTCACCGCAGCTCTGTCTCCGTGGGGAGACGAGGCAGGGGTGCAGCAGGGAACTGGCAGCGCTTCCACCTTTGAAATGTAGAAGGAGCAGGGCTCTTGCTACATTTCCAAAGCAGAAGTGCTGCGGGGAGCCTGGGGTGAGCTGGGGATTCAAACAGTCCCCGCGGTCCTGGCAGCACTTTGCTTTTGAAATGTACAAGAGCCCTGTTGGGGCTCTTGTACATTTCAAAAGCAGGGAGCATGGGGCCAGCGGGGGACTGCTTGACGGCTCTGCTACATTTCAAAGGCGGAGGTGCCCTCATTGACTAATCAAATAGTCGATGCAAATTAGATTGACTATTCGATGGGCCTGTGGTAGAGTGGGAAGAGGAAGGGGCAGTGCCTGGTGGGCATTGAGCACTCTCTTGATAGGAAGTTAGTTCCTATGCCGCATGCCTGGCTTGAAGTGGTTTTCATTATGTGTCAGGTTTACAGTTTCGTTCAATGGCTCTCAGCACTCCCACCACACAAATAGCTCCATCAGCCCTGTGCAATCATAGAATCATGGAGTCCTAGGGCTGGAAGAGACCTCAGGAGGTCATCAAGTCCACCCCTCTCCCCAAGTCAGGACCAATCCCAACTAAATCATCCCAGCCAGGGCTTTGTCAAGCCAGGACTTAAAAACCTCTAGGGAGGGAGATTCCACCACCTCCCTAGGTAACCCATTCCAGTGCTTCACCACCCTCCTAGTGAAATAGCTTTTCCTATTATCCAACCTAGACCTCCCCCACTGTAACTTGAGACCATTGCACCTTGTTCTGCCATCCCTCATGACAGATGTCAGATAGCTAGAAGGGATGCACAGGTTTGTGGGATTTTTTTTTTAAAGGTGTGGAAATTATGGGATGTAGATATTATGGGATGGAGACAATGGTTGGGGACAGCTCTCCATGATGCATTGCCCTGTACGTCAACAGAAGCACTCTTAGTGAGAATGCATGCATGCAAGCAGTATACTAACTGAGTCGGCTTTATACCAATATAACTTGCATAATTCAAAGTGTATGTGACTAAGATATGGCCTCAGTTTTCTACTCTTCATAGAGCTGCATATGGAACTCTTTATATATCTGATCAAGGCCCTTCTCACCCACAGGTATATCTGAAGGAAAATGGCAAATTGAGAAATAGACATCCCCCTCACAATCCCTCTAGATGGGCTGAATTTATCTAGAAGCTAAGTAGTAAGGTGAGTGAAAACTCTGACCTTTTAGTTCTGAGAACATTGCTTTATCAGAGAATAATCTTTGATAAAAGAACAAACTGTTCCAGCTGTTTAAAATTATTCAGTGGCTGTCTGCATAAAAAGTGACTTTCCAGCTGAGGAAGGGTGGGTACCACTAGTCTTATAGGCATTTTAGGGATTGTTTACACTTGGAATAATTTCATAAGTGCCTACATCTCTCTTTCAAAAGTGATTTGGGCACTCCAGAGTGCATCTCACTTAAACACTTTGACCCAATGTAACTCTGTGGTTGGCATTACGAAAGTGGCAAAACAGGGCACTGTACCAGACCAACTTAATTTGGTAACTTACTGGAAAAGATCTTGTCAAATGTACACCAATGCAGTACATTCATACTGGAGGTGTTAACCAGCAGAACTAAAAGTATCTAGTATAATCTGAGCAACAAGTGCTGATCCTGCAACAGAATCTGTATTAAGAGAGTTCTCCGTTCATTCAGATCCTCGTTGAAGTCTAAGGGGTCTGACCATGTGGATCCATTGTAGGACTGAGGTTGAATATGCCTCTTACTTCTCTCTAGCTGGAACGCTGCGCTCCTCAGGTCAACATGACTTAACATTTACATTGACATTCCTTTTTTTTTCTTATAAATTGAATCTGTAAGTTGTAATTAATTATGAACAAGTGACTAATATCAGCAGAATTAATTTGGCTTGGGAGTGGTTTATTTAACAGATTTTGAAAGATCCAGTTTTGTAGAGTGGGATGTAAATTGAATTTTAGAACTAAGTAATTGGCTTTGTCTCAGTCAATTTTACGTTTTAGTGGAAAATAAATATCACACTGCAAAGGAAAAATCAACAACCGCGTGTTTTTACTGCTAGTGTATCTTTTCTTTGGGATGTCACTCTCACTCACTCACGCTCTCTCTCTTTCTCTCTCATATAATGTAAAAATTTCCTGCAGGACAACAGAGTAACGTCAGCACATCACTCATGTTGCCTCGCCCCGCCCCCAGCTGCAGGCCATGATCTCCACCCCCTTTCCCCCCACTCCTGGGGTTCAAATGCTCCGGGTCCTACTGGCCCCTCGTGGGCAGAAGCATTAGCCGTGATGGGGCTCCCCTCCCCAGTAGCAGGCCTGGGGCTGTCCACAGGCCTACAAAGCAGGACTGGGGCTCAGTCCTAACCGGCCACCGGGGACAGAGCTGGTGCTGGTGTTGGTGTGGCCTGGACTAGGGGTAGGGGGGATAAAAGGCTGGTGGGGGGGCAAGAGCTGGGGCTGGTGCAGCCTGGGCCTAATGAGAAAGTTAGGGTGCTGTAGGGGACAGGGCCAGACAGGGGAGGAAGAGCTGGGGCTGGCATGGCCTGGGCTGAGGGGTTTCGGGGCGGGGGGGAAGAACCGGGATTGCCTACCCCCAGAGAGAGGGGGGTTGGCAAGTGCAGCGAGCAAGAAGCACAGCCCCCTAATTTCTTTTTTTTTTTTAAAGCAGAATCATCCTTAGATATCTTATTTTTGTGTCCATCCACTTTCCAAAGCTAATTTCTCCCCACCTTCTACTGAGCAATAAACAACACATTTAATTTCCCCAAGAGATCTTTGTAGGAAGAGGAATCAGCTCAGATCACAAATCCAGATTTTAGGCTAAGGAAGACTCCAGATTCAGGGAATGATCCAAAACCTATTGAAGGGAATATCTGCAATATCAAGAACCAGTTTGGATTTTCAAAAATCTGTGGCTTCAGTTCAGTAGTAAGCTCCTGACAGATGTGCATCCTTGATTTTGCTTGCATGAAGCTCATTGCAGTATTGAGCTTCATGATCTTAAGATCCCAAGGCAGGTTTTCTCAAACCATTGGTTCATAAGATAGACAATTTTTATGTTGCACTATTGTCTAACGGAATTTTCTCCCGCACAATTGCATGAAGTACTTTTTCTCCCATTGCGGAGCACATTACATCCTAGACAATTTACATGGAAAAGTTTTATGTTAGGAAAGCATGGCTTTTTAGTTGCATTTAGCATGCTAGATGCTATATCCTTTTTCAAAAGAGTTAATCACACAGGGTACTTTGGGTCTTCATTTCGTCTTCCCTGTATTCTCTTTCTCTCAGACGGAGTGGGAAGTGTTAAAACTGATCAGAGGGTGCGTCTAGACTGGCAAGATTTTGCGCAAAAGCAGCTGCTTTTGCGCAAAAACTTGCCACCCATCTACACTGGCTGTGAGAATTTGCGCAAGAACACTGACTTTGTAATGTACAACATCAGTGCTTCTTGCGCAAATACTTGGATGCTCCCGCTCAGGCATAAGCCGTCTTGTGCAAGAATACTTGTGCAAGAGGGCCAGTATAGACAGGAACATTAATTTCTTGCGCAAGAAAGCCTGATGGCTAAAACGGCCATCGGAGCTTTCTTGCGCAAGAGAGCAACTATAGTAGGCACGGATGCTTTTGCGCAAAAGCACATGCCAGTATAGACGCTCTCTTGAGCAAATACTTTTAACGGAAAAACTTTTCCGTTAAAAGTATTTGTGCAAAATCTTGCCAATCTAGACGCAGCCAGAGAGTATTTGTTCTTTCTTTTGCGTGCACAACTAATAGGGCCAGATCCAGCATCCTTGGCAGTCAATGAGCAGACCCCTATTTACCTCATTGAACACTGGATTAGGACCATAGTGCATGAGAAATTATGTGTAAATAAACAATGGCTAAAGTTACCCAAACATTTTATTTCTGGCAGATGTTTTGTACTGTGATACTGAGTACACTGAGTACATCAGGCATTGTCTGTAGTTGTAATGTTGGCTAGTGTGATACAAACACACACACAAATTCACTCTTATGAACAGTTGTTCATTGTTTCTAACGAACAGTTTATTTTGATGTACTGAAAAAGAAAAGCAACAGTGGCATCCTGTGGTCTATATTATTAATGGCAGGGGTGTGTGCATTTTCCAGAACAGAGTCCATATTTCTTTACAGAATGGTGGGAAATTGAGTTTTCGGTGAATGTAAAAAAAAAATCTTCTATACATACAGTGCAAATCTCTGGATTTCTATCAGTCTTTCACTAGCAATCTTGATTTCTTTGTTTTGTTCTTTGTGCTTTTGCTGTCGGTATTCCTGCAGTGTAAAAAGCCAGTAGCATAATTAAAGATTGTGAAACTCTGTAGAGCTAACAGCACTTGGAAGATCAGCAACTTTGGTATCTGATCACTGTGTAGCCTGGCTGTCCAACAGCAAAGTCACAAATACAATTGCTTGAAGTATTGTGCCTTTTATTTATATTATCTCCGATTATTTATTCTAATAACAGAAAACAAAAAATGTTAAATCAGAATCTTAATTTAATGACCGAAAATAAAGACTGATACTGGAACATTCTCAAAGGTTGCATGTAAGATGCAGTGGCAAAAACTGTTAAATGTAAGGTTGCCTAGTGATAGGTTGTCCCATTGCAGAACATTGAATTGAGCAAACCTCAAATTTCTGAAAACGCACAGCGAAGATTGAGAGTTTATCTGAGTAAGTATCAGGCAGTTGTATAAGTTAGGGATGTTAGAGTATAGTTGAATAGTTGTGTTACCTCATGAAAACTTAGCGTTTACATGACCGAGGGCCAGCAGCCAGTGTGCTGTAGCCCCACTCCCAGGGAGCCCCCTGCCACCCCGCGGGATGGCAGGCAGGAGCTGGTCCGCAAGGAGAGCCAGTTTTAAAAACAGCTCTCCATGCAGACTGGCTGCCTGCCGCCCTATGCTGCTGTCTCTGTGACAGAGGCAGCAGCGAGGGGTGGCAGCAGCCCCGGTCTGCGGGGGTTTCTGAGCTCCCCATGGACAGAGGTTGCTCCATGGGAGCTCAGAAACACCACCACTCCCCACAGACAGGGGCTGCTTCATGAGATGCAGAGCAGCCTCTGTCCACAGGGAGCTCAGGCCTGCCGTGAACAAAGGCTGCCTCATGGCAGCCTCTCTTGCCCCTGCGCTGCTGCCTCTCATAGAGGCAGGTGAGGGGGCAGGTGGCACCGTGGAGCCGGTGCTGGGGAGAACCAGCTGTAGGAGGCAGTAAGGGGAGGGGCAGGCAGGTGCACCAAGCCGGCACGTGTGGGGAGCTGGATTGAAAGCCGGTTCCCTGCGCATATTGACTCCAGCTTACCCCCTGACCCTCTGCGCTGCTGCCTCTCTGTCAAAGGCAGCAATGCAAGGGTAGAGTGGGCAGGCAGATCTGGTGCTCGTGGGGAGTTGCCTTAAGCTGGTTCCTCATGGGCACTGGCTCCTGATCTTCCCCCTCCTTGCTGCCTCTGATGCAGAGGCAGTAAGGGTGGGAAATGCATGTAAATGACAGGATAAGCCCAGGCTTGTCAGTTAATCATGTAGTTGTCTACACAATGACATCCCTAGTAAAAGTTTGATGTAGTTGTTAAATTGTACACATGTGTACAATTACATTCTTGGTAGTTGGCTAAGTGTGTGAGTGTACATTGGGATCTAGAATTTCCTCAATCTAAAATTGCTAAGGGCCAGTGGGTTTATTAAATCTTTTCTCAAAAAGTGTAGAGAAGTGGCCTGGGCAACATTTTTTTTCCTCCTTTTCTTTCCTATTTATCCTTTATTAGTGTTGGATGGAATCCTGCAGATGACACTTACTTGATTATAAAAGCAATAGTCTCATTAAGCTGTTATCACCTGGAATATCAATAGATCATGCAAACTTTGGGAAAAATTCAAACAAGGTTGGTGCCCAAAAATAGCTATTCAGAGTAGTTACTGAGTTAAGACGACTCTTAGGTCACCAAAACTATAACAAAAAAAATCACCCATCCATCCAGAACACCTTTGGACAAATTTTTAAAATTCTTGTTCCACCTTCCTTAGCTACTTCTATTAATAATCAGGACTTTATGCCTGGGAAGTATCAAAGTGATTATTTGTTATGGGTAAGAGGTGAAGATTACTTGATATGGACAGCTTTTGAGTCCTTTTATGAAATCCTGTCAAGAGATACGTAATAATGTAAAGATCCCATATTTTCAGTATTTGCAAGTGAAACATTTTATTGTGAAATCTGGATAGAAGGCGGTTATATCTAGATCTTTATATTTGAGGACAAAAGGTTTAATTTCTAAGATGTATACAATTTGATTGAAAAGGATGCAAATATGACAGAGGGATTTGGACAAAGAAATTGATCTGTGTGTGTGTGTATATGGAAAAGAGAATATACAACTTGAATTTTGGTAGGACATAAAGAGAATTTTTATAAATTACTATGTAGATGGCATCTGACTCCAGTTAAGATCATATTTTTTGTTACTGGTGAGATGCTATGTTGAAGGGGCTGAGTGAAAAGGGGAACATACTTGCACATGTGGTAGATGTCTCCAGGAATTAGACGATTTTGGGAGGAAATTATTAAAGAGATTCATCTTATGTCAGCTTCCTAGGGAATCCCCTGACCCAGTTACTTAATGTTCCAGTAAAAGATCTACATTTTAAATAGAATGACAAATTAATTTATTTGTAGTGTTAGTTAGCAATACTTTGTATTGCACATTATTGGAAAAATGTGGCTTCTGTCTGATTATGGTATAGTAAATTATGGACTATCCTCGTAACACACAAACTTTCACACCATGTCCAGACAGAAGAGAGAAGCCAAAAAGGGGATAGGTATTTAGATATTTGGTTACCCTTTTAAGCATACTCAGAGGACGACGACTTCCTAGCCAGCAAACTGGAATCTTTTAGCCAGGTTCTTTGAATATTGACCTGACTTTGAATAAGTAATGCATGACCTAGTAAATTAATGTTTTATTGTAGCTTTGCCTTAATAAAAAGGTTTTATTTTTATAATATACATTTTTTAAGTTTGGGTCTCTAAAAGATTTACTCTGTGTTATGTATTACATTCAGTAAAATGGTACAAATTGAGACCATTTTGACTCACATTACGTCAGTAATTTGATCGCTACCTATATGCAGAAAAAAACCCACTTAGAAACTTTGAAAAATGGTTAGTTTTTGTCAGGGCTCTTATCTGAAATTTCTAGCTCAAATGACTTCATTTCACTCAGTAACTTCTACCTAATATTGCAGCACTCCTATAGAGGGAAAGCAAATTTAGAGTGAATCTAATTATACATGTCAGTTTTATGGTACATAGAAAGATCAGCCTGGAAACGTAAGTGAGGATGCAGCCTTAACTTTTTAGTATATAGATTGAACCTCCCAAATCCAGGACACTTTTGTCCAGTAACATCTGTGGTCCAGAAGGAAGGACCATAGATGTTGCTGGACAAGATTGCTTCGGAGGTGAGGAACAGGAGTCAGCTGGGAGTCCTGCAGGTGCTGAGGAGCCCCAGCTAGGCTAGCAGGGAGTGGGCAGGCACTGAAAGGAATCCCCGGACCCAGCAGGAACCCCAGCAGCAGCAGGGCCAGCAGCAGGTGCAGGGAATCCTCAGCCAGGAACCCCAGTGGAGAGGGACCAGTGGCAGCTGGGGGGAATCTCAGCCTGAGGAGGCTGTCCCTAGGAGCCCCGGCATGGGGCTAGCAGCAAGGAAGGGAAGCCCACAGTCCAGAGAGGAGCTTTGACCTCCCCTGGTCTGGCAAACTCCGTGGTTCAGATTCCAAGGGTGCCAGATCAGAAAGGTCTAACCTATAGGAACAACATCTTTGAGTAGACATGGGGCAGCATAAAGCCTATTTTAGCCCTTCAAACACTGCAATTGATTATAAGTGCTCCTGGTGAGGACACACATGGCCAACACAAGGAACAAAGTGTAGACATGCACAAGTGATGTAATTAATGTGACACCTGTATGCCAACCTGAGGTGTGGATGTGCCCCCTCCCTACCCCCATCCCCACCCCCTTCAATATGTGGTTTGTGGCCAGTATAAAAATCCTGCACTGAATTTGATGTTTTAAGCAGTTAATTTTAAGATTATGGGGGACAGGAAAATATTGATGTTGCATTATTCTTGAAATCTGACATGTCAAAATCATATGAGACAATGATGTATATGATAAAGTAAGGAAAGAAAAAGAGGTGTCCGGGACCCCGTCTAATTTACAACTAGTTTGGTATGCACTGATTGATTTGAATGACAAGTAAATAAATATGCCTGAACTATATTGTTCACTGTTCAGTATTCCCCTATGTACTGAATAAGGCAGCAGTCTTGCTGAAAATCTATGTAATTAAAGATTGCAAACAAGGTTCTAACCCTCCTCCCACACACACAGCCTCAAGTCTAGTTGTCTTGGACTGCGTTGGCCTCCAAATAACCAACAGTTGCCTCAAAGGAGTTGCTATGGATAACAGTGTGGTGGTAAAAAGAGGGAAATCTGAGGAATTAGGCTTTGTCTACACTAACTCTCCACCCCCATCCATCTAACCTACGGGACTTCAGCTATGCAAATAGCATAGTAAAGTTGATATACCTTACCGCAGGGTCTTCTGTATGGTAAAGTCGTTGGAGGCTGCTCTGCCATCAACTCTGGCTACTCTTCTCATCCCGGTGATGTACTGGAGTCAACTGGAGAGTGCTCCAAAATCGATTTATTGCCTCTAAGCACACATAATAAATCAATTACCCGTGGATAGATTGCTGCAGCGTTATTCCACCATTTAGTGAAGACAAGCCCTTAATGAATTTAGATATCTTGCCTACTGGGGTTAACCGTCTGCCACTTTAGGGTCCAAAAGAATTCACAGTCTTGGAATCTTAAGGGATTTTTCACAGCTTTGGATGCTGAGATAGCAACTGTGGTCAGAAATGCATTCTTTTACCACTCACTAGCAGTGATACTGTGCCCTTTCCTCTCAGATACAATCTCAGCCAGAGAGATTCATCTCTTCACTGCAAACACTCTACCTGCGACTAACAGTGAAAGCCACTTGAAAGTTCAGTGAATAGCAGACCAATAAGAGACTCATCATGCTTGTTTTCTGCGATACACTGTGGCTCTCTGTCCACTTTCAAAGTTGTTTCAAGATCGTGGTCTTTAACCTTTATATTCTTGAATGGGTTATGGGATAACTATCTTAAACAGTCAATCATCACCTCTCCAGCATACAGCAATAACTGTGGTCAATAAGGATTCCTTAGGTGGTGTCCAGGTCTGGGCACCAGATTTCAAGAAAAATGTGGACAAACTGACCAAAGTCTGGAAAAGAGCAACAAAAATTATTAAAGGTCTAGAAAACATGAGCTGTGAGGGAAAATTGAAAAGCTTGGGTTTGTTTAGTCTGGAGAAGGGAAGACTGAGAGGACAAGTTTTCAAGTTTGCAAAAGGTTGTTGCAAGGAAGAGGGAGAAAAATTGTTCTCATTAGCCTCTAGGGATAAGACAAGAAGCAATTGCAGCAAGGGAGATTTAGGTTGGACATGAGGAAAAACTTCCTAACTGTCAGGGTGGTTAAGAACTGGAATAAATTGCCTACGGAGGTTCTGGTATCTTCTGTAGATTTTTAAAAATCACTGTAGATTTTTAAGTGCAGGGTAGACAAACACCTGTCAGGGATGGTCTGACAATACTTAGTTTATCAGTGCAGGAGGAGAGTGGATTAAATGACCTCTTGAGGTCCCTTCCAGTCCTATGATTCTATGGAGGGTTTGGAAGACACAGTCTGTGTGGACCATAAGAAGAGCGTGAGTGGCTGTGGAATTCACCTTTAGTGGAGATCAAGGTGATCCTGCCTCAGTCATCTTTACAAGCGGAGTTGGTGACAGGCCTTTCAATAGCCTAATCTCCCAAATCCCTCTTTTTAAGAGGAAGAAATAAGAAATGGGGTCTTTCGAAGCCTATCCTTCCCCTCTGATTCCTTCTGCATTGGATCTAGAGGTACAAACTTCTGCATATCCATTATCATTCACCTGAGCTATTCAATCCCCACTTCTCCAGCCATTACATCTACAATAAGCAAAGATAAAACTGGAGAAAATATGGACTTGTCAACATGATAATTCATGTTAAACCTATTTTGTTCTGCATTCTCACGGGACTAACCGCTACAAGTACAAAATAAAGTGACTTTAACTTTTCTTTCTTCTTTTTCATCAGTGTCCAGAAGGATGTTGCATCTAAGGTTCATATGTATTTTATGTGATTCTACCTTAATGGGTGAAAAGTGGACTTCAGTAGTGTAAGTGGTTTCCTACTCTCCATACACTGAATTTCTTGTGGGCATCAAATTTCCTGTTGCATGTTGCAGTCACAGCAGTTCCCTTCCTGGGAGATTGAATCACACAGAAATAGAGAATAGGGGCTTGAGATAAAAGTTTAAGGAACATTTATGACATAAAATGTTTTGCAGAACATGCATATCAGTCTGTTCCCCATTCAATCACTGGTCTGCCCCCTAAATAAACATACTTGAAAAAATGTTTAAACTTATTGGACTGAAATAATGTTAAAACGTGCTCCTTTTTGTCAGTTAAACTGACAGCTCAGATAAGAGGAGCTGGTTTCAGTATCATTTGTTGCACAACAAACCACGATTGAAGAAAGAAACAGCACCCTGTCATATGAGTTTCCTTTAACTGTCAAAAGTGCTATTTTTAGTGTGATCTGCCATCTTTCTAATTTTTTTCCCCTTAATCATCTCTCCCAATTTTCTCTCAGTATTTAGCCCTCCATCTACTTCTTTCCAGTACAGATACCTGCAGGTAGCGTGATTGCTTTTAGCAGTAATTTGGCACAAATCTCTCAATGTATGTGTTTGCTGGGACTCAACTATTGTAGCACTGGTACAGAAATGCAATTCTCATCACCATCCTGGGATCCACAAAGCCTGAATTAGGCTCCTAGGCACCTTTTACACTGAATGGGGTGGGAGGCTAAGAAGGGGAAGTCACACTTAGAATACAATCTATAATAGTTGGAATAATGGAAGTTGCTGATGAGAGGCCTGTGTCCTGAGCCCTGCTGCTCTTTCAGAGATAGGTGCCTAAATGTGGTGTGCGGGAAGAGACCTCATTTTGTTAGCAATCCTCTGCTGGAAGCAGGTTATATAGACACCTATGCCATTTCTTATGAGGGAGGAGGTAGGAACCTACATCATTCTATACAAAAAGCAAGGCAGGCAAGGGTGTGATGGCATCCAACTTTTAACTTTGTGCCCAGTGCTTAAAGCACTCAGTTGGAATGTGGGAGACCTGGCTTCAGTGCCCTGCCTGAGGAGGAAGAAGATTTGAAGAGAAGTCTCCCCCCACAGCTCTCAGGAAAGTACTCTAACACTGAGATATTCTGATGTGGGTTTCCCTCAGTCTCTTTTGTTGCAACCTCTGTCCGACTTCCTTTTCAGTCTGTCTCTCCTGGTCAGTAGTCAGCCTATTGCTACCTTCCCTGTTGGCATATTGTTATTTTGGTTTTTTCTTGTAAAGCACAAAATCTCTGTTCTGGTGACTAAGTGACATGATGTAGAGAAATAGCAGGGAGCATGAGCACTAGCTGAAAGCTTCTTCTGAGTTAACTTCTTAGGTTCCACTGGTGGTCCGGTCCAATCTTTTTCTCCTGGGTCATTAGGAGACTTTTGGGCAAAAGCATCATCAGGCAATACAAAATGTTTCAAAAATTCACCTGAGACCAGAGAGGCAGAATGCTTCCTTAGGCAGATTTTCTTCTTGGACTGCAGAAAAGTCCTCTCTCAAAGGCACCAACAGCTGAATGGGTAGAAGAAATAGCCTCCATGATCATTAAGCCCATTCTTGAAGCCAGGGGAGTAACTGCAGATTATTGAAACAAAGCAACCAACAAGCATGAAAGGAAAAAATAGAGAAGAGAATCTGCTATAAACAATATTATCACAAACAGCACACCATCACATTGCTAGTCTGCTATACAATACAGATCCCTTTCCTTCCCTTGTCAAGATGATTTGAGCTTCTATTGAAAACATTACAAGGAGAGAGCTTGGTACTCACATTCACTAAGCAAAACTGATCTGTTTTCCACAAATTGAACAAAGCTGGTGGCTGTTGCATGCACGTATAATGCAGCAAGTTAGCTTATCATGGAGACATGGTGGTCTAGTTATTGGCTTTTATTTTAATATGGCTCATGTTCCTTTAGGATATAAAGTTAATGCACACATTAAATTGACTTGACATTTCCAAATACCTATTTGCTTTTTATATCAGTCAATTTATAGGTACAATTGTGCACCGTCCTTGATTTGCAAGTGAATAGATTGTTTTAAATTCTTTGAAATGCTAGTTGCTAATTTATGTCACTGTTTAAATGACTCTGGCCTAGTTGGTTTATTTACTTTTGGGAAAATTAAAATATTATACCTAAAATACCTATTGCAGCACACAGATGAAATGAACAAGGGGCAGCAAACAGCAATTCATGAAGATAAAAAGAGATTCCCCTGCTGAACAAGATGTGACTGCTAATTTTGGGGTGAGTGAGCTTGTTTGGCTGTTGGGCTTTTTCTCCTTCAGGTTACTTAAAGTTACAGTGTTTGTTGGGATTGTATGTTTGGGAACTGCTTGAACCTTTGTTTCGTGGATCATCTTTCATCAGCCTTGTGATCGCCCTCCTGTGGTATGATTATTGAAGGTATAGAGCTGACCTAGGAGAGAAGGGCTTAACAGTTAGAAGCCAAGTGACCAAGAGGACAGCAAAAGTCAGTTTGAAAGGAAGTTTGTGGGCGGGGGGAGAGACATAACATAATTATGGTTAGGAAAGGCCATGTCACCAGTGCCAATAATGCTCCCATTTCCTCCAACTGCACCCAGACAGAGAATCTGGCCATGGATGCTTCTATACCTGGTATGGATGCACAGAGCCTGCAGCTCGTATTTCCCTGTCATAGAAAGCCACTACGAGGGAAGCAGCCAGTGTGAAAGGTGTCTGCTGGTGGACTTGCTCAAGAAGCAGGTGGGAGAGCTTCAAGAGGATGTGGATAGGCTAAGGAGCATCTGGGCACACAAGAAATTCCTTGAGTATTCATATGGAGACATTCATAGCTGAGGAAGTTATCCAGCTGTAGAGGACTGCTGTCACACTGTAAGGCAGGAAGAAATTTCTCTACGGTAGTCCAGAGATCAGAACAGGAAAGAGGCAAAATTGAGATGTTTTCAGGGCCTTTTATAGCTTCTATATATGGAAAGAACTTCATTGCCACAAAGCAAGCTCTCGCCACAAATGTGGAAATGTACAGGCACAAGATGGAGTTCAGTACCACGTGATCTAGTTACAAACCCTTGCATGCTTTAATGAGCCATTGCAAAGGCTGTTAACCATATTCTCACTAGAACAGTGGTTCTCAAACTGCAGTCTGCAGACCTCTAGTGGTACATGGCTGCCTTCCAAGTGGCCTGCAGCTCAAGCTCTGTCTTGCTCCTCCCCCCCCACCCCCCAGTGGGGAACCCATGCTGGTGCTCCAGCCTCACCCTCTCTCCCCCACAAGGTTGGAGTGCTAGCACTGGCTTCCCACTGGAAGCGAGTCGGGGGGGGGGGGGGGGGGGGGGGGAGAGAAAGCCCCAAGTCTCACTGTATGTCCTAGCTCGCAGGGAAGAAGTGCTCCCCTCCCCCGGCTGGGGGAACAGCAGTGTACAGTGCGCTGCTTGGAGGCCTTCCCGACTGCTCCCATTGGCCGCAGTCTGGCCAATGGGAGCAGCAGGAGGCCATGCCGGGGATCAGTGTAGGGCACAAAGGCAAATTAGTGCCCCCCACTCCCTCGTGCCCAGTCCCCTTACTCACCCCCTTGCTAAGACCCTGCACCCCCAGCCTGCTCTTGCAGCCTACCCCCCCAGTCTGCTCCTGCCGCCATCCTTGCTCCTGCACTCTCCTTCCTGGCCCCACACTGCACCTTCCCTTGCTCTTGCCCCCTCTCCCTGGCCAGGCACCCTACTCCCAACCTGCTTCTGCACCCTATCTCCCATCCAGACCTCATCCCCTCACCCCCTCCTATACCCACCTCCCACCAAGACCTTGCACCAACACCCCCTCTAACATCCTACTTCTGACCCAGTTCCTACACCCCATCTCTCTTACTGGTAGTCCTGTCCCACACATGGGAACCCCCCGTTTTTGTCCCAACCCCACAGCCTGGGTGGGTTCACAAAATCCACTAACCCTGGAATCTCAGAAGAATAAATTCTGGCCTATGGGAAGCCCTGAACCTCAGTCATCCCTGTCCCTTTCCCTCACCCGCCTCTCCCATGGGGCTGGAGCACCAGGGGAGTGAGTTGTCTCAGATGGGGGGCACATCAGTGAGGGTTGGGGGATTTTGGTGCGGCTAACATATTTGAAATACAAGTATATATTCATAATTTCAGATAAAAATATGTTATAGACATACAGATAAGCTCTGTGGTGTCCAACACACTAGCCACTTGCCACATGTGGCTATTTGGCCAGTTCAGTGTGGCTAGTTCTGCTTCAGAACTGGTTGGACACCACAGGATAAGATAATTATTTTTAGCAAAGCATAACTTTTCTGTTGACACCTTTATGTGACACATTTTGTATGAGATTTGTTGCAATTATGTAACAATGGTAGCAACAATGATTTACATGATCATATTCCCATAAGAGCAAGGGGTCACCAGATGAAATATAGGTAGCAGGTTTAAAAACAAACAAAAGGAAGTTTTTCTTCACGCAACGCACAGTCAACTTGTAGAACTCCTTGCCAGAGGGTGTCATGAAGACCAGGACTTTCACAAGGTTCAAAAAAGAACTAGATAAATTCGTGTAGGTTAGGTTCATCAGTGGCTATTAGCCAGGATGGGTAGGGATGGTGTCCCTGGCCTCTGTTTGTCAGAGGCTGGGAATGGATGACGGGGGAGAGATCACATGATGATTCCCTGTTCTGTTCACTCCCTCTGGGGCATCTGGCACTGGCCACTGTTAGCAGACAGGATACTGGGCTAGATGGAACTTTGGTCTTAACCAGTATGGCCTTTCTTGTGTTCTTAGTATAATCATACAATGCCACAGTGGAGGAGGCTTTTTTTAAAACAATTAAAAAAACATCACCCAAAGCACAATAGTTGGTGGTGGTCTGGGATTTCAACTACCCAGACTTCTGGTGGGAAAATAACACAGAAGGGCATAGATTATCAAATAAGTTCTTGAAGTGAATTGGAGGCCATATTTTATTTCAGAAGCTAGAGAAAGCAATCATGGAAAGGCTTTTCAGATTTGATTTTGACAAATGGGGAGGAACTGTTTGAGAATTTGAAAATGGAAAGCAGCTTGGGTGAAAATGATCACAAAATGGTAGAGTTTATGATTCTAAGATAGAGTAGGAGGGAACACAGAAGAAGAGATAATCGATTTCAAGAAGACAGATGTTAGCAAATAGGAAGTTGGCAGGTGAGTCCCCATGGGAAGTAAGTCTAAGAGGAAAAACAGTTTGAAGGATTTCTCAGATTTTCAAGATATTAATGGCACAAGAGCAATCTATCCCACTGCACAGGAAAGATGGGAAGTCTTGCAAGAGACTTCCCTGGCTTACCCGGAGATCTTCAGTGATCTGAAACTCAAAAGAGTCCTACAAAAAGTGGAAACGAGGTCAGATTCTAAAGGATGAATATAACAAAAACCCAACACAGGTGTGTAGGAACAAAATTAGAAAGACCAGGGCACAAAAAGAGATTACATTAGCTAATTACATAAAAGGTAACCAGAAAGTATTCTACAAATACATTAAAAACAAGAGCAACGTCAAAGAAGAGGAAGACAATAACAGAAAATGTGGAAATGGTGGAAATGCTAAATCCTTTTGTTTGTTTTCACAAGAAAGGTAGTGATTGGATATCTCATGCAGAAAATGTCAGGGAAAATGAGGTAGGATCTGAGCTAACATAGGGAAAGAATAAGTAAAAAATTACTTAGACAAGTCAAATGTCTTCAAATTGGCAGGTCCTGATTAAATAAATCCTGGAATAGTCAAGGAGCTATCTGAGGAGATCTCTGAACCATTCCAAATTATCTTTGAAAACTCACACAAGACAGGAGAGATTCTAGAGGACTGGAAGAGAGCAAGTAAAATGAAGTGGGAAAGTTTAACCCCAGAAAATTAAACTAGTCATCTTAACTTCAGTACTTTGAAAGATAATAGAAAAAATAATCAAGAAATCAGTTTGCAAACAATTAGAAGATAAGGTGATAAATACAGTCAACATGGAGTTGTCAAGAACAAATAGGTGAAGTCAGCGTGGTAGCTTTCTTTGGCAGGGTAAAATGCAATGTGGATAGGAGAGAAGCCAAAAATTTGGTATTTCTTGACTTTGATAAGCCTTTGATACTATCTTACATGGCCTTCCCATAAACTAACTAGAGAAATAAAGCCAGCTGTAAGGTTGGTCTAACTGTTCGGAAAACCATTTGTAGAGAGTAGTTTATCAGAGTTTATCACAGCCAAGCTAGAAGGGCATGTTCTAGCCCTTCAAGAACAGAGATCAGTTCTGGGTCCAGTTGTGATTAGGGATGTAATAGTGTAGTCAGTTAACCCATTAGCAAAAGCTTATAGGTTAATGCAAGAGACTAAACACAGTACGG
>CM057846.1:108361161-108415000 GCA_030068395.1 Apalone spinifera | reverse complement strand
CTATTAAACCATCTTGTTAGTCTTTAAAGTGCTACACAGTCCTGTTTTCTGTTTCACCTACACCAGACTAACATGGCTACATTTCTATCACTATTCTACATGCAAGGTATCAGAACAGTTTTTCTTGGGGTAAGGATAGGAGTTTTTATAGGAATGTTCAAAGAGAAAGAGGCGAGACAATAGAGACTGATCACCCCTGGTTATGGGTGATGTTCCTTGAATGAGCTCACAATGCAACTTTCAGTATTTTAGATGTCAATAGGATCGTTACTAGAATTAGCCTGATAATGACTAATTTGGGTGTGAGCAGGCCTGGGTTCATTAGCATCTGGAGCAGAGATTTCCCATCAGGCAGTGCTTCTATGCTTTCGGTATCCCATAGTTCACTGCGGTTCCTGCCGTGGAAGAGTTGGTCTCCATTCTGTATGCTAATAAGATGTCCCTCTGTTCTATCTTCAATGCAGATGAGGCTGGGGTGTTTCCTTAATTAGTTTAGGTGTGTCTTCCCTGGCCTTTTCGTTGCTTTGTCTGATTCTGGCAGAGGCCTGGGGGAAGGAGGGGAGGATGGTTTTCCATGACTGTCACTCCCTGGCTCCCCTACACTACCTGGTTAGGTAAGGGACATAGTTAACCCCTTAATCTCCAGGCTGCTGGCCATCCCTCATGATCATGACAGGATCTAATTAGCCAGGCTGGCCTGACTCTGCAGGCCTGGTCAGTTAGCCCCTGGTGTTTCACTGCCCCTGATTGCCTCTACTGGTTCTAAACCAGCCCCTCCTTGTTACTTTGGGAACAGAGATCTCCTCAATGGAAGGTTTATACATCTCCCCTCTGCTACTTTTTGATAGCCTTCTGTTCTGACCCTGTCACAGGATGTGTAATGCCCATCCACCACAGACTACCAGTAAGGATACATCCTGAGACCTTCCATCTTAGGCTATAGGAAATTACAGCACTAGCTGGCAGTGTTAATAAGCTCTTTTCATTTCACTTCATTGGTGAAATAACACACTCCATGATATGAAGTAGCTTAAGATGATCATATTTTGCTTGCACTGAAGTAATGTCACTACGCACCCTGGATATGCACATGCCTCAAAATCAGCACATGCTCGGCCAGATTTTCATTCCGTACATAAGGTGTCTTTTGTTTCTTGTAAATTCTTTCTTGATGAGCAGCACTGCCAGGAGCTATCTAATGAAACTACCCAGCCATGAAGTTAGGAAAACGGTGCATGCCAAGAATGTTAAGTTATATTGCAACTCGCAATAGTTATAGCAGCATTTCAAGTGGGCGAGTTGGGAGGGGGATGTCAGGGAAGTTCCCTGTTTCTCTGATAGTTAAGCTCTCTCTCTTGATGGTGCTAAACAAGTTAGTTTTCAAAAGCTAACAGTGTGACCCATTGCTACTAATTTGTCCCTGGCTCATAACTATGCTTTTGAAGATTTCGCCAAATAATGTGCTCCCAAAAATACTCTTCCTCCAGTGATAGGCAACATTCATATGTGGGTAATCCTGCAGAAGGGTTCCATCTTTCTTCTGCAAATGATTTGCTTCAATCAGGGATTGACATTTAGAGAAGGCCTCCTACTTTTCCCATTAGTCACATTTTATTAAGTCATCTGGGGCCCTAATCTTGCCTTGGATCTCTCAGCCAAAAAGTCTACCCAAAAAGGTTTTAAAAAATCAACAAAAGCCTGTCTTTGGAGAAACTTAAAAAGAAGTCTGACTGTAGTAGACAGTTCAATCTGTTGTCAAGCCTCATTGCTTCAAATCTCTCCATCCCATCCCAGCAACTGTTTTATCTGTAATAATGAAATTAGTGCCTGCTGCATGCATTTTTGACAAGGCAATATTTCTTAGTAACTTAGTAACAGCGCATGCACATACAGAAATACATTTATAATTAGCTCTTGTCTCAAAAGTTGGAAGAGGTTTTAGATTCATTGGAGTCTGGCAGCCAAATTCGTTATCTAATTGGATGAAGCTCCTACTTTCTGCAATTTGGTTGATGTCTGCTTTTGCCCAAACTCATTAAATGCAGCTGTACTGGAAGTTTATAACGACAGCCTCAGCGAAGACTAGTCTGAAGCTAATAACTGTGCTGTTTTCTCTTATATGGCTTAAGCTCTTTTGATGATAGTTGAAACATGTCCAAATCTTCTTTCCCTTCAGTCACCCCCCTAACATCCCTTTTTTTAGTCTCCATTGTCTTGCTAATTACCAAGTATACAAATTATACAGAGGTTTCATGTTCTTTTGAAACCACAGTGTTTAGAGGCACTTTCAAAGAGGAGAAATTTTTTAAGCAATTCCAACACTTCCATTAGACACACAGTGCTAATTTATATTTTGTATTTCAGCGTTCGGGGGATAAACTGCAAAGTTGTCAATCACAGAATCAGGAAATTTTCACACGTGGTAAGGGAACCAGATGTCCCAATATTAAGGGCTTTGTCTTATATATACAGCTATACTCTTCACACACTCAAAAAAGTGTCCTGACCTTTCACACTTGCTATATTTTCCACAGTTAAGCCTGTGTTAAGCTTTTGCACTTAATTAGACTTTAAAAGCCTTTCTATTGGTCAAAATGAATATTTTAATGAAATAGTGTAGTGTAATATTTCTGAAAGCTCTGAACTTTTCAATGTCTGCTCTGTAGTTTCAATGTTAGTAAAATAAATATATTTTAAAAATCTCAATTTTCTAAAATATAACCCTTTATTTCCAGCATAGATTAATTTCACATTTACTAAAACACCA
Organism: Apalone spinifera; assembly: GCA_030068395.1. Classification (NCBI taxonomy): domain Eukaryota; kingdom Metazoa; phylum Chordata; order Testudines; family Trionychidae; genus Apalone; species Apalone spinifera. The sequence continues at coordinate 108,412,233 of CM057846.1, read as the reverse complement.
CACAACAGCCTCATCTGTAATACAGATGTATCCATATTTTAAACTATTTTTCCTTGTAGCTGGGAACTACGCCAACATTTTCCAGAGAACTTCCAAAGCTTTACAAGAGACTTCCACCAGCTAGCAGCTGTATATTGGCTGTACACGTAACTTCAGGGTCAAGTCTCCTTCTTTTCCTTCCCTTTCCCATGTTCCATCTTCTAACCAAAGAAGGGAAACTCAGGTATTAAACAGGGATAACTCCGGAAACTGCATGGAGATAGTGAGTTTTGGCCCTGAAGTTGTCTTTCAAGAAGAGGCATTAGCTCTTGTCCCTTGCCAGTCAATCACCTAAAAAACAAGGAGCACGGTGGCACCTTAGGGTACGTCTAGACTACAGGCTTTTGTTGACAGAAGTTTTGTCAACGGATACTGTCGACAAAGCTTCTGTCGACAAAGAACGTCTAGACTACAACCAGTTCTGTCGACAAAGCAAGCCGCTTTGTCAACATGACAGTGTAGACGCAAAGGACAGTGTAGATGCAATAACGCCTTCTGTCGACAGAACTCTGTCAACAAAAGGCGTTATTCTTCGTAAAATGAGGTTTACAGCCGTCCACAAAACTGCTGAGTTCTGTCGATGTTATGTAGACAGAACTCAGCAGCAGTGTAGACACAAGTATAGTTTTGTTGACAAAAGTCCACTTTTGTCGACAAAACCCTGTAGTCTAGAAACACCCTTAGAGACTAACAGACTTATTAGGACATAAGCTTAAGTGGGTAAAACCCACATCATCAGATGGGTTGGAGTGGAAATTACAGAGGCAGATGTATATACAAGAACAACAAAAGAAGTTATTTGTAGATGATAATAATGGTGTTATCACCTACAGCCCCCAGCTAAAACCCCTCCAGCGCATCATTGACAATCTACAACCTATCCTGGAAAATGATCCCTCTCTGACAGACTTTGAGAAACAGGCCAATCCTCACCTTACAGACAGGCCCCTGATCTGTAACACATACTCACCAGCAGTCACACACCAAACCACAGAAACTTACTTGGGAAACTATCCTTGCAACAAATCCCATTGCCAGCTCTGTCCACACAACTATTCAAGTGACACCATCACAGGATCTAACCAGATAAGCCACAAAATCAGGGGCGCATACAACTGCACATTCTCTAATGTGATTTATGCCATCAAGTGCCAGAAGTGCCCTTCTGCCATGTATATTGGCCAAATCAGACAGCCTCTACGACAAAAGATTAAATGGACACAAATCAATCAGCAGGAACAGTAACACACACAAACCTGTAGGGGAACATTTTAACCTCCCTGGACATTCAATAATGGATTTGAAAAGTAGCCATTCTTCTACAAAGGAATTTTATCACCCAAATTACAGTGAGAGACTGCTGAATTGAAGTTTGACGCTATCAACTTTGGGCTTGAAGAAAGATATAAACTGGCTAATGCTCTACCAAGACAATTTTCCCTCTCTTGATATTCATATTGCCACATCAAATACTGCAAATGAAACACATCCACCCTGACTTGATTACCCTTATGAAAACTGGTCCCTACTTCTTTTGTTCTTATAATACCCCTGCCGCTTTAATTCCCACTCCAACTAATCTGATGATGTGGGTTTTACACACAAAAGCTTATGACCTGATAAATCTGTTAGTCTCTAACTGTACATCTACATAGCAGGGCTAAAGTCGAATTAAGCTATGCAACTTCAGCTATATCAGTTGCGTAGCTTAAGTTGAAATAACTTAATTTGGCTTTTAGCTTCTTACACAGCAGGAAGTGGAAGGAAGGACACTGTTCCTTTGACTTCTCTTACTCCTTATGAAAGGAGGGTCAGGAGTCAGAGTAAGAAGTCCTCCAGCTCAATATTATTTCAAAATAAGGGCTTATAGTGTAGACACGCACTATGTTATTTCGGAATAATGTCAGTAGACGTACCCTAAGGTGCCACAGTGTTTTAACCGGGGAGAGGAGAGTATCTAACCAGATAGCAGTGGAAATGTGGTGGTAGTGGAAGGAATGGAAATATGAACAGTTTTATTGGTAGATTCAAAGGGATTACCTACTTGGCCAAAATCCCACAGTGATGAAAAATCTATCCGACAAAGGCAAGCATGAGAAATAAGTGTGGGAGCATCCTGAACAGAAGGATTTTTGGTAGGAGTTTGCATGAGTTTTTGCTTCTGGCATTCATAAAGTTACAAATGCTGAGGTTTATCTTCTAGATAGTGTTTCTTGCTGAAATATCACATTGCATGAGTTATTTACCTAGTGATGTGTTGTGTATATTAAACAATTCCCATTAATTTTAAAATCATGCTAAATTTCACAAGACTTAAAGATAGCTGCAAGCTAGTATTTTAATCCTATCAGAAAAATAATAAACAAAGTATAAAATTATGCCTATGGTGGTACTAGTAAATTTCAAATAATGGATTAGTAATATAAATAGCAAATAATAAATGAGAAAAAGAGATTACTCAAATATTTTTCAAATGCATGTTAAAAAATCTTACCTAAAACAAATTTTTTAATTGTTTTATTGAAACAATAAAATGTTCACTGACTACACATCAGTTATGTATACGGACAGTAACTTCACAGAAGCAGCTTCATTTGAAAAACAATCCTATACAGTGTGAAAAAATAGTTTGTGAAATCTCCAGAGCCCTTGCAAACTTCTTACAGAAGGAAGAGACTCTCAGAAGAAGGGTATTGCAGTAGTCTATGGAGATCTTCCATCCATAACACATTAAGATATTTTCCATGAACAGTGCTCCTCCATCCAGCACTTATGCTGCCTAGTGTCTGTGTTCTGTGGGTCATTCTGCTTTTTTCTTTGAGTCCTCCGCTCAGTAAGGGCATGATGCTGCACAGTTCTAACTCCCTGAATGACTTCAGTGAAAGTTCTGGGAATTTAGCAGCTCATAGGATTGAGCCCACTTGAAGGCAAGACTGTGAGGGTGATGGGGTGGGTGAGAAGTAATGTCTGTACCTTACATGAACATACTCTTCAGTCCTACTGTAATTTTCCCCCCCTCAAATAAACATGAGATGTTGGAGTTGAATGTTGCTAGATTGTGGAAACCGAGAAACACTACAACTGATTTCCTCTATTCATTGTGATAAGCATTTTTATAGAAAATCTCATGTTTGCAGATTGGTTCTCTTTAATGATGATTTATACACTTGGTAGATTGTCTTATGTTGGAGAAAAGTCAAACTGCAGGACTGAGTCTGATCCAAAAAATAGTTCTCAATGAGCTGTTGTCTTAGGCAGAAGAATTAAACCTGTACATGTCTCTCTGATGCTACATAGTTCTGCCTCTCTCCAGATTTTCCAAAGAGTTCAGTGGTCACAGCTCACATTTATGTAAATAAGTGAGGTGGTGAAACTTTCTCACAAGTTCTGCACACAGAAGCTCCCATTCTTTTCATGAGTTTTACAAAATTGACCCTTACTGTCCACATAGTGTGAGAAGACTGTCTTCATAAGTTAGACAAGTGTGGCTAGGTCTCTTCTCAACAATAGTTTATATCTGACTTGTTCTGTACTGAATCTTTTCAGTGCACAAATATATTTTATTACCAGCAATGCTGACTTATACATGAGTTCACTTGATGCTAGAACTTTTTTCTATGGGCATGTTTAGTCATGACACATAAAAATGACAATCCTTTATACTCTGTCCATTTTTATTATATTTTGACACGATTTGTGATATGAATGTGTGTTTGTACCACAGTTGTTGATGACTCATACCATTTAATCTGATTGGTCAATATGACAAACAAATGTGGTGTTCTGGGAATGAAAAGAAGTTCTTTCATTTGTGGTCGTGAGCTCATGGACTGCTTTTCTTGGAAATTATCAGTTGGGTGCGATTAAGAAAAAATAGTGAAGTCTTTCACTGACATTTGCGCGAATTGAATGATGTCATGACAAACACATTTGCTTTTTAATATTTTTTTTGTTTTTATTTGTGTTTGGAAGGAGACAAACAAGATGCATTAATGAAGCAATGTTGACAACTGTTGATTCACAGAAGTGTGAAGTCTTTCATACATCTCGGTGCCATGAACGTGTGTCATTATGTGCAGGCTTCAGCACTGAAAAATGCCAGTTATAACCAAAGAAAACTATAATTTCAATAACCGACAGTTCCAAGATTTAAAATGAGACATCCGATAGATCTTTTCTATTCTTAAAAAAAAAATGCTTTCTTTTAACTATTCTTTAATAACAACTTTTTAAAATATGCCACACTTTGTAAAAAGATGCCATAATAAAAAAAGGAATAAAATCTTCTCCTGTTGCTGCCATCTTCTGTTGTAGTGTTGGAATATTAAACAGACTGATATAGAAAAGAGAGTTCTGCAACTATTTAAATATTACCCAAGAACGAAGTGAGGAAATAAAAATATATTTAGGTAAGAGGAGTGGACATACTAATGGTTCAAATAGCACACTTGCATGGCATGTTCCTTTTCTGAAAAATCTACATCAGTTTGTCATGGACATTGGAGCTGGTCCAACTGCAGCATTGTCTCACTCACCTTTGTGTTAAATTCCATCATGGCAGAGACAGTGGCAGCCACAGGAATAGGATGGAGCTGGCAAGTAGTGAGAAATGGCATCTGTTCTGGGGTTCTGACTAGGGATTCATTGGAGTTGCAGTCATCCTTAATATTCTTCTTGTTAGAAAACCCCAGCTGTAGTCAATCTGTACTAAAAACAGGAGAGATTTGGGTAAGCCTACCACTTTCCTAGCTGTTAACACACATACAGAACAAAGCTATTTTGTGACCTTAGATGTTTCTGGTTTTGGATAGAAAAACAAAGGAGCTGCCCCTGCTCTTCCTGAGGTCAAGAGTTTTGCACCCATGTTTGTGATAAGTCTTAAGAAAAAAACTCTATTTATCTGAACCACAGATTCTGCCCCAAGTATTTTAAAATGTAGCCCCCCAAATTATTTTTCCTCTTTCTGTGTTTCATAAATTTCCTTTGTGATTTGCCTTATCTTCCCATTTGACAGAGCAATTAAATTTGTGACTTACCATAAGAATGGTCATAGTAGGTCAGACCAAAGGCCAGCTAGCCCAGTATCCTGTCTTCCAAAATGGACAATGCCTGGTGCCCCAATGGGAATGATCAAAATGGATAATCATTAAGTGATCTCTACCCTTAGATTCACAATGGCATCTGTGACCAGTTTAATTGGTACCAGTGCTTTCAATTCGTGGTTGAAGATTGATTTAAATTAGAGAGAAAGGTTAGACTGGTTTTTGTTTTATGTTTTAAGCAGTGGCATCTTAAGAGATCAAATATAAGGTGTTGGGCTTGGTACAAAAAAACTTACCTAGATGACAGATGTCACTGAAGGATCAAAGGTATATACATTTGTTTAAAACATGGGTGAGCGTTAGGCATAGATTCATTTTAAATTACAAAATACAATACCTAGTTTTCTTAGAGCTGCTTGTCAGAGAAGCATTTGTGTTTTATTAACTGCAGTTGAATTACAAAATGGGAGAAATGGTTGCAAAATGTACACATTACTTTAGAGAAATAACATCTGCTTTTGTGTATGTAGAAAACTTGGAGCATTTAAAAGGTAAGTGTGTGGAGAGGGGTAGACAGTGGACACTGTTGTGAAAGTAATGAGGAGAAGGTCCAAACACCTCACCTGTTTTATCCCTAGGTGTAGAGGGAATTCAAAATTAGACTCCAGATGGCAAATAAAGTCCGAACCATGTGAGCTTCCAGCCAATATCCCTCGGCAATGTTAATTTACAGCCTAATGAGTGAGCACTTTGGTTTTCTGCCAGTCTTAGCTAAAAGCACTATACTCTGTAACACAGTCAGCAATCCTTTCCAGGCCAGAACTTAGGTCACATATTTGTGCGGTAAAATTAGACAACACAGCCCGTTAGCTGACCTGGGAGGAACTAGAGGAGCTAATGGATTTCTCTGTGTTCAGAGTTCTCATTACAGTCAAGTAGTATCTCTTCTTCACTGGCTGCTGGGTACTCTAGATAGTAGTATTTGTATTTTTCTGAACAAATCAGAAAAAAATTAAAAAGCCCGGCAAAAGAGGTTGTTTAACTGTAATAATTTTGGTTTTTCTTATTACAGTGCAAGATACAAAAGTTATCACAGCAGAAGTTTGTATGTATGACCAGATACAGAGTTGTAGCAGGGAACAATGAAACATTTTTGAGGAAGGATAACTCCTATTTCCTTGTCAGATATAAAAATTATTTTGGTGCTGCAATTAGATCTTCAGACTCTCCTTGCAGCCTGTCATTTCCCCTCTCCACCCCCACCGCCACTCCAGATTACCAGAATACCACACAAAATCCTTAACTTCAGCCTAAGAGATTTTCATCACCTGGTAATGTTGGAATTTTATTAAAACTGATTCCCAAGACTGTGCCATATTCTGCTTCTGAGTCCTGCATGTTACGGCACACTCGTGTGCAGTGCTGACTATTGAGTGCATTCTGCTGGAACTGGTGTCTACAGGAGTTTGCAGCCACTCAGCATCTTGTAAGGGTGAGCCTTGTTGGAGACCAACAAGCTTTTTTTAATGTTACGATATTAATGGTGGGGAGATTTGATTGTTTAGATAACAGTCAGTGTATACATTTTTGTGGGTGTTTTATTTCTGAATAGTTTTGCATTATTACTGCAGTGGGACCTACGTAGCTTTTTTTATTTGATTAGCAGGAAGAAAAGACAACCGCCCACCTCCTTTGCAAAATTTGAAAGGATGTTAATATAAAATTGCTGCTTGCCCTGTCTAAAAATGTAGGGGTTAAAAATGAGAGCCATTTTATATCTGCTTTTACTATCAACTTCTTCAAATCAACTGTTTTTAATCAGCTCACTGACAATGGTGAGCCGATGTTTGAAGAGTTAATTTATTTGCTCTTTGTTGTTCACCAGATTGCTAAACAAACTTCTTGGTCTTGTCTTACCAGTAAGCAGGGTGACAAGCTAGCAAGTATGGAAAAATTGGGAGGGAGGATGTCATTGCCTATTTAAGACAAAGCCCCTAATATTAGGACATTTGGTCACCCTACCAGTAAGGCTAGGTAGGTTTCTGGAAGAAATTCTTGCTGGCATGTAAAGGTGGAATTCACTTCTGAAAAGGAGGGCAATATTATGGCAGGGGTGGGGAACTTTTTTGGGATGGGGGCCATGGACTCTCAGAAGGGAAAAAAACCCTGAATTCTCACTAATGTGCCCTCCCCCGACTGAGAAGGAAAAAGACACTTCCCACATTTCCTTCCACACACTGGAGCTTTAGGGACTCCAGGCTAGTAGTTTTTCTGTGTTCCAGTCCCATGTGGGAGACAGCAGAAGGGCTGGAGCACTAGCACAGACTCCCCAATGATGAGGGGGAGCCCTGAGTCTCAGGAGCTGGATCCAGGCAAGCGGGAGGCCACATCCAGCCCCCAGGCCTCAGGTTCCCCACCCCTGGGCTATGTCTACACTGGTGGCTTCTTGTGTAAGGGTTCTTGTGCAAGGAGTCCTGCCATGCCATGTGTGAGATGTGCTTTTGCGCAAGAGCACCCATGGCAGTGTGGATGTGTGGCAGGGGTTCTTGCGCAATAAAATTCTATAGCTAAAATAGCTTTCTTCTGCAAGAGAGCGTCCACACTTGTGCTTCTTGCACAAGAGCTACGCTCTTTTCTTACAAGTGGAAGCTGTCTTGGCAAGAGCTCTTGGGCAAGAGAGCTTATACTTGTAAGAAAAGAGCGTAGCTCTTGCGCAAGAAGCCGTCTCTTACCATGCCGTATTGTAAATCTTCTTGCGCAGGAGCAGGTGGGCAGTATGGATGCATTGCGGGTTATTGCCGCAAGTGTAGACATGTCCCTCATGTATGGCTTCTCTACTGGCATGATAATGACACAGTTGGTGTGCTGTGACTATACCATTATGTCCCTATTGTGTAGCTGCAGGTTATAGCAACAGCAAGGGCTTTTCTTTCATTGTCGGAACTCTATCTCCCTGAATGATGGTAGCTAGGTCAATAGTATTCCACTGAACTAGCTGTGCCTATTGTGGGAGTTACGTTGTCATAGTTACTCTCTCAGGATGTGGATTTTTCTCTCCTTGACCAGGGTAGCTATATTGACCTATGTTTTAAGAATAGACCAGGCTTTATGTACCACTCAGGGCTTAAATGATACACAGTGGTACATAACCCTTGTTCTGCCCCTTGGCTCAGGGTTGAATTTCACACAATACGATTTTTATACTCTTAAGCTTGTGCATTCTTTAATCAAAAGGACAATCCCTTAGGGATCATAGCTGTGGCTATGCCTATACTCATGTTATTTTGAAATAAGAGTGTGCGATTACACAGGTAGCCTGTTACTTTGAAATAATTTCAAAATAACGGGCTTCTTACTCTGACTCCCGTAATCCTCATTTCACAAGGAGTGAGGGTAATCAAAAGAAGAGTGTTCTTCCTTTGCTGTAGACAGCTCTAAAATCCAAATTAAGCTATTTGGACTTCAGCTACGCAATTGATGTAGCTGAAGTTGCGTAGCTTATTTCGACTTCAGCCCTGATGTGCCGACATACCCTGTGAGTGTTGAAAAGGTTAAAAAGCACATTGGAAAAATGGATGGAAGGAGAGAATCCAGTGACTTACTGGGTTTGCAATATGTTAGGATTGTTGCAGATTTTGTTGAGCTGCTCATTCATGGGCAAACTTAAGCTACATTTACAGAAAGAGATCTCAAATTTTGCTTATTGTTTTCTGGCTATTGAAGGTGAGGGAATTCTCATAGTATCTCATATTGTCAGACAGTCAAAACACATTTTGGCTGTTTGTTAGGTCTGAAACATTCTGCCTTAAGCCTGACTCTTGCTTCTCTTTCATCTTGTTCTCATCGTCTTAGTGCACTGCTACCCGTGTCACTAGTGCCATTACAGATGCTCATCTCAGCCTTTCAGAGAGGAACCGATGCTTACATTTAGTGACAAAAGAGGAAGAAGAGTCTGTGCAGTACGCAGACAATAAGTTTTTTAGTGGAGAAACTTACATGATCACTCTCCACATGTCAGATGTCATTTTAAAAAAGAGTTGCTTCCCTAACTCCCCTTCCAACCCTGTAAGAGCTGATTAAATAAGCCTATAAAATGTAAAATATCTCAGTACCCATGGGGGGGTGTCTCACGATAATGGGAACAAACCAGTAAGAATAACCAAAACATAATATTTCTTCTTAGAGGTGCTTAATGTCTTTAGACTAGAGTAAAAAGTTGCTCAGCAAAGAAGCAGTTCACAGCTAGATAAATAGGAAACACAAAATGTAGTCATGGCATTGGGTTTCCAAAATGTGAGGTGCATTTGCCTCCTACCTTTCACACTGGATATTACTTCTTGATGTTTGGAGTCCTTGCATAACTTCTGAAAATCCAGAGCCTCAAAAATATTACCTTGACCAAATGTCCTTTACTTTTAACAATGTTTCTATATTGTGTCTATCACTGTGGTACCTGAATCAGGTTTGGCCCCAGAGGAGAAAGAATTTGGATAAAAAATATAAAGTGTTTGCCTGGAAATTAAGTGCCACTGTTTGAGCTACTAATACTTTTTATTACACTTATTTAAAAAAATTATATTTTATTTTTTCTAGGAGCATTTCTTGTAGCATTATCAGACAATTATGCTATTGACAACACTGAGGCACCTCTGTCTTTAAAAAAGTGGATCTTAGCTCAAATGACTCCTTTTTGGTATGCCTGTTTTCTAAGTCTCCTCTGGAAGATTCCCAGGTTGCTTGGTACTTGATTTATCTACTTTGGAAGAATGAAAACTGAATTGACTTATGTGCTGGGACCTGAACCCATAATTCCAGAACGCCTAGGTAGGATAAAACTGAAGCTCAGACAACTAAGCCACACACTTTGAATAATCTTAGCTAAGGTTGAGTCCTAGAAACACTATAGTTCTGCAGTGATCTTTGTATAGACAAACACATGTTTTAACAAGGTACTTGGTGTGAGTGCCAAAGTCCACCTCAATCTCAAATGTTCAAAAGTCACAAGTTGGGTCCTCAAAAATAATGAAATTGGCTTGAAAAATTACAATATTTAAAAACCCACACATTTAAAGTTCTGTTTACTTGCCTTCTCACTTTGAACCTTTCAAGCTTCTCTGGGTAACTGTGAAGGCTAGAAATCCAATTCACATGACTCCAGTATCTAGGACTTTAGGAAAATCATCAGATGTTAAGAGATTTATAATTAAAATCATGTGAGTTGGAGGAGGATTTTAATATGCAGCCTGGCATGTTAATACAACTAGTGAGTAGTAAACTCTTCACTCTAGTATTTACAGGATTAAACTCGTGTTTGCTAATAGTGGAAAAAGTAATATGTTACTAACAGTTCAAATGCATAAGAAGTAACTCACAGTGTACTTTATTATTTCTTCACAATATTAACTAAATAGACAGAAGTTTAATGGCAACATGTTTTTATAACAATTAAAACACAAAGAACAGTCATATTAAACAATGATAAACTAGCAAACTACCGTACATATACCATCCAAGATAATGGATAAATTATATCTGCTTATTTACAATGATGCTGGTGATACAAGTCAATTATTAAAAAGAAAATGCTATTTAAATAATGAAAAAATACATTTGTGTGTGTGTGTGTGTGTGTTTGTTTGTTTGTTTCTTAATGCTTTATAACAGGGTTGTTAGGATTTCAATTCTAGGAGGAAGGTGCATTTTTACCATAGGAGCACATTTAAAAAAATGTTTTTGGGATTAAATTGATTCCCTAGCCTCCTTATTGTTTTAAAAATATATAGGAATAAAAAATAACACTCAACATTTATGCTTTCAGAGGATATTTATAGTCCCAAAAAGTGAATAAAAAAACATTTAACTTATCATAATGGAATAAGGCATCATTGACATAATGTGAATTAATCTTTTTGCTCTCTTGTTAAAAAAACAAAAACCAAGCTCTTTACAGATGCAACTTCATCACACTCATCATCAACATTTTGAAACGAGACGTCCTGTGGCACCTTATAAACTAGCAGATTTATTGGAGCATAAGCTTTCGTGGGTCTTTACCCACAAAAGCTTGTGCTCCACTAAATCTGTTAGTCTCTAAGGTGCCTCAGGACTTCTAAATGTTTATGCGGATTTGGACTAACACGGCTACCCCTCTGATACTTACTTATCAACATATTAAAAGTTTTTTTTGGATATTAAATTAGTGCAGATGCATAGCCAACACACCACCTTGCCAAACTCCAACTGAAGTGAATAGGTGGTTTGTGTATGAAAGGTCAAGATGTTTCTGGCCCATAACCTGCACTCTATAGCATCCCATATTGACTTTTGCATGCAAAAAGTCTGTTTCCAGAGGAATTATTCCAGATTATAGCTGTGCTTCATTAGGAAACATCCTCCAGGAAGCTGTGCTCTCACAGATCACAACTGGAAACTAAAAATATGTTGATGATTGTTTTAAATCCACTTCTTGGACTACTGTGGCCAAGCTTCTGCATCATACAAGACTGTGTATACAACCCTCCCCCCTCTTCCCCCCACTCTAACTGCCTTTCAGCCCTCACTGGCCCCCTTTTTTCTGTAGCTTCAATTACCACAACATAAGTTAGTCCATTGTCAGAGCCAATGTCTTAATAATTAAGAAATATCCTCTGGCTCATCTGATTTCTCAATACTTAGTTTTAGGCTCTTTCCCCTTGTTTCAGAACTCTTACTGACTATGTAAACAGGTCCTCCATTTCCACTATTTTATTTAATTTTCCCTGGGAACTTATCAGTGTTTATTACCACAACAAAATAGGTGAAAATCAGTGCAAAAGCTATTAATTTTGGGGGTAAATATTGGGATTTACTTTGGTGGACTGAAAGACTGGGGGCAATGGAGTATTCAATAGATGCTTTCAATTCTGTTCATCAGTGAGATTTGCTGCAGATGCTAAAACACAATGCCACTTCTGAGTTTAAGAAAACAATATAACACTAAGCCTCAAATAAAACTCTTCATTTGAATAAACAGCTTACAGTTTAGGACTTAGCATTATTATCACATAAACATTTACATTTAATAATTGGAACACATGATTTGCCACTAACAATGTCATCCTTTTTTTCCTGTTACTTTCTTCTGTTCTGAAACACATTCTGATACAGATTTGTTTTCTTCCCATGTTAGTGCAGCAGATCTTAAAACCATTATCTGCTAGCCACTTGAAATGTGTACACAGTGGGTGTGAGACCCATCACTATGTTCAGTTGCCTACCCACATGCTTCAGACCTTGCATGCATGTGTGTTTGTTGTGTGTATCTTCTAGACTAATACACAGTCTTACTTCAACCAGCAGCTTTGCAAATATACACACAGACTAATGTATCCATAATATATATATCTCTTTCAATGTATTGTAATTTCATAAAACATGGATTTTTGTGTCTCACTCATACAAAAATGGACTGAAAAGAATAGTACTTTTTGTAAAACCCAACTTTTTTTGTAAAAAAATGTTTAAATGGAAAACAAAGGGACTTATCTGTTCATTAGGAAACTATAACAAATCTTAGATGATCTTATGAAGTTTTCCTTTGTTTAAAATATTTTTTCTTTATTTGATTGAAAATCAAAGCCAAAAAGAATTAAAGGACAAAAATTGTGGTATAGGAATGTCAAATAGCTGATCTGGTTTGTAGATGAGTACTGCTAGAATTAATGAGGCTTTATTTATAAAATCCCATCCTGGCAAGTATTTGTTAACCTTTTACTGTGTTTATCTTCACTGCCTATCATTCTTTTTCAGCTACAAAAAAGGTGGCCAAATCTCATATATACGATTATCCTTAGTCATAGATCACTGAAATATTTTCATCTTCTCTCTACACCTTTGTGTGTGTTGTCCCTTGGTTCCTCATAGCCATGCAACTTTTAATATTTTTAGCTTTTTATAAATTGCCCTCAGAACTGATCGGTGGTGAACGAAGTGATTTTAATTGTATTGTAGTCTTAGAGTATGACTGTAAGGCCCTGCATTTTGGAAGAAAAGTTTTGTTTCATATTGTAACAAACAAAATGGAAGAGACAGGAATTACTGTGAAAGCAAGACAGTTGAAGGAGATGTTTCAAACAAGTTCAAGCTTTTATATACATTCAATGTTTCTAGTATGGTGATTAATAATAAATGCATCATCAACTATCCTTACAGCTAATGCAGCCATAATATTGTACAATAATGCAGTCAGTATAGGAAAGTTCCATTATCTGTTTAAAAAAATAACCATTAACAGTTGCCTTGACTTTTTTAACTTATTAACGAATATACTGGGAATCCCAGTGAATAGATACAATAGAACACAAATTGGCAGCATCTACATAATCATCTTTGTAATGTAACTATTTCATATTACTTCTAAAGCAGCTTTGAAAAATCTTGCCACTGGAGGACACTCCAAAATAAACTCTCTCCAAATTATCTTGGTAATATAGCAGCACAGGAATTTATAGTCACTCTTTTTTTGTTTTTTGATACTGTAAACCTTCAATAAACAATTCAACATTGAAAAAGTTCAAGGTCAAATCATTTATTATTTTTAAAGGGGGTTAAAGGGCACATACTGCAGTGAAGACTAGATTATGAAATGTGGATTGAAACAGTACAGTGCCAATTCTAGTTCAGATTTGTACCTCGCTTTCCATAAATTAAATCTGATAGGTGGAAAATCAAGCCCACAGTCAGTTCCTAATGTGTGGTTCCCTATTTTAAATATTTTTCATAAGTGCCTTGCATAAATGCACAGTTTAAACATTTCAGATATTTTTACTCAGCAGAGTTTAAAAATAGATCACATTTTCTTTAGAAACATTTGTTCCATTAAATGCTTCCGTAAAATTAAAATAATTGCAAATTAGGAATGTGAAAGTGTAACCATGTAAAGGGTAACCAATGAGCCTGAGCTCATCAGTAACGTTCACGGTTTCATGTTTGCTCCCGGTACGTGGGGGGAGCTGACTTAAAAGCTGGCTCCCCTGTGCGTACTGCTCCAAAGGAGCCGCCAGCCTCCCCATGCTGGTGCCTCTCTATCAGAGGCAGCAACGCATGGCGGCAGACAGGAGCTGGTACATATGGGAGCAGTCTTAAAAGCTGGCTCGCCATAAGCACCAGCTCCCAGGGCCGCAGGTAGGAGCAAGTACGCATGGGGAGCTGTCTTAAAAGCCAGATCTCCATGAACACTGACTCCCTTGTAGTCAACTGCCGTCCCGCGTGTAACCATGTAACCTCTGACATTTTCAGCAGTTAAACAGTTACTTCGTGACACACATTTTAACATCCCTGTTGCAAATTTGAAATGCAAGACTCACTCCATCTTTGCCCATAGACCATATAGGTGCCATGACTAAATAGCAATAAAAATGCTGAGATGCACAAATCTAAAAATAAGCAGCTTTGAAGACATTACATCAATTACAACCTTAACAATGAACATATTACATTCCTAAGTTACTGCAGATATTTTGCATTTAATGCCACAGTTATATCATTGACATCTCAAGGCTGACTATACAGTTTTTCATTGTATTGTTTTCACTTTGAAAATACTAGTATGTTGTTACTGTACTTGTATCCAGAGCTTTCTAACTTGTCCCTGGACGTACATTTAGCTACAATTTCCATATTTTGAAAGTTTAATAGTAAAAAAATAAAAATACTTGACTTAGCTGTTTTAAAGTGGAACTCATAGAAGCCAAAAGCTTGTTAAAACCCACTTTGATGTATGTTGACATGACTGCATAAATCCTGGAACCATGCATCTTAGACACTATAAAGCTGTGTATTCTGAATTAATCTTATATAAATTGCAATTATTGTCTGAGAAGCCAACTCAGTCCATCCTTTCTCCCTTCTTATTCTCCCCGGAAGTGACAATAGGCATCTAAGGAATCTGGATGTCAGTGAGTCTGTCCAGCTAAAAGGTTAGGATAATTTCTTCATCTTCTTTATTCTGTATAAAGTCTTAAGAAATTATTATCATGAAATACTTTGAATGTAGGGGTGAGCTGCGGGAAAAGACTATAGATCATCTGACTTCTTTTTTTAGGAAAATGAATGTGATTTTGGCGCTCAATTTGATAAACAAGTATAGTTGGAGCTAAACTGGAATTCAGATGATGTTTCATTCTTGCCAAATAAATTTAATTGTTTTTCTACTTTCAGGGATTTAGAGACCAAACTGAATTGGTTTCAAAACCCTGGAGGAGCTCAGCAAGTAAACAGGTCAGGATCAGTTGCTGATATGAGCCCATTAAAATGGGACACAAGTCAGGACTCTCGACTCCAGCTGTGCTCTGTAGAGGCAGGCACTTATGGTCTCATGGTTTCTGTGTATGTAGCTATAAAAGACATTTAACTGCTGAGGAAATAATTGAAACAGTAATTTCTTGCATGTCCAAAGGATTTCATTTCATGCACTCAAAGAATATCTGAATTAACACATCCTTGTTTTAAGATATCAAATGATATTGTTATGATTATGATGTATTGGCACAATTTGGTAGCATAAACACTTTCATAAAATATATGTATTCGTATTTCAAACTGTTGTCCTGTCAGGAGACTCTACTAGATGGCTGTCCTTCGAGAAGTTAGTATTCTGACATCAAGTATGTACCATATTGAATTGTATACTCATGTCAGTGCTTGCCAACTGAAAATAATTCTAATTTCACTCCAACATTTTTAGGATCTTATCCCCTTGGATCTGTGAGGAATTGTAAGAAAATCAACACAATTACACAGCCTAAAGCAGCCCAAGCAACTGCTCCCCCAAGAGAAAGCAGGTAGGTCTTTGTCAGTATATTTAAATCATCCAGCTGCATTATTTTTTTTAAAAAAAAGCTCAAGGTTTTTGGGGCTCTTTAAAATTAATAACAATATTATGTGATACTAGGATATAAATTGTTTGTAGAGTTTCTGAAAATAGCAAGTTAAATGTAAATATCTTTAATAAATAACTTTATTTCCTGCAATGTAAAAAATAAATGATACCTCCCTTTGGCAGTAATAGCTGATTTATATTTAGCCAGGAATTTCTGCTCATAAAACTAATATAATTGTGCTATTGGAAAAACATATTATTTTATTGTTTCGCAAGACTTTTGTAATCCATGGTTAGGTGGTTGACTTCACTTATGTCCCAGATAAGCTCCAAGGGTGATGCAAGCTCCCACCAGAGCAAGACTTAGGATAGTCTTCAAAGAGATCCAGGAGAAATCAAACAAAGGCCTCATGTTGCTGCCATACAATTCCACAAAGGCATCCTGAGTTGGGAGGAAGGGAAATAGGAAAAAAAAAAAAAAAGAATATTAGAATCCATACCAATATAATTCCATAGCAGACAGGAACAAAAGATGTTTGTTGATTAAAGCTACATTAATAATGATAAATACAAATCATTCAGAGAAACTAAGAAAGAGTGAGTTCTTTCGTATGCACATGTAGGTAACTCAGGAACCAGTTTAGCATACAAAATGCTACTAACATTTGAAGTTCTTTAGGCCACTCAGGAATCGTCTTTTGTACAGCTCCTAAAATAATGGGCTCTCGGTGCTACTATGATGCAAATAACAAAGAAATTTGAGCACTTTCAGCTCCTATTGATGTCACTGGTATTTCTGGGTGCTCAGAACTTCTGAAAATGAGGGGACTTTTGTTTAGTTTCCTAAATATGGATTTAGGAACTGAACTTTAGGCAGACAGGTTTCTTTTTTATAAATAATGGCTTTATTTTGTGAACTTTGCTGAGCTTTACATTTTCTTGTTGATATTGGTAGTTCATAGAAGACTGTTTTATAGACAAAAAATGAACCTTTTCAATGAGAAGTGTCAAAACATCTAGATACCAGGGTAAGATGAAAACTTTATGAAATATCTGGGTTGTGTGAGAATTATGAATCCAATAAGATTTATGCATTGAAATGATTAGTAACCCTACCAATGCATGTATTAATCACACTTTGCACTTACGTAGTATCTTTCTCCCAAGGAGCTCAGAGCTCTTTACAAATATTAATTAAGCTCTCTCTCCTAGAGGGTAGCTAAATGAAAAGAGAAATTAAAGGACTTTTACAATGTCTCAAATTAAATTGGTGTTAAAGTTTGGAATAGATTTGTGGTTCCCATTTCCTGATGTAATTCCTATGCTCTGCTACCCAGATACTGATAGATACTGCTAACTACTACCTTTGTTTCTTTTTTTCCCCTTCCCTCCCTTCCCTTCTGGACTTCTAGTACTCCAGTCGTCAAGCCCACAAAAGTTCCTGATACCATCTACATGTTTTGTTAGTTTTTAAGGTGCTAGCAGTCTATTTGTTGTTTTTTCTGTTACAGACTAACTCGGCTACCCTTCTGAAGCTATTGTTTCTAAAGATTTTGGTGGCAGGGATTCAGTTAGTTGTAGAAAATAAATATTCCTTTTTTTCAGTTGCACTTACTGTAAAACAGTGGTCACCAATCAGTAGATCAGGATCTACTGGTAGATCTTGGAGCCTGTGACAGGTGATCCTGACTGGTTTGGCTAAGAGGCTATCAAGCACAGGACTTCAGCTGCCCCTCTCCCTATTGCTGTGCATCTGCTGCCATTTGCCTTGGAGCTGTCCCCTGGCCCCCTCCCCAAGCAGAACAGGGAAGGGAGAGGAGGGGGCGCTGATGTCAGGGTGCCCCCTCTCCTACCTTTTATTCTATCTCCTCAGAACAGGGCGAGGGGGGAAGCACAACAGGACTTGGGATGGAGTTTGCTGGCTGCTTTTCAGAGTGGTACAAGGCCAGGGCCTTAGCCCCAGTGCACCACCACCACCACCCAGGAGCTGCCTGACGTAAGCATTGTCCAGTTGGAGCCAGCATCCCAAACCTCTGCCCCAGTCATAAACCACATACTGCACCCCAAACCCCTGCCCTAGCCCTGAGCTCCTGGACCCAAACTCCCTTACAGAGCCTGTACCCTGACCCTTCTCTGGCACCCCAAATCCTTACCCCAGGCTCAGGTCAGACTCCAGATCCCTTAGCCCAAAACCAGAGGCTGTGCTCCAACCCTCTGGCCCATCCTAGTGAAAGGGAGGAAGACAGAGGGGGCAGGAGCCTCGGAGAAGGGGCACAAAGGAGGCAGGGTAAGGGTATTTGGATTTGAGGTAATCATGGATTGCACTTAAATTCAAAATGGGATCTTGTGCTTAAAAAGGTTGGAGACCATGGCTGTAAAATGTCTTCAGCCATCTATAATGTAACATATTATCCCAGCCTCCTAAAAATATACACGAGTACATTAATAAATTACAGCCATTGAGGAGAAAAAAGCCTTTGTACATTACATTACATTAAATAACAATACACCTTTCAATTATGCAATGTGTTTTCCAAAAGATGTGGACATAGTATACTATTTTATACTATCCTTTGTCATCTGATATCACTAGCTATTGTAGGTCAGCAGGGAAAGATTAGTTTTTGCCACAAGAGGGCGTGTACATTTTTTATATTTTGCTATTGAAATCCTCTTTAGTGGAAGTTTGGCTCTGAGAGAGATGTACTTAAATGGAGAAACTGTGTCTACTTCCACAATTTCTCTATGTAATTAAACAACACCAGACCAATTCCAGCACCCCTTCCTGAGGCAAAACTCCTATTGCCTGAATTAGGGACTCTAGAACCCAAAGAATGACTGTGCAAAAAACGCATCTCTATTCATCATGTTGTTTTTTGACATTATTTTGACATTCCTTTAGACTAATATTTTCAAATGTGTGTTTCTTAAACATCCCCACATCCATATATAAGCAGCTAAATAAAACTCTGATTTTTAATGATGATCCATGGAATCTCTGAGGGCTGAGAAAAATCAGGCCACTTATTTGGGTACCTAACTTTAGAAACACAAGGTTAATAATGCCATTCTTAATGTTTTGCTGTGTTGTTGAGTTGCAAAACACACTGAATGGGCTGTTTTTCAAAAAGCATCTTTTACTACTTCTCTTTAAGGCTATGAGACAATACAGACTGCAAGCAAATATTACAGAGTGGGCTGAATCCTACAACCCCCATTGCAGACTCACAGATTTCAATGGGAACTTTGTCAGTGCAGGGAGTTAAAGATCAAGCCTTATAAACATTCGTTGAGGACAAAGTTCAATATATAACAATAAAGCGACAGAGGAAATTAGAAAAAAAAAAGTGTTGAGAAAATGCAAGTCAAGTCCCATGAAAAGTTTTTAATGTTACATTTCAGTGCTGTCCTTTCTGAACAATCTTATCCTATTTCTGTTCTACCAGTGGGAGCAGAAACATATCCTGTGTCAATTTACTCTCACATCCCAGGTTTAGAGGGTGAACAGCCCAATTTATTACTAAAACTACTGCTAGGACCGAGAGAGAGAGAGATCTTGGTGCCTGGCATGAAAGTAGACTAGAGGGATGCATTAACACAATGCAAAAGCCCTGATTTGTGGCTCAACAAAAGGAATGTCAGCACAAAACATTCAGCATGAAATAGTTTGTTATTGAGACTATTTAATAACAACATGAACCCAACCTTATGGTTTCTGTACTATGTATTACAAGTAGCTACTTTATGGGTGCCTTTTTATTGCACTTTTGCCTTCTCAAACATCCTGATTAGGCTTATTTCCGAAGCCTGTTTGAACAGCCTGTCACTATTTGTTTAAGTTTCAAACCTGTTTTAAATAAACACAGGCCCATTTATGTATTAAAACAACAAAACAGGGGAGCCTATCCCCCCCAATGAAAACTGTTTTTAATGCTAAGAGAACACTAACATGTATACATAATGTTCCATATGTTTCTATGTATATGTATCTTGGTACTCGTAATTAGATTTTTGTCATCTATATTCATCTGATTAAAATGACTGTATTAAAAAACCCTACACGCTGCTTAATACAGACTGCCTGAAGAGTTTAAGTCCTCTGACAAATACTCTCCTTTGGTAAAAATGTTTTGCACTCACACAGAGGCTCAAAACCTGGACCTTTTGCACAGCTTGATGGGCCCCTGAAGAGCTGCCATGCTTACTGAAAAGAATTTAATAGAAAAGGATAACTTGTAGATTTTTCATTTAAAAAACATAAAACTTCACAGAAAGTTATACCTCTGCAATAGAATTCTCTGACAGTTCCAGAACCCTACAGAATTTCCTTTGCTATTAAATTCTATAGGCTTTTCAACAGTAATTTCTATAGAATCCTACTGCACTTTTATTTAAAGCTGCTCTTTTACTTTAATCTCTTTAAATTATGTTAGACTTTTCTATGAGGGAAGGAGTGGTGAAGGGAGGGATGAACTCCTCATGTAGCTGTTACATTCTCTTCTACAGTACGAAAAATAAAGGCTCGTAACTATGGAACTGCGTATACATCATTATCAAACTGCCCAAGCTACATAGAAGTCTTAGCTATGATGCTCTACATGATCAGCGTATGAAGGCTCCCCATGATAGTTCTGCTGTCCCATATGCACCCACAAGACTTAGAAAGATGATAAGCCCGCTAATTACCAGCCATGTCCACTTAGCCACCCAATCATTATTTAAGGGTAGCATAGCTGCAAATTCAGAAAGGCTCAGTATCTCTCGCTCTTACAGCTGGGGGAGCACAGCTTTTATAGGCTGTGTAGAACTAAATATTTCCCATACACTGAGTCTAGTGATGCATTAACAATGTGAGTTTTCTTCATTGAAAATACAAAGGGAAAAACCAGCTTAAGTGCCACACTCTGCATTTATTAGTAAAGGAGCGGTGGGCAGAGCAAACATGAGGAAGTAAGAATAGTGATAGAGATGCAGCCGTCTGCTATGTACATAGCCTAAAGTGTCCGTCTGCTGTGTACATTGGACAAACGTCTCAGACACGTTGCCTAAGAATCAATGCACACAAAACAGACATAAGACTCTCTCACAGAGAGAAAGCTGTTGCTTGCCATTTCAGCCAGACTGATCATTCCCTCAATGACCTTAAAACATGCATTCTGCTTCAAAGAGACTTTATCTCCAGACTTCAACGTGAAGCTTCAGAATTGTCATTCATGCTTAAATTTGACACTCTATGTATGGGTTTAAACAAAGACTCTAATTATCTCACCCATTACAAAGATAGCTTCCCCAATTATCACCCCTAATGTCATTACCACACAGAAACTTCCCCTATGTCATTACCTCACAGAAACTAACCTTCCCCCCTCACCCCCTTTCTCTTCTAAAATTTGATTTTCCATTTCACATGCGTTCATTTTTTTGATTGTATCACATTGGTATATATGGTTGTGCCGATTTTCTTCCACATATTGATCTGAGGAAGTGGGTCTGGCCCACGAAAGCTCATCACCTAATAAACCATCTTGTTAGTCTTTAAAGTGCTACATAGTTCTGTCTTTTGTTTCATGAGGAAGTAAGGACTTCCTTTTTCTACCTGAATCAAACAGCTGGTGAGGAAGTGACTTTATTTCCCTTGTTATCATTGGCTGACAGGATATCCTCTTGAGCCACACAGTATTGAATGAAGTGCCTATGAGACTTCCATTTCACTGAACGGGAATTGCCTTGTAGCTATTTTATGCTAACCTCTCTGTGACTACAAACAAACAAACAAAACATTAATTCTAGGCTTTTGAAGAAACTTTCATGACACAGCTTTGCAGAGAATGACATAACTGCTAATGGCAAGAGTTAGTAGATGAATGGCACTTCTCTTGTCCCTTGTCTTGATATGAAAAGCCTAAATATTCATAAATCTTTTGTTTTAGGAGGAGAACTGATAATTGATTAAATCAGCCAGTGTCTTATAAAATAAAACCTAAATAAAATGCTGTCCTGCGGGTAACAGGAAAGCTCCTGGAACATGAAAATGCTGTTTCTCTGAGGCATTTATTAGTCTTTTATGTAAATACAGACTAAATATGTATGCAAATAAAAGCAGTTCTCATCTACAGTATGTTTTGCCGGGTTTTGGTGTTTCATGGTCCTGGTATTTACAGAGGCCAAGAGCTTTACACTTGGAATGCTAAAATGCTGGCAACCGAGTATGGTGTGCTTATCAAATTCACTGCTCAGGAACAGAATTGCATTGCAATAAAATCTGTGTTAACCATCAACAGTGAAGCACCATTTTCAATCCATTTTGACAAGGTGTCTTTCATGATGGTGCCTTGCGTAACTGTTATTTATTTGTAATAACTGCTAGTGCAAATACCTGCCTTAACTCCACAATCTCTGGGGCAAATTTTGTGTTTTTATTCAAGCAAAACTCCTATTTAAGTCAATATGAATAAAGTTATATTTAAAGGAAATAATGTCTGAATAAAGTCTGCAAAGTAGGGCCCTTGGATTGCAAGAGCTCTTAAACAGTTTTGATGTGTGCATGCCAGACCCTATAAAATTTAAATACACTTCCAAAGCTCTATTGTTAATAATTCAAGTATTGCAATAGGCATGATTGTCTGTCTTTTCTCTGCTGGAGGCCAAGCTGACCAGAAAAGGGATATTTCACCGATTACTCTAAGAGATCTGCAACTAAACCTTGGTTAGAAAGAGTGATTAATTCAGTCTGGTTAACCACATGATTGGTAAAGTGGTGCTAAGTCAACTTTGCACAGAAATCTATACCCTGTTCTGCCTAAGCCTCA
Source organism: Apalone spinifera (assembly GCA_030068395.1). NCBI lineage: Eukaryota > Metazoa > Chordata > Testudines > Trionychidae > Apalone > Apalone spinifera. The sequence continues at coordinate 108,389,485 of CM057846.1, read as the reverse complement.
TACTTGTTAAATATTTTACATACTGACTTGGTTTAAACAACAAGGCTTAGTGTTTTCAGCTAATTGAGTTATACATTGTTCCCCCCTAAAAAAACAAACCAACCAACCCTAGACCGAGTTAGGGATGGAATAGTATAGTCGATTAACCAATAAGCAAAAGCTGATAGGTTAATGCTATAGACTACATGCATTTCCCTCTCCCTGACAGTAATTTTTTTAGCAGGCTGACTCAGTCCTGGCTTGCGACAGGTCTGAGACCTACCCCTACTGCAGCTCTGTACTAGAAGCTGGGCAGGGAGGCAGCCTGGCTCAGCCCTGACTCATGCTGGGTCCGTAACCTATCCTTGTTTCAGCTCTGCACTTCAAGTGTATTAAGAGCCAGGCAGGCAGGCAGCCCACCTCAGTTCTGGCTTGCGCCGGGTCTGGGAGCTCAGACCCCCCCATTAGACAGAGACTGCTGCCACCCCGCGCTGCTGCCTCTTTCTCAGAAGTAGTAGCACAGGGTGACAGGCAGCTGGTCCACCAGGGGAGCTGTTTTTAAAACTGGCTCCCCTTGCAGACCACCTCCCACCTGGCATCCCGATACAGTGGCTGCCGCCCCCACCTCTGGGGACTATAGACTAGTTGACTGATAAAATTTCATGAGGTTACTTGACTATTCACAATTAACTGATATTTAACATACCTAGACTGAGTAGGAGTTGCTGTTATTCCTGGGAAATGAGATACTTCTGGCACTGGAGGTATCATTGCCCAATAAGTGGTATCTGATGATGTGACACCTCTTCTCCTGGAGCAATATTAAATGATGGAAAGAGATTATAATAACTACTGGATTTAGGGGATATGCTGAATACATAATTACCAGAGATTTACAAACAATGGTGGTGCTGCTTGTGTCTATCCTGCATGGGTGAGCGCTACAGCACAGCTCATTTGAGAGAGTTTTACTGGAATGTGAGCAGTGTACATGGAGATAGAGAGAGAGGCAGAGATATCTATATGGCCAAGTAGCTCAGTTCCACAAAGAATAATTCAATTTTAGGCCCATCTTCCTGTTCTAGCCAAACTAGGGTATAACACTAGCTTTAAGGAATTTAAAGTCGGTGAAGCAAGATAGTTTAGGAAAATAGGAGGGCAACGTGCTTCTGTTGTTCCAAGTGGGAAGAGGTAATGAGCTTCAAGTAACTAACTGAAATATCCCATTACACAAAACTAAATAAGATTTTGCATCAGTACCAGTACATTCATTATGGTTCTAAGCTAGGTAAAATCTAGTGGGGTGAATCAAACAGATGTGTGACTCTCTCCTTCATTTATAATAATGGTAAAAAACAAAAGAGCTTAACTCAAAAAGAACTTAATAGAATCTGCCCAGAATCTTAGCATAACCTGCCCAGAAATGAACACTGTGTCGGGGAGAGGGGTTCCAGAGGATAGCCAGTTGAGGGTGAGAGAGGGCAGAACACAGAGAAACTCAGAACAGACAAGAACTGAGAGTGAGGCAAAGGCAAAAATCAATAAAACCAAGCACTGTGTGACTCTGGGCTAAGCTACATAGAAAGCTTTTGGATTAAGGATGTTAAATTGGGGTTAATTTACTAGTTGAGTAGTTGATGGAATTTACATCAACTATTTGACTAGTCGATAGGCACTTGTGCATTTCAAAGGAGGAATGCAGAAGAGCCCCAGTGGGGGCTCTCGTACATTCCAAAGGAGGAACGTGGAACCCTCAGGCAGCCCAGGGCCAGTAGCTGACTCCAGGCTGCACACGGCAGCGTGCCAGCTTTGAAATGTACAAGAGTCCCCAGCAGGGGCTCTTGTGCATTTCAAAGCGGAAGTGCACTCATGGAGCCTGGGGTCACCGTTGCCGATTTGAAATGCCACGTGGAGCCTGGAGGCAGCTGGGGACTTCCCAGCTGACCGCAGATTCTGCACAGCATTTCTCCAAAACCTGGGGACTCCCCAGCTGATCCTGGGTTCCACGGCAATGCTGCAGAGAGCCCGGAATCTGCTGGGGAATCCCCAGCTGATCCCGGGCTGCCGCTTTGAAATGCCCCTGCTGACCCCGGGCTGCCTCAGCATTTCAAAGGAGGCAGCACCGCACAGCTGAGCTGGCCACAGCTGTGCAGCACTGCCCTTTGAAGTACCCCCTTTGCTACCTATCTGATAGAGGCAGCGGGGGGGAAGAGGCGGGTAGCGCGGGAAATTGACTAGTCGACCGACTATCTGAGCTTTTGCTTATTGGATAGTCAACTAGTCTAACATCCTTATTTTGGATCTGTTAAGTGAAAAGGATTTGGACTGTAAAATAAGAAACTACTACTTGTTGGTTTCTCCTGTGTTTGGAGAAGCAGGCATTTCTGCTTGTAAGTGAACAAGACTGCATCCAAAAGAATAGCAGACTCCATTGATTTCTACTTTTAAAACGGTTTAAAAAGGGGGGTAGCTACTGACATTTTCAGCAGTTATACATTTACATGCAAGGTGACCAACAACTTCCATGGAGCCCCCTGCCATGAATTGCTGCCTCTATATCAGAGGCAGTAGCATTTTGGTGGGAGCGGGGGAAAGAGAAGGTGGCTCCCCAGGAGCTGGTGCTTGTGGGAAGCCTCCTTAAAAGCCATCTCCCCATGCACACTGGCTCCTGCCTTGCACCTCTCACTTGGTGCTGCCTCTGATACAGAGGTAGCAGTGCTGGGGGAAGGGAGGGAAAAGGAAGTTGTGTGTAATCATGAAGGTTAACTAATGTACCTAGACTTATCAGTTCCATGTATACCTCACACCCCAAACTTTTCAGTTTAAAAATTGGCAGTATTACCATGCCCGTCAAAGCACAGAAGTTATATGTATTCTAGGTCATTATTAGATGTAAAATTTAGATTAGTTAACTAATAGACTATTCGATCAGTCTATAAGGGCGCCTCTGCCTTTGAACTATAGTGTAGTTCATCTTATGTTGGGGAACCCTGGGGGAAGCATTGTAAACTTTCCTGCCATGACTACCCATCATGCAATGATGGGAAGAACGAAGGCATCAGTTTGCAAAGTCTTTTCTTCATTACAGCAGGCTCTATGTTATTCACCATAGTATCTAGACCATAGTATCTAGATCAGTTCAAAAAGTGGACGTCCTGCAGGGAGCACAGGGCCAGTCGGCGCCTGACCCTTTGTAATATGCAAGAGCCCCAGAAGCGCTCTTGTACATTTCAAAAGCACAAGCCCCTTTTGAAATGAGCCTGAACGTCAGAATGGGCCTGTATTTCAAATTGGAGTACCTAAGGGCCCAAGTCTGCAAACACTACACTCCTGGGAATAAGCCCATTAGAGTTCACAGGGTTGAGGCCTAAACTAGGCAGTGATACTGGAATCCAGGGTGAACCATTTCCCCTCCTGAGCCTGAAGTAGACACAACAAGCTTCAAATACATGATTTCCATCATCAGCACCTCCCCATATAAAAATTAACCCAGCACACCTGAACAGAGGCTGCTTAATTCTGCACTTACACACTGAAACACAGTTCAATTGTTAGATTCCTGATTGCCAATTTGGAACTAGACCACCTAACGCTGGCACCCATGTTTGAAAAGTGGACTCCCCTTGAGCAATACGCAAAAATAGTAGAACACATCCTCATTACATTGCCTGTGTGTTCCAGATGCCAGAGCCTATTAAAAGCTGCTGCAAAAGAGTTAATTCATATAAAAGTGTGAGAAATGGGAACTGAAAGTAGCTGCTTCTTATTACAGGTTCAAAGTAGACTGGCCTTAACTATTGTCATCAACACACTGCATCCAAGGTAGAGGACCTGGTGTTTTATTTAGTATGTTCAGTTATCCTGGATCAGGGATGTGGTCCTCATTTGTTTTAATCCACAGGTGCTGAGTGAGGTTAAAAAAAATACACACAAAGAGCATTAGTTTCCTAAAGGGAACTTGCTCAAAACAATCTCAGACCTAGCCAAGGCAGCACACCAGCTTGAAAAGGGTGAAATAGAACTGGTTTGAGCAAGCTGCATCATCAGCTGAGCACCACGAGGGTCCAGTCATGCATTCTCTAGCTGTTAACACCGCATAGGAAAATATGTGATCCTTCTCTTGTTTAAACTAGCCATTAAGTTTTGATCCAAATGCCTTTGGCTTGACTGACCAGTCCTCACCCTTGAGCAATAGTGACCCAGGACTGGGTTTGAACTCATAGTTTTCAAGTCCAGCACCTTTTGCACACTGTTTTTGCAGCATATGCTGTTAAAAGTTCATGCAGTGCCACTGGCACCTTCTTCAAAAATGCCACAAATTCTTTATGACCTACAGCAGACTTTAAAAAAAAAAATCTTGTGATTGTCAAGTGACTTAGGGAAAACTTATTTTTGTAATAAAAGATTTGCCACCTGACTAAGAATGGCTGATCCAAATAAACAGCCTTTATTGGACAAGCATACTGCATTCAGCGGGGAAAAGTGATGTGAACCTGTCTGTGCATGTTGTGTTCTTGGCAACTACATTTTTACTGGTATCCAAACCACTTGAGTTCACTTAGAAAAACCTGGTATAAGGAAAAGAAGGACAGCATGGGTTTTTTTTGGGGGGGGGAGAGTAGGGGAAGGGGGAGAATTCCTTTCTCTTGCCACCTCATAAATCAATCTCTTTACATATCATACATTAAGGCAGGAGATTCAGGAAACGGAAGTGTTGATCTTATGTTGGGGAACCCTGGGGGAAGCATTGTAAACTTTCCTGCCATGACTACCCATCATGCAATGATGGGAAGAACGAAGGCATCAGTTTGCAAAGTCTTTTCTTCATTACAGCAGGCTCTATGTTATTCACCATAGTATCTAGACCTCCTACTTCAAAATTTTATCTTCCTAAGTGATAAGGGGAAATGAGTTTTCCTCATCTGCAGCTGGCTGAAAGGTAGATTTTCTTTGTCTTAGTGCCTCTCCTCTGTTGCCTGTGCCTACTCTTTCATAATGTAAGTGACTCACACATAACAGGAGGAACCAAGAGTTAAACAAAGGGAGACTCAGCTGGCTCACCCACCTGCACAGCAGTGTGAGGAAAAATCATGAAAGTCCTGTGAAATTAGGCACTTGGGAGATTATAATTAAAACAGATTTAGCAGAACAAATGAAAACTTCTTCCTGCCACAATGAACCAAATTCTGTTCGCACTCCCACTCCAACCTACTGTCTTCACTGGTGTTCCATGCAGGCTAATCAAGGTAAACTTTGGAATATGCAACTACATTTTTGTTTTTGTTGATTCAGTTAAGTCTTTGCTAAATCTTAGCAGGTAGGAGCTAGCAGGGACAAATCCAAGGTAAGGTCAGCATGTCAGAATATGATTAATATACAGATTGAAAGATCTGTATTTTATTATTCAAATCAGCTCCTTCAAAGTTCATTTGCATAGATAGTTGTAATCCATTAACTATGACTGTTACAGCACGGAAATAAAAGATGAAGATAAAAAAAAAGAAACTCAAGAGGCACCAAAGTTGGAAAAAAATAGCTGAACCTCCCTCAAAAAAGACTGCTAGACTGTTTGAGAGATGTTCTTAACTTATGTGTAGATCCATGTTTTAAAACAACATTCCTACACAGCAATTAAAAACCTCTTGGTGGCCCATACCAGCTGACTCTGGCTCAAAGGGCTTGAGCTAAGGGGTTGTTTAACTGCAGAGTAGACATTCAGGCAGGAATCCAGGCTCTGGGATCCTGCGAGGTGGGAGGTTCCCAGAAGGCTGAAACCCAAACATCTACAAAACAGATGTATCTTAGCTTAAGCCCGAGTGCCCAATCATGGTCTAGATATAGGTTTTAATGGCAGTGTTGATATCCCTGTAATCATAAAACTGAACCAATGTTAGAGGGGAATAAAATGAATCTCTTTATTTTCAAAATCAAATCATTCCTTCCAACTAAATGTTAAGCACTGATCTCTTTGTTAGTCTGTGCATGAATTTATACCACATTTCTTCTAGCAGGCTAATTTTCACTGCAAATGAAATGCTCCTTGGGAACCAATATATTTCCCAACACACTAACTATACCATAAACTTAGGGAATGATTTTATGCGGAGCTGAGCACCTGCAGCCCCTGCTAAAGTTGTGAATGCTCAATTCTCTCACAAATCAAGCCTGTAAAGTCCTGTAAAAGTTTGACATTTTTCATGCGATTCTACCAGTTTACCAGGCATAAACTTTGCTGATCTCACCTTGATGTGCTGGCTATTACAATTTATCAATGAGTCCTGCAGGGTGCACAGACTCTTTCTGGACTAAGCCATTAAGTACCATGTGGAAGTCGTTGGGGGCAGGAATCATATCTTTGTTCTGTAATCAGGTAGCACTTAGCACTCTGGGGATCTTGACCAGAGCTCCTAGGCACAATCACAATACAAAGGATGAGTCCCAGCAACACAGTGCTGCAGAAACCCGACGCAGCGCTGTTGGCAAGCTACGCACAACTCCTTGGGAAGAACGAAGTAAAGCTTAGCCACAGCACATTGAATTCCTAGTCACAAAGGAAACGAAAAGGAACAATATTTGGTTCACTATTTATTTTTATCATCTCAGACACTATTAAGGCCTGCGCTTCAAAAGGGCTGAGCAGCCATATCTCCATGTGTCTTCCGCTGGAGTGGTGGCTGGCCAGCATCTCTCACAAACTAGGTCCTTAGTCTATAATTTCTGAGAATGACAAATCAGGGTCAAGCCTGTCATGGTGAGCTTACTAGGAACCAGAGGGCCATGCTCCAGACAGGAAAGCACTTATTTATTTTATTTGTCTGGCTTTTCATACAAAGAATGGGAAATTCTCACAGAATTCCCGATAATCAGGAGGAGTAAGACATAAAAACAGGAACACCATCCAAGACAGCTATGAAAATTAAATACAATTCAGCACACATCAAAATAGGGCTGGAAGGCACGGCTGTATTTCTGGAATAAATATTACTTCAACAACTGATAACTGTGCCAATCAAAACTGGAATGAGGTAAGTGTACTGTAGGACAAGTAAAATCTTTTTGTGTAACTCGAAAGCTTGATCAGTGCTGACAGTTCCATCCAGAGTGATATTAAAGGGGGATTTGTTTTAGCTACATGTGCTGCACAGAAGTTGATGAAATTATGGACTGATAAAACATTATGTTTGGTATCAAAGTGACTCTTATCAAACCAGCATGATGCCATGGACTGGAAGCAGGTGCATTAAATGGAACAGACGTCAGAGGACTGGAGGCAGTAGAGAGTTCCTTGGAAAAGGGCAAGCAGAATGATTTTAAGATAAATGAAGTTAGCAGGAGAGCTGGATGTGAAATAAGGGTACCCCTTATTGGGCTGTAATCAAGCAGATTACAATGATGGGAGACTACAGAAGACACATATGATAAAAAAAACCACAACCACAGGGGAGGTCAATCAGACTAAGAGCCCCACCACCAACTAGGCAATGAAACACTATGTGCAGGGACATGACTAGGCCAGGCTTAATGGAGGCACAAGCCCAAGTCAGGAATGAATGGCAATGCTGTGCTGCTCCCTCTGTCAGTAAAGATGTTTTGGGGTAAGAAGAGGAGACATATACTCAAGAATCCACAAGAATGTATTAAAATGTTATCCACATAGAGAGTCACCTCCGCTAGGCAGAGTGGAATATGAATACAAGGTCCCTGGGATCTACCTCTGGTATAAAAAGAGGAACTAGATGCAGCAATGAGGCACAACAGCTGCCATGGCACCCACACACAGTCATCTACTCACCAGGGCTACCTCAGGTCTCAAATTTCCCCTGCACCCAAGCTGTGTCACACCCACACTTTACTTAGTAATGTCAAACCTCACTCATGTGCCTTTGCCACCACCATCACAGGTGGGCTGGTACAGGAGGTATGTCTGCTTTATACCCTTCAGCAGTTCACCTCTGCAAAGAAAATTGTCAGCTGGCCAAATGTGCCATTTCGAGAGGCCAGAGGGAGATGGCTACAGCTGTTCTTACCAGGACACTACTTGCCCTTCTACCCCTTCCCCTCTATCAGGGAGCAAGGGAAAAGTACACAGCTTGCCTCTCACTCCTGTCTGGGGAGGAGAAGTGGCAGAGGAGTAAGTGATACTAGCTGTGTACTTTCCCCTCGCTCTCTGAGGCTACGTCTACACTGCAGGTTTTTTGCGCAAGAAGTCTTTTGCGGAAGAGTTCTTGTGCAAAAACTTCTTGCGCAAAAGCGCGTCCACACCTCAAAGCGCATCGCTTTTGCGCAAGAGTATGTCCACATTGCATGGATGCTCTTGCGCAAGAAAACTCTGGTGGTCATTCACAGACTGGCCGTCAGAGCATCTGTGCTTTTTCTGATAGGCTCTTTTTGCACAAGAAACCCCTGTGGAGTGTCCACATGTGCCTTTTTGCGCAAGAGCTGTACCACAAAAAGGAGTTATGCCTCATTGAAGGAGGTTTACCTATACCACAAAAAACCCTCTGTTCTGTCAATTGACTGTAGATTTTCTTGCACAAAAACACGTTTGAGGTGTGGCCATTTTTGCTCAAAAACCTTGTAGTGAAGACATAGCCTGAGAGTCAAGGAAAAGAGAAGAGCAAACAGCGTCCCAGTACACATGGCTGTAGCCACTCTCTTCAGCCTTCCCAAAATGGCACCCTGGCTGCTGGCTATGTACAGCTGTAATCCAATGAAGAAATGACATAATCACCAATGACACAGCTTTAGGACCCTCTCTCATCAACTGTTACATTTTAGCCAGACTCAGGAAACACCATTTTTTGTTTGACACACTATCTGTCTAGATTCTCATCCCACACACATCGCTGTGGAATCTGGGCATCTAGTGCTGGATGCAATTTAGTTAGACTTTTTGCACACTGACAGTGGAAGCTTACACCCAATAGCCTCTTGCTTCTAAATGCAGCCAGCTGTTTGCCAGAAACCAACTCAAGTGAAGCTGCTTCAAGAGCTCCCCACCTTAGCAGGCCTTCTTCCCTCATATGTTTCCAGATAACATGAGACCAAAGAATGGGAAACATGCCAAGCACCACGTAGAACCAAAAACAGAAATTCAAAAGTGCTGCAAATTTGAGAGCCAATGGAACTTACTAGCCTGCAAATAAGTTGCTGTAGCATTCCCAACAAGCTCACGGTATCAAATTTTACTTAGAACGTGATTTTCGTTGTATCAATCTGCATGGGAACAATGTCTACACAGTAAGTAGAGTGTTGTCACAGCAGCATAAGTGGCAAAATGAGCTAGCTACCCTGAGTAGCATGCCCATTGGAAACATTAGGCATGTACACAGGTGGCTAGCTCCTTACACCACTTGCATCATGTGGATATGTCTTCTCCAGTGGGACTCTCACCCCCAGCTCAAAGTGTAGACATACCAAAGGAAAGGATGAGCAAATTACAGCCCACAAGCTGCATCCAGTCCATCAGGGCTTTTAATCTGGCCTGCAGGATTACCAGTGCAGCAGGTAGGCTCCTGGCTTGTCATAGCCGCATGCCCTGTCCAGAAGCAGCCGGCTCATCCCTGCAATCCTGGGGGTAGAAGGGGCAGAAGGCTCCAAGCACTGCATCTGCCTGCAGGTACCACTCCCTGCGGCTCCCATTGGCCAGGAACGGGGAACCAGTCAGTGTGAATTGTGGGGAGCAGTGCCTGCAGAGACAGCAGCAGCGGAGCCATGTGGAGCCAGGGCCTGCTTTAACTCCACTGCGCTGCCACCCTATAGCACCTGAGGTAAGTGGTGACAGGCTGGAGCCTGCACCTCATGCTCCTCCCACGCTCCAGCTCCCTGCCTCGGCCCTGCATTCATGGTCCACCATATAATCTTGTGGCCCAGATGTGGCCTTTGGACTAGAAAGTTTGCCCATCTTTGCCCTAAAAGGCTCATCTTCAGAAGTCAGGAACATCACTGCTTCTTTCATTCACAGTAAATAAAAAAAGCCACAAAACAATTACAAATCATTCCACAGTTTCCAAATTTGGAATTGGTCTTCAAATGTTGTAACTACTCAAGGCTTGATCCTGCTCTGATTGTCAACTGGGAACAGGTTAATTCCCTGAAAGAGCAGTTTTCAATGCCCCTTCTTCTGATTATCATATGAGTCAAAACAAAAAAATTGAGAGGGACGGGAGGCTGAAGATTAAATTGTATTAAAACTATATTATTGAATTGCATTATTTTATTATTAAATTAGATTATATTATTCAAAAATACCCTTTCTATATTACATTGGAGGTCTGATTTGTTTAAGGGATGAGGAGACAAAGGAAGAGGAAATGGAGGGCTTGTCTACACTAGAAATTTTGCTGCTTTAAATACCCCACTAGAGTTAAGAGGAAATCACTAGTGTGGACCTGGTTATACTAGTATAAAAGTTTTTATCCCAGTATAACTTATTCTGATTCATGAAGCAAAATAATCCATGCTGACATAAGGCATTCTTATACTGGTATAGCTGTGTCCACGGTAGAGCTATATCTACACTATAGACCTTATAGCAGCAGAGCTGTAATGCTACAGCTGCCCCACTGTACGATCTCCTTTGTAGCTGCTCTATGCTGGTAAAAGAGAACTTTTTGCCAGCATAATTAAACCACAACCAACTAGCAGCTGTAACTATGTCGGCAGGAGAACATCTACCTCCAACATAGTGCCATCCATACTGGTGCTTTTGTGCCATCCATACTGGTGCAGTGAAATTTATGTTGGTCGGGTTATGTTTTTTCACATCCCTGAACAACAAACTTTTACCAACAAAAAAACATTAGGGTAGATAATTTCTAGGGGCTTGTGCCAGGGTAAATATCTGTAGGTAGAACTATACTACAGAGTTTTTGTGCAAAAACAATTGTTTTTGCACAAAAACTTGCAGCGCATCCACACCTCAAGCACATTTTTGCACAAGTAAAGCGAAAGAACAGAGGGTTTTTTCCAGTGTAGATATTCTTCCTTCTACAAGGAATAACTCCTTTTTTTGCAAGAGCTCTTACACAAAAAGGTGTGGTGGATGGGGAACAGAGTTTTTTTGTGCAAAAAGAGGCAATCGAAAAAAGCACAGGTGCCCTGGTGGCCATTCTGTAAATAGCAACCAGAGTTTCCTTTCAAGAGAGCATCCATGCAGTCTGGACACTCTCTTATACAAAAGGGCATCGCTTTTACAGTATGGACGCGCTCTTGCACTAGAAGCCTGTAGTGTAGACATAGCCTGTAAAAATCACCCCCCAAATGATAACAGTTATACCCGTATAACTCTTCAGGTGCACAAACAGATCTTGTAAGCCAAGAGGATGGGGTGAGGGAGCAAGTGTCAGGGAAACATTTGCAAACTACTGATTTATAATAATTTGTTCTCTAGAAGTTCTTGCAGATCTTTCATGAAAGAAGATTAAAGAAACCCACCACACCAAAGTTCCTTTCCTTCCCTATACTTAATCCCATAACATTAGATTTGTTGATTTGTTTCTGGAAAGCAAACTGAACCAAGTCCGTGACTGAAACACTAAGTTAATTTGGTTATTTGAGAAACACTTTATTTTAATGTTCCCCACAGAGTCTTGAGTATTTTTTAATATTTTCATACTGAGTCTGTTTGACCTGAAAGGAGAGCATTTTTTACAGCCAGAGGACTGTAGGTCAGAGTAGTTAAGAGATGGAACAGACCTATCATTAACTTCATTCACTTGAAAGTCCCCCAGATACTGGGGAAATAATAAAGGTAGCATCTGATTGGGGGGGGGGGGGGGGGGGGAAGACTGCTATACTGTTTCCACTTTGCCTGGCTCTTTTCTCCATACATTTTGGGACCATAATTTTATAATAAAAATGTGGGTGACTATTGTTCCCCCCATGTCTGTTCTGCCTCTTTCCTATATTTTCTCATTTCAGTTTTAGCTTTATTTTCTCATTCAAATTCTACCTCATTGCATGCATTCTACTCCTTCTATTTATTATGTTTCCTTTTTTGCCTACATTTGATATACTTACTTTATATTTTGTGGGGTCTATTCTTACTTTTGTTTTTATAGATTTCTTTAAATTTTTTAAATCTCACCTTTCTCCGTCTTTACCTTCACCCTCCCTGTGCTACCCTGGGAAATTTCTGCAAATCATCAGTTATGCCTTTCCTCTACTAATAAATTGGCTACTTGCAACCACAAATTGCATAATATAGACAAGGACAAAAGACATGTTTAGCATCAGGTTAGCTAATCATGGTAAAATCCTGGTCCCGGTAGGTTTCAACCATGACAAGCTGACGCAATGCTGGATATAATTTATCTGTGCTGAATGCAAAGGTGCAAGTAGCACTGTATTAATGAGACTCTTCAAAGTCATGTTTTAAACCTAACATTTTATCATGAAGACAAGTTCCACCTGTAGCACTTTAAAGAAAGTAAGAATTAGTTTATAAAATGGTATATTCGCTCTCAAAATACAAGACCAAAGTTATTGGAGAAGCCAGAAACATGTGGGAAAACTTATGTTATATGTACTTTCCTGATATAGTTTACATCCCCTGTTGAAATTCTGATTGGATTAAAACATTGATTTCAATATACTGTATGTGAAATGCTGTGAAGCCAACACAAAACCGCGATAGCAAAAAATTAAAGGTATGGTCACTCTATCCATGTGGCTCAAATTTTAGTTAAGAGCATTTGTCTTGTTGCCTGAAGGGAGATTTGTCCTTTCATTCCGCAGTCTCCTCAATGGTCAAAGAGCTAACAACAGCTGAGCTGCATGAGAATTTCTCTGAAGGCTCTGGGCCTACGTCAACACTACAGGGTTTTTGCGCAAAGAACCTCAGGCGCGTTTTTGCATAAGAAAATTTACAGTGAATCAACAGAACAGAGGCGTTTTTGCGGTATAGGTATTCCTCTTTCTACGAGGAATAACTCTTTTTTTGTGCAAGAGCTCTTGCGCAAAAAGGTGCGTGGGGATGGGAAAAGGGTTTTTTGCACAAAAACAGCCTATTGAAAGAAGCACAGGTGCCCTGATTGCCATTAACAGAATGGCTATCAGAGCTTTCTTGCGAGAGAGCGTCCATGCAGTCTGGACGCTCTCTTGCGCAAAAGCGCATCCCTTTCCCAATGCGCTTTTGCAGTGTGGATGCGCTCTTGCGCAAGAACGCTGCAGTGTAGACGTAGCCTGAGACTGACCTGTCTTCAGGAGAAGATATTCTTGAGGATATATGGGCATCTGGTTATCAGAAAATAAACTGTCAACATTCTAAGGAAATTGCAGTTATCTTTCCACTAGACCTCTAGATAAGAAAAAAAATTGTCAAAAAAAAAATTAAGCCTTTTCCACCACATTGAAGCAGCAAGAATTCCACATTTCTTAAAAAAATGTAAAGAAAATACAGAACTTATACCCTCTACTGAATTTCTTAGATACCAAAATGTGTGTCTTATCAAACTCTTTAGATACAAGTAAAATGAGGTCACCTCACGTAGATAAAGGATCTAATATTTTGAACACAGAAACTGTCATACTGGATCAGACTCATAGTCCATCTAGTCATTATTTCTCAGTGGCTCGACTACCACAAGTTGAACCTCTCTAGTCCAGCACATTCCGGATCTGACTGGTGCCGAACCAGAAGAGGTCAATATTGTGTAGCAGGATTACCAACACTTCCACTGCTTACTGGGCTCACAGAAGACATTTAGGGGTTAATTAGAGATAAATAGCATAGAACACTGAATCAGGACTGAAGGCTGTAAACAAATTTTATGGGATCATGAGAAACTTAGCCACACACATGATAATGTAGATCCAGCTAACTAAAACCATGTCGGACCAAAGTGTGCCAGACTAGAGATGTTTAATCTGTATCACTTTTTGAACCAACCTCTCTATTTGTTAATTAAGACAAAGTCAAGAACAGCTGTCCTCTCCTCTTGTGTGCTCTAAAATTTGCTGTTCCAAGACGCAAACATATAAAGTGTCAAGAAATTGCAAGTTTATAAGTGGGTCCTACATTATCAATTGTTGACGTTTGCTGCCTCTTTGATTCTCTGTGTTTTGCACTTAATTTTCTTTTCTTGATCTGGAGGTTGGCACTATAGCCATACTAATATATTTAGATTCTTACAGCTTGGCATTTGTATCTTTGTATCTGGTGATTCAACCATGTGGCCCTCAGAATTTTCTCTCTCACTAGAAACTATCTAATACTTTAGTTACAGAGCGGTACTTTACTTCTTTGGTCTATCCTTTCCTCTTTAGGTGTATTAAACACTGAAATAATGCACTGGTTTTTATTATTCTACACACTTCCATAATGTTTATTGTATCAAGGTCCTCATCAATTGCAAGACACTCTAATTTATTATTTTTCTTTTACATTTCTATCAATAGATATTTATAAATATTTATCATTGTTGGTCAAGTACCTTTTTTATTTAAAGCTTTAATCTATCATGCTGTTGGTTTTCCAGAATTTATCTGTGTTTTTATCTTGTCTCTGTTGTAGTTCAGTTGTAATTTGCATCCTATCCTTGGTCGAGTACACAGATATTGGTGTATTACCAACATCTTTAACAGATGTCTCTATGTGCTTCTTGTTCCTGCAGGCTCCTGCCGCACTCTTAAACACTCCTCTAACACCTTATTTGTTTTACATGGCAGTTGTCTGGTTTCATTTTGATCCCCTCTGTACAAGGTCCCCCCTTCCTCAGAATGTTTCTTGGTGACTAATAAACTGAACCCCTTTTCTTTACACAGTTCCTCTATCAAGCATTGAGATCCTGAAGGTCCCTATGTTAGCTGGACCTACATTTGGGACTGGAAGTGTGTCAGAGGAAGCTACCTCTGAGGCCTTGGATCCATGAGTCTTTTACCTAGTAGTCTAAATTTAGCTTCCAGGACCCCACTCCTACATTTCTGCTACCAAGATGTAACATGACCACATGGTCCCCTCTACCACTGTTAAGAAGAGGACTTCATTAGGAGCTGCTAGGAAAATCAAGGCACTGATTTAGGTTCCCAAATTTGCCATTAGGAGTGTTAGAAAATCTTGTGATTTTCACCCCGTATGGATAAGGCTAGGGAAGCCTAATTGTATGCTTCTATTTTTTGAAAATCTTGGCCATATCACTTTCCAAAACTATGATCATGTGGGCTACATTTTACTAGGTTTTTGCTTAAATGTGAATTGTGTATAAAATCTGAAGAAATCTGTTCCCGTAGAGTTCAATTTTCTACAATGCTGAAGAATTTGAGGGGGCTCAGAGAAAAGCAACAAGAATGACTTGGAGCATGGCAAAAAACACTCATATTAATAGAAATGGAAAAGTCTGGAGCGGTTTATCTTATTATGTAGCTCAATAAGAGGGGACATGACAACAAGTTAATAAAATAATTCATGATATTTGGTTGATTAATGATATTTAGGAAGAACTGAAGCTCGCTCTCTCTCTTTCATAACACAAGCAAAAAGTTTCCATCAGTGAAATAAAAAAAATGGGAAATTCAAAATTGATATAAGGAATTTCTACCCACAATGCAGAATTAGTAGGATTCATTGACACAGACTGCTAAGGTAAAAATTTTTGCAAGACTCAAAGAGGAGAATAGGTGGTTATAGTGAAAACAAGAATATCCAAAGCTATAACAATGAATTGGAAGAATATTAGAAGGTATATTAAACCTTATACTTCAGGGATTAAGCCAATGTCTAACTAGTTAAAATTAGGAGGTGCCTGTGAGTGCAGATTACTCCACATCTGCCTAGTGTGCATTAATTGCACCTTCTCTGACCCCTCTGGTGCTGGCCATTGTCAGAGACAGAACACTAAATTCTGTGACCCATGGATCTGATAAAGTATTGCGATTCCATGTGTTATCTGAGCAGGAGGAAGTTGCATTTTTTTAAGCTTTTAAAAAAGCCTTGGGGGGCCAGATGGGCTTCAGAGCCTGACCTGCAGCTCAAACTATAGCAATTCTACTATTATTTTAGGGGGCTAGCTCGCCCTGCGCTAGTGCAAGTCTATCTAGTTAGGCTTGGAGGCTTGCTCCCAGCTGCATGGGAGCCACTCTCTGTATTTCATTTCTAATACCTCCTTTTTAAATAGGCACATATGGTTGAAAATGACAATTAAGGAAGAGAAGAGCATCATGTACATGGAGATGACAGCTATAAATCTGTGACTGTTTAATATATCTGAATCTCTTCCTCATAATCAGTTTGGCCTCCCAATTACTCTTCTCCACCCATTCAATACTTTCACTCACCTCTCTCAGACTACTAACCAACCACTGTCATTCACCTCTCTTGCCTTATCCACCTTTTTCACCCTCAGCAACTTGCCCATGATTGTCGCTTTATCAGTTTTATTTTCATCAAACCATTTCTCTGACACCCACCCGTCTTATCCACCTCTCTCACCCGATGCAGATAGGGACTAAGTCAATGTTCAGTCAGAGTGACTCATCAGTAAGATCAGAAGATGCAAAGTGATGATGGCACTGGATTGGAAATCCTACTGTCAGGAGATGTGGTGTGCATTTCTGGTGTTATACATCTATATGATTGTGTGAGTTTGTGTCAAGCACTTACACCCAGATCCTCAAAAATATTTAGAGACTAAATATTGTAGAGGACCTGAGCCTTATTTACAACACCCTGGGGATAGCTAAGCAGGGTTTGCTAAGTCCTTGTCCATCCCCCTGTGGCATTCTGAATCATAAAGCAACATCCTGGCAACACCCCCATACTTCCCATGGTGATATGATGATGTTAGTTTTTATACGAAGTATGTCACATAAGGTATCAATATAATTATCCTATTTGTATATACATATATTTCTCTCTAAAGTTATGAATGTTCTCTATGTATTTCAAATGCGTTTACTTCTAGGTAACACCAACAAAGTAGTTGACATCCATTTTAGTCAGCATATGATGGATGAACCATTGTCTCACACAGGAGGGTTTAGAAGAAGCTAATCCCCACCTGATGGACTTTCCTTTGAACATTCTAGACAGAATACAGGTAATGGCCCCTGCTATGACTCATCAATGCATGCAAGGGTATGTGACTAGATCATGTGAAACTGGTCTCCATTTTTTCCACTGACTGTGCTGGAGTCTATGCTTGGAACAATGATGTTCCTTATGCATGGAAGAAACTATACAACGGAGAAGCGACATCATCAGCTGACTTCATTTCACCCATAACTCAATATCTGGAAACATCTCAGGAACAAAGACTGAACTGGGGAGCTGCTCCCAGGCTGAAGGGATTTCTAGCCTGTGTATGGAAAACTGGTGGACTGTTTGTACCATCAGGGTGAGAACACTGCTTGACCGAAACTCTGTCTAGTGTATAGGACTGCTTGCAATTTTGTTTATTCCTTAGGTGACCAACATTGATCTGTATGCCATTACTAACAGTCACTTAAAATCAGTTTTTTTGTAGTTAATAAATCTGTTATATATATATTACCTAAAACATGGTGTTGTTTGAAGTACATAGGGCAATCTGCACAGTATAGGGGGCTTGTTCGTTGTCCTCTCCACAGAGAGAGGGGTGAATGGGTAATAAACTTACACTAGTCAGGCTTTTCACTAGGGTTGCCAGATGTTCGGTTTTGAATTTTCTGTCCGGGAAACAAATTGAGAAAATATGGCCATATATATGTTCGGTATTTTCTAATTAAGTAAGTTGTATTATTATCATGAGTATCAGTATGTAGTTGCATACTACCTGTCTGGTTGACACGCTCATGCAGTGTGAGCATGTCTATCAGCCAGATAGTATGCAAGTACACAGTAGAAGGGGCG
Organism: Apalone spinifera; assembly: GCA_030068395.1. NCBI lineage: Eukaryota > Metazoa > Chordata > Testudines > Trionychidae > Apalone > Apalone spinifera. The sequence continues at coordinate 108,371,679 of CM057846.1, read as the reverse complement.
GGGGGGGGGGGGCAGGATAGAATCCCTGGGGCCGGACTCGCCCTTGCGCCCCCCTGGGACTGTGCATGGGACGGGCAGCGCCCCGGGATCTGTGTGCTCCCGGGCCAGCCCTGCTCCCCCTGACACACCCCCGCTCCCTCCGACCCCCTCCTGGCCAGCCCTGCTTGCCATCCCCCCCCCCATCTGAGATCAAGTGTGTCCGATATTTTTTTGAAATCATCTGGTAACCCTACTTTTCACCAGGGCAAAACAGCTCTGGGGTCCTAGCTCAGGAATGCGGAGTGTGCAGAGAAACTGGCTCAAATCTCTATTGCTGGTTTCTGAGAGGCTCACCAAAGCATTTGTGGAACACAGCTGAGTGCGTCCCTACCTGTAAATCTTTCTGTGAATGCGAGACTGGGAGAGCTCTGCACCTTGTCACAACATCAGTGACAGAGGGCTCAGCAATACCCCAGCTCCAGTTTGTACTCCGGGGAAGTCCATCACACCACACAAGTAGGCTGAGATCCATCTATGCTCAGTTTTGGGGTGAGTATTCATCCTTCCACAGTCACTACAAAGAGAGGTTACTCACAGCAAATCAGTTTTAATTCAAGCCTTTATTTTTATCTAGCTTTATATTTCTGCACTTGGTTACGATAGGAAAATAAAAGTCTGGCCTGTATTTGTGTATCATCTTACCTCAGACTAAGAAAACACAAAATAATGAGAAAAAATTGTCATTATTTTTCTCACATATTCTTCAGTCCTGTATGTATCTGGTGAATCCACTGGAACGTGACAGGGCTGTTCTTGGGGCCTAGTCCTAAATGACCTATTTTATCCTTTCAAGCCATGTATACACCATTTATTGACAGAACAATAAATGTTGCAGAATGACTAGGGAGTATTATAGTCTGACTGAATATAAATGAGCTTCTGTAAATTTTTTTGGTAAAAAAACCTAGAGGCAAAATTAAGAAACACTACGTATAAGTGTAGTAGGAGGCAGACCACACATCAAGAACATTACAACGAAAATGCAGGTGCTAGTGACTTTTTGCTGGTTGTGGACTATCATCTCAACTAGAAATGATTTAACCAGTCACCAGAGTCCACTGATCATTAGCAGTACTTGTACTACACCCATTCCTGTACACGTGAGTTGATGGCAAGGGTCTGTATTTTTCATCAAAGGCCTGACCCAAAATCCACTAATGTCAGTGGAAGATTCCTATTGTCTCAGTAGGTTTTGGGTCAGGCCCTTAATAAAGTAAAATGTACTTCCCCACAGTTTGGGGCCAAATCCTCTTGATTGCAAAAGACCTGCATGGCCACAGAACAAAGGTGTTGGTACTTTAGGGCAGAGGTATGAAGGCACCGTTGCTGAAGAAGCCAAGCAGAGCATCCTCTCCAATGCAACTCTGAATGGACTTTACAGGGATGTGAGGCTAGATTTATAAAAGAACTTGGGTGCCTAATTTCCACTTTAGAGATCTGAATCTGAGAATCAGGCTGCACTGGGATTCACAAAATCTCAGCTCAACTGCCTCTGAGTCCTGCAGGCACCCAAACACACCCAATACCTTAACTTTTGCAGTAAACGTTCCTTATGTTACTGTCTTCCCAACACATGTTACTGCCTCCCAACACATGCCCTTATGTTACTGCCTCCCAACACATCTGGATACCTGGGCCCCAATGAGATACACAAGCCAGGGGAAGTGCAGGTGTTCTGCCACCTATTGTGCATTCAGAACTTGGTCTGGTAAACCTGCTCAGAGCTCGCTTACCAGACTGGGCCACGGTAGGGCAATGGATTCAAGTACCCCTTCCAGCAGAGTGGGAGGAAGGATTTGACAGAGATCCGTCACTTCTGAGTGAGTGCTCTAACCACTGGAATATAGGACTTTCTGAGGTGGGGCTCTGCAGTCTCTCATCCTTCTCCCACCCACCAATTTTTTCCCTTATGTAGCTACAGTAGAACAGCTTCAACAGGAAAGTGTGAATGAGAATCTCCCTTCAGCTAGATTAGGTGAGGAGGTGCCTCTTGTGCTGCCCTTTTTAAATCCTGTTCTGAGGGGACTATCTCCTCCCATTCATTGCATAGAGAATAGGGGTGGGAATGGTTAACCAGTTAGCTGGTGAGCATCACTCTTACTGGGTAATGCATAGAGATCCTAAGCAGTTTTGCTTTGTGACTCACTGTGCTTTTCTAGATGCCTAAAAGTTAGGCGTGGAGATGCTCAGCATCACCACACACATCTACATTTTTTTTCAAATCCAGCCCACAGGCACTGGGTGAGTGATTATGAGGGCTAGCTGGCCAATAACACATGGATAGCAGGCTGCAACACTGATCCTGGAGGGGCCTTTTTTTTTTGCAGGCATTCTGTATAGTTCCTGGAAAATTCCTAGCTTTTCAAACCCTGTATCGTTCCATGCATAAAACCAGTTTACTTGGGCTTTACATGGGACTCTGACTTGGACCTAAATCATTAAACAGCTGAGATAATGTCAGATAGAAGTTGGCCTTGTGAGATTTTACATTTCATTGATAAATACTTCCTAAAATCTTCCCTTTTTAATTTGATCGTCCTACTGTATGGCAAAGAATGATGAACAATATTTTGGGTGTCCACATATTCCCTAACCAGGTAAAATGCATACTGTATATTAGGAATCAAAGTGGAGTACTTTCACAACAGACATTAACTATACAATTCAATTAATGAACAACAATTCATATTTCGTTAGAACAGAAGCTTTTTGTGACCTCAAATAGACAACAATTTGACAAGGGCACTGCGGAATTTTAATTAGACAAGGAAATAACAAAGAAAAACTGAATGGAGGGAGGAGGGAAGATCTGCCAGGCAGAATTTAAAACAAAGGATGTATTTGTTCTGCTAGTCTTTCTCCTCTTTCCCCAATGCAGCGGTGCAGAGAACAAAACATTGTTGGCTTTCTTTGACGATGATTAACCATTTACAGGAAAGGCTCTCCCACCATTTATGCTGTATACACTGGTAGAGAGAGAGAGACTGATGAAACAAAACTCGGTGGTCCACAGCTACTTTTTGCACATAATGCTACAAACTAAAGAGCAACTCCACTGAAGGAAATGGAGTTATGTCAGTCTAAAACCTGTGTAATTCAAAAGATTAATAGGTCCTATAATTGCACAGCAGCGGGATAACAGACAGACACATATTTGATCAAATGCAGAATATCACACATTGGTACAAAATCACTTACAGGGTTAAAGCAGAGATGAGATGCGAGTGAACTACCAAGTGTTTTTATGTTAGAATTTCTGACTAAAAGATACATTTATTTTTCTGGTATGTTAAAGTTTGGATGGGAATGGAGTGTAGGAGCATGTTGTTAATTCACTACCCAACTGACAATTTGTTTCAGTTGCCACAGCTATAACATTTCTGCATGTGCTGCCTTGGGAAAAGGAGCAGTGGCGTAGTTACAGCGGTGAAAGTGATGCAGTCATGCCAGAGCCCTCAAAGTTACGGAGACCCTATGACATGGAGCAGTGCTCTGGCATTTCACCTGGCACATGGGGGCAGAATGCCATACCCCACTCAAGCATGGCGCCACCACTCCTCCATGCCAGATCTGAGTGGAACTGTAACTTGTCACAGGGGGACAGTCACTCAGGATTGGCCTAGCTGACTCCACCCCATGACAGAGGAGCAGTTGAGCCAAACCTGAGCAGAGCTGTGACCCCCTGCACCACGTTGTAATACCACTCATTACTGAAATTTGACTCATGCTGTGTGGAAAGTGGGAACTAGTAGAACCACTAGGCAATGAGGCTCAGAAGAAATCACCTTAGCCCAGGATGGAAATGTTCCAGTGAGGGCCCAGGATGATGGCTGAAGGTCTGGGGGAAAGCTGTTTGTGGGCAATGGGGTGAGGAGTTGAGGCAGGATTGGAAAGGGTACCCTACCCCTTACTTATTACACCTACTGTCTAAATGCCTACTAGCTAATTGGCTTTCTAATATCTATAGTTCCAACTGATCTAATGTATATTTCTGTGGTTTGACTCAACTCTCATCAAAATCCTACAAAACTCACTATTGCTGATTATGTAGGAAAATAACTTCCTATTGTCAGAAATTGGATTATTATTTACTCACATAATGCCAAAACTGTTCTAGGCACTTCCTAAACGTGTAGGAAGAGAGATTCTATTCCAAGGAAATTGTAATACAAACAGACAGCATAAGAATGGAAAGATTATAACAATTTTTTCCTTTATCCTTTTCCCCATTTACCATTATTTGTTGTTTCTAAAAACATGCCTATTTTCTCTTTAAGCTTTTTTGGTTTTAACCCTTGTTTTTTTTCTTTTAATATAGCCCTTTTAAGCTTTAATACAAAATAAGTAACAAAAATCATACAAAGCTTCCTAGATTTTGCATTATAAACAATGTACCATATAGGAAGGAACTAGATATGTGGCAAAATGCATCTGTTTAATCTGGATATTTGTTGATTTGGGTCAGTAACTGGGTGGCTGTTTATCAGGGGTCAGTGGGTGGTAATGGCAACAAGTGGCTTATAACAGACATGGATTATTTTTAATTTTGGTAAACATATCCAGATGGGTATGATTTAAATTCATATATGGTGATATGTTTATTAAATAGATATTTTAAAACTAGTTTCAAATAATTGATTACAATAAAACATGCACTCCACCCCGCTATTAAACAGTACTTTTAAATAACATTTAAAACCTGATACTGTTTCTTAATGACAAAGAAAAAAATATTTTACCTTTTACTGAGTTTGCTGATATATTAGATATAAAATGTGTGCATTTTTCATAAGGGCAAGTCAAAAATATCAGTACTGATTAGTACAGACTCTCTCAAACTTACTGTAAGTGAAGCCAGTTTTACCAGAACAGACCACGCTATTTTATTGTCAAATAACTTTTTTTAAAACATAAAGAAAACAGAAAAAGTACAGTTACTAAATATGAGACATTGTAAAAGGGGAATTTCCAGAAGTCACTGATATTAGCAATTCACCCCTTCATTCCCTTCCTCTCTAGTTTCAAGATGGGATGATTATAAAAAGGCTGATTTGTCAGAAAAATGAAACTAAGCAAATTTGCAAACTGACACCAACCAACCTGGGGAATTCCCACGCCTGCCTTCTCTGACATGCATTCAAAGAAGCAACAAACCTAAGACAGAATTATTTTATTTTATTAAGCATAATTCTTAATGCCTTCCCCCTTCCCTATTTCTAAACCTCAGTATTAATGATTAAAGATGTACTTTAATTTTTGTTTGGCCCAAATTATAATTGTCCTATTTAGAGCAAAAGACAGCCTTTCTTGCCCCTTATGTAGCCCTTTACACCTGTTCAAGGTGAGTGTAATCATTACCTGATTAGAATGGTAGCTTTTTGTACACCTACTTTGCACAGGTGACAATTTCTATGCCTGCATGCAAAGCCCCGGAGAATCATGCCCTTAGTATACATTTTTAATGGTTCAACTAATGAAAACTTTTTATGAAGCTACATTGAATAATATTGTTTTCTTTCATTTTTTTTCATATGTTTTTGGCTTAACTGATAAAGGAAGAAGAGGAAATGTTTTCCTAGAACTATCACCTACTTCATTATCTTTAGAGGATGTCTCTGGTGAATTTTACTATCTTATAGACACATTGTTTGAGATATACTATACATTATGCTAACATTATCTGAATCAGTACTGTTATCCTCATAGTAGAATGCAAGTATAAGTCTTTTGCATTTTCTCTTATGCATCTGGATGTACAAATCTGACACCAGACTATGCTCTGTCACAGTACTATAAATCTGATGTAACCCCCACTGAAGTCAATGGAGTTACTATGGATTTGTGCAGGTGTAACTGAGAGCAAAACAGCTTTTAGATGGGTCGGGGGGGAGAGTTGAGGTTAAAGAGTTATTTTCTTACTGTTCTTGGAGACTATTTTTGACATACAGGAAAAACTCTCAAAAACTAGTAATACCTATTTTGGTCAATTTCACATAATTCTTAGTTTTCAGTATTCCAGAGGCATGCAGCAGGCTTTCAAGAAATGATGGCACTCTATTGTCAGCCTACGTTAATCTAAATAGAAGTGCAACATTTGTATTAGCCGACTAGGAGCTATATGTTAAAATAGTTGAGAACTATGTCTTAAAATGATATGCGAGACTATTCAGTGGGATTTGATCCAAATATTATATTTGAAAATGAACACTTAAATCCTCTGATGATCATAACAATGTGGTTTTAAAAGTATCACTTTAAAAGGTCAGCTATACCACCCTTCTAAGAGCACAAAGTATAGCGGATATATTGAGTCACACATATTGTTCATTGTTCATTTGCATTTGGTGAAATCCCTGAGTTGGACCTAATTTAGTAAGCAAGCACTGACTTGGACTCCCTTGGCAATACTTACCTTGTAAATATAGCCACTGTGTTTCTCTAAAGCAAAATATTATTCCATCCCCACTGCTAAATCACTCATGGTTCAACCTTTGGTAGCTTGTTGTTGTTCAAAACATGTGGGTTATGTCACATTAATGGAAAGAGAAACAGAGGGATTATGGGTATTTTGTGATTCTCATCTTTTGATATATTTTCTGCTTATTCTAAACAAAGTCATCAACTACATCAATGTGCAGATAACCACTAGTGCATGACAAGATGTTAATCAGAACTAATATTGCACGGGTGAAGAATTATTATATCCATTAACCTTGATCCTGCAAACACTAACTACGGAGCTCAGTGCTCACTATCCTAGACAAGACTATTGAACTCAAGGAAACTATCTTTGCAGCAGTATGTGCAGTGTTAGCCAGATTGGGCCCTGTATTTTTGTCCTTATTTTTGCATATTTCCCCTGATGTGGACTGTTGTGCTTTCCAGTTGCAACCTGTACATCGCATAAGTTGCCTTCCCACTTCCGGGAGCTGCACTTAAAGTATAAGCAAATTATGTGGGTATTTTCTAAGACTTATTTTGTATGAGCAATGTTTAAAAAATGACTCATTCTCAGCTCAGCTAGTGTTGTTGGTAAGTGTTGGTCCAGAGTGATGATAGCTCTAGATTGGTAAATAAAACAGTTTTCACTGCACCGATTTTTTTGCTCTAATGTTGTTAGTTAAACTTGACGTCACAGTGAGAGAAGGAAAATACAGATTAACGTATGCAGATGGCAAGTTCTGCAGAATGTATGTTGAGGAGGAAAGGAATAACTGATCCTGTTTAATATTAGTAATATGGATGTAAATCATTTGAAACCAGTGAATAAAGACCACAGAAAAACAATGCAATGTTGGCCAGATCCAAAGCCCATTAATGCCAATGGAAGACTCCCACTCATTTTAGTACACTCTGGATCAGGCCCTGATTGAGGATTTGTAATAAACAAAAATTGACTAGCTTACAACTAAACATACTTGACCAGAATAGCATGAAAACACTTGTACACGGAAGGATTGGCATTAGAAACTGCTCCAAAGCAGATCTTAACTGTATCCTTACAAACAGTAATTTCCTAGCATCTCACATCTAGGAATACTAATACACTTGGTAAATATGAGTTTAGTCTTCACAACACCCCAGGAAAGTATGGGAAGTATTATTTATTCATTTTACTAATAGGAGACAGCAGCCCAAAAACATTGGTTCAGTGACTTGCTGAACAAAGTCACCCAGTTATTCAGTGGCTAAATACGAAATAGAATACCATAGCCCTGTTTCCTGTTTTAGCCAGAAGACAACATTATTCTTTTGATATTTGGGAACTCAATATGGCTGATATATGGGTGCCACTAGTAATCTTTACCACTTCCCTAGTTTTGATGGCTAGTGCTTGGCCTAGCATTGAAGGGCTTGTCTACAATACCACTTTCTTTGATAGAACTTAAGTCAACCAGGGGTCATGAATAATTCATACCCCTGAGCGACATAAATTATGCTGACCTAAGTGCCTGGGAAGACAGCCCTATGTCAGTGGGAGAGCTTCTCCCACCAACATAGTATAGTTGATTGCAGAAGTAAAGTAATTAAGTTGACAGGAACGCTCTCCCCTGTTGGCTTAGGGCATCTTCACCAGATGTGCTACCATGGCACAGCAGCACGGCTGAAGCATTTACAGTGTAGACTAACCCTTCACATGGCAAATCATCATGCCTTACCTTCTGGTTCTCACTGGTGTCTGCCTTTTACCATCATGCTTCCACTTCATCTGCAAGCACTACAGACATGTGAGGTTCATGTCCTCTTTATAGAAACCCTTCATGTCCCTTCCACTGTCACCTGATCAGGGTTGCTAAACTGACATCTTTTGTAAGCACTGAACTAAGAAAACAAAAACAAAAAATCAACACGGTAGTATCTACAAGGTTTACCTATGTCACTTAAGCAAGTAACAAACAATATTTATATTCACAATTGTTTGCTACTTAGATATCAAATTGTGTTAAAGAAGGGGAAATGCACCTATGATGAGAATAGGGCAAGATTATTTTAGACCCATGTGCATTTTAGCTATATAAAATGCTATACTATGTTCAGGGGAGGAAGTACATTGTTAACAATATTAAAGCCACTCAGCTGGACTCAATTTAAAAGAAGAAGAAGAAGAAGAAGAAAGATCTGCCCAGCATTTGCATTGTGGAAGGCTGTGTAGCTTGCTCCAGAAGTTTTAATTGAATCCAGCCCTTCAACACAAAAAAGAATTCTTTCTAACTGGTTCACGATATAAAGTAGGATACAACATATCATACTGATTCTCCAAAATGAGGTTCTTGCTATATACAACACACTTAACATGCACTCAGGTCTTCTCTGATCAACATTTAGCACAAAGTAGTGTTTACAAAGATTAAAATTTGCCAGTCAACACATGTTGCTCAATACATTAGTCTATCCTAATTTTGACTTGATTCAAAACAATGTCCCTAATTCTGATTTCACAACAGTGTAAATCAGAAATAATTCTACTAAAATCAATGGGCCTAATCCTTAAGTGAAGCAGAGGAGTGCAGAACTTGGGAGGCGAGGTGACAAAGATGGAATTAAAAAACTTTGCATTCACCAGATCATAGGGCCACTCAATGCTGGTATCGTCTCCAAATACCATGATAGCCAAGGGTGATCTCAGTGGCTTACGAGATGCTGGACTATGCTTTTCCCTAGCCATATCCCATATACCCACCACATGGAGCATGTGAAAGGAAATGTTGTATGCCAAATAATAAGACTGCATTTTACTTGTGTATATACACACACACACACACACACACACACACAGAGAGAGAAAATAATCACAGCATAAGTTTAGTATATTTATAAACTGTATTGCTCTACTTCACAAATTACTTTTTTCATGTTCTGTCCATTAAACTGATTCAATAGATTAAAAAGGCTGTTGATGTCAAACTCGCACCTTTTAACCTCTTAGAAAAATAAATGAGGATTCAATCAAGGTGTCATATGGTTTTAAATGACCCATTGATGCAATTCATAGTGTAGTATCCATTTAGCTACTGTACAACCATAGTGTGAATGAAACTGACTCATTGCTGAGCAAACAGATAAGAGTTAGGAAGAACTGATCAATATGTTTAGATAAGATGTATTGAGAATACCTAGCAACCTGTGCCTTTGTCTGTACTTGGAAAATGAAAGATGTAAGGGAAAAATATCCTCTATACTAGAGACTTCAGTCTAAATTATTCTCTCAGTTACACTTGTGTAGGTCTGGAGTAACTCCACTGCAACCACAGGGGTTACTTCAGTCAGAAACGAGAATAACTCAGAGTCAAATGGCATTTATTAAGAAAACTAAACAAAAGAAATATAGAGGGAAATCCTAGGCTGAACCTTCTCTTCAGTATATGAACCCTTTGAACTTCAGTTTGCCCACACACACTCTTACTCACAGTGTGTTTATAGAGAAGTAGTTGGAAGCTATAAAAATAATCCACTAAAACTGTCAAATTGGGAATGGCCAAATGCAGATGAAAAGCATAAAACTATAGATTTATTACTTACAAGAAAACACTAAAGTGTATGCAAATACTTATGTACGATTACTAATAGTAAACTAATATGTTGCTCCTTTGCCTGCTCTTCTTCCCGCTCCAATCCTTATTAGTTGGAATTCCATTAACTGTGAATGGGATCTTTGTAGGAATTAGTAGTACAGGAAAAACTAGGACAACATTTAGTATGAAACAGCCTTTGATAAAAGAGCTAGTTCTATTACCAAGGCTGTGTTCAATTGCCTTCTCTGTTTTCTTTCAGACAGCAGCTGAGCAATTTACAATAATGGAAAAAAGAGAATCTGTTTCTAGTACAAACTGGAAATTAGACTCTACCTGAATCTAATATATGAAGGAGAATGTTTGTGCTCTAATAACTTGGACACTATAAAAGCTACCTCAACCAAACTTTGCGTGGGATAACCTTTCCTTCAGGAGAAGGTTTTAAGGTACTGTGGGAGGGTGTGAC
>CM057846.1:108331904-108354460 GCA_030068395.1 Apalone spinifera | reverse complement strand
CAAGAAACTGTTTTTTCTTTGTGATCCTGTCTAATATGTTTTGTGGGCATTGATTCTTTGACACTTCGCCCATTCACGGATGGCACTCCTGCTCCTGCAAGGAGTAAGGGAAGCTGATGGGAGCATTTGCTCGCATCAGCCTCCTGCTGTGGGGGTACAGTGAGGAAACTCAAATTAAGGTACGTCAACTCCAGCTACATAATTAACGTAGCTGGAGTTGTGTATCTTGATTTGAGTTTCCTCTTTAGTGTAGACTTGGCCCCAGAATCCCCATAACACCTAAATTTCTGCCATTGGGCATGCACAGCTGTCTCAGTCTTGACATCTCTGAGCAGTTCAGCACCTATCACATGCCTAACTGCCAGCAGAATTCACAAAACAGGTGTCTCCAATCTATGTCACCTATTTGCTCAGACAGCCTTAGAGCATGTTTACCAGATCTAGTAAACACAAAACACAGCTGGAAGAGGAGGAAGATAAGTTGCCCCAATAGTCCAGTAGCTAGAGCACTTACTAGGAGATGTGTTTGTGAGGGAAGCACTTGGAAGTGGAGATAAGGGTGCTAGTTACTATCAGAGTTTCCATAATCGGGATTGGAGTTGCTGTCACCAAGAAAAATATGAGCTAGGGAGAGTTCTGCCAACCCAAAAGACAAGAGCAGAGTTTCTGTGAGTAAGCAATGTTTGGCAGACTCTGTGGGAGGAAGAAGCTGGGTTAATTTTCAGGGGGCAGGGAAATTCATACGTTTTGGCAGTTGAGAGCTAGGGAAGCAAAGGGTTTTTGTAACTGAGGTGAAGGTTTGGCAGCTGTGAAGATTGTGTGGGCTATTCTGGGCCTGTCACTGTTCATTAATAACCTCATGATAGTACGTGGATGGAGTCCTGGAACATCTAGCCTAAATTCCCTTCTCTATAATTTTAAGAATGGGTCCCACAGGACAGGCTTCTAGATTTACCGCATTGAGATGTTTCTGGCCCTTTGTGGCACCCATCCTCTTAATCCCAAATCTTATAAATAAAGATAAATGTGATAAAAACCATAATCCATGAGGAATCTTTGGCAGTATACACAGTACATATACATACTCATGCTGTATTAAACAGAGGAAATTCAGTGCATTCAAATGCTGTCCAGACATAAAACTAGCTCAATTTACACCAGAAGTGTAAAAATGACCTTATGTGTAGTCAATCACAGAGCTCTGTTCTCACTGTTGCTTTATTCCTGTTCATTTTTCTCCTTACGCAAATAAGCCTTATCTAAAGAAATTGCTATAATTTAAAGTAGAGTTGTTTATATAGAGCTATGTCCAGTATAGACCCATATCATTAAAATGTATTCCCTCCATCTCATTTCCATATAGTAAAAGTAGCATAAAGCTATTAAGGCCTTAAAAAGTCATTTTGTCATATGCTTTTACAAAATATGAAATATCTTGTATGCCTAAAGCTTGGTATAGACTAAATACATGGTCCTGGTCCTTCAACATGTGTGATAAATGACAAACATGGCAAAACTAAAATATAAAATATAAATAAATGGAAAACTTGATGTAGAATTAATCTTTTAAACATGATCTTGAGAAGTCTGATTTTTTTCTTAAAATCACAAACATATGTTACAAGCCAATGGGTATGAATAGGTTTTTTAAAACTATTTATTAAAATGCTCTGGATATAAGTTAAGTTTCATGCACCACATGTATTATTGCTTCACTTAGCTTAAAATTGGAACTATATGAACTTTGATTTAAAGATTGATTTGTTTTCCTAGACCATCTCTCTAGATGTGTTTAATACAATAATCCAGGTTATCCAATATCCAATTAAGAACTGGTGGAACCTTAATTTGTTATGGGACAAGAGAGGTGACTGCTTTGGGTTGCTTGAAAAGGAAAGTGGTGCTTAGCAGAGAAGCATAAATAAAAGAGACTACCCTACTAGAAGAGCAAAGGGACTGGCTCTGTACTTCTATGGAATTAATACTAACAACTTTAAAAAGTGACACCCCATTTAATGTAGCCATTGTTTTTTATCAGTATACTCTTTCCCAAATATTAAAAATCTATCTGTGACCTGGAAATTTTCCCTCCAGCCTCTCATTAGAAAAAACCTATTGGGTTCTCTTGCTGTAGTTTACTGCAGTGTCAGTTCCTCCTGAGCCAAAAGTGCCTTTTTTTGTATAAAAGTACTCCTTATTGTGTAAGTTAACAATCTCCCACCTTCTGCTGACTGCAAATTTTGACATCACCAGAGCACATTCTTTTTGGAGACATAACAATATATGAAATAAATACCAGTCTTTTAGTTTCTTCTAAACATATGACTACTTCTGACTTAGCAAAGCCTTGCTGATGCGAAATAGGTCTGTCTCAAGAGAACAGCGTTTGCCATTTTAGTCCCAAATGGGCCACAACCCAAACAACTGTGACTTTGCTCCATAAAACAAGCGTCAATCAAACAAGCAAGTTACAGGTTTAAAACCCACTGGCACCTAGATCAGAAAGGTAGATTAACAGAAAAGGTAATATTAATTACAATAAAAGGCATATTAATTACACCTTTATGCCTTGATCCTGTCTTTCAACACTAGGTGGTATATCTTTTTAAAAGTTAGCAATTGTAATGTACATGGAATGACCACAGTGAATTTTGCAAGATCTACATTGATAAATGCTGTGCTTCACAGAGCCAGACATAGCCCATAGAGTTTAATATCATACTGTATACCTCCTCGTAATGCCACAGAGTGCAGCTCCACATGGTACATGGTAATAATGCTAAATACTGATCTGGGCCTGAGAGTGCATGGGAAGTACCCTTGCCACCGGCCTCCTCCTCGCATTCATCACTATGGATATGACTACACTATAATCCGACATCCACGGCAGGCCCATGCCTATAAACTTGGGCATGCTGGGGTCAAACTAAGGGAACCCTCCCACTTCACAGAGCCTAGACTCCAGGCTCCAGCCTGAATGTCTACACTGCACTTAAACAGCCACTAAGCCTGAAGTATGCCAGTGTGACGGGCCAGCCATGGATGTCTAACTGAAGTGCAAAAAAAAAAAAGAACCTTAAAAAACAACAATGGTCCTGTAGCACCTTCAACACTAACCAAAAATCGAAATGGTAACACAGAGAAACCTGTTGGGGAACATTTTAATTTGCCCAATCAATAATGGATCTAAAGGTGGCTATTCTCTTACAAAGCAATTTCAGGAATCAACTAGAGAGAGAGTCTGCAGAACTGGCCTTCATATGGACATTTGATACAATCTTGCATGGCTTGAACTGGATAGGCCATTATAGTTAACACCCAAATGACATCAAAAGCTAAGTATTGACCACTTACAGCCCACTCTATTAGCCTCATTTAGCACAGACACTTTGACGAGGGAGAGGGAGTTCCCTTCTTCCTTTCCCCTCTTCTTATGCTTTATAATTCAACCTCGGTGCCTCTTGCTCCATATTTGTCATCTGAATAAGTGGGTTGTGCCCACAAAAGTTCATGATACTATCTCTATATATTTTTTAAAGCTTCAGAGGGGTAGCCATGTTAGTCCGTAACTGGAAAAACTTAAAAACCAATGAATAGTCTAGCAGCACCTTAAAGACTAACAAAACATGTAGATGGTATCATGAGCTTTCGTGGGCTGTGAAGTGGGTTGTGCCCATGAAAGCTCATGATACCATCTACATGTTTTGCTAGTCTCTAAGGTGCTCATAGACTATTAGTTGTTTTTTAAGTTTTCATTTTTTTTGGTTAGTCTCTAAAATGCTACAGGACCGTTGTTTTTTTTCATTTACAAATTAACACGGCTACCCCTCTGAGACATTTAAACATGCAAGAAACTGAAGTGCAGACATACCTAAAGAGGCACAGCATAATAACTCTCTGAGGAGCAGGGCATAGGCAAGAGGCAGAAGTGGTCCTGGATCCTGGGGATCTAGGACCCTATGAAATAGGAGGGTCCCCTTACTTGCGGTAGGCAGTAATTTTTGATAGCGGGCCACTCCAAGAATTTGGAAAGTGGTCAAGGGATGCACTCTTCCATATTAGTGGAATAGGTGCGAGGCCTGAAATGGAGGTTGGGTGCAAAAGGGAGCTTGTGGTAAGGGACTGAGGTGTAGGACAGGGTGTGAGGTCTGGGAGGGAATTTGTGACCTGGGTTAATGGACTAGGGTGCAGGGGATTTGGTTTGTGACCTTGGGCAAGGGGAGGTTGTGACCTGGGGAAGGGGACTAGGGTGCAGGAGGGGATAGAGGGGTTTGGGCTGTGACCTAGGGTAGGAGGGAGTTATGACTTGGAGCAGGGGAATGAGGTGCAGGATCAGGGAGGGGATATGGGTGCAGAAGTTTGGGTTATATGGGGGTAGGGGAGCAAAGGGGTGGGGTGCCAAAGGCAGGCTCTGGTTGAGAGACTTACCTGCTTGACTCCCAGCCAGCAGCCTTCTCAAGTAGACTCCCTGCCTGCCCTGCCCCACTCCTGCACTGGCTGCAGGGGCCATGTGGTTTTTGAATAGCTATGAGCCTGAGGTGCTTCCCAAGATGCCTGTTAACAACAGGCAGCTCCCATTGGCAGAAACCAGCCAATGGGCTTGTGCTGGGGGCAGGAGCAGCGCTTGAATGCTCACAAACAGAACTCGGCAGCAGCTTTTCTCAGCAGTTTGCGGGGGACAGGCAGGGAATCTGCCTGAGACTCCCCATTGTGTCCGTGGGCCAGATCTGGCAGCTTGGCTAATCATATCCAGCCCACAGAGGGTATTTTACCCAGGCCTGCCTTAGTTAGCCCAGCAAGGCCAGGTTTACAGGCACTAGCCAGCCGTGGATGTCTGGGTATAGAGCTTTTGAAATAAAGGTCATCTGTTCAAATTTGGCCACAGTCAGTGCTGACCACGTGTTTTTAACCATCTAATGGCAGTCCTGTGTGATATGCGCTTAGCAGGTTCAATCCAGTTCCTAGCTGTCAAATGTCTCTAAACCATAACTGGTGTCCTGCTCTTGCAGTTTCAGAGGAGGCTGGATCAGCCAAATAGACATACTGGGTGAGCCATGTGGGGAGGCCTACCTTGTGTTCACCAAGGCTATACCTGTTTTGAGGATAACAAAATGTCAGTGCCCAGGGCTGTCTGTCTAGATCCCAAGATTAGCATTATATTCAATAAGGGAAAATACATGCTATGATAAATATATGAAAAATAAAGGGAACAATACTCAATACTTATAGGCTGCATCCAGATTGGCATGATTTTCCGGAAATGCTTTTAACAGGAAAGTTTTCCGTTAAAAGCATTTTCGGAACAGAGCGTCTACATGGCACGGACGCTTTTCCGCAAAAGCACTTTTTGCGGAAATGCGTCCGTGCCAATCTAGACGCACTTTTCCGCAAAAAAGCCCCGATCGCCATTTTCGCGATCGGGGCTTTTTTGCGGAAAACAAATCTGAGCTGTCTACACTGGCCCTTTTGCGCAAAAGCTTTGCACAAAAGGGACTTTTGCCCGAACGGGAGCAGAATAGTATTTCCGCAAGAAGCAGTGATTTCTTACAGTAGGAAGTCAGTGCTTTTGCAGAAATTCAAGCGGCCAGTGTAGACAGCTGGCAAGTTTTTCCGGAAAAGCAGATGATTTTCCAGAAAAACTGCCCAATCTAGACATAGCCATACAGAATGGAGTTTATTTAATTCTCATGCAGAGACTAGACTAACAGTCAAGGAGTCTGAAGTCTTTATTCACTAATCAGGTCAAGTATTGAAAGTATAAGTTGCCCCATGGCTGCCCTGCCAACATGTCTAAACCCTTACTTAGCGAGACTATTTATAAGGAGTCACAGGACAGATCAGTCTTCGTGCCCATTTGGTCCTCAGTCTCTTTGTTAAGCTAGTCATAATATGTGCTGTGTAGGTCTCTAATATGGACACCTATCTTGACTAACACCATCACAAAGCTCACTCACTAAGACCGCAATGAATTTAGATCACTAGGAACTGGGCTGGACACAAAACAGGAAAACAGATTTGAAAGGCTCTGAATCCTATCACCTGAGCCTTCCCAGCTTCTTAAGTAATATTTTTAAAACATTACAGAAGAGAACACATCCCTCTTTGTTTCTCTACACACTACCTTCCTTCTTCCTCTTTTCTCCCAGAGAGACTGAATAGAAGTCCACTTTAATTACAGACCGCTTAAAAGATGCACACATACTTAGAGAACGGGTACACCAAAAGAAGAAGTTGCGTGTGCATGAATTGCTCCTTTAAAGATGCACATAAACATGTAATGCGGAGCATACTCATAATGCAGCCAAGAAGTAGGAAACGGAACTATTCTTAGAAAATGACTGGGAGTAAAACTTCCAATTCTTCACATCATATCTCAGATCAGATTGCAAACTCTTTGGAGCAGGGACCATAGCCTTCTATATGGACTGTAGATCCCCAACCACACTCTGGTTACTGTAGAAGAAAACACTAAATATGGGTGTGAAATCTTATTTCTCTTCTCTATGTTCTCCTCCTGACCATGCCTTTCAGAGGCAAGCTGAATGGCATGTATTTTTTTTTATAGTAGACAGCTCATTTTATCTAGTTTACCAAATTTCACAGTCCATTTTGGTCTATTTCCAAGTTGTGGGATTTTAAAAATAATAAATTTCATTATTTCACATGTTTAAATCTGAAATGTCATGGTGTTGTAATTGTAGGGGTCTCAATCAATCTAGGGGACATGGGATGGGGATGGGGATGGGGATGGGGATTGCAAGGCTATTGTATGGAGGAATCACATTATTGTCACCCTTACTTCAGAGCTGCTGCTGTCAGAGCACTTCCTTCAGAGCTGGGAGGCTGTCTGGCAGCCACTGTTCTCTGGCCACACAGCTCTAAAGGCAGTGCAGAAGTAAGGGTGCCCCCCCACACACACACACACTCCTAATAATCTTGAGACTTTGCAATGACTCTCTTTTTGGTTGGGACCTCCAGTTTGAGACACGCCAGTTTCTCCCATGAAATCTGTATCGTACAGGGTAAAAGTACACAAAAGACTATATTTCACAGTCCGTGCGCTATGTTTTTAATGGATGTGAATTTGATAGGGTTCTATGAGCAATGACACAAGGATCCAAGTTGCCTACACTAGCTACCCTGCTGTTCTATCAAGACAGTTCAAAAATTATGTGGTTGGTTAAACAGGTGCAATTATTTATGTATCAGACATTTTCCTTTTGCAGCAGGAAGCCTCTCAGATGTGACAGGATGATTTAATTCTGTACAAACCTCACCTCCCTGAATTCTTAGAATGTAGATATATACCACTACCGGTATTCTTAGAGTTAGTGCTCTACAACCTAACTGAGCAAATATAGTACAATGGAACTCAGAGTTTCACTGGAATCCCTAACTATTAGCTATTACGTACTTTTCTTAGAGAGAGACAGGAAACCAAATATACAAGACACAGATCTATAGATATCTTTGCATTTGTCAATAGAATGTTTTCATAAGTTAACAACACGACATGGAACCTGCTTGCAGTGTATTCAGTAAAGGTGAAACTGCTTTTAGCGTGGTGGAGTGAAAGTCCTAAGGTGCTGCAGTGCACTCCATGGACTATAAATATTATCTTCACTCAGTTTGGTTCCACTGTGATAATCCCTTTGGGGATACCCAACAGGAAAGCATTAAACACTGGGTTTACTCCCAAGAGATTATCATAATGAAATTGATGCTACCTTGTGCAGTGAAGAGTGAGGAGGAATTCCTAGCACCTGACCTTGCAACAGCTGTTTGCAGCACAAAGAGAAGAAGGGCCAGACTTACTATGCCGGGAGCTATTTCCCACCAGAAGTGAAAATGGCAATCCCCAGAAATCCTAATGTAACTGTTCATCCTCAGTGGAGGTGTAGAGAGGACAGGTTCTCATGGTGAAGAAAGAGGCCATTTTGAACTCTTGTTATAGGGAAACTCCATTTATAAATAGAAAGATTTTTCTGGCTGTGAAATAACAAATTCTGCAGCAGTTAAGACCTTTTGGGCAAGGCTGATGATGCCCGATACACTTCCCATTTGGATACGCAAAACATGCGGAGAGCAAAGAGGTAGCGCAGCTTGCAACCCACTTCACTATCAAATCTGTAAAGCAGTACTGTAACTCCTCAGTACTCAGGGAGGAGCAGACTCTTCTCTTACATGTATTAAAACCAGGCAGAGTTTCCCATGCTGCTGTTGTGGTTTCTGGTTTTATCTCAATATCATTCATTTATTTATTTTTTGCCTATCAGGTGTCAGAACCACCTTTTAAACTGAAATCACATCTTTAACAGTGCAAAGAACACTTGGCTCTATTGGTGAATCACTCCAACTGCCATGATGTACTCATCCCTGCATGAACTTGTGTTTTATTAGGATTGCCTCTGACTGTCTCCTTTCAGATAATAATAAAAATACCCAGTTCTTATGTTGTGTTTTTATATGTACAGCTTGCACTGTGCTTTACAAAAGAGACCAGTATCATTATCCATGATATTTTGGAGGACAGGGTCATAATTCAAAACGATCTGGACAAACTGGAGAAATGGCATGAGGTAAATAGGATGAAGTTTAATAAGGACAAATGCAAAGTACTCCCCCTTAGGAAGGAACAATCAGCTTCACACATACAGAATAGGAAGCGACTGTCTAGGAAGGAGTACGGTAGAAAGGGATCTAGGGGTTATAGTGGACCACAAGCTAAATATGAGTCAACAGTATGACACTTGCAAAAAAAGCAAACATGATTCTGGGCTGCATTAACAGGTGTGTTGTGGGCAAGACACAAAAAGTAATTCTTCTGCTCTACTCAGCATTGATTAGGCCTCAGTTGGAGTATTGTGTCCTGTCCTGGAAACCACATTTCAAGAAAGATGTAGAAAAATTGGAAAAGGTCAAGAAGAGCAAGAAAAATTATTAAAGGCCTAGAACAGTGGTCCCCAACCTTTTTTATACCATGGACCAGCAAACCCATTCACAACCTTTTGGTGGACTGCCAGCCTCCTATTTCCAAAGCCCCACTGCACCCAACTCCAAACCCCCATTATCCCTCCTGTACCAACCCCCAGTCTCCAATATTAGCCCCATCCCATAGCCCCCCAGTGCCAGCCCTGCCTCCATAGCCTCCTCACTACTAGCCCTACCTCCAGAGCCCCCCAGTGCCAGCTCCCTATCTGGATGCCCCAGTGCCCCCCAGTGTCAATCCCCCACACTCATTAAGACAACCCACAATTCAGCAGCCCAAGGGCTGGGTAGTAAGAGCTGGGAAAGGGGAAGGAGGCTGCTTGGAGTGACTTGGGCGGAAGTGGGCAGTCCCAGTGTGTGGGGGTGGTTGAAAAGGGATTAACAGCTCGGCATTTGTCCAGCTGCAGCCCCGGGAGAATAGCGCCAGCAGACTCTGGGCTGGGTGGGACCCACCAGCTCCTGGGGCTCCCCTGCTGTCGAGGGCAGGGCGCGGGCAGGAGCTGCATTCACCCCTTCACGGTGCAGCCTGGTGGGGTTGGGATCCACACTTGGTTTGTGCATCGCTGGCGATGCAGCTCCAGCCTCCTCCTGGGCACTGGAGGTTTGTCCTGTGACAGCTCTCCCTGCACATGGACCATGGGCTGCCTGCGCGTCATGTTTTCCTCCCCTTCCCTCCCAACATGACCCCCTTACCTCACTTCCCTGCAGCTCCAGCTCTGGCCTCGCCTAGGGCTGCTGGAGCAACTGCCAACCGACACCTAGCTCTGGCCCCAATCGGGGCCACTAGAGCAGCTGCTGGCAACCTAACACATGGCCTGCAGCTCCAGCCCTGGGGAGGAGCCGAAGCTAAGCCAGGCCAGAGCCAAAACCACTTAGACCGCCCCAGAGCAGCCGATCAGGTCTCAAATACTTAGAGGGAACACTAGAGGGAGTCCAGCTACGGGCGTAGCCTGGCAGTATGCCGCAGCTCAGCAGGTAGGGGTGCACAACTCGGCACTTGGGAACCACTGGTCTAGAAAACATGACCTCTGAAGGAAGACTGAAAGAATTGGGCTTGTTTAGTTTGGAAAGGAGGAGACAGAGGGGACAGGATAACAGTTTTCAAGTATCTAAAAGGGTGTTACAAGGAAGAGGGAGAATAATTGTTCTCCTTGGCCTCTGAGGATAGGACAAGAAAGCAATGAGCTTAAACTGCAGCAAGGGAGGTTTAGGTTGGACATTAGGAAAAACTTCCTAACTGTCAAGGTGACTAAACACTGGAATAAATTGCTTAGGGGATGTGTGGACTCTCAATCATTGGAGATATTGAAGAGCAGGTTGGCTAGACATATATCAGGGATGATCTAGATCCAGTGTTTCTCAACCTTTTTTTTTTTTTTTTTTTAATAAAGTACCTCTTTAAAAAAAAATGTACCCCCAGTACCTATAGTTTTCTGACACACACACTTTTTTCTACCATTATAACACATTTGTTTAAACAACAATCGTAGCCGGGCGGGCGATGAAATTTTTGGGTGTAAAAAGTACAAAAATAATAAAATGCTGTAAAACTTAAAACAAAAATTCAGTTTTCCCCAAATTTCATTTGTGCTGATGTACGCCCCCAGACTTCTCTCGTGTACCTCTAATGGTACTGTTACCACTGGCTGAGAAACACTGATCTAGACGGTGCTTGGTTCTGCTGTATGGGCAGGGGACTGGACTTGATAACCTCTCAAAGTCCTTTCCAGTGCTATGATTCTATCCATGATTTACAGATTGGGAAATGGATGGGCAGAGAGGTGATCTGACTTCCCCAAGACAGGCCAGTGGTGGAGATGAGAAAAGAGACTTGGTCTCTATTAGGCATTTCCATGGGATAGGACACATTAGAACCTAAATGCCTGTTTTTGGTATGAAATTCACATTTTATAAACAAGTGAACAGATGAGAAAACAAAGGAATGTTACTGTCCTAGGAGGAAAGCACTGAGTATGTTCATAGTAGGTCTGATCTTGCAGCACTATAGTCAGCAGAAGCAGGAGTGAGCTCACAGTTCTTTAAGCAAGCAGATTGAATGCACAGAATTGCAGAATTGGTCCCTAATGTTATAATTCATCCCAATGCAAGAGGCCAACACAAGGTGTATACCTCAATTAATTCATATTTTGAGAACTTGAGAAGGATTTAAGTGAACAATAAGCGATGCAAAAGTTTTGTATTAAGTCTCTACCCAGGGTTAAATTTCACTCAGTATGAAGAAGCAGCATCCAGCACCTGACAAGTTTGGGCAATTTCTGCCAAAGGGTCAAATTCACTCCTGTGCAGAGTGTCAGCACATATTCCAGGCACCCCTTACATCTCAACTAAGTCTTCCAAATAGATCACATCTTTCACTCTTTTCATTTTTTCATTTCACTAATGAAAAAAATGCCTGTGAATTATAACTACAGACACACATAAATTAGGTCAAAAGAACATTTAGTGTTGCAGAGTCAATCACTCAAAAACTAAGAAATGCCAGAATTAAGGCTGCCCATTCAACCTTACTGAAAAAAGTAGGTGATTTATATAATAGACAAATGTTCCAAGAAAGACTAGATTCTCTTGTCTGTTATGATCACTTTGTACTGCTTAAAAGTGTCTGGAGATAACAAATGGAGAATTTTCTCAGCCTAAGAGGACATGGTATAGGAAAACTTTATGTAGTGGCAGAAGTTAGGGTTGCCCCTGTGCAGCTGAACAGTTTTGTATCAGTGAACCACATCCAGCTCTTTACAGTCCCCCAAGAATTGTCTGGCCTCTGCCTGGACAGTGTAGAAATGCAAACCAAGAAGATTATTCCATTTTTACATCAGTGTAACTCCATTAATTTCAAAACAAGCAGGCATTTAATTGTAAAAACTGTAAATAACAAAATGTATAAAAAGAATCATGTACTGAGAATCCATTATATGGATGGATTTCAGTGGAATCACAGCAGCTTAAAACTACAGCAACTCATTTATGAAGCAGGTTTTAGATTTTAACTAAACGCATACAGTTGATTGTCAACATATGATGTTTCTCCTCAGCATTAAAGGTACCAAATGATATTATTTAGGTTTGGCAGCCATATGTATTTCTGCATTGCTGATGTGATCATAACAGACTGTGCTATAAACTGTTCAGATACTCTAGCAACACTGAAACCAAAATATTCTGCCAACCCAAACTTGTTTATCTTCAATCATATGACATCACAGAGCATACACCATTTATTTCCTTAGTCTAGTCTAGACTTTACCAAAAATCTATTTAATTATGAGAGCCATTGGTTTGCCATTTAAAAGAAAGAAGAAAAAAAAGAATGTGACACATTTGGAAAACTTTACATTTTGAATATGAGTAAAAGGATTTTTCTGGGGGAGGGAGTCTTTTTAAATGTTTCATTTTATTATGTGGTTTTGAGCGCTAGATTTATCTTAGTGTATGTTTTATTATTAAAAAATCCAGAATGCAAATAGTGCTGGAATTAAAATCCTTGTGCTCTTTCACTGCTTGGAAGCGAAGCTATACTCCTGACTGCAAAGAGCTCCAACCAACTGACACATTTGAAGCAGAGCATGTGAATAACAGGTATATAGGACTTATGTGACAATCATTTTCTTTCACCATAAACACACTGAGTTCATGTTCTCAAATGGAAAGTGCAACTGAGGACCTTATTTACAGATCTAGAAGTACAGGCTGATTCCTTGTCTTTACAGCCAGTTTCAGCCACGTTTAGGTTTTTCTTGGCAAATGCTCAACTGTAATTCTGGTGCACATATGCCTAACACTGCTTTAGTCAATATGATTTCTGTTAAAATTATCAGTGGTATGAATTGGGCAAATGTTTAGTCTTATTACCACCAAACAGTTATTTTGAACTGTATCCTATAGCTGATAAACTGACAGAAAAGGCCTTGACTTAGATAGGCACCAGGAAGAGACCATTTTCTTAGAAAAGCACAGTTCTCAGTAAACCACAGAACTACTGAGTTCAGACAGTTATACACTTAAACCACAAAAAACTATGTTTGTATATTTTTTCAGGGTCTTCAACTCCCCATAACTAAGGATTCTCACACTGAAATCTGGAACTTAAATATCTTAACTCACTGGGCATTAGTGTCCCAGCCCTGCTCCACATACCTAATTAACTGAAGGAATCTGAAATGTCCCCGCCATTTATTATTACTGAATTTTGGGTTAACATAGTGTGTTGAGGCTATAGTAAGGTAAGAATCCTTGCCCAAAAACTGAATCCTTGCCCCAATTATCAGAACACTTCCTTTTTCTCACCCTCTGTCCGTCTTGTCTGTTTAAAGCAGGGTGGGCAATAAGAGCCCCGCAGGGCAGAAAAGGTTCATCAGGGTTTGCCTCTAGGCAGGCAACCAGATGCTTTATTTATCTGTGTGTCCGCTGGTATGGATGCTTGCAGCTCCCATTGACTGTGGGGTTCACTGTTTCCAGCCAATGGGAGCTGCGGGAAGTGATGCTCTGGTCTGTGCCTCTTCCTGCAGCTCCCAGTGGCCAGAAACAGCATACTGCTACTTATCTTATGAGTGGCCATACCTGCAGACACACAGGTAAATAATACGTTTGGCAGCCCACCAAGGGCTAATCTTGGTGTACTGTGTCCAGCCACAGGTCTGTTTATTGCCCACTCTTGGTCTAAACAGACCAGATGATCAGAGTGAAAAAAAGGATGTGTTGTGATATTTGGGCCTGCAGATTTAATCTAATTGTGAGTTCAACTGTAAGGAGTGAGTGTGTTCATAAGATGCCACAATATACAGAAAATGTTAATGGGAAAAGGTACAACAGGGAGACAGACTACATTAGGCCAAACAGAAAGGCCTACTGACATAAGTCAAGGACTGTGTTTTGATCATGTGTGGTAAACAAAAAAGGTGTGGATGCAAAAATCAGCAAAGCAAAATTGGTGTGTTGGAAACTAAACTTAATTGGTGAACAAAATAATCAGAAGATGGGCTGTTCCATCCCCCTACCACAACCTTTGTGAGAAAAACTGGCTACTGGACAGAGTTTCACTATCATGGCTGCTACCCCCACCCTCTCCTGAGACCCATGGTCTACATTTTCCTGATCTTGAGAAATGTTCTGACCATTCCAGGCCAGAAAGAGGGACCCAGACAACACTGGCTCTATTGGTTCCAGCTAAATCCCTATCATCACCTGGGATAAAATGGGATTGGACTTCAGCAATAATATGTCCAGTCCAATTCAACTAACTTCTTCTCTCTTCCCCAAAAGGACAGTTATTACCATCTTGAATATCATCTATGAGATTGTCAAACAATAGGGTTTTGTTTGTAAAAACTCTCTCCAGCTAAGGCAAAAGATAACTTGCTAAAATGAAAACCCAAGTTAATACTTCATATTTAAAATTATTGAACTGTTTTTCCTTCTTTTCTTTACCAGTAATAAAAGGTTTAAAAGATTGTTCATGGTTTGTTTGTCATAATAATATGCAGGCTTATGTGTTTGTATACCAAATCTTGAGCCTTTTACATACGATTTACTGTTTTCTTGTATACTAGAGTTATGTTAACACTTTCAGCCCATTTATTCCATTTAAATTAATATGCCACCGTTACAATGATCCCCAATTTACAGAAGAGGAAATCAATCACAGAGCCTTCAGTGCAGGAAAGCCTCCCTATTGAGAAAAGCACTTCAGGTCTAAGAATGGGCTTATTTCCCACTTAAGTTGTACAGCCCCAATGAACTTTGTGACTGGGCCAAATCTTAAAGAGGTAGGAGTAGTAGCTGCTTCATTCTCTTCTGCTATTACATCCTCTAATCTGGTATTGCCATCTCAGAACTGCTAATGCTTTTTCGATGGAGAAACATAGGTGAAGTAGGGTCTGAAATTGGATTCAATCTGTCTTGTTTAGACATTTCACTAGGAGAATTCCACTGTTACTGAGTTAGGGGCTTTTATAGCAGAGAATCTTGAATTAAGTAGCTTTTAAAGCAGGCAAAAGATAGAAATGTAGAGATTTCTTCTTATGCTTAACTGCATAAATTAACCTTAACTTTGACCCTTGTTTCTCTGAATTGGGGTTAGATTCTTAACACCACAGTACTAATGAACTGGAGATATCCAGCCATTTAATCATCCTTATTTTTGACATCAAGAGAACAGCAGCCAATTTTTTAGCAGTGTGTTATGCATTGACACAACTCAAATCTCCAGTGACACAGAATTCCATTGCGGAGGGGAGAGGAAGGGTCCTCAGTGATGAATGCCCTGACTCCATATGATAAGAGATTCACTTGGAGCTCCATCAGCAATAACTCACCTGTTGAGTACAGCATTTTAATAGGGTTTGGTCTACACTAGAAGTTAGGTCAGTATAGCTGTCAGTCAGGGGGTGAAAAATCCATACCTCCCCAAGCAACACAGTAAAAACAACCTAAACCCTGGCACAGACAGCACTGTGTTGATGGGAGAATTCTCCTGTCAACCTAGGTACTGCCTCTTGAAAACATCATTTATCTATGCTGATGAGACAACGCTTCCTATCAGGGCAGGCAGCTTTGTCACTGAAGCGTTCCAGCAGAGCCACTGCAGAATTTTAAATGCACACAAGCCCTAGAAGCACAGTGAGATTGTTATGGAGATAAAATATATCTTGTATGGCATAGGGGAATAGAGTAGGATGCAGAACTAACAGTACGTTTTGCCTTTGGTGACTTTCTAAGAAGCACTTTCTGCAGCCTGTTGTAATGGAGGAAACTTGTGAGTGGCTTTCCCAGTCAATCCAAGGTTGCAGCAGTTAGCTCATAGGTGACCAAGTCACATACAAGCATGACATCTAAAACAAGTCCACATCTAAAACAAAGAGGTCTGGCTGAAGATGGAAGAAAAGTATTTCTGGTCTCTGTTGCTACTGAGCTATCAGGATTTAGCATTGATCTCTGCACAGACTGCTCGCTATATCTTGACATAAAAAGATGCTTTTTACACAGCAGAATAATAATCAATTCAGCCAAAAATGATGCCTATGAACCAATACATTTCACTGTGGTATTTATAATACTGGAAAATGACATGTAAAGAGCCATGACTAAACAGAGGAGACTTTAAAGTTCAACTATGGACAGAGGAGTAAGCATGCCAAAATGGCATTTTATAACTCATATCTGTTAATATGTTTGAGTTATCAGTTTACACTATTGAAAAAATAAATGTAAACACTCCCTACTCCACATAGCTATGAAAGGTTAAGTCAAATTCTCTCACTTTCATATATCATCTACAATAGTGACAGCTTTAAATTTTAATTATTAGTATATAATCCTGGCCCCAGGAAAGTCAATTGCAAAACACCCATTGACTTCTATGGGTCTCTAGAATTTCACCCAAAATTTTTATGGCTAATGATAATCTAAGAGTGAGGCAGAAAGAAGATAGTTTTAGTATTCAGAATGCAGAGCTGGCAGGAAGAAAAATCATCCTTTTACTGAAACTGAGCAAACCTGATATTTATTCTCTTAGCAATTTCCATTTCGGTTTGTTCAGTTTACAAGTCAAAAGGAAGATTTTTCTCCCTGTCATCACTGCTAATTCAGTCTGGTATGTCAAGCTAATCCACAGCAAATGGATCTGGAAAGGAGAAAAATGATGGAATGGAAGGTTGAGAATCATGATCAAGATCAAATAAGACATGATTCCAAATAGTCTTTCCTGATTAAAAAAGAGATTGTAAATAAAAAAGTTTATTGTGTTCAAAGATTTTAAAGCAGTAGCAAATTAAACTAGTGTGGAAATGAAGAGTATAATAATTTTAGCACCTAGTATCCTCCTCCAAGTGGTAAAACTATTTAGCTGCTAGGTGAAAAGCAATGATCACATCATATATTTAAGGGACATAGAGAGCTAAGGAACAATCAAAGAAAGTAATGCTGTTCTTGCAGTACCAATAGTGCATAAAAAGCTCTGCTACATTTAAAGTACATTTTGTAAATGTTTTAAATAAGAAGGAAATGAGAGAAACTATCTTTATGAACCATAATGTCAGGTACCTCAAGAGATTGCTTTAAAATTCCCCAATCCAGTCGTTTGGCCAAAATTTGCTTCCTGCTTTGCATGTTCAGCTTCCACTGAAGTCTAAAAAGAATTTTGCTCATAGTGCTTAAATATAATTAAAAGATTCGAGTGGGCTGCACCTCGTGCTTGCTACGCTCACCAACTCCCCCTCTTTCTGGCCGGAGAGCCTAATGATGTCATTATATTGCATGGCAAGAAACACTTTTTTATATAGAGAGATATTAATGCATATATTTAATAATTTAGTTGGGGGTTGGTCCTACTTCAAGCAGGGGGCTGAACTAGATGACCTTCTGAGGTCTCTTCCAACCCTAGTCTTCTATGAGTCCATAATTTGTTTACTGAAAAAATCTAAGTGATCACTACAAGGCCTAAATACAAAAAAAGGGGAACTCGGAGGACAAAGAATAGAATCTTCAGGTTTAGACTAGTAGAACTGTGTTTAGAATTTCAGAAATAATAGTTTGCATGGAGGAAAAATAAAAGCAAGTACATCTATCTGTTGTTTATCTTCTTTTTACTAGGAAAGCAACAAAATGAGGGAGCCCATATTCTCGGCTGTTTGACATAATGCCATTGAAATAAATTGAGCTACACTGATTTATACCAGCTCAGGGTCTAGCCTGAAATGTTTTAAAATACTACTAAGAGGATGGGTGTATTTACAACTTATCAAATTTTAAGTAAAGTGTTATAGTAATAATAAAAATATTTATCGTTGTGCTGAATGTTTGTTTCTCGGAAGGAATCCACTGGTTCAGGTAATTCAGAATAAACAATTAAGGAAAACATCGGGCAAAATCTTTAACTCAGAACTGATAATATGTTGAATAGTGCATGTTGGGGGAATGAGAGAGACTTCTGAGATCTCTATTCTGAATTAGCCAATTGGCGCTTACCATTTTGACTATATGGTACCTGACAGGAAAAATTTAATTATTGCATCTAAGGATTTTTTTGGTTGCAGTTTTCAGAATAATGATATTTTACTGAAATATTTATTACTTTAATTTCATCGAAATACAGGTTTACAAATTTCTAATTGAGCCAAATACATGAGCTTGTCTAAGCAACAACTGGAGGTCACTTAAATCTTTAAATATTGGTATGTAAACACTAGAGGGAGAGAAATTACTAACCATAATAAAAGGGTGTATTAATTAGGAGAAGTGGGATGAAATTAAAAAAGGAAAACATCAACAGTATATCATGAACAATTTCCTGAAAAGATGTAATAGTCAAGGATAAAGGTTGAATCCCTGTTATCTGGAAAGTCTAAAATGTACAGATAGCCTTAAGATGAGCTAATACAGCAGCTCCTATCATTTCTTATTGAACCCTCCTTGTAATAGATGAGTAGGTATAAGGGATTGGAGAATCAGGTTCAAACACTTTATACCAATGGAAAGCTAGGATTTAGGAATAAGATGACAGTAAAACTTACACTGGTCAAGAGCTTGAGTACAAGATTTGGATTTTAACATTCTATCTACACCTTTTCAATAAACTGTATCATCTGTTTGGTTCCTAAATATCTTCAACTCTTTTTTCAGGTACCAGAAGAGGGGAGTATTGTGTGGGGAATATTAGAGGCAGCATCAAATTCTCAGATGGATTCAGCCCACTGTCCCAATTCCCAAATTATCTGTGCTGCTGGATGTTCAGAGAAAATTACATCTTGAAATTATTTCAAGAGAAAATCCCTTATTTGGATTTTTGTTAAAAACTCCACTTTTCATAAAGAATACATGGCTTCAAGTGTGTACTGTTCATGAAGGTTTGTTTTTTGTTTTTTTCCCTCCTCTCCTGGCTTAAACAGTGAATGGCAAAGCTCCGAGTCTGAATAAACAGTGTGGGTGGTGACTGTTCTGTGAGGCCCATGTAAAGGATGCAGTCATTTTCTTTCTGTTCAGCATTAAATCATCTGAAACTAGTTCAATTACAGCAAACAACATTTACAGCGTAACATTCTGAGTATTCTTTCCTAACTTTGTAGGGAAAAATAATAATTAATTCTCTTAGCTTGAAGCATGTAGCTGTGTATAAAGTTTACTGACCTCACTGGTTGCTGTCAGATGATCTTGCTAAGGCCTGTGAAAAATATCCCAGGAATGCAGTGATGTGGGAAGAAACAAAGTGAGTTCATGCCACAAAATGCTTTAAATGGAACTAAATCATCAACCATCCAGAGAGAATGCACTGAAAACAGAACTATAGAATAATCAATGGGTTTAACCTCACCCAAGCACAGCTAGTTCTTCAAAATAACCAGAAGTGAATATTATTAAATCATATTTAAAAAAATAAATAAATCTTGTAGCATCGGTTATCTGACTACATAAAGTAACTGTTTATTGGTAATCTCTGCAGCTGAGACAGAACATACTGAAAACACTGGCAATGAGGGTTTCTGGGTTCTATTCCCAGATTCCATGTCCTATCAAAGTGATATAAATAGGCTTTTGGGTAGGTCCTTTACTTCCATTTTTCAGAAGGGAATATTGTTGTTATAATGATACATCTGCATTTTTCTGTGCTTTGAGACCTTAGTAACCATCACATATTTTGCATATATGCAAATTTTATCCACAGTACTACAATCAATGCTTTCTGGAACATCATTTCTGATTGCATTCTGCAGTCTCTTTCTGACCAGTGGCAAAGGAATATGTCAAGCCACTCATTTCTGATGGTACTATTAAATGAATAAATTAAGCATGAATATGCTGTTGGGTTTATATAAAAGATCAGCTGCTCTCTTTATAGCAGTTTACAAATAAATGTATGTGATTCGAAAGGAATGTCACAGCATTTTTTTATTAAGCAGCACTGCATCAACTATTGTACAGACAGGTTTCCCTAAACCTTAAATGAAGGTAAAGGCTGAAAGTGTATGCACCTATCTGCGTTAAACTGCAAGGTCTTAAGGACAATAACCATATGGTTCTTTGTATAGGTTTGTACATAGGGGAGCTGGCAGACTCCATGGGCCCCAGGAGGAGGAATGGGGGAAGTTCCATTCTCCCAGAAGGGTGGGGCCTCAGTTGGAAGGGGCAGGACTTTCAGCCTCCCCACAGCCCTCAGAGCTGCCGGGCACCCACAGTTCTTCAGTGGCAATTTCAAAGGCCTGGGCAGTGGCCAAGGAGCCCCAGACCTCTTTGAATCACTGGACCCCAGGACAACTGTCCTCTTTGCCCTCCCCCTGTCAGAACGTAGCACCAGGGGATCCTGATCATGACTGAATATTAAAGGACTGAAAATAATGTACTATATACTTTGGTGAGGCTGAAGCCTGAGTCACCTAAAGGCAAACTGTGTAATAGGGTATAAGGTTCTGCAGTTTCTCCAACAGACTAGCTGCAAAGTTTGCCTTTTTTGGGGGGGTGGAGGGGTCCATGTTTCCTGTGGAGTCCCACAATACACTTGGCAAAGCATGATGTGTTACTACTTGGCATTCCTTTTTCTGTGTACGTTTTCACAACCATTGCTCCATGCTGATTTGTGAGAGAAAAGGAGTACAATTAATAAACAGTAGCAAGGTGATGCAAAAGCTGGTCTGAAATTATCACATAAGAAAAATGGCCTGAATCATATGGCCATCTACTTCCTCAGTGCCACTCCTCAAGTTATTCTCTTTGTACTCAAGTCATGATGGTCCAAATCCCTTTTAATATACTTCTGACATTTTAAATGTCTTATCACAATGGCATAAGATATGTTCTTCAATAAATAACTCTGGTTATACTATTTTCTATTAAGTTATTTGGCACACTTTGGGCACTGTAACAGGCTTGGATTATAACTTCCACCATCTGGAATGTAATCTTCTTCACAGACAGATAAAACCAGATCACCACCATATTAAATTTTGGATTACGAATATTATCTCTCTTCATATTAAGTGATAAAACCTTACCACAAAAGAGTATGTAGCTTAAGACAATCTATACTGTTAAATGTATTGGAAAAGATGTACTTCATTATCTGGGCATCCCCGCTACAAGTCGTCCCGGATATACATCCATTCTGCACTGAAGTCGTTGACATTTGTAGGAACTGATACATTATAAGTCCTCCCATTTCCCGCTCTTAAGTCACGAAAAAAAAACCCCAATTTGTGCAAATGGAAGTCAGCCATAGGAAAAAAATTCCCCACTTTTAAGTTGTTGCGCAATAACTCCAAGCTTTTTGGTATGTATCTTGGACTTATAGTGAGGATGGCCTGTATATTTTATCCACTCATTGTAGATGAAAATAGTTCTCTTAATCTTTTGTGGAAATAGCTCAGTTGAACTCTTCTCAAAACTTGTGTTTCTTAAATTATTTTTGCTTTTCATTTTCTGAGCTATAAGTATTATAATACAGGAATTAAGTGCAGCCAGAGTAATGCAACTTAAACTTATATTTTTCAGAAATATTAAGTATTCTGAAAGCAACAGACCTACAAAATCAATCAGTACCCAAGGCCTATGTCAGACACATCATGCTTTCATAGATTTATTTTGTTTACAAAACAAGGTCAAATAAATGCTTCTAGATCTGCAAATATATAAGCAAAATGTGATCGAGTTACTTAAAAGTTGTGAAACATCAAGCAAATTGACACCAAGCTAAGTCTTAAAGAAATATGTAGTACAATATTCAGATGAGATACATTTCTGATTTTACAGAACTGAAGCAAAATGTGCAAGCTGATTTAAGACTGAACGACTGTCTGAGCAAAACACATTTTCATAAAAACTTCTCTAAGTCCTGGGTTCATTACCATATCTACCAAAGCATAATGATAAATATTCTTCAACGGGAGACTGTAAATCATTGCAATCCCATTGATTTGAATGGTCTAAATAGGTGAAATTGACAGCACTTTACTACATGAGTTCAGAAGCTTTGTTATTAAAATACAACTGTGAAAAAAAGACAGAATTTGTGGAAAAATTACTAAAAACTTGTGGAAAAACTACTGAAAACAATCTTATCTAACAAATTTTTGCATAATACATTGGTGGAAAGATGCTTTCTGAAAGCACTAAGATTCTCTTTTGTTAACTCCTTAAAATACAGTCATAAGAATCTAAAAGCAACCACTGAAAACTACAGATGTGCAGAAAAGGATCTATACATCAGTTCAGGGATTCACTATTTATTTTTATTTAAACAGTGTCCTGGGAAACGTAACTAGTCTGGAGAGCCTTGGTATTGCCAAAAGTAATGAGCATTAGCTGCATCCTATAGCAAACTATCTTGGACTACCACCACCACCACCACTAAAGTCTAGTATGATTTTAGCAGCCAGTAGCTAGAATTTATTAAACAATGAGGGTATTCCTTTGTGCCGCTTGAAAGCTAGAAATGCAAACCTTCAGATAGCACAAAGAACTGTTTGCTATATTTAACTGTCTTGACACAGTGATCCTCATAATCCTCACTCATTACACTGCTCTACACCCAAAATGCTTCTGAAATAAATGTAGTCAAACTTTAC
>CM057846.1:108309086-108322677 GCA_030068395.1 Apalone spinifera | reverse complement strand
GTTCCGTTTTAAGCATTTCCGGAAAATCATGCCAGTATAGACGTAGCCTAAGAGCAGAACTTATCATGGCTTTTACTGTAAATGCCTAATTCTGCTCCAGCTGAAGTTAGTGATAAAGCTTCCCTTGACTTCAATGGAAATTAGATTGGGCATTATATACATATAGCAATGAACCATGAAGACTGACAAGGATGCAAGGGCCCTCCTGTAGGATGAAACGTTTTGGGTGATGAAGTTTTAGGTATTTCTAAAAAGGTGTGTGGCACAAAAGGAAGGCAATAAAAGACACAGCTACTAAGGTGATATATTCCCTAACAACTGAGATAGTTATTACTAAGGTAAACATACAAATGGATCTATTTTTGATTCCTGAGAGCAGATAACAAGGATTAATTAGTGTGTCTTTGATTCAAGGTCTTAGGCACTTAAAAGATTCAGCTGTAGACAATGGCAGGATTTCCAGTGCAGAATCACAACTATTTTTTGAGTTCGACTAAAAGCAGATATCAGGAAAGGCAGCAAAGAAAAGTGCAGATGGAAGTAAGTGAACAGGGCCTAACTTCAACATGTAAAGCTTGGACATGATGGGAATTAAGGTTAATATAAGACAGTAAAAAGATAGAAGTGATCAGAAATATTTTCTAATATTTCCAATATTCAAACCATTGGGATTTAAAAGTATGTGGGATGAATTCAATGCAGTAGAAATGAGCATAGGAACATTAAAGCCCAGGGCAAAGGAACTGCATTTTCATTCAAGATACTTTCCTTACCAAAGTGCTGATTGACAAATACAGGTACTAAGCATAACTTGCTCATTATCATTCCAGTTTTCTCAATGGTACAGAAGCAGCCCTACCTGAGAGCTGTAACTGAAAGCTGAATAGGAATAGCAGTTTATTCCTCTGCTTGCAAATTATTTTAATTTCTGGAGCGCACTTACAGAGTTAGGCTGAGGTTTGTGATTGCTCAGTGGACTTAGATACTGCACATTATTCTCCAGAGATATACCAGCTGTTCCTACTTCTAGCTCCTCTGATGGGGCTAGGGAGGAACAGTGTTGTACCTGGCTTGTGCCATTCCTTTTGAAACTGGATTTCCTAATGCACCTCATCATTTAATAATCAAGCCATTGGGAGAAATATAGGTCAGATGCTACTTTGCATAGCTGCAAACATTATAATATACCATGGGGCTGAAGCACTGAAATACAAAGACTAGCCTGTTCTTGTCACAAAGCATTACCAAGATATAATAATTTTCTACAGAGCACTCATTGATAAAAAGAGAAGACTAAAAAAGAAATTCAATTGCAGATTTAATTTCAATGACAGTACAACTGAACTGTTCTGTAAATAAGCTAATTTAACTATTCAAATTAGGCATCACTACAGAGAAACTGATATTAACCTCTGGGGAAATTTTAAGATTGATATTTTTCTCTCTTAACCATGATGAAAGCTCCTTTTAAAAGTCACTATTCCCTGAAATCATAGGTTATTTACTATGATGCACAAAAGAGTTTCTTAAAAATGAATGACAGGTTTTCTTAAATGTGAGTCTTTTCAAATAGACAACTTAACCTCCTCCCTGCCAAATACAGGATACCATGAACGTGCAACACAAAATCTATCTGCATAGCTTTAATGTTGAACTGAGGACAATAAAGCCCCACAAGTATCATGTCACCTCATCACCCCAATCCCAAGAATGATGATATGAGCCATCTTTTGGCAATAGTTTTTCCTGGGCAGGAATGGTGTTCCTAACCTCTGGCTGACAGGGCTCAGATTGGGCAACAGGAGAGGCATCACTTGATGGTGAGCTGTTCTGTTCTTTCCCACTGGGGCACCTGGCAGGGCCACTGTCAGCAGACAGGATACTGGAGTAGATGGGCCTTTGGTCTGACTCAGTACGTTCACGTGTTCTGTTTTCATCCAGAGCAATGAGAAATATGGGAGGTGGTACAGCAACAATGGGCAACCAAATATAGGGAGTGGACCGTGAGTGGCCCTCCTTCACCTTAGTGGGCTGCAGCAACCTGCGGCCCATGGGGTTCCACCTGCAGCCCCCGTCCGCCCTCCCTCCCCATGTACCTCTTGTGCACTGGAGTACCAGAGCCTGCACTTCCTACTGCTTCTCCTCCCTCTCAGCACTTTCAGAGTGCCATTAATCTGCTGATTTATATTCTGACCCCCAACCTCCCAGAGCTGGAACAGCTACAAACAACTGATTCACATGCTCCAAAAGTGCTAGGATGGAGAGGGGAGGTGCAAAAAGTGCGAGGCTCTGGTGCCCCAGTGCGTAAGAGACTAGTGGGCGGGGCTCTGCGGGCTGCAGGTCACCCATCAGAGTAGTGCAGTGTTATCTGCAGAGAGAAAAAGATGATAACCGTACTATCCTCCTGGATTCCACATGTGGAACATCTGTGAAACATGGCTCTAGGACAGGGGTCTCAAATTCCCAGCCCTGGCTGGATTGATTATACAATCCAGGACAGAACTCCCAACAAGATAAGGGGGGCTGTCCATTACCAGTCTCTAAGTCCTGCCTCTTCCCATCATCACCCCTCCTTCTCCCTCCTCCCATGACACTCCATCCCTCAAGGATGTAGCTTCAGGGATCAATGGGGAGCCCAGCACTGCACCGCTGCAGCAGCCAGTCCCCCAGCACTCCCCATGACGGCACAGTGAGTGCACTCACCCAGTGCGCTCTGCTTCCCCCATGGCTTCTGCCACTGTAGAGAGTTTGAGATAGTGTGACAGCTACCACTGGGAAGTGCCAGGCCCTCTTGGTGATTCTCCGGAGATGGGATGACAAGGATGGGAGAGGAAGGGTGATGGCAGGAAGGTGTGGAGATTGGTGGCTGGTAAAGGACACTGGGAGTCCCAGGCCAGACTGCACAATCACTCTGGCCGTGGATGGCCCATGGGCCAGGAATCTGAGACCCTTGCTCTAGGATCAATCCTCTCATGACTGAAACAATCTGTGGACCAATGACTGGAAAATTCATATGGGCACTTTAAAAATATGCAATGTAAAACCCCTGACTTCTGAATGGCATTAGAAATCAGTAGGGATAGGCCCAAACCCTGGACCTAAACACGCCTGAACTTTTGGATATTTAGATCTAGATCCAAATATCTTGATTGGCCCAATGAAGCTTTTAAAATTAACTCCCTGGAACTTTGAGTTCAGATCTGGAGCCCACCTTTAGTCTTAATTTCCATCAAACAACCCTTTAGAAATCTTGCAATGGTTAGTATGCATTTCTATGCACAACCTGGCATTTCTTTCTACATGAGTAGGGTGGCTAGTACTTAATATAGAGACAGCAGAATCTCTTTCACATTTTGGCTATGTCTACACTACGGTTTTTTTGCGGAAGAGGCAATGCAAATGCAGCGCTCAATAGCATTTTCTCACACTTCATTTGCATAATCTCTTCCAATCTGTTTTGCAAAACAGGTTTTTGTGGGGGGAAAAAAAAGCGCAGTGTGGACGTGTCTGTTTTGCATAAGGATCTTGTGCAAAAAGGGGTTATTGCGCAAAATGGACACGTCCACACGGTTTTTGGTTTTTTTTTGCACACAAACCTCTTCTGCCAAATGGATCAGAAGAGATTATGCAAATGAAGTGCAAGAAAATACTAATGAGCTCTTCATTTGCATTGCCTCTTCCGCAAAAAGTTCGTAGTGTAGACATAGCCTTAGAGCTCAGCTTGAATCAATGCATTTGATAGGCTAGTGCACTCAGACACAATATCCCAGAATGGCTCTCAGAATGTTGCAAATGACAAAATGGGAATGGCTAAGAGTACCAAAGTACTTATAATACATTCCTTTTACATGATCAGAGAAACCAGTCATTAGAACTTTTCTTTTGCCACTAGTACCAGTTGTTCTATGTCAACTTTGTTCCGCAGTAATAATTGCCAACAAAGACACATTTAGCATTTTTCATGTCTTCTTTAAAACCTGTTTGGTAATCTGTCAACTAATCAGGCCTCAAATTATTAGAGGACAAGTGCATTTTCCCATGTAGTCAATCCAAATTGAAACTAAACTCCAATCACTAAATACTGTACTGTAAAAAATGTGTTCATCCTATCACACATATGCATTCAATCTATATTAAACTACCTGCATCGTTCTAGAATTGAAGTCTTGACTAAAAATATTAACTTGGGAAGCTTGACTTCGGGGGATGAAAACATGGTGATGCCCTATTTAAATTCCACCAGCTACCCAAGAATAGCAGGATACTGTTGCTGATAAATGATCAGCAGTGAAATGATAATGCAAACATTTTGAATTGTCACTATAATGCTTCAGAATTTTGCTTCCCCCATTTTCCACTTATTAGGGACATGAAGCATGTCCCAGTGGTTGGGTTGCCAGTCTGTGATTCAGGAGACCTCCGGAGTTCTGCTAAAACTTCCTGTGTGATCTTAGGCAAGTTCCTTAGGGAGTTAGTAACCCAAACACCTTTCAAGATCTTTGAGGATTCCTTATCTATAAAAGGGGGTTAATAGTATTTTCTCACCACATAGCGTTATTGTAAGGATAAACACATTAAACATTGTGAGGTATGTAGATACTGGAGGAGTGGGGTAATCTAGCTAAGACTGACAGATGGGTCTTCAACTCTCTCAGGCTTTTATGGGGGAAGTCCAACACACACATAGCTACAAAATGGTTTGGCAGCGTTCTCTTTGAAAGCAATAATCCTATTAGGGACAGTGGTTGGAAAAGAGGAGGTGGAGTCTTGATATTCATGTACAGTAGGCTAAGGGATAGTAAAGGGATCAAAATCTAGACAGTAACATAATAATCCATCTCTCTCGTGTC
Organism: Apalone spinifera; assembly: GCA_030068395.1. Taxonomy (NCBI): domain Eukaryota; kingdom Metazoa; phylum Chordata; order Testudines; family Trionychidae; genus Apalone; species Apalone spinifera. The sequence goes on along the minus strand of CM057846.1, from coordinate 108,317,827 downwards.
ACTGCAGAATTTTTCGTTATGCTACATTTACTATAGTTTTAAAAGTTGAATCTATTATTCATTAGTATTAGCTAGAAGCCCCAGTCATGGAACAAGACATTTGCATCTAGTTTTAAATATTCCAAATGCTGTGATATATATCACTTCCCTTGGGAAGACACAGACAATCACACAGCCTTGAGAGATCTCAGTCAAAGAGTGAAGATTTCGCTGTTTTAGCCTTAATTTCATCCCATCACTTCTAGTTGAACTCCCTGCAACCACCTTAATAATTCTTTTGCTTTATATATTGCTGATAGTGAAATGCCAAGAAGGGAATGAAATTTTCCAAGTGCAGTTGCACTAGAACCTTTATAGGAAGAGATTATTGCCTTTTGTGTCTTTGGACTGTGTTAGCACAGATCAAATGTTATTTGCTGCTGGCCTTTTGATGCACATTGGTGGTCTCAGTTGATTTCTATGGAGAGAGGGGTCCTCATCACAAAACTATCACCACAGTTCATGAAGATGCCAAGAGCTGCTCAGAAATACAAATTAAGCTGTCACTAAATCCTGGAAATGGTCCTTTAAAGTCCAAGTTCAGAACCTGTGGGGAAAGTATGCATGGGGATGTCTGCATTAGTATTGCCTGTGTTGTATATGCTTTGTGAATAAATAGAGCACTATAATCTGAAAAGGTATGAAACCAACAACATTCACCAATATAAATGTTGCTAAAGCCACATACATCTAAGCCACCTTTTTAAGATTAGAGTACTTTGTTTCCATTGGGTTAATAAATTTCAGTCAAACACAAGAACATAGTAACTCCAAGATTTTGAGAGATAAAACCAGAAATATTGAGCTTACAGGAATGGGGAAAATAATAAATGAACAGCTAAAATGCCATTCACTAAAGTTTCCATCCCTTACAAATTTTTTGCCCAAATCCCTAAGTGGCCTCCACAAGGATTGAACTCACAACCGTGGGTTTAGCAGGCCAATGCTCAAACCACTGAGCTATCCCTCCCCCCTGTTTTTTCTGGTTTATTTTTCTGGTTTATTTTTTTCTTATTGATCTCACTAGCATTTTAGGCAAGAAATAACATGGGAATCAATATTAAGAAATATAAATAGAAACAAGAGGAAGAAGGTATAATGGACAACATTTTCATAGCTCATACAATGAGTAAGCCATGTAAAATGTGAAGAGTAAAAAAACACTGTTTTTATACCACAAACGGGTATTAAACTGTGCATATTAGATAAAAGCTTGTGCCAATATGTTTGGGAGGCCTGACTACCATATACATGCAAGTATATTCCTATTTAGGCAGCTGGCTGCAAGGCATACAGAACATACCCTGCATTTTGTACGGAGGCACTGAGTACAGTTTTTAAAAAATAGATAGGTTCAAGTATTTAGACATTTTCAAAATCACTTTTCATAGGAGTTCATCAAAGATCAAGTTCTTTGACTAGGACTTGGGACAGACAACAGGTTTTTCCAGTGTCTCACCCAAAGTAAGAATACTACATGGTTTCTTCTAATTTACTAAATCTTGATGAGAGCAGATCTATCCAAGAAAGATCAGAGCGCTTTAACCTACCTCTGTCATTATGGTCTGCCATTCTCTTAATAATCCTTTCTCCATCTCCAATAGCTATGTATGCTGAACATGGACCAATACAATGTCCTCTACAAAGAATAATAAATGCTTCCACAGCCAGTGGATTGTGGAAGCACACTGGGTGGATATGGAGATTCATGACTGACACTTTCTTCAAAGTATATTGGTCTATGAGGTTCTTAGTTTAGCTGGTCAGAGACAATGAAATGCTAAAACAGGGTACTCAACACGCGGCCCGTTAGTTTGCGGCCCGTGGTATGGTTTGGTTTTATGTGGAGCTCAACACGCGGCCCATGGGTGGGATCCTTTGAACATGGCCTCCACTGGGAATATGCTCCACTACAGCGAGTCAATATAATAGTCTGTTGATATGTGTTTTAGTAGTTGAATTCCTGGACTGTCATTGCTCATTAAAAGTGCTGTCATATGGGTGGAAATTGGGTAAATATTGTATTTTATTAATATCAGCAGAACTGACTTAAATGGGGCCTGAGTGTTGTGTAGTCTTGCATTACTCTTTGTATTCATGCCTGTTAGTGTGAACAAAGCTATTTGCATATATATTTGCATGTACACGCAACCACACTTAAGTTGCGGCCCTCGGCATCTGCTGTGAGCATCATTATAGCCCCCTGGACTTCCAAAGTTGACTAGCCCTGTGCTAAAAGAACTCCAAATCCAGGTCTCCTAGACAATACCATTTTGCATGAATCACCAGTCAAGCCTTTGGATTGGTCGCATGGGGCTCATCCTTGTTAACAAATTATAGTTGCAGCTCCAATTACACAGCATTGCTTTGGTCCTTGTCTACATTTCAGAACAGAGAACTATGTATTCAATGAATATTCCTATGAAGTGCTCAACATTTTCCACTCCCATTAACCTCTGAGTTAAAGGCACTGAATACAACATCAGAAGTATTCATTATAATGCAGGATTGGACCTTATGTAAGAGAGACATTAATTACAAAACTTCCTCTGACATAATAATTGAGCACAAAATGCTTTTCTTGCTTCCGTTCCCCTTTTACTCATAGGATTGGCATATTCTGCAAAAGTTTTCAATCCACAGTAATTCATTTTGTGTAGTTATACATATTTTAATGTATGACATCAGTACAACATGTTTTCACTGTGCTTAGATCTCTTCAGTTAGGATGGGGCCTGTGTTCTTCCTCGTTGCTTTTAGTATTTTATACCTGGTGACCAACTTCATTCTCTCTCAATGAAAGCAATGAGTGATTCTTTTTATTTATTGTTCTTGATAATTGGCTTCATTTTCAGTCAAAATAGACCTGTTATCATGGAAAAAGAAATAAAACACATAAAAAAAAAACCATTAAGGAATTTTTATCTCCAATTTAGAAGACAGTGAAAATAACCAGAAGGATGAGATAAGTGGTAATTTTAATCTGAAGGATAAAATCATCACTTAAATGTCTCTTGAAAATGATACTGCTCACAACTGCAATTATTTATCTCTCTTTATTCCTGGACATTTCAATTATTAGAGAGGCTAATCTATATTAAGTAAAGGCATAATTTACAGTATTGCCAACAGCGTAAATGTTCATTCCTGATTACAACAAAGCCAGTGACAAAACACCCATTCACTTTAATGGGAGCAGGATGTGGCTCTAAATTCTGATTCAGTTAAGGCTAGTCTGTGTCTTTTAAGCACAGCCTTGAGCAAAAGATGGCCCATATACTGCACCCACCTAGCAGTAGCACCAGAAAGCATTATGCTGGCCAAGACCCAACCTTTCCGTACTTCCCTTTGTTTAAGGTGAGTGGGAATAATAGAGGGCAGTAATTTTGCTACTGGCCTATGCTAACAGCAAATTAAAACTCCCTTCAGGTATTTCAGATACACTAGCAAGCATGGGGAATGCAGAGTCTTTGCCCAATCCCTGTTATTCCTTGTCTGCTGCCCACATCCTTATTTTGGAGAGACTGATAGCAGACCCCACTTACTCCTGTGTACCCTGCCCAGAACCTAGTTCTCTATTCCCCAGGCAGGCATGTAGCTTAAGTCTCCATTTAGCCCCTTATTACTGGAGTTTCCCAATCAAGTAGGAGTTTAAGCAATCATTCTGCTGTTTAGTAACCATGTGAAGTGCTAGCTTTTGGTACTTTCCAATATTTTCTCTACCGGTAATCACATAAGCATATATAAATTACAAATGCAACTGACTAGAAACTACGTCAAATTTATTAAGTATTTGGGGTGAAATGAGAGAACAGCAATCACTTAATATATATTTCAGGCTTGGAAATTCATACTTCTTAATTCCAAATACAAGTATTAGTCTGCAACTTTTGATTGCTCATTTTTGGTCAACAAATATTGGAGTGCTAATCCATATTATTAGTCAAAGCAGATACTGAAATGACCAACCTGATGACATGAAGAGAGTGAGAATACAGACAACATCAAGGCTGTGCAGAATAAGAATGTAAACCCTTTTATGAACCAATAAGCCAAGAGCAGCTTGTTTTGAAACACACTAATTAAAGGGGCATAAACCAGTCCTCAGTTCTCTCTTTAGGCAAGCGCTTTTTAAATAGAGATAAATGTGTTAATTAACACAGAGAGATGTTTTATGAGGAGGCCTAGAAATAGAATTATATAGATTGACAGTAATCTCAAAAAGAAAGATGTATTCCTGTGTAATTCCATTGAATTTCAAAAATGGTTGAGGGTTTTTGAGTTTTGTTTTTAGTACGTTTGATTGTTGGTGGGGTTTTTTTGGGTGCAGGAGTTAGATGTAGGATAGTCTTATGATTAAGGCAGTGGCCTAGATCTTAGAAGATGTGGGTTGAGTTCCTGGCTCTGTCATCTACTTTCTACGTGACCTTGGGCAAGTCACTTAAAGATTTATGAATGCAAGTAATTCCAATAAAGTCAAGTTAAGCATGATGTGGAAGGACTGGGGCCTTAATTTTTCTGTATCTCCATTTTCTGTGCCATATCTTCAGGTGCACCATGTTTATACACAAAGCAGTTAAGAGTGGTGACTCGGGTGCTTGCTGGATCCTGGATAGGCCAGGGGCCTAAATGGCCACCAGAGTAATGTAGAGCAACTTAAGTGGCTACTGTAAACAACACTAAGTATGCTATGTCCCGTCCCATCCCCTCCTACCTGCAGGGAAGTCAGTGGCAAATTCAGTCTGAGACAGCATCAAGCAGCCAAAGCTGGAGATAAGGGTCTGAGCCTCCAAATATAAAGAGGAGATACAAGTATTTTTGTTATCTTCCATACCTCAGAGGTGTTGTGAGGCTAAAGTCTTTGTATATGTGGTGCTCAGATACTACTTTAATGAGGCCTGTAAAACTGCCCTGAGACACAAAAGTTTGCACTGAATTCCCTAACAGAATCAATGGTACCTCCTTCAGATAAAACTGTATATCAACTTTCTTTGGGGTTAAGATGTTTTATATTTTATTACACAATGTTAAATGTACTAAAGCAGTATAATGTATTAGTACAAGAAGAAAATCATATTTATATAAAAACCAACGTTGCCTACAACTATTATGTACTTATCTACTTTAAAAAAAATTTACAAGCACACAGAGAAAGGAAGAAAAACTGTGATCCTAAAGGCTATCAGTACTGCACAGAAAGTTCAACAGAAACTAATAAGGGCATGACAATCAAAGTCTCCGATGATACTGTAACTTAAAAAACAATACATAACAGTTCACATCTTTATGGTACAAATCTGACCCTCATACTTCGCCTCTGAGAAAGTATCATCCCTGTTTTATGCAATGAGATTAAGGCCCAACCTTTTTTAAAATGGCATCAAATGTTGGTTACTGTAGGTATTTTTCAGGATACCTTAGGACAATATTGACCTGCGATGCAGACTGAACTCCATGGAAGCTGCAAGTGAAAAACACCTCTGACCATCAAGCAAGTTTTAATTAGGGCACTCAATTTGGATTTAGGAACCATAAAAGGCATTATGGGTAAAATGGTGGCACCACTGAAGACAACTGAAAAACTGCTGCTGACTTCAATCAAGACAGGGTTTCACCCTCAGTTTTGACAGAATTGGCCAGGCTGAACATAAAATCCAAAATTAGAGGCTTTTAAAGTTTCAAAAAAAGCATGCAAGAAAAAAGGCAGACAGACAGCTAGGGGCATGAGCTACATTGATAAAATGTAATCCTTTTATCCTGGAATTTAAAAGGATTCAATGGCTTATTCTGTCTGGTGCTTTGATCAACATTTATCACAAATGAGCCTAGAATAGTACATAAATTACATAGTCTGTTCGGAAAAATATACAGAGCAGTCCCTTTACTATTACTATTATTACTTTCAATTAGGGTGCTCAGATCCCAGCTCAGTTCCTTTATCTTTAAGAGACAGATGCGCCTTCTGGTTGGGGATTTCTTAAAGTATAAAAACCAATTACTCTCCTTCACTGAAGGTAAATTTAATTTCTTTTTTTGATGCTCTGTTGTGCATCTCAGAATAGTGCCTTCAAATTATGACTAGTGCACAGTATTCTCACTCCCTCAAACAAAACAGAAAATATATTTTCCCCCTAGTTATTACTAGAATAATAGCATGAGTACAGTTTGAATAATTTACTCACTCGGTAGCAAGTGAAAAAATTTCCCTGGTTAATTGAGAGGGCTAACTCTGAATTATCAGCTTCTGGAATAATTAAGTAATTAAGTGTCTCTCTTTTTTTTTTTTTTTTTTTAACATTTTCAGCGGTGACACTGCCTTGATAATGGGAACCAATGAAGTGTAGTGTCCCTGAGTCTGCAAACAAATGACACTAGTGCTGCTGCCGGGGTTTATAACTTTCTGAAGCAGAAGCAGACTATAATCACCAAGAGTGGCCATTTTCCCACTTCCATTAAAAATTCAGACAAGAATCAGATCACTTCCCTCTGCTCGGGAAAAATTATGATCCTTTGCAGAGATGAACATTAGAGCTATTAGTAAAGGAGGACACTATACAACATGGAATTGGGATAGTGCCTTTTGTAAAATGGTGTCCATCTCACTGCATAAATGGTCTTAGTCCAGGTCAAAAAGGATAAGTTCACAGTTCAAACCAATGAGCACTTTGCTGGCAGTCTTAGCAGAGAATCAAAAGATTGGCATGAGGTCATAATTACCCTGACAGTCCATCTAAGGGGGGTGAGGTCTGTTAGTGTGACAGTGTACAGAAGTGTGGAATGCCACTGTCCTTCTGTACACATTCTGTGGATAGTAAATAGATGGCTTCAATCTGCCAGGTGATCTGTCACATTTCATAAGGACTAAACAACAATCACTTCTTTTAAAAAAAAAACCCAGCCCCCCTCCCAAAACACTGACTTTTTTTTTTTTAAATGAAGCGGATTTCTTGTTAAATAGTACCAGGGTGGCAGTCCCCCTTTTTCCCCGCTATTTCCCGCCCTTCCACGCAATCATACTTACATCACACCAACTATTCTGGTATCTTATAAAAAACATTGGCAGGATATGTGTGTTCAAACTTAGTAAATAGAATGAAAACCTCCACACGGATGTCTACCTGTGTATCTAAGAGTAGAACTGAGACCTAAAATGAGGTACGTTCTTCTGCTCTATCATATAATGTTCCACTAAAGCACAGCAAGCTATTTAGGTTAGAAGCTGAATGGAAAAAATGTACCAGTTTCGCTATTACATTAATTTCATTATCGTTAAAAAAAAAATATATATATATATATATGTATATATATACCCAAGTTTCATATAGTAAACAACAAACATCCTATTTTGGAGAGATTCATGCACCATGTACAGTACAATATGTTTTCTTATTATTATTGTTTGTAGTTTCCAGCTTAGGATTTATCCAATTATATATCTATTGTGTGACAGACCTGGCATGAGAGATTCCATTTACAGGAAATATTTCTGAGATCACAGGCCCTGCAGGCTAAATGCAAAAACTGGAGCAGATGGTAACTGATCCAGTAAAGCTGTACCTTGGGGTGCTAGAAGGGGGGAAAAACTTGGAAAGTGAAGTCTGCTAACAAAGTAACTTCATATTATTACAAAATACAACTTCATGAGTCCAGCAAGCAGCTAGGGACCTAATTACAAAACAACTCCTACCACTTCTATTGACTTATTTTTCAGAGGAAAGCAGAGAATGGGCAGGAGAAGCTGGTTGTACTGAAAAACAATTCACCAGTCGGATAAATATAAAGTCATGGAGAAAAATTTAATTTATAATTAATTATTGGATAGAGATAACACCTAGAGGCTTCAACCAATATCTGAAAACTGACATACCTTTTCACATAATCATTGCTAGTCCCTCCTTTTGGTACCATTGCAGGCATTTGAGATTAGCACTCTAAATTCCCTCTCTATCTTAACAATAAGCTTCTGTGCTGGGACCTGGTATACCAATGCTACTATTCAGCAGTATGACCTCTAATCTGTAAAGTATCTTGTGTTTTTAGCAGCCCAGGCTGAGGCCAGCTCTATAGCAGAAAAACTCTGCAGGCAGAGCTATACCAGCAAACCTTCCTAGTGTAGATGCAGGTTATGTGCTTTTGCTAATATAGCTTATACTACCAGTTTTCCAAGTGAAATCTACTATATATTTGAGAGAGTTTGTGTCCATGTGTCTGTCTATCTAAGAACTCCTCCTAAATGGTAAGAGGTAGAACACCAAATTCAGTATACAGCTTCCTCTTCTCCTAACTTAAAGCAAGCTAAGGAGTTGGTTGTGCCAGGAAAATGGGATGTGCCTGGAATGGGACTGTTTCTCTTAAAACCATACAGAAGAAAGGATGTGTGTCCGGGACTGCTCCAGCCCCAAGCCTCCCATCCCAAGGCATACAGGAACATTGCTGGCTGTTGCCCTTCATCAGTGAGTGGGGGAAAGTCCACAGTTTGCTGCATTCCTCACTCTGGCTGGGCAGACAAACCTGTAGCTAGAGCTGCAGCGGCTATAGAGAGGTGCTTCTCATCTAGCCCCAAGCTGCTGTGGTGAGAGACGGCTGAGGTAGTCCCCTCTCTTTGGGGCAGCCTGCATACCGAACCCCTCGTCCCCAGCCCCACCCTTGTGCAATGATTTAAATGAAGAAAAAAAACCTGAGTTAAGGACCCAAGCAACACT
>CM057846.1:108280664-108302298 GCA_030068395.1 Apalone spinifera | reverse complement strand
CATAGATCCAGTCAAAGATGTATTTTAGTCATTTCTGATTTAAATTGAGATCCCCTCCCTTTATAACTCACGTATCCTCCGCCATTCCCAAGTCAAAGGTCGTATATACTGACCCAGTAGCATATCTTGAAAACTAGAGCCAATCAACAATTTTAAGCATCATTTTCGTTCTCAGTGACCCATTAGTAAAGTTTGACTACATTTATTTCAGAAGCATTTTGGCTGTAGACCAGTGATATAAGGCAGCTTTCAGCATGCTCCAAAGAAAGTCTGCCAAATGCAAAATATGTGGTTTGACCATAAAGATGATGAAGTACAAGCTCTTGCTGATAAAAGCCTCTAAAGGTCTCTATCATGCAGTTTTTAATCCCTCTCTTATCCTGTTTTAAATGTTGCAGGCATTACCATAACTAATAAATAGCATTCTATATATGTACTGCTATGTATGTATTTTACAGCAATTAAAGCTGTATATAGACCAGTGTTTCTCTGCAGACCCACTTTGAGAAAGCCGCTAAGTGACCGCTCCCATTTGTTTATTTACCTGTTCTGCAGACACAGAGCCTTGCAGCGCTGTTTGTAGCCAAGGGAAGGTACAGGAAGCAGCAGCCTGATCCACACCACTTCCTGAAACTCCCCTTGGATGCAAACGGTGAACCAGAGCCAATGGGAGCTGTGAGGCTTAGTGACTGCGGAGCCGGTAAATAAATGGGAGCAGCCCAGTTAGCAGCTTTCTCAAAGTGGATCTGCAGACCACTGAGAGAAAAACTGATATAGACCTATATGATATGCCCTGACACCACTAGCAAGTCCTCAGGGTGAATCTCTTATCACAGATTGCACTGCCGTACAGCTAGAAAAGAAAGCCAGCACAAACTGAATCTCCTCCATCATTAAATTTGGAAGCAACATGGAATCTATCTGTATGCAAAAAAATCAAAGTTTGTAATGCAGCTGTCCTCAAAACATTGCTCTATGGGTATGAGACATGGTCCTGTGATCACCAGAATATTAAAAAGTTTTACAATATCTATTTGCAATATGACAATTGCTAGGCATCAAATGTCAGGACGAGGTTTCCAGCACAGAAATCTTGGTGAAAGCTGGTTCGGTTAGCCTCAAGGCTCATTTGATTTGTACATCAATTGAGATAATCTGGCTGTGTAATTCATATGCCTGAGAACTGTTCACCAAAACAAGTTATATTCCAAAATAAGCCCCAGCAATCATAAAAGTGTGGAGGAGATGAAATGCTTCAAAGTCACCCGGAAAAAAAAATCTGCACAAATTGAACATTTTGGATAGGAATTTGAGCAATTGATTTTAGTGTACAGTACCACACTATAAAGGTAAGTGACCAAGACTTTGAGAAGAATGGCATTGTGCAAATGGAAATACATCAGGCATGGAAACAAATTACAGCTCAATCAGCATAAGCAGGCACATGGTTCTGTAGCCAGTGCAGTAAATGTGGCTCTTCCTGAATGGTGTATGGAGTTGTGCAAAGACCCATTAGTACAAACTATGATCCTCAACAATCTCCCCAAAATCATCACTAGTTGTTGAATAAAGTACTATTCAGCATGAGTAAGGGCATCAGAATCTGGACCATAAGAAGAAAATAAATATTTTTTAAACAGAACTGAATGTTTCATTGCTGTTAATAGAAATCAGGCTGGTAAGCTGTTCAAGGGGAGAGAAGCACCTAAAAAAAAGAAAAGAAATAATCAAATTGATATCTTTGTTTGCTCCATCTTTTAAGGTGGAAGGTGAAAACGTTTTTAATTGCTAACATCCACGTGAGTTCAGAGAACTGAATTTCTCTTGCAAGTGCTGAGCGGGTCTTTAGCACCCAAACAGTGCCGGTAGCTGCCCATTTCTTACATTGATTTAGGAGTTGTTGATTTCAGTAACTCTTATTAGCAGAAAAAAACAGTCCTCTGCTAGGCCAAATTTAGTTGCAGTGTTACCCTAAGCAAACTGACAAATGGCTGACCCTAACAAGTCTCAGCTATCAATTAACGACCATTTATTTTCCCTGAGAAGCTTCAGTCTACTATTACATCCCTAGCTGGTACATGAATGGTCAAGAGATAGTCTATTAACCAATTAAATGATAAGCAAAAGCTTACTAGTTAATGCTATAGACTACACTTTCCCTCCCTCAACAGTAAATTTTTTTGCAGGCTAGTCAGCATTCCGGCTCAGTCCTGGCTTGTGCTGGGTCTGGGACCTACCCCTGCTGCGGCTCTGCATTTAAAGTGTATTAGGAGCCAGGGAGGCAGGCAGCCCAGCTCAGTTCCAGCTTGCACCCGGTCCGGGAGCTGAAATTCCCCCCAGACAGGGGCTGCTGCCACCCCATGCTGCTGGCTCTGTATCAGAGTAATAGGCAGCAGGTTCATGAGGGGAGATGATTTTTAAACTGGTTCCCCTCACAGACCAGCTCCTACCTAGCAACCTACACTGCTGCCTCTGATACAGAGGCAGCAGTGTGGAGTGGCATGGGGCTCCTCGGGAGTGGGGCCAGAGTGCACTGGCTGCCAGCCCCACCCCTGGGGACTGTAGAATAGTCGAGTAACTGATAAAAATTCATGAGGTTAATCAACTATTCAAGTTGCAGGCAAGTACCAGCAGGCAAGTAAAAGCAGGAATCAACTTTCTAAGGTGTTGCTTAAAACCTAAAATATTTTTAAAAAACAGTATATATGTTGTCGATGATTGGCACCATCAATACACCTTTCTATATTTATTTAGTTTAAAAATGTATTGCCAATTCACTTTTCTGAATAAAATATTCTTAAATTCCAGTCCTAGACAGTGGCTATAAATCATAAAACATGCAGATAATCTTCAGAAAAATGTAATCAAAGGACCAACGGGCAGTCACTGCAAATAAAACAGCACTTGGCCGAACTACTCAGTCCTGCAGAACATCACTGTGCTAATTGGAAGAACAAGAAATTCTTATCACCAAGAACTTGAAACAATTGACTAGTGAGGTATGAGTCAGCCATGTGAGCACAAATCCTTAGGTACCAAATGTGGAAGACAGATGTTAAATAAATACCTTGTCAAATGTATCAAAAGCTGCTAATAAATCAGAAGTAGAAAATCTACTAGAAGTACCTTAAGGACCAAAGGATAAATTCTCTGTTGGCAAAATGCCACTGCTGGAGTTCTGCCAACACAGAATTTGGTCCCAAATTTTCGAAGAACTCTCAATTCAGCCTCCACCTGCACACAACAAAAATCACTTGCACATGTGATTTTGAATGCGGCCTTTCTGCACACAAATAATAGCATTTTACATGCAAAAAAATTCTTCATTTGTGTATAAACCAAACATAAATGGGAGGGAGGGGGAGAACAACATTGCATGTAAAATTCTATTTGTGTCCCCAAATGACTATGTGCATGCATGAATGCAGATCATGTTCTGAAAATTTAATTCTAGCAGTAGATCATACACAGTATGTCAAGAATATATGCCACATACTCCAATTTAGGAAGAATAGTTCTGGCATTTTAGTATTATAATCACTGTTTTTCTACTTTGTCCCTTCAAAGGTCTCCCCTAGTTCAATGGAGTTAATTTTGTACCTGCTTTCTTCCCAAATGTCCCTATTTATGCTAGCAAGTATATAGTAAATACAAGTACTTCTATACCTCCCCATGAAAATGAGACTGTACTTTAAATCGGGGGGGAAATAATGAACTGCACAAAGGAATGCTTTCAAAACAAGCAGATAGCAATAGAAAATAAACTTATTGGACATATTACCTCATCCGTGAAAGTACAATGAGATATAAGGATTGAATGCAAGTGCTGTATAGATGCCTCTTTCTTCACTTCCCTTTTTTTCCCCTCTAACAGCAACACACCTCTAAATTATTAAGGCAATTAGAAGCTGGCTCATCACCAGCCCACTCTAACGGAAAAGAAGTATTCAACTCACACCTAAAACTTCTACTTTGGCATGAAACAAAGCTTGATAGCTATCTCTGCACCCACAGCTGTTTTCCATATATAGAAAGAACACAATTGACTCTGTTTTCTTTGAAGATGCATCACCCTTTTCCTGAGCCGTAATTTAGACTGACCATTAAAACATATAAATATGAATGGATACCTTACTGTTAAATGTGTATTTTACAAAAACACTGGATTTATTTTAAATAAACAGTTTAAAGTTAGACAACATTCTGCATGTGTAGAAATGGCAAATACTTTGTCAATGACATAATGAATATTTCTGAAGCTTTGTACACTTGAATACTTGCAAGAGCATAGCAAACATGACACAACACAATGCAAGGTTCAGTGGCTTAGGAGCTGACCCAAAATGCACGGAAGCCATTGGGAGTCTTATGGGAGTTGAATGACGTCCATAACAACTGCAAAGTCACTGAAATAAAAGAAGTACTTTACAGAAGACCATGAAAATACTAGTCCTCATAGCAGGTAACAGTGACATTTCATTATCAGCAGCACTTTGGGCATATGCTAGCACCCATTATTTATTGTGTAAGTAATTTCAGAGTAAGAGGTTTCAGTGTATGCTTAGTACTGGGTCTGTTATGGTAACACTAATTGCTTTAAAACAAACAGTAAATGTCAAAGTTATAATCATGTCCACTGCAGTTGTGATATTCTTGCTGCCCCAAGACTCCAGCATAACTTCAGATCCCATGGCCTCCTCAACTGATATTATGAGCACCTTATAAAGAGTAACACAGAAGCAGCCATCTACAATACCCAACACATTTTATCAGTGCTACAAAACCCAAGAACTATGCTGCATATTCTTCAGCACCACCTACTGATAACATATCTAACGGCTATTTACATGCTTGGAGGCAACTGTCACCTGCCCATGTGTCAGTCTCCTGCTCCCTGTTCATAAAAGTGAAATGGAGTAACTAGCAGGTCAAAACCTACCAATTGGTAGGTTTTCTCTTGCCTGTGGATTGGTCATTGCAATCAAGCCTTGGGGGGGCATATCACTGTACACTTCCATATATACTTGAAGCTTAAATCCAGACATAGGTTTGAATCCAGCTCATATTATATACGTGAATCTGGTTGGGATAGAAGAATCTCAAACTATCAAATAACATGCTTTCATAACCAAGGGTCTTCTGATACATTTGAGTGAATTTACTAATCTTTCCATTTAAAATATTCCTGCGTCCATAGATCACAGCAAATCAGCTGGCTCTCTTTCCTTTTCTTTATGTCTCCTCCAACCCTCTCATCGTTGAAGCTTAAATGCTCTGTAAATTGCATCCATGCAATAACATTCCACTTATTTGAGGGTAGCATTTGGAGAATCTCTCTCGCACACACGTCATGCTGTAAGGGTAACAGCATGTGCTAAGCATGTGAAATTAATGGGTAGCAGGTTTAAAACTAATAAAAGAAAGTTCTTCTTCACATAGCGTGTAGTCAGCCTGTGGAACTCCTTGCCAGAGGAGGCTGTGAAGGCTAGGACTATAATAGAGTTTAAAGAGAAGCTAGATAATTTCATGGAGGTTAGGTCCATAAAAGGCTTTAGCCAGGGGATAAAATGGTGTCCTGGCCTCTGTTTGTCAGAGGCTGGAGAGGGATGGCAGGAGACAAATCGCTTGATCATTGTCTTCGGTCCACCCCCTCTGGGGCACCTGGTGCTGGCCACTGTCGGCAGACAGGATACTGGGCTAGATGGACCTTTGGTCTGACCCGGTATGGCCGTTCTTATGTAAGTACACACAAATATACTGCACTTCCCTACAAATCCAGAACATTAACTTAGGTCTCTACTGGAATACGAAGCACAACTTGTTTCTCACCACACAGACTTTCTGTAGCACTTGCAAAGTAAAAATTAAGAGAAAACCAGAAAGCAGAAAATTAGAATCTTTCATTATGAAAAAAAAATTGTTATACAATTTATTAACTCAAAGATACTAGCTTGGGCCATTCATTTTTTCTCGTGGTGGTTACCTGACTGCACAAAAGAAAGGAAGGGAAGTAGAAAACAAAAGCCCTGGCTTCTGTACCCTTTTTCAGGTTATAGAGACCATATATAACTTTTACAAGCTGTAAAAATCCATCATGACATTATCTTTTTGGAATTACTACTTATATTAGCTATGTTCACTTGACACACTAAGAAGATTCTTTTGTCATTCTGATAATGTCATAAAACCATAATGGTTAGCGCTCTCATTTTTCAAACTTATAATTACAAATAATTTAATATATCGACTGTCTTAAGATCCAGACCAAACATCAAGTAAAATAGAGCACGGTCTCTGTCATCTCAGTACAGTGCATCCTAACATTCAGCTGAAAATAACAGAGTCCACTCACAGATGCTACGATGGGGACTAAGTGAATTTTAGCATGGAAAGACAGACAAGACATACAAACATTGGCATGAAAACACTGAGCAAAAGTAAGGAGGGGGGATTAAGAAGTCCTTACATTAATTAATTTCAATGTATTAATTCTGTCTCCTTCTGGGAAATCACAAATACATGAAGTTCAAAGGCAAAAATAAATCACATTTCTTATTTACATTGTTGCATTTTTCTTAAATTCATCTGCTAACTTAAAATAATGTTTTTCCTTTGAATTTTAAACTAACATTCCTGAGGAGAGAAAAGTTGGCATTATGATGTGTCTGCATAGTAAAAGAGCACTTGAGATATTCACACCGTACAGAAGGCCAACATGAGGCCTATGAAGGGCTTAAGAGTTATGTAAGCTGTATTTGGAGAGCCTAAATTTGAATTAAGATGTACATAGACACTGTGCTGGCTCTCTCTGCACAGTGGTGAATTTCATCCTCTATAGAATGAACTAAATGGAGAAAATAATACAGACTTTTAAGAAAGACACACTCTACTCTTAAAAAAAAAGTCATTTTAAAATTAATTAAAATATACCTGTTGTAATTTTACAATCAAAATATTTCTATTTGTATAGAGTACTATCAAACACACAAAATAAGCAAAGGGGGGGGAGGAGGATATTTTTAGCTTTTCCCCAATATAATAGTTTAAGGTATTACTTATAATACCTCTAACATACATTTTAGATCTGTGGTTCTCAATGTTTCCAGATTACTGTACCCTTTCCAAGGGTGTGATGTGTCTTGCATATTCCAGTTTTCACCTCACTTAAAAACTACTTGCTTTTGAAATCAAACAAAAATACAAAAGTGTCTCAGTACACTAATACTGAAAAAATCGCTTGCTTTCTCATTTTTACCATATTATTGTAAAACAGATCGACTGGTATATGAATATTGTACTTACATGTCAGTAGGATACTTCAGCCTATTTTTCATTTGAGTGTCTTGTCTGAAGCCAGTGCCCCCACTGCCCAGGGTCGAAGCATAGGACTTAGCTGCCCTGCCTGTCACCCCCTAATGCCAGCTCTGCACTTGTAACGCTCCCCCACAACCACCCTGTGACACACACTCCCCTCGAAGACAGCAACCCCCAGGGTGAAAACCACTCACCTAGAGGAGTTTGAGTACCTCCCTGAAGACCTGAAATGACTTATGAAGTGAGGAAAAGTGACTTGAGTGTGGCTGGTTCTAAATGCTTATGAGATGAAGAACACAGCATAAGAAGTCTTCCTCCCTTATATCCCTGAGCAAAGCCTGGGCCCAAATTACAGCCCTTATGCTCAGGAAGAACAAGGAGCCTGCAAGTCTATGAGAGCATCTCTAGAGAGTCAAAAATCAAAAAGACCCTCTGTATAGACCAACACAACTTGACACACCCCAACATCACTCGTTAATAAAAGCCATGTTTGAAAAGCACAATTTAGTTCAAAGTGTGAAACTGCACGCCTTATGAGTCCCCACAGTGGAATTATATATATATATATATATGATATGATATGATATATGATTATGGCATAATTATGATGCATTTTGTATAAGATAGGTCATGTAAGGTGTAATGGAAAAGTTCCAATTTGCAGTATATGATTATCATTTTTGTATCTGAAATTATGAATATTGACTATGTAACTGTACTTCACAAGTAGTCACATCTGGGTGACACCCAGTAGACAAGATATTCCTGTCTAAATAGCTGGATCTGAAGGTTGCATTTAGTGTAATGGGTCACTGGGAAAACAGGCCTCAGGAGAAGCTTATTCCCTCCCCCGCGAACCTTTTTGAGAACATTCCAGACTTCTTTGGCTTCTATGGATTCTAAGACTCTGCAAGGTCATGTGGCCAGCCCCCATGACTGTCTGGACTCCATTTTGGATACCTGTATTTTTCCACAAATTATGCTGGCAACTGTTTTTGGAACAGAGGAGTTCTGCAATATGCTCATCTGTTGTCCTTCGCTGTTGACCTCATCTGTTGTCCTTCGCTCCTCCACAACTGAATAACTAAGAGACGCTCTAAAAGAAAAGGTCTTTGTATGGGGTGGAGAGTCCAAGATGCAAAAGTAACTTTAGCTTGTGCGTTGGTACAAGCAGGCTTGAAGATTCTGATCAATCAGGGTGAAAGATTATTCTAGTATGTTATGCTTAGTTTGCATTTTTGTTATTTATTAGGTAATCTGCTTTTATCTATTTGCTATCACTTAAAATCTGTTTTGTGTAATTAATACACCTATTTTTTGTTTTAGCTAAATCAGTATATTGTGACTGATGTGTCTAGAGGAAAATTTCAGCTTGTTTTAACATCAACGTATTGTGCATATTCCTCTCAACATTGAGGGAGAAGTGAGCGGAGTAATAAATTCATAACGATCAGGGTTTTGACAAGGGCAGAATGGTGCAGCTCTAGGTCCTAAGCTGAGGGGCTGTGGATTAGTTTGGCTGTAGTCCAGTGTTTCTAAAAGTGGACCACAGGCCCACTTTGAGAAAGCTACTAATGGACCACTCCAGTTTATTTATCTAAAAGGCCCCATAGCCACGGAGCTTCGCGGCTCCCATTGGCTCCAGTTTGCCATTTCCACTTAACTGGAAACAGCAAACTGGAGCCAATGGGATCCGTGAGGCTCCTGGGCTACGGAGACTTCGGATAAACAAACCAAAGCGGCCGGCTAGCAGCTCTCTCAAAGTGGGCCTATGGCTCACTTTGAGAAACACTGCTATAGCCTTCTATTGTTGGTTCACGCAGTGACTGGCCAATGCCTGCACGTAACTGAGGCAGGTTGAGTCCCTGCCTGTGTGAATGTTGGTGAGAATGGTCTACGGCAGGGCTATTCAACTTGGGAAGCCCCAGGGGCCACAATTATACTCAAGCACATGCCAAGAGCCACAACTTAAGTGTGGTTGCATATACAAACATATGCATATGCAAATATATGCAAATAGCTTCTTTTACACTAACAGGCATGAATACAAAAATTAAGGCAAGACTACACAACACGCAGGCCCTTTTTAGGTCAGTTGTGCTGATATTAATAAAATGCATTATTTACCCGATTTCCACCCACATGACAGCACTCTTAATGAGCAATGACAGTCCAGGAATTTGACTACTAAAATGCACATCAACAGAAGTCCATTATATTGATTACTTTTTTGTTTTGGCTCCCACCCAGAGGCCATGTGTTGAGCCCCATGTAAACCCAAATCGCACCAAGGGCCACGTGTGGCCCTCAGACTACATGTTGAGTAACCCTGGTCACAGCAGCACAGAACTGAGGAGTCCATGCTTGCAAGTCAGAGGGTTCATTGATTCCCCCATTCCAGGCGGCACCCCACGGGGAACTTGACATATTGTGGCTCACATCCTGGATAGAGATTACTCAGTACTATGACCCTTTTACAACAGAAATTTGTTTCTATTCTTCCTATGAATTTCTATTAGGAGATATATATTGATAACCTCCACACAGGTCTGTTTTGAGAAATTAATATTGCCTGTAACTTTCTTGTTAAAAAAATAGGAGGTTAGTGAATAGGGTTGCGAGATACTTAAAAAAAAATACCATACACGGCAGGAAAAATTGAACAGGGGACAAAGCTTGTTGAGCAAAAAAAAAAAAAAAAAATCACTGTACCTTTAAATATTCCCATGCTCCACCTCCTATCCCCACCAGGGGAAGAATGTCCCCACCGGCCTTCCATTTGAGACAAACATTTTACATGTCCGGTATTTTCTGGTTGATTTGTTTTGTTTTTTTTTTAACTGGACAGAGGTGGTGAAAACAGGACTGTCTGGGCGGAAACCGGTCACCTGGCAACCTTATCAGTGAATAACATTAACACAGCAGCTACTTCAGTTGATGGCTGATCCATATAGGAGCATGGGGTCAATATCATTTAAAACAAAAATAAAAGCAGTATAATTCGGCTACCAAGAATGACTGCTTTAAGGTCAATGACACAAGCAACTACAGATTTAACTCTTACTTTGTTGGACTAATATTTCCACTACTGTCATTTTAAGTGACTCTCCAGATTATCATCAGATTGGGGTGTAAAGGTATCACACACATGCAGAAGACTAGCACCTGGCTTAAATGTCACTTATATCCCACTTATTCATGTTGAGAATTTAAATGATGCCTTTGTGTTTGACCTCTGTATAGGAGCTAATTTTACTCGTAGTAAATAGCTATTGTGTTTTTTCCATCATTAAAGGAGAACATGACCCTAAGTATAAATGTGATCATGCACATTATTCACTGGTGAGGCGTCATAATTAGTATATATCCTATTAAGTGCAAGGTTCTGCAATCTCTAGTGGCATTGACTCCCACTGATTGTTTATATGGATATAGACTGCAGGACTGGGTCCTAGCATGCTATTTCAAATAGTAATATGCACAATTAGATGCCTTTGCTTGTCATCCTGATTTATTTCCTGTTACCTCATCATTTACTAAGGTACCCATGTTATCAAAAACACTTAAATGAATAGAAGAAGGAAGACCAAATGCATCTTTTCTTTCTAGGCTTTATTAATTGAATGTATCCTGAATTCCACTCTGCTGTTAAACAAAGATGAACAACTAATTATGTAGGTATTTTTCTTTTTAAATGAAGCTAAAAAGATTGCTGTTCATAAAGATCAAGTTAATTAATAATTTGAAAATCGTTCTAGGTCTGATCCAAACGCCATAAAACTCAAGGGAAAGTCAGGTTCTAGATCACAAACTAAAGTAATAAACATTTCATACTTTAAATAGCTACCGCTTTGGGAAGGATCCACTTCTACTATGTTAAAATCTGCCTGACCAAAGCATTCACTTTCTTTTCCATTCCATTTGTGAGCAAGTATGGTATTCTAAAACACCACAGATTAAATGAAGGTATTGCAGGAGCAGAACTAGTAAGAATGGTTAGTTCCCTAACTGCTAACCTACAAGCTACTGCACATAATGTGCATCTTACCCAGTACTTTAGTACTAGGGATGTTAATTTAAATTAATCAACTAATCGAGTAGCCGGTGGAATTTCCATCAACTACTTGATTACTCAATAAGGGGAAGATGGGGTGCTCACTATCTCGACTGAGCCTCTGCCTTTTAAATTTAAAAGGCAGAAGAGCAGTGGGAAACCAGGAGCAAGAGGGGACTGCTTGAGTCCCCTCTCGCCCTGGGTTCCTGCTGCACTTTTGCCTTCGAAATGCTTATAGAGCATGGGGCTCTTGCTACATTTCAAAGGCAGAGGCAGAGCACTCAGGACTTGGCACAAGTGGGGACTGCTTCAGTACCTGATTGCGCCATTTCCCCACTGTGCTTCTACCTCCCCTGCCTCCCACTGCAGAGATGGTGCTGGGGGGAAACCGGCTTTTAAACTGGCTCCTGCTCCCCCCACTTGCTGCCTCTCTCTGACAGCAAGTGGAGGGAAGGTAAGCGAATAGTTGAGTAACTACTTGACTACCCGAAAGCATATACTTATCGAATAGTTGACTGGTTGCTTACATCCCTATTTAGTACCATCCTATTGTAAAATGTAAAAGGTTAAAGTTACATTCCATGGAAATCTCTTGTTTGCCTGGTTGTCATAAACATATGGTCAGAAAAGGAAACACTCCACACATCATGTTTTCCGCTCCTAATACATTTTCAGTTTTCTATTGCAGTCTTTGTTTTGCCATGTATCACTGATAAAGGACTACTATAGTTTGACTATGCTGCATAATACTTTCCCTTCCTTTTTCTATAAGCTTCCTCGTGACAACAGAGAGTACATGTCTGTTGCCCTAAGGAGAGACTTGAATGTACCATATTTACGAAAAAAGTCTTTAAAATGTTAAGCACTACTGTATTTTTTTTACCATGGCCCTATGCATAAAAGAGTGCATGCACACAAACTCATATATAACTATTTATAGATGTAAAATTTTTATTGGCACAAGTTTTGACAAAACTCTGCCGACAGATCAGTCTGCATGGTTTCATATCCTTTAATTTTGTTCTGAGATCCATGGTTGTGTAACACCCTCTTATCTTACCCCAGCCCTCAAAAAAGTCTCTCTCAGCATATCACTGATTAGACTGACTGAGTACATTATTGAACTCATTCATAAATCCTATGGGTTTTGAAAAAAGTTTGGTGAAATTGCCAGTTTTATAACAACCCCCTAGGTGTACTAATCAGACTGGTTCATTGAAATCTTTCCGTAACTGTCCTCTCTTTGCTGTCTCTGAAGTTCAAAAAGGATCAGTGCAAGTCTCTCAGGAAGTGCAGTCACAGTCCCGTATGCATGGGGGGGAGGAGGGAGGGAGGGTGCCGGGTGCGAAAGCACCCCCGTGGTCCCCCAGGTAAGCATGCTCCAACTGGCCAGAGGAAGGGGAGTGGCATGCTGCCTGAGCCTCCTTCCCCCCATACTCTGCCCAGCCAGGGAAAGGCTGGGGCTGATTTCCCCACTTACTTGGGGGACCATAGAGGGTGCATTTACACACTTGCGGTCCACATTTACAAAAAAACCACCCTCCCCCACAGAAATTCCTGAGTACGGGCCTGAGTCAGTTATACTGTTGGGGTCATAGACAAATGCAAATTCCAATACAAATTTGACCATAGCACTAAGTCACCTCACCTTCCTAGTTAAATACTTGCCAGTGTCTATGGACCTAATGCTGTGAGATACTGAATGCCTTCTGTAAGGTGGTGACTGTACCCAGCTCCCAAGCAAGTTCCTTAGGACATGAAGGCACTGACAGACCTCACAAGGTGAGACACTAATTACCTCACAGATCTAGTACCGTGAATTTGTTCTGTGTCTATACAGCACCTAACACAACAGGGGCTGGTCCATGATGAGGGCACTTAGGCATCATAATAATTCAAATAAGTTAAATAAATAATAGTAATAATTAGAACCTATGGGCTAGATCCCTACGCATCACTCCCAAGTGAACTACCTGTAGGGCAGTGTTTCCCAATTTTATTTGACCACAGAACCCTTCTGAACTTGAAAGAATTTTGTGGAACCCCTGGCTGACTGCGTGTGCACGCTGAGTAGCGACATCATCATCCCCACTCTCTGGCTAAACTGGCATTACACAGGGACACTTATGGAAAACACAAATGAAAATTGTTTTCAGTAAAATTCATAAATGAATGAAAATGCCATTCCATTACAATAATTCAGGTTGTAATGGAATTTTCTCGCAGAATCTCTACTTTCACTTTGCAGAACCCTGGGGTTACATGGAACACCATTTGGGAAACACTGCTGTAGGGAATGCCTAGCTGGTTTAGAGCTGTTATATGCAACTCCGCTCTATCCCTTTTTCTCCCCCATCTAGCTCAGTGAGGATGTTGTGATGGGAGGAGGCATGGTAGGAATGTACTGAGCGCCTGCATTCCCTTGTTTGGGTAACAGCTTTTATGGAGCTAGTACAAGCTGGTATAATTTTAAGCAACCCAGAGGCTGCTCTAATATAAGCTTCACTCAAGGCAATATCCAGCTACATTAAATAACAGGAGAATATAGAAGAAGTGGCATATAGTCACCTTTGTTCCTTTGCCTCTCGAGACCTGTAGCCCTGGGAGTTATTTCAAAGTAATGCCCCTTATTTCAAAATAATAAGTGGAGTGTTATTTCACACTGCCAAGCCTACCAAGCCTGTTATTTCAAAATAATGGGCAGATTATTTCAAAATAATAATTCCTGTTTTCCACAAGGAATAACACTAATTCTGAAATAGTTATTTTGAAATAGCAGCAGTGGATGCTCCGCTGCAGCTATTTCAAAATAAATACTCCCAAGAGTAATTCAAACTAATTATTCCCCAGTGCTTCCTGAGCCTCTAAGTCAAAGTTGTGCATCCACATTAACAGAGCCTGCCTCAGACTAATTTTGAGACTTCCCTGTACCGTGGACAGGCTATTTTGAAATAATTTCCTAGTATAAACATGCTCCTAGTGAGCTCAGTGGAGCTGGACCAAAGGATCAGGGCCGATATAATGCAGAAATGGTATTACTTATATCAAGTAAAAGACTAATAAATTGAAAACCCCTGAAGCATATAATAGCTTACTGACAAACTTTTCAAAATTTAAGTGTTGATTGTTTAAAATTTATGTCTAGATTTTCCTTAAGAATGCAATTTCCTGGCACATGGTAAAACTCACTTTTAGACCCACATGTCAACACAGCAGGCATCCTGTTTCAAATGTTATTATGGAAATACTACAGTGTTCTGTGCCAAATGTGTCCAAATTAAACCAAGGGAAATAGAAACACTCTCCCTGGATAGGTGGTGGTTGCAGTAGGTGGGCTTGTTCATAAGGAGAGTAAAAGTTACAGCTAAATATAAAAACAGATACATCATAATATTGTATAAGAAGCTGAACAACATGTCATTCAGCCTGTATACTGTGGAAAGAACACTAAGGTCATATCTAAAATAAGACCAGTGAGTGTTTGATAATAGAAACAAGTAGGAGGTAAAACTGGAGAATTTTCCACTTTTTTTTAAGTGACACTGTCAGATTAAAACAAGGTTGTTGTTTTGGGGTTTTTGGGGGGGAGGAGGAGGCAAAGATTGTCAACGCAAATGTCCTGCTTGTGTTACTATGGCTCTGATGCAAAGCCCATTGAGTCTGTGGGAATCTATTGATTTAAATGGGCTGTGCATCAAGCTCTAATGTCAATGCTAGCCAAATATTATTAGCAGTGTATGTTTTGCCTCATGCTCAGTTTGGAAAATGAGAAAACAATACTCTGCTAAATTTTTGTTTCTATACAGTTTCACTTTCTGGTTCAACTGCCTGATTCTCTTCTCACAGAAGTCACTTGACTTCAGAGCACCTAGCTGTGTGCTTCAAGGTAAGCATGTATGTTTGCAGGATTGGGGCATAACAAAATTCAGTTACCTATGCTGTCAGTGTATTTTGAAACGAAGTTTGAAAAACAACTGTCTAGGTCCTTTATCCACCAGGTATTAAGTTTCCCCTGCAAGGACTTGACATCACTAACACTGAAAGCACAGGGAATACAGCTTCCTGCTCTGCTGGAAGGGTAATCTGGAGTCAGCAATTCTCATAAGAGAAATACAGAATGCTGAACTCAGGTCTTGGCAGGTTGGGATTTTATTTTTTCTTAAACACACACAACAAATGAATAACTCTTTCATCTTACATTTAAAATATATCTACACATCTTTGAAAAACTAAGATCTTAATTTTCTCTTAAATTAATAATTATTTTAAAGCATTTCCTGTAAATAGTAAAGGATTGAAATCTCTCTCTCATATATATATATATTTATTTTCACATGCTACTAGATATGTAAATTCCTGCAATTTTTCATTATAGTTTATTCACCCTTTAATAAAGTTATGGTAATATAACACAGGAAAATAGACCAGGATTATAAAATGTTCATAATTACAAAAAGTTCAATTTGAATCCCCAACACCATCATAATAACAAAAAAGAAGAAAAGAAACCTCAGCAATTCAAAGACAAAAGCAAAAGACAGTCACAGTTCATTTGAGTATACAGATACACAGATAATCAATTTGAATCATGGATTTCTATTAGGGATGTAAGAGTGTAACTATTTAAATTCTCAGCCCTGCTCCTAGAGAGCCAGCTGCCACCCCATGACGCTGGCTCTGTAGCAGAGCCTACAGAGTGAAGCAGTAGCCAGCTCCCTGTGAGCATGACCAGTAGCCAGAAGCTGGTTGGGAGCCGGTACACTCTGGGAACCGACTTATAAGCCAATTTCCAGCACACACTGTCTCCTGTGGAGCTGGCTGCCACCCCTTGCTGCAGGCTTTGTAACCAAGTCTGCAGTGCAGGGCAGCAGCCGGCTCCCCAGGAGTGGGGCCCAGCAGCTAGGAGCTGCTTCTAATAAGCTGGCTTCTAGCATGTACTGGATCTGGTTGCCGGCCCTGCTCTTGGGAAGTGGGCTGTGCAGTATATGCTTTATACTGCAGAGCCCAAAAAGTGTAACTGCTAAAAATATTAGGCTGCGTCTAGACTGGCATTTGTCTACACTGGCCACTTGAATTTGCGCAAGAACACTGACGATCTAAAGTATGATTGTCAGTGTTCTTGCACAGATATTATGCTGCTCCCGTTCAGGAAAAAGCCCTCTTGCGCAAATGTATTTGCGCAAGAGGGCCAGTGTAGACAGCTCCGCACTGTTTTGCGCAAAAAAGTCCCGATGGCAAAAATGGCGATCGGGGCTTTCTTGCGCAAAACCGTGTCTAGATTGGCACGGACACTCTTCTGCAAAAAGTGTTTTGCACAAAAGCGTCCGTGCCAATCTAGACGCTCTTTTCCGCAAATGCTTTTAACGGAAAAACTTTTCCGTTAAAAGCATTTGCGGAAAATCATGCCAGTCTAGATGCAGCCTTAATGTTTACTCAGTTGCATTATTAACATCTCTAATTTCAGTGTTAAAAAATTAAATGTTAAAACCTTATATTATCAAGTCCCTGTGCTATTTTCACCCACAGAAGGGGAATACAAATGAGCCTATGCAGCTACCTAGTCCTCAGATTAGTTCCATTTAGAACTCTGCAGACTGCTCCAACGTATTGTGAACAGTAACAGTACGCAAGAGGCACCTGCCAGCTATGGATTACAAGAGCTTTATACAGTGGAATGGCCAGGAGGACAACTCTTACACCAGACACTGCTGCAGTGAGAGACAGGAGTCAGCTATGCCAAATCTGCTGCTTCCCAGCCCTTTTGGGCCACCAGAATAGTATGAAGGGTTGGACTGTAGCATGTTTAGCTTTTTTTAAAAAATAAAGGGAATGAAATAAATTCTTGCCTTTTGCTTCACAATGGCCACCTGTTATTTTCATACCTAGAACTTGCATACAATAGCATATGTTACTAGCCCTCAGGATTAGCATAGTATTATTTTCAGACAACACTACTGAACTTGACTAATTGCACTGGCCAAAAAAAAAAAAAAAAGGAGATGAGATGAGGGGGACATCTACTTCCATTTTTTTCCTGCATTGGATGCTGGAAAAAAACCAAGAAAGCTGGTGTTCTTCCAAGTATGGAGGCAAAATTAAGCAACATGGTATTATTTAATATTTGATTAACAAACAATGGTTCATCTTCAAGACAGATCTTTGAGTGCAAGGAATATTGTTAAAAAACAACAACCAAATTGGTTGGTGAATTTGATCATAGGGGAGTTACTCAGAAAAGGAATCTCAAGTCCATTCTTGATAGTGAGCACTCATGTTAATTTACCACATTAGTGAAAATGTTTTCTGATTGAAGTATTCCCATAAGAAATACATCTTATTCTGTGAAGGCCTAGGAGTTTACATGCCATGATAACAGGTAAGAAAGAAGTGGGGATGTTAAAAAAAAATTAAATATTTAACTGGTTAAATGACTAAAGTTTTAATGTTTAACTGGTTAACCATCTGCCGGCCTCTGCCATTCTGACATGGCTGCTGGCTTGCCTGGGCCAAGTCCTACCTGCAGGGTGGAGCCAGCCAGGGCTGGAGACCCACATCTCTGCCCCATGTGGCCGGAGCCCTGTTCCCAGGACCACAGCAATGCAGGAGGGCAGGCAAGAGTCAGAACGTGCAGGCCACCTCCCCTCCCCGATGCAGCTACTTCTGTGGAAGGCAGCTGGCTCTGCAGGAGCCGGTATGCGCACGGAGCCAGCTCAAAACCCAGCTCCCCGCATGTACTAGCTCCTGTTCCCCGCCCCCCATTGCCTTTCGCCCTCCGTCCCCTCTGCCTCTGTAAGAGAGGCAGCAAGGTCAGGGAGGCCACATGTAATCGAGAGGGTTAACCGATGAGCCCGTGTTCTTGGCTACACATTCACACCCCTATCAGTAAGCCTAATGCTTACTCTATAAATGGTTAATCTTTTATATCCCTCCCTACTAAGAAGTATCTTAAGTAGAAGCAGAACATGGGCGACTAGCTATGTTACCCCAGCATACTAGGACTACCTTAATGAGCAGACTGTATTTTTGACTTTCAATTTATTTTATACTAACAGGTCTTCTTTAAATAGATATTTAAATGTTCTCAAAAACAAAACACTTTGGGTGTTCATTTCAGCAAAGCAGGCAGTCTATTCCAGTTATTAGAGGATGCAAACTAAAGAGAAGCCCACCTCAAGTGGTCAGTTTTTTCTTTAGGACACATTAAAATTAATAGACTGGACTGAGTAAAGGATACGCAGATAGCCTGAACGAGGAAATACAAATTAAAGAACAAATTTTCTCTAATAATTTTCATGTCCTGTCCTAAACCTAACCTGTTGTTTAGTGATGCTGTCCCATACATGTAGCCATCCCATGTATGCAGCATAACAGTAAGCCAATTTTGTAGTATTCACTTGCCCAAAATAAGCTGATTGCAAAGGTCAAAATCATGTGGAATTTATTATCCTGTACTTCCAACCAGAGTTGAGTGTTTTTTGTTAGAGAACAAAGAAATAAATTGTGATTAAAATGACTCCTGAAAAAAATCTATTTCTCTCAATGGAAACAATCATCCTTGAAAGATTAAAAAAAGGTAAAAGTGGAGGAATTGACAGGTTCTCCCATTGTTTGGAAGAATCATAATGAAAAGAAGAGTGAAGAGCAGTCCTGAGCTTCTGACTCACTACAATAAAGCACTAAAGGATTTCATTAGCTGATTAACAACTGAGGATGAAACATGGCTTTAAAGGCTGGAATCCTTAAACTAAATAAACACACTAGAACCACAAAAAATTATAAAATTAAGAAACCTTCCAATTTTCATGTAAACGATCCCTGTTAAATACCCATCTGATAGCTGACATAGGTGAGTCAATGAACACGCAGGCCAAAATTTTAGAATCTTCAATGTTATCTGCCATTTCTGCATAACAATACTATGTTCCAGAGGTAAACAATTCAGGATGCTTCTAGGACACCAAAGCTAACAGTAGTCTTAGAATCCTAGGGGTGAAATCCTTGATCAACTGTAGAAATGTAAGCAACTAGTTGACTACCAGATAAGCATATGCTTACTGGGAAGTCAAGTGACTACTTGAGTAAGTCCCTCGTCGCCCTTGCTGCCTCTATCAGAAGCAGAAAGGGGGGAGCATGGGCCGGTGCTGGGGGGGAGCCAGTTTAAAAGCCGGTTTCCCCCAGCACCATCTCCATGGGCAGGCAGAGATGCAGTGGGAGACTGGGCGCGAGCCGAGATAACTGCTGTGCCTTTGCCTTTTAAATATACTAAGAGCCTGGCAGAAATTCCAACGACAACTCGATTAGCTGATTAAACAAAATTTAACATCCCTAATCAACTTGAAATCAATAGGAGTTTTTCCAGTGACTAAAATGGGCCCAGGATTTGATATACTAGTCTAAAATAGAATGGTAGAATTATCTACTGAAGAGGCTCTGAAGACAATGATGAATTACTACAGCATTCAGATGGAATTACAACTTGGGTCATTTATTTATATTCTGCCTGCCATGTGAAGTTTCAAATCATTACAATAATTTTCGTGTCCTGTCCTAAACTGTTGTTTAGTGATGCTAAAGGGTTACCACCTTCCATTCTAAAAGTAAATGAATTTAAGAGGTGAGCAAAGTAGTTCTTTCCTATAAAATGTGAAACTGTATTAGTGTTTATTACTACACAGAAGTATGTTTGGAACAAAAAAGAAATGGTATAGGTCAAATGATAATTTGACAACAGGACTAATTAAACAGGATCCCTACTCCTGACAATATATATCACATAAAGTTCTGCCCCATGTAATGTAAAGAGGCCATAAAAATCAGAGTAAATGACATTTATACTGCACTGGCTTCCTATTCATTTCCTAGTGTAATTCAGGCTTTTGATTTTGATCTATGAAGCGTTATGTGGCTCAATTCCTGATTATATGACAGACTGCGTATGGCCTACAAATGTACCCCAGCAGTGAACTAACAGTCTCTAAACTGAATGTCCGTGGTGAGCAGTTCCCAGGTGATCTCAGTGGATCGTTCTTGATTGTGTCTATCCTAACTTAGATTTGCAGATTCTTGAGAATACAGTCCATGGTTTGTTTTTATTCAAATTTGGGAGTAGAGAGAGCTCTACTTTTTTGGTTTTGAATGTTATTCACTGAATTTAATTCTGTACATCCACTGAGATGCTTTTCTAAGTGGAAACATTTTAAAAAATAAAGTCTAAAATGACTCTCAGAAGCTGTTTTAAAAAAACCTAAATGGGTATTTCCTTAAGTAAGAAGTAACTCACATGCCTACATTCTGCACTGCAATCTCTAAGTATTCTCACAGACTTTAAGGCCAGGAGGGAGCATCATGATTATCTAGTCCAGTGTTTCCCAATTTTATTTGGCCATGGAAGCCTTTTAAACTCAGAACCCCTCCAGCTGGGCCTAGGGTACTCCGGGGGGGGAGGGGGGGACAAAAACCCGCACAATCCCCCTTCTCCCCCCAGGAAGACAGTCTAGTCTCTGGTATACGAAGCTGAAAAAGTAGACCACAAATAAGTAAGGATAATAATAATGAATAAATGCTAAATAAGGTCATGAGATCAACATTTAGTTTAATTGGACATATTTAAAAACAAAAATCACATTTAATGTGTACAAAAAAATAAAGCTAAAAAACTAATATGAATTATATTGGCAGTTTTCAATGTGAAGATTTTTCTTCTTTTCTTGGCAAATTATTTTTATATTTGGTTTAAATACTAAAAAGTTGGATTTGCATATCTGGAGCTGCATTCAGTCGATTTCTGTATTTTGTTTTTGTTGCTGCATAATTCGAGAACCCAGTTTCACACAAGTATGTGCTGGTGAAGGGTAACAACTGACGAAGTGCACGTCTTGATAAAGCTGAATATTCTTGACAAAAGCCACCCCAAAATGTAATCAGAGAAACGTCTTTAAATGTTTGTACTAATTGGTCATCTGAAGTGATTTTGATTAGGTTTTCATAATCTTGCATAGAAAAACTTGACTGGCTTTCCTTTTATACTTAATGCATTTCAAATCCAGTTATTGTTGTCATTTATGGTTGGAAAATACTTCATAATGTTTGTCTATAAATCACAAAGATGATCTGCAATGTCCTAGCCAGGAGGAAGAGTACAGGGGAATGCTGGCCAGGAGGGAGGGTACAGGAGGGGTCTTGAGGAAGGATGTCTGGCCAGGAGGGAGAGTACAGGAGGGGACTTGGGGCAGGGTGTCAGAGCAAGCTGGGAATGTGGACTCTTGG
>CM057846.1:108251915-108280564 GCA_030068395.1 Apalone spinifera | reverse complement strand
GCTCTGGCCACCCCTCTCCCTCCCAGCAGCAGAGGCCACTGTAAAAGCTGCCGCCTGCACATGAGGAGGAGGCTGCAAGGCACCGGGACAGGGCAGTCCTAAGGAGTGAGGAGGGGCCACGTCATGCGCGGGGATGGGGCAGCCGCAGTGGGTGGTAGAGTGGCCAAAGCTGCATGCTTCCAGAAGCCTGATTCACCAGCAAAGCCCCAATGGAAGCTGCCTACGGGTTCTGCAGGGGGCGGGAGAGTAGAATTTTTTCACAGAACCCTGGGGTTCCATTTCACGGAACCCCAGGGTTCCATGGAGCACCATTTGGGAAACACTGATCTAGTCTGACCTCCTGCACATTGCAGGCCACAGAACTTCACTCCTGTAACAGACCCTTAACCACTGGCAGACCCATCCGCTCCTGTAACAGACCCTTAACCACTGGCAAAGTCACTGGAGTCCACAAATCATGGTTTAAAGATTTCAGCTATAGAGACTTCACCATTTACACTAGTTTACATGTGCAAGTGACCCATGCCCCATTATTCTCTGCTTATTCAACCTGAGAGAACTTCTTTTCCATCCCCAAACATGCAGCGATCGGGTAGACCTTGAGCACGTAGGCGACACCTAGCAGCCAAGACACTGGGAAATAATTCTCTGTAGTAACTCAAAGCCCTCCCCTTTTAGTGCCTCATCACTGGCCTTTGGAGAGATCTGTTGCTAGCGGTTGCAGAGAGGATACATGGTATTGTGGCCGTCACACTGTACCATCCCCTCCATAAATGTATCAAACTCAGTCTTGAAGCCAGTAGGTTTTTTACCCGCCACTGCTCTCCTTGGAAGGCTGTCCCAGAATTTCATTTCTCTGATGGTTAGAAGCCTTTGCTTAATTTCAAACCTAAATTTGTTGATGGTCAGTTTCTATCCAATTGTTCTTGCGTCCACATTGGCAATTAATTTTAATAACTCCCTTCCTGATGTATTTATAGAAGGCCTCCTCATTTTGGTTAGACTAAACAAACCACACACTTTTGGGGTATCCTCTCATAAGGTAGATTTTCCATTCTTTTGATTACCTTGGTGGCCCTTCTCTGCACCAGTTTCTGCTTTTTTTTTTTTTTTTTAAATCACCTGTTTGGGATGCTTGCTCATCAGGCTTGGCCTGCAATCACCTCCATTTTTTACCCCTAGCTTGGGATGCAGGCTCCAGATTACTCCTGCAACTTTGACAAAGTAATTCCAGGCCTCTTCCACATTCAAATCCTTCAGTCCTTCAATTCAGTTCATTTCCCTCATTCCGTCCCCCCACTTTTATTTTAAGCTAGCCCTTTTGTTATCAAGGGATGTACAGGTTGGACCTCGTTGGTCCGGCACCGTTGGGACCTGAGCAGTCCCTGATGAGGGAATTTTCCAGACGAGGGAAGGTCCCCAGCCACCAGCCCCTTCAGCTTGATGCCCCTCCTCACCACCAGCTCCTTTGGCCCTGCTGCTGGCCAGGCAACATGGCTGTCCCAGCCCTGCTGCCATGATTGTTGCTCCAGCCCCACTGCCGGCACGGCAGCACGCTAACCTGGCCTCGCTGCCACAGCACCAGTCCCACTGCTGGCTGGCACACAGCTCCAATCAGACTGCCAATCTACCATGGCCCTCGCTGAGTTGCTGAAGTCCCAGCTCTGCCATGGCCCAAGATGGATTTTCCCTGCTGGGCTGCCGCAGCCCGGCCTTACTGGCATCCAGGCTGCTGCGGCACACTGACAAGCTGGCACGCAGCCCTGCTCAGGCTGCCACAGCCCTAGCTGGGTTGCCGGCTTGCCCCTGCCCCGCTACCTCGGCCATGCTACTGCTGCTGGGTTGCTCAGGGCTTGGCCCCATTACTACCAATCTCACCTTTCACAGGGATCTCAGCTACCAGCTCTCTTGCCTTGGTCTCTCTTGTTCAGCAACATCCATGGTCCTGCCGAACCACAGAAATTGCCAGACGAAAGAGCCCCTGTTTAAGGAGGTGCAACCTGTAGTTGTACATCTATTTTGTTTATCCTTCTACTTAGTTTAAACTTAGCAAGCTCATGAACAATTGAACCAAGATTGTACCTTATAGCCAGTCCTTTTATGAGGTCTTCACTATTCACCAGTAGCATATCTAAAATGGCATTACCTTTTATTAATTGAGTTACTGTCTGGTAAAGAAATCTAACAACTATCACAACCAGGAAAATCTGAGCCCCACAATTAGTAGCACTTGTCCTCCAACCTCTGTCGGGGAAATGAAAGTCTCTCATAAATACTTCTGAGAAAAATGTGATTATTTCATGAAAAACATTAAAGAGGTCTCTATCCATAGCCAAATCAGAATCTAGAGGTCTGTAGCACACCCAGGCACTAGCCTGGGGAACCTCTAGTAGCTTTCTTCCTCCAAAATGATTTTGGTCCAAACGGGACTCTCTCTTATCCATTCCAACACTTCTAACTTCTTTACATAGTCTATGTCATCATTAACAGTACTTTACTACTTTTGGCCTTTATATGCTGTTCAGGAAAAAACAGAAATACTCTTCAAAACCTGTATTCTAGTCATGATACTATTCCACCATATTTCTGTTACCCCTATCCCTGGTTTCACTTCCTGCCCTGGAAATTCTTGTTCTTCCATCTTTTTAAACTCATTTTACCCAGGCTCTTTGCATTGGTCTACAATCATCTTAATTGTTGCTATTTAGCTTCATCCACATTTCTCACTCAATTGCATATAGTCATTGAACTGCCAGAATCACCTATCTTTTCCCTGTAATGTCCATTTCTCCTACCCACTGTTGTTCCTTTCTCAATTGCGGTATCTTTTCTTATTTGATTTTCCTCCCTCTCAATGTGAAAATCAGGCATGGAGATCTCATGAGCACCTACCATCTCCTCCAAATTCCAATTTGAAGCTCTTTTAATGAGTTGTGCCAACCTCCATCCCAGAGGTCTATTTCCCTCCCTACTCAGGAAGGGTCCATCCCACGAGAACAATCCTCTGTCCATGCATGCCTCCCAGTGATCGAGCATTCCAAAACCTTCCTTAAAGCACTCCTGCTTTAGTCACGTGTTGATCATCATGATCTTGCCCCATCTCCATTCTCCTCCTCTAGGGACAGGCAGAATCCTACTGGAGATCACCTCTTCCTCCATTTTCTGAAGCATCTTTCCCCGCATGATATTTGGCATCATCTCCCAATGAAAATCTAGATATATCATTTGTTCCCACATGAAGGGCAATCAGTAGATTCTTTTCTGCTCCCATTAGAGTCCTCTTCAGCCACAAGTCCATATCCTGTATGTTAGTGCCTGGCAGACAACACACTCTTCTGTTCTCTGGATCAGCTCTGGTGACAGGCCTGTCATTCTTAGTAGGGAGTCCTCAGTCGTAAAGATTTGTCTTTTCCTGGTGATGGTGTGATTCTCTGGCTTTCTGCCTGTTTTTTCTGGCTGCAAGTCCTCTTGTCTTTTATTCTCCCTTGAAAACTTCTATGAGTCATCCTGTATCCCCTGGGGTTCTGAACTCTGGGTATCTAAACTCCAGCTCTTCTTACAAGATTAGCTGCTCATCTCTTCCTCTTTGCCCTCCCAATTTCAGTTACTGCTGCTGTGCTCCTTCTCCATTCTCCAACTCAGCAAACTGTCCCTAAGTTCTTTTCTCCTTTGAAACTCTGATTCACAGGTTCTCCTAAAGAAAATTATGACTTGAGTATAAATGCTCTTTCCTCTGGTATGAAATTGATAAAAGTTATTCAACCACAGTAATACAAGCTTTGCAATGTACAAAAGTATTGCTGTAAAAGGCATTTCACTGGACTATAGCCATGAGACCCAATCCTAATGTCACCACACAAGCAAAAGTTTCAGATAGGAGTTCTGTCTACACCAAGGACAGACAAGCCCCAATTCAACAAGTTATTTAAGCACATGCCTAACTTTAAGCTCATGAATAGCACCACTGATTTGGTAATTAGACATAACTTATTTGAGCAAATGTGTCTTTTTTTTGTCTAATTGTGCCTAAGCTTTACTTATTTGTGCTAGGTGGAGGAGTACATGTATTGTGTGGATACTGCTAAAATAATGTAATTAGTTGTATACATATGTGTATAAGACAAACTGAAAGGAAGGTGTTTCCTTTGTTAAATGTTTATCAGGAAAGACCTAATCATGCACAAAGGAAAGGCTTAAAGATGCAAACTATAGCACAGAACATTTTCCATGGATTTTCTAAATAAAAATCTACAAACAGCAAACCAACCTTCAAATTGACCAAAATAACTTGTTTTTCTATACATTGGTAATTTCCTCTACCTCTTTGCTAAACACATTGCACTATTAAAACGGAAAGCTTTTAAATCTCATTTATATTTAAACAGTTTACCTTTTATTTTTCAGCAATTCATTGCATTAAACTTGGCCATTAGTCACTTTCTTATCTAATTACCTTCTGGTTCTCACATATTAGCCAACAGCAACAATAATGAATGAATGCACAATAGAATTTTGTTTAAATCTAAACCTAAAACTTTCATGAAAAACCATTCTGTTAATATTAGGTCTTGTTAATGAACTTTTTTTTTTGTAGGCCTAAACTGCCTGGTGACCTGTGCTTCTCAACATTGTTATGAGGCAGACATATCAAGTATCCATTTCATGGTTGGGTAAACTGAGACCGAGAGAGAGATTAAATGACTCACTCAGGATCACACACAATCAGTAGTAGACCCAAGAAAGAAAGATAAGGAGTTCTGATTCCCAGTCCGCTTCCCTAATAACTAGACCACAATGCTTTAATATCTCTTTCGGAGAAAAGGAGATAATTTCCTTTGATTACATAGGATTGCTGTACATTAAATCATACATCTTAATAGCATAAAACCCACTCATACATAGTGGTGGTGAGTTATCTTTCCTATTAGAAGACATAATAACCAACTCTTCACTCATTTTATTAGTAACATGGAATAACAGGAATAACAGCATTCTTTTAATGCGGCATTATTCCTGTTCATTAACTAATTTTAGTAATAATTACATTTTAAAACATATACATGTGAGTACAACAGTGAATTCAATGGTGTAAATGCTCAGAAAGAAAAATTACAATTAATAAAAACATCTTCTAACCTTACTAAAAATTTTATCAATATGTAACTCAATATCTTTCAAATGCAACACTCTGAAAATGAAATGATCTTCTGAAAAGAAGCCAGACTCATCTCCGCTTCTCAACATAGCTTTAAACATAAGAGTTGCTATACCAAGGCCTCTCAATTAGAGACTTTATTACTTTTACAAGATGCATTATTCTATATTTGAGAAAACTATAAAGTAACACAGGCATTCCCACACTACACCAGCAGTCTATCTAGTCCAGCATCTTGTCTCTGACAATGACCAGTATCAATTACTCTTAGGAAGGTACAAGAAATCACATAAAGTGGGTTTACACTGCACCGTAACTTGAAATAAGATACGCAATTTGAGCTACACAAATTGCATATCTTATTTCGATGCTCTTTCAAAATAGCTTATTTTGTCATTTGGCGCTGTCTAAATAAAGCGCTATTCCGAAACATCCCTTACTACTCATAGAATGAGGTTCACAGGGACATCGGAATAGTGAGCCTGAAATAATGGGCTTGCTGTGAAGATGTGGGATAGTTATTTAGGGATATTCCAGTATCCCGAAATAGTGTTGCAGTGCAGATGAACGATGGACTAACCTACCAATTGAAGTTTCTCCCAAACGTCATCAGTTATTGTGTGATTTATCCCTTGATTCAGAAGGGTTCAGACATCTTATAAGCAGCAATTTTATCCTATCTAATGTAAGTGAAGATATTTTCACTATCCATATAAATCTCTCTTAAATCTAACTAAACTCAAACTCAGTGATATCTTGTGTAATAGAAATCATACACTTTAAAAGGATCTTTTAGTCTGACCTCCTGAATAAACACAGGCATAAGACTTAATGGAATTTATTCTGCTTCCAATCCAATAGTTGTGGTTGAACTAGAGCAGTGGTCTCCAACCTTTTTAAGTACGAGATCACTTTTTGAATTTAAGTGCAATCCAAGATCTCCCTCAAACCCAAATACTCTTGCCCCACCTCCTTTGTGCCCCTTCTCCAAGGCCCCGCCACTGCTCACTCCATCTTCCCTTCCTCCCTCACTTTCACCAGGCTGGGGCAGAGGATTGGGGTCCAGTGGTCTTAGATTAAAGGATTTGAAGTGTGAAAGGAGCTATGATCTTAGTTTGAGGCAGGCAGTTGGGATGCTGGAGGGGGTTCTAGGTGCAGGCTCTGGGAGGGTATTTGGATGCAGAGGTACTCAGGGCTAGGGCAGGGACTTGGGGTGCAGGAAGGGGTTCATGACTGGGTAGGGTTTTGGGATGTGGGCTCCAGCAGGGCACTGTTTACCTCAGGTGGCTCCTGGGTGCTGGTGCAGTGGGGCTAAGGCAGCCTCACCCCTGCCCTGGCCCTGCACCACTCCCAAAAGCAGCCAACAAACTCCATCCCAATTCCTGTTGTGCCCCTCTCTGCTCCGTGGAGATAGGATACAGGGAGAGAGAGGGGGAACCTTGACACCAGTGCCCCTCTTCTTCCTCCTCTGCCCTGCACAGAAAGCAGGAGGCTCCTGAGGAGACAGCTCCAAGGCAAAGAGCAGGAGATGCGCAGCAGTAGGGGAGAGGGGCAGCTGAAGTGCTGGCACTTGATAGCCTCTTGGCCAAACCAGTCAAGATCACCGATCAGAGATGCCAAGATCTACCAGTAGATCCCCATCTACTGGTTGGTGATCACTGAACTAGAGCATATTCTTTAGAAAAATATCCAATCTTGATTTAGAAATGTCAGGTGATGGAAAATCTACTACACCTGCTGGGCAACTGTTCCAATGATTAATAACTTATACTGTTAAAAATGCATGCCTTATTTCTAGTAAATTCATCTAGCTACAACTTCCAGTTATTGGGGCTCATTATACCTCTCTCTGCTAGATTGAAGAGCCCTCTATTAGCAAATTTCTGTTCCCCATGTAGATACTGTATTTATGAACTGTGTTAACCTTTAACCTTCCCTCTATAAATAAATTGAGCTTCTTGTGTACCTTTTTTTAAGGCAGGCTTTCTAATCCAAGCACCAGGGGTTAGTCATGTATTATATAAAAAATATTTTCTATTAGTTTAAAAGCTATTGCCTTTTATTTAAATGGTTACGTTTTCTTGTATCATAAACAGATACAATTTAATTACAATTGCCTAAAAGAGGTCTGTTCATCTTCCCACTGAAGTCAATGGAAAATGTTCAGCGACTTCATTTGGAACAGGATTTGACCCTAAATAAATAGGTGGGTTATGCAATTTATTTCTCTCTTCTTTAAATCATGTTTGTTTGATACTTGCTAATTTGTAAAATGCAGGTAACTACAGGAAGCTTTGCAATCAGTGGGACAGTTCAAGATTCCTCTGTATTCAATTCAAGCTGCAAAATAATAACATTGGTAAAAGCCAGCTACCACTGGGATATAGCATACTGCACACCTCCCAACAGGAAAAGAAGGAATGTCAGATTCCTGGGTGCACTTGGGAAAGTTATCACATTTCATGCTCTTTTACAAGCCAAATACAAATCTGATCATTAATTAAACTAAAAGCTAGAACAAAATAAAAATTCCTCAAGCCTGTCATCAGTGCCTGTGTGTGCCAAGGCGGCCTGGATGTTATACTGATGTGGAACGGATTTAGAACACCACACACCTTCACCTATTCTATTATTGTGCCTCGAATAAGAAACACCATTCCAGTACTGCCCTCAAAAATAAGTTTATTTTGTCGCAACTGAGTAATGACTGCCTTCTCAGTTATGATTGTTATTACTATTTGATCATAAGATAGAAATAAAGCATTATGTGTATATTCCAACCAGTGGTGGAAAATAATAGAGAAAAGATTAAGAGTCTGATCCACTGATGTCAACCGAAGACATTCCCTTTACCTCAATGGGCACTGACTCAGTCGATAAGTGCCAAGTTAATCAGTAAAAGTTAATTTGTTGGCTGTCTTTATATGTTGTTGCATGATGAACAAACCACAAGCCAGACTGGTGTAAAACTGG
This sequence comes from Apalone spinifera, assembly GCA_030068395.1. NCBI lineage: Eukaryota > Metazoa > Chordata > Testudines > Trionychidae > Apalone > Apalone spinifera. Next base: position 108,272,436 of record CM057846.1, on the reverse strand, counting down.
TCTGTGACCAATGTAATGTAACAAATGCAATTACTTTTAATTTATACTATTGTGAACAGAAAATAGGGCCCATGAGTTTAGCACTCCATGGACTTCAGCCAGCGTCAGTGGAAATGTTCCCATCAACTTCAGAGAACATGAGATCACGTTCCACCAGAATGCCATACAATTAGATACTCTAGTTAACCCTTTGAACTTCAAATATTAAGACAGTTTAATATTAAAACAGTTCTGTTTTCTATCTGTAATGTGCTTTTGCTGGGGTTTTGTTTTTGTTTTGTTTTTTAGAGTGGCTAAACTACTGCTACAAAATGATTCATATATTTAGGAATGGCACTGTGGATGTACTAAGTGATAGAAACCTCTAAACATATGCCACCCACACACGCACACGCTATTTCCGAGGGGGTCATCAATTCAGCTGTCAAGTGTATGAACTTAGATGGGAAAGACAAGAAAAAAAATTATGGCTGTGGCTTTTCTGGAGCTCATGCTATTTTGTGATTGTTGACATGAACTGCATCTGTTTAAGAAACAATTACTAGAAAGTGTGACTATAAATCATACTGGAGAGTCTGATGAGCAGTCACGTGGAACTAACAATGAGAAAATACAATTTACTAAAAGTAGAACAAAATCATCCAATCAAAATACAAAGCCATCACTAAAAGAAAATTGCTCCAGTATGTGACAAAATGGATACTTTTATGAATATTAACAAAGAGCTAGCCCTGTTTGTCTGATCTTGGCAAAACAGAAAAAGCAGTCATGTAGCACTTTAAAGACTAACAAGATAGTTTATTAGGTGATGAGCTTTCGTGGGGCAGACCCACTTCTTCAGATCATATTCTGAAAGCGAATTGGCATGACCATTATATAACAGAGGGATACAATGAAAAAAGTAAAAAAATTACAAACTGGCAGATCAGCTACATAGAACAGAAGGTGGGGACGAGGGGAGGGGGAGTGACAAGGAAGAAGGAAATTGCTTACTGTAAGAGTCAATTAAGTGGCTAATCTGGGGTCACTATGAATATCAGAAGGTGGGGAGTCTGTCTTTGTAATGTGTAAGATAATTATCCTCTCGATTAAGGCCCATTCGCAACATTTCAAATTTTAGCATAAATAAACGTTCTGAGTCAAATTTTAGCATAAATATAAGTCCCTCCGTAATCTGGTGTTAATGTCTCTCTGTTGTAAGACACATGTTGTCAGGTCTTTAAGGAAATGGCCAATTTGATTGAAATAAATGCTGGAGGACAGGAATAAGAGCCCTTGATCGTATAACTGACGTAGTTAGGTCCAGTGATGGTGTCTCCAGAGTAAATATGTGGACAAAGCTGGCAACAGGATTTGTTACAAGGGAAAGTTCCAGGGTTAGTTTTAATGTGGTATGCCCTGTGGTTGTTAGTGAGAATCTTCCTGAGGTTAGGTGGTTGTCTATAGCAAAGTACAGGTCTGTCACCCAGAGCCTCTAGGAGTGTAGCATCATGTTCCGGTATAGGTTGTCAGTTATTGATAATGCGTTGGAGGGGTTTGAGTTGGTGGCTGTTTATGAATATGTAGCTTTACATTTTACCTGTAAACTGAATTACTAAAAAGGAATGAAAAAATGGGAAACAGAAGATTACAAAAAAATCCATATTGTTAAAGAAGATGTGTTATTTAATCAGATTTCTCAGTTTTTTATTCTGTTTTATTGCTGTTGACTAAGTTTAGGCAGCTATGGCTTATCCGCACAAAGCATCTGCCAGACATTAATATACCACTATTACATTAATTAAGAGCAATAGTAGCAATTCACTACTGTAATATCTAGAAGCCCCACAATGGTAAAAGACAGTCCTGAAGATGAGACAGTCCTGAAGGTATTACAGTCTAAACAGACAAGTCAAACAAAAGGTGGGAGAGAAAACAGACAGGAACTAACCCTGAGGAAGGTCACACAGGAGGTTAGTGAATAGAAACCAGGTCTCCTCGGCAAGCATGCACGCACGCATGCACGCACGCACGCACACACCCCTTCTCATTTTACTAATTCTGGCAATTCCCTTTGTTGCATCAAAGGATCCCAAGATTTCCTATAATTTACTCCAACAAGCAGTGGCCACAAGAGACCAAAACCACCACAGTGGGTCAAAACAGTACACCAGCATGGTTCCCCCTTTTCTCAGATAGCAGCCCTTTCCCAGCTTTGCCAGGCCTGCAAAACCAAAACGATCCATTTTATGTTGAGATAATTCTCCTTGGGGAGTTAAAAATTCCCTTTAGAGTCAGATTCCACTAGTGATGCAGTGCAAACAGACTGTACCATGCTAGAAAATCTGGGCCCTGACATTTGGCTGCTGGGAAAATGTCCCTGCTCAATGTATAATTTCACACATCACTGAATGGGTCCTGTGCCTCTTCTAGTGAATCAGTGCTTTGTCAACACACTGTGAAATAAAAGCCATTTGATTGGATTTACCATGCATTTGTGGATTAGCAAACTGTAGTTTCAATCCACATACTAAAACTCCAATCTTAAACTAGATATTTTTCTCACCACAGAAAACACAAGTATTAATACAAACATAGAAAAAAATAGTTCTCAGTATTGAATAAACCTATTCTATAAACCAGCTGTTTGAACACACTTCTTTGCCAGATGAAGGCAATTAACTACAATTGGCAATATTATATAGCCATTTCCTAGGACAGTAGCACTCCACCTTTAAAAATACATGATCAAAGTTAAAATCAACACTTCTTTCAGAAAATATTTTACCCAACATTGTTGTAAATACAGCTGCAATTACTATACATGAAATAAATTAAAGAAAACACATTATTTCCTCTTTTTTCACTTTGTTTACTTTTTTCAATTGACAACAACAGGAGCAGCCTCGATGAGCTGCCGGCAACTGGCGCCATAGGCGAAACATGCAATCGGCGTCCCTGCCTCCAAAGCCCTCAACGGCCGTTTATCTTGGCGCCTTAGGCACCTCGTTCGCCTATACTGACGGGCCGACGCTGGACAACAGCGTGTATATAGTCAGTTCCACAGGTTCTCTTACAGAATTCCTTTCTTCTGTTACACAGGCATTAACAGAATTAGTTTCTTTGTCAGCAAGAGCTCAGAGAAAAATATTTTGATAAATAAGAAAATCTGATTGTAAAACCACAAAACCTGACAAAGGATTCAGAAGAAGCTTTTGTACCTTCAACTACAGTAAAACTCCAATAGTCCAGCATCCAATTGTACGACACTCCTGATAGTCCGGCATCAAAATGGCAAGAGCCTAGTGAGTGAGCTTCAGCAAAAACGAGTCACAATGCAGCAGCAGCAGCTGCTGAACCGAGCAAAAAGGGTAAAAAAGGGTTAAAAAAATAAAACATTACAGTATACTGTATCCAGTATGTAAAATAAAAAGGGTTAAAACAATTTATATATAGTATATACTGGATACAGTATACATATATATTATATATATATATATAACCAGCTTATAGTACCTCCTGATAGTCCGGCATATCTGATAATCCGGCACCACCTAGGTCCCAAAGGTTCCGGATTAACAGAAGTCTACTGTACAATCAATTTTTGTAAGCGGACCAGATTTCATACTTGCTAGACATTCTCTAACTGTCAAATAGTGACTTGGGCACTAAATGGAGTCAGAGTGAGGCTTAGAAGAACTCATATTAGTATTTTATAAAAGGAGTCATAAATTAAGCAACAGCTAATGCAGTCATCAAGACAGCAAAGGGACAGATTTTGATGTCCTTACTGCATAAGGCCTTACGTTTTAAATTGTCTCACTGAAACCAAATGGGCTTTCTCAAGGAGTAAGATATGATACAATGAAGTAAGAGTATCACCTTCTAGCCCTAAATAAATTACATTCCTGTACAGCATTTTTTTAAAAAGGTAAATCAAAGTAAAATTTTTCATACTTACCTGAATTGACCATTAACACAAATAAGGATTAATCTCTCTCATTCCACGACCTTCTCGTCTTTGTTTTTAAATTCCTTCCTCTTCCATCCCAACACAAGCTCCCCTCAAACCCAAGAAGAGTGTTACCTGTTGGGCTACCACAAAGCCCAGAGCTGAGACACTGCTGACCTCTAATTTAGTCTTTTGGTTCCATACTAGTCTACTAGGAATGCATTATGCCACAACAAATAAGGTTATTTCCAAAGGTACAACACATTTAATATTCCCTAAATCAGACTCATAAGTAACTGTGCTCATCAGTATACCTGTTGTCAGGACAGAAGTTCTACAGCTAAAATAGTGAGATTAAAAAAATTTAATTTAAGCTATTAACTGGTCAATCAGAAAATAGACATTATACTGAATACCATGAAAAGATAGGGAAGACCAGGTTCTCCTATTTCTTTTGTAATATGATTAATATGCTTTTGTCAAGTCACAGCACAGTATTTTAGCATCCAAACCAGAGTGCAAATGTTTTAGTCATATTTATGTGTATCTGAAATGGCAAGGTAAAAATACAGTCTAATGTAGGCAGTTTGATTTGTGTTTTAAATCAACATAAACATGAAGACATCTAACAATTGTTAAAATTTGTAGTCTATAAATTAGATCCCTTCTTTTGTTTTCCTTATAAAATAATAAATGTAGGTCCTTTTAAAGCAATTTGCTGATGTTTCAAAAAAATAAAAATCAGCTGTTAAAGACAGTGACAGCCAAACTTTCAGACCTGCTATCAGAGATGTACATTCACAAAATGTAGTAAGTGCAAGCTGAGCAACTTGTTTGCTACATAAAACAGGTTTGTGGCTGATCATTTGACTCTTACAGTTTGTGATGCAGTCTTCATAAACAATACATTGTAGTATCACATCTTATCATGAAAGATCATATAGTACAGACTGGACCATTACACTGTAAAAATATGCATTTCATATGGTTATACCTGGTGCCACTATAGTATTGAGATGTTATACACAGTTATGCTTAGAACACATAAAGTGTTCATATGTCTGCATGTGAGTAATTATTTATAGAGACACATTCATTACACTGTACTAAGGGCATATGCTGAGTATGTTGTGAATAAGTACCAGGTTGAATAGAGTGCTCCAGCACCTGGCAAGAAGTGTCATCACATTACAAATTATACCATGAAGTATGTTTTTCCTTTTACACACTTTAAAAAACAAATTCTATGAGAAGTGCTATCTTGGATTTTTTCCATCTGAAATGAGGATCCTAACAGCTGCATTTGAAGCTTCATTTTTTAAGAGCCTAGAATTTGCTACCTATGCTGTTGATCATGGGACTCAACTGGTGCAACCTATTTCACAGAAACATTTTTCATTTATATATAGTGTCCTGATAATTTGCATATCTTTTACATATGTATATTACCAATATATTCACACCACAATAAATTGTGTCACGTACATCAGGAAAAAAAATCAGCAGTCCATACATGAAACGTTGATGAACATCCCAGTATTAAGAAGCATCTTTCTTTTTAAAAGGCTGTTAGTATTAGAGATCTAGGTTATTATATCTCTAAATGTGAAGAATATGAATATGGTTGAGTCATTTGACCAAGAATTTTCATCTTTTTAAAGTTTTCATTTATATCCATTATTTATTTTTTAAAATAGAAAATAATATGCACACATTACAGTATTAGGGCTTGAACCAAAGGCCACTGAAGTCATTCCCTTAATGTTTGGCCTAATTTTTTAGATCTAAAAAAATTCTAAATGTTCTTTTCCCCTATGCACAGCATAAACAGCTGTCCCAAAGAATGCTAAAGACTCATTTTGAAAAATATTATCTTTGAAGGCTATCTTTCAGGTCCATGTTGAGGGGCTGTCCTGCAACTTTTAAGCCATATTTATAACCTTCAAAACAAGCTGGGTTTTTTTCCCCACATTTCAGTCAATATCATTGTCTTAATCACTTGCCCTGAAGTTTAACTTCAGAAGTAAAACACAAACATGGCAGAATGCCACAAATTCCTACTTTTCCTACTAATGTCAGTTCACACGTTTCCCAGTCCCTTGGATGTAAAACACCCTGTGCTGAGAACCATGGGAGAGAATGGAGGATCTCAATATTTGAATAGACACTACCACTGTGGATAGCATGGTTCAGAATATAACACTAAGTGATATTTCAGCATCTATAATCTTTAAGTACAGTAACAGTTTATATATGGTTTTAAAAATGAATTTCATAAGCAAAATGTAGTAAGCAACTTATAATTTGTACTATATAACAAATCTCTCTCTATAAATATGCCCCCTAGCAGAAAGAAGTAGGGCCTTTAGAAACTCAGAACTATTCTATTTTCTTCCTTAAAATGACTAATGAGAGCTCCCAAATTCATACATTAAGTTTTCTGTTGCAATGTGTCTTTTGCTCCTTGGATTCACAGATTGGTTTTATGCATACTGCAGGAATGAATTGAATAAAAGGAGAAAGCATCTTTCAATTGACAAAACTTATTTGAGACAGAAACAGATGAGATTTGATTGTACGGATGAAAATGGTAGATTTTCTTTGCCTATGGTTGAATTATCCCCTTCTAAAACCACCTCAGCCAGAGTTTTGGTTTGTTTTTAATCCCTGGAATTCATAAAATACTTCTTGCCTTTGGAATACACCAAGTTATAATAAATACCATGCACTCTCCAGAAAACTGTCCGAGAACATTCCTCCCCACACTTTATTCTGCCTAACCTGAAAATGATTCAACACAAGCACTAGAAAGAGACAATTTAAAAATATTACTTTTAGCGTATGCAGTAAAATCTTTCTAATATTTTTACTGTTATAAACACCAGATGACACTCAGTTTAAGCACTGCTCCATTTGATTATCTGTAATATAGGGTTGTCCTGCTTACAGCATTCTTGACTAACATGAGCATATACACAAAACACACATGCTTTCCTTTTCCCTCAACCTCATTCAAGCAGCATATATCACGCATGTCTATAGCATGGTTCCTGGATATGTCACTGCTTTTCTTTCCCACACTGCTCTGTGAATCCATTCTACCACAGAGCAACATATACATATGATTTCAATGGTTAAAGTACATTGAAACAGAATGGAGAACGCTCACTGCACCAGCCAACAAGAAAGTTTGTTTTGTGTGTGTGCACATGCATGCATACATCTCTTACCCAAGCTTTTAGTAAAGGATGGGGAACTGTGACCACTCCCACACCAAAACTTTAACTCCTGCATGACATGACATTCCAGAACCTCCGCACCAACAACAGCCATGCTGATAAACACTATAGTAACACAGACCAAAACACTGCCTTGCATTATGCCAATGAAAGTATATTACGATATTCATATTCTGGTCTATATAGGTTGCTATACTGCTTGCATCACTCTAGTATGTGACCACATCGATGGATTCTACCATAATTTACAGAGAAAGAAATATGGGACACTTACCCAACCTCCATTGTCCTGGATCCAGTTGTGCAAGTGTCTGTTCAGGTACTCAGTCATCCACACAGCAATGCTGTCCACAAGAGGAGACATCTCCCGGTTGACACTCTCCACACACATCACGCCACCAAATTCAAAGAAGGCCACGATCCTTCCCCAGTTAATCCCATCTCGGAATAGCTCCTCCACCACCGCCACAAAGCGCCCCCTGGCCGTGAATGGGGTCAAGTGCAGCTGCCCAGACATCTGGGCAAAATCTCTGTGATAGCGGCGGGAAAATTCATCTCCAGCTTGGCACAGAGTCAAGTGAACAGCCTGTGGTGCTGAGCGCAGCCCATCACCAAGGGGCACATTACTAGCAGCAGCCGAGCCAGGGGGTTCAGGTGGCAAAGACACCAGCCCAGCATGGTCAGTTGGGGTCCCAGCAGCAGCAGGAGGAGAGAGACTTGAAGAAACTGGTCCTCTGTTTTCATTGGCAGCCCAATCATATCCCCTCTGTGACAGTTTGTAATGGATGTACTTCAACACTATCTCCCGGTTATCATAGCCTCTTCTCCCAGGATGAGCCATAATTTCCAACAAGGACAAAGAAAGAAGAGGAGAAGAATGAACCCAAAAAAGTAAAGTAGCCAATAACAATAATACCAAAAATTATAATCCAGTTATCGTATTTGATGTGGTTTCATTCATGATGGTAGCTCTGAGGTCTCAGAGGTACTTTCACCTTCTCGGTTTGAGATGAACATGTATTTTATTTCCAGAAGCACATGTTTACTTATTATATACTTATTTTAGAAACATTTTCTTCTTGATGATGGAATACATTTAAAAAAAAAATCTCATACTTATTGAAAACAAGGTGCATACGTTCCCTTAGGTGCTGAACAAGCACATGTGAATGAAGGAGTTGAAGAACATAGACTGCAAAAACTGCAATTCAAACTGATTTGTTCAACAGCCTTGGATGAATGTTAATCCAATGCACTTTAAACTAAAAATCTCAACACTGTTTCTTTTTTTTTTAATTACACAATGTAAATTTGCTGTGAAAAGTACTTACTTGAACTATAAATATGTTCCTCTGTCAAGTTTCCTTTTAAAAAAATCAGAAGTCTTCAGACACATTAAGTTCGGGCTGCTTTGATGCTTCACAAGATCAAATCACCAAGGGGACAAAAAACAGGACTGTGTGGCACAGGAAAGGGACAAAAACAAAACCCTAATGATTTCAAAAAATATTTCCCCGCCTTCTGTTAAACAGACCTCTCCAAAGACATGTCAAAGCTCAGAATATCCCGCCTCAGAGCTCAGGAAAAAGAACAACCCAAAACAAAAATCAAAATTGTGAAGAGCAGATGAAACACACCTTTGACTCCAAGCTCTTGCAGAAGTGCTGCTGTGCTTTCCCCTCCAGTGCAAGGTACAGACACATGCAATTGAATACATGTAGTTTCATTCAGAGACTGATCCCTAGCTACAGCCCAGCGCTCCCACACACACACGTACACCCACACACTCAAAAAGGGAGCATCAAAATTGCGGCTGCTGCCTGAACTCCCGGGAGCAAATGCCTTCCCAAAGCAGCTTTGTTTGTATAAAAAAGGAAGAAACCCCCACAGTGCAGAGGAGAGAAGAGGATGGGGGCGTGTGTGGAATATTATTCATACAAATTAGGACCGCAGCTAGGAAGTTGTTCCCCGCTCCCTTTCCCGCCCCAGCACCGGCAGCCTTGCCAGCCGCCCGGCAGAGCAGCCCCCTAGTCTCTCTGCAGTGGTGCTGCTGGAGCGCCAGTCCGTTCCGCGTCGCTGTGGCGGCCGGGGAAGCACAGGCACAGCGCGGCGGCAAGAGGAGGAGGGAGGCGGAGCGGAGCCCAGTGGCGGGGAGGAGACGGGCCGGGAGAGGCCCGCGCAGGAGGGGCGGGATCCCGACAGCTCCACCTCGCTGTTCATTCAAGAAACGGGGAAAGGAAGGAGGCGCTCGGCGGAGCCCTGGCGGGGCGGGCCACATGCCCCCTGCGTGGCCGGGAGCAGCCTGCCGGGCTGCCTGCATGCTCGGCCGGCGGTGGCGGCTTGGGCGGGAAGGGGCTGGCCGGCCGGGGTGGATGGAGCGCGGTTCCCTGATAAAAGGAGGCGGGAGCGGGAAACGCACCGGGTGGCTCCTTGCACCGGCAACCCAGCTGCAGCCCCGCAAGGCCAATGCTGCGCTGGGCTTCGCGGGCCTGCTCCCTGCCGCCGGGCGGTGCAAAGTCAGGAACGCGAGCGGCTCGCGGCTTCCCCGCGTCTCCTGGGCGCCGGCGGGGACGGAAGACGCGGGCCCGCTCCTGGGGCGCAGGCGGCTGCGGCTTTCCCCTCGCGCACGCGGGGGGCCGGGCCGGGCGGCGGCGAAAGGCCCCGGCTCGGCTGCGGTAGGCGCTGCTGCCTGCGCTCTTACCCGAGGCCGGCCCGGGCGCCGCGCCGGGCACACGAGCCAGCCAACGCGCCGAGTACAAACAGAACCACCCGGACCAGCGCCGAGGCCTGGTGCCGGCAGCGGTGGAAAGAGGCCGGGTTGATACCTAACCCGAAATCCCAGGCCGGCCCTGTGATGAGTTATGGGCTAGACGCTTCCGGGGCACGGCCGTGAAAGAGCAACCTGGGCGCGCTCCAGCAATGCTCTTACTGACACACTGAGCCCGGAGGTACCCTACTATATCAGCTGCCTACTTCAGAGGTGCGGAGGGGCTCAGCTCTGGCGCCTATTAAGTGCTGGACATTTCTTCCCTCACTCATTTTTGCGCTTTCCATTTGGAGGGGGAATGCATTGCTGAAACCATTTGGAGTGAAAAGCTTTGCTCGTGGTGTAGGGGATCCCTTTTGCTCCTTCCCACTCGTGAGGATTAAGGACCGTTCAGTGGTAAAGCCTGCAGCCACACCATTAAGCGAACCTGGAAAGGTAGCAACATGAGAAACATTTTATTGCAGAAACACACACTCAAAGAAAAACTTAAAAACAACAAATGGTCTGGTAGCACTTTAAAGACTAACAAAACATGTAGATGGTATCATGAGCTTTCCTGGGCACAGCCCACTTCTTCAGATAACCAGAGTGTTGGATGTCCAGAACAAAAATAAATAAGGGCGGGGGCAAAGAAGGAAAAAAATAGGAGAGGGAAAAAACAAGAAGAGATAGTAGGTATAAAAATATCAAGGGGATTTTTTTTTAGTTTGTACACAGTGTAGATTCTTGGAGGGGGGGCAAGATAAATAAAAAAATTGAGAGCTGATTAATCTAGAGACTGATTCAACACATACTTAAGATTACAGGAGTCCTGCTGGGAAATGGAGTAAGATGCACCAGTGAAAAATCAACCCTACTATTTTCCCTTGTTTACACCAGGGCTATGTCTACACTGCAGGCTTCTTGTGCAAGAACGACTGTTCTTGCGCAAAAACTTGCAGAAGAGCCACACTACAAGCCCATTCTTGCACAAGAAAGGTTACAGTAGATAGAAGAGAGGGCTTTTTGCGCAAGAGAGCGTCCACACTGCCATAGACGCTCTTGCACAAAAGCGCATCTCTTGCGCAAAAACATATGGCAGTGTGGACGCGCTCTTGCGCAAGAACTTTTGCACAAGAACTCTTGCGCAAAAAGTTCTTGCACAAAAAGCCTGCAGTGTAGACATAGCCCAGGGGTTTACAATACAGCTACACTGGTAGCTGAACACCCATGGTTGAAATTAGAATAAATCTCCACTGTAGACAAGATCCAAGTTAAATGAGAGGGGAAGGTACTTGGCACCTCTCAGTATCAGGTTGTTAGCATGAAAGGACAGAAACAGAGTGCTAGAATGTTTAAAATGTTATTCTAAAGCATTTTCCCTTATCGACGCAAAATCTCTGTAAATCCTGAAGAATTAAATGAAAGGTGTTAACTGGAATGTTATCAACTGTACATATAGATGGGAAACATTTGAAATTTAACATGAGAATTTGCTTGAACCCACAATCCCTGTCCTTTATTGGACCAACTTTTACTGGTGAGAGAAACAATCTTTTCAGCTTGCCAAGAGCTTGTCTTCAGGATTAAGAAACATACTCAGAAGCTGCGTCTAAACTGGCGTGATTTTCCGCAAATTCTTTTAACGGAAAAGTTTTTCCGTTAAAAGCATTTGCGGAAAAGAGCATCTAGATTGGCACGGACGCTTTTGCGCAAAAGCACTTTTTGCGGAAAAGTGTCCATGCCAATCTAGACACGATTTTGCGCAAGAAAGCCCCGATGGCTGTTTTCACCATCGGGGCTTTTTTGTGCAAAACACTTTTTAGCTGTCTACCCTGGCCCTCTTGCGTAAATACATTTGCTCAAGAGGGCTTTTGCCCGAACGGGAGCGTCATTGTATTTGCGCAAGAAGCACTGATTTTGTATATTACAAAGTCAGTGCTCTTGTGCAAATTCAAGCAGCCAGTGTAGACAGCTGGCAAGTTTTTGCGCAAAAGCAAGCGCTTTTGCACAAAATCTTGCCAGTTTAAACGCAGCCAGAGTGTAACAGCTAAATACAAAGCGAAGCAGATTGTTTAGAATAGATAGTTAAGACATATTTCAAGGGACCATTCAAGGTGAAGGGGCTGGTTAATACTTTTCCAGTTGTGGGAATGAAAGACTGTAGGAGCAGCTAGGAAGGTTGTTAATATGTTATAGATTGCTGTAATAAGCCAGAACTCCAGAGTTTATTTTTAACGTCTAGGAAAGTTATGAATTTACGCTCCTAGATTCATCTTTTGAAAGTGTTGTGCATGTTTCCTTTGAGGATGAGTACTGATAGGTCAAATAGAGAACAATCACTTTGAGAAAAAAAAATTCATTCAAATTTTTCTACTAACTAAGCCATTGTAAATTCACTAATGAAAGTTTTCTTACCATTTGTTGCCACCTGCTGGTTGCTGCTCACTTAAAACGTTTTGAAGTCACTGTGGCGGTTGAGAGTTATTTTAAAGAGGCAGTATCAACAACTTGTCAAGTTTTAAATGTGGCTAGTCATGCCCCCAAGTACCTCTGCTAAGTTTTGGGGCTCTACAATTACTTTTTCCTTTATTCTCTCTGGAACTGACTATGTAAGAGGGACAATGATGACTATGTGCAAAGAGTGGTCAAATATACAATGTAAACAGGAAAATACAGAAATTGTAGTTGCTTTAAACTCATTTTTAGATGTTTTATTGCATCAAAGATACTAAGTTAAATAAGTCAGACTGCTGGTGGCTTGTAAACTGTTGCATCACTTTAATGTTAGTGTTTTTCAAAATAAATACCTGAGAAGAAATATTATTATTTGGGCGAGCTAAGCAGTTGTGTTTTTATAGTTTGTAATTATCAACAAACTTTGAGAGCCCTACATCCTAAAATGTTAGCTCACGTGTTACAGCAGTTAGTATAATTAAAAATCCCACTGATATGGATTCAAAACTTATTCAGATAGAGAAGTCAGATGACATCTGGAAAATTCTGTTCCATGGTATACCACATGATGAGTAAATCTGATAATTTCTTTTAGGATGAGAAGTGTCTTTTGTTTATTTATCTGAAAGAATTTTAAAAGGAAGCAGAGCATGTAGTAGGTCAAGTGAACTGAAGCCAAATGGACAATGGTAAATGCAGAAAGAAGCAACTGCTAATGGGTTATAAAATGAAACCTTATTCCCCAATAGTTTTGTCATAAAAGGAATAATAATTTGTTAACAGTGCAGTTCCACTTATGGTATGAACAACTCCCAGCAGTGTTAGATGCTTCAGAGGTAAACACATCTGATCCCCATCTAAATGAAAGCCTCCAACAGTGGAGCTGCCATAGGCAGCAGGGCTAAAGTAAAATTAAGCTACCCAACTTCAGCTACGTCAATTGCGTAACTTAAGACGAAATAGCTTAACTTGGTTTAAGGCACTGTCTACACAGCAGGAAGTTGAAAGAACACTCTTCCTTCGACATCCCTTATTCCTCGTGAAATGAGGGTTATGAGTCGGAGTAAAAAGTCCTTCAACTCAACTTTATTTCAAAATAAAGACTTGTAGTGTAGACACACTCTTTGTTATTTCAGAATGTCAGTTATTCTGAAATAATGCTGCTGTGTAGACATAACCCATAGTGATGAAGAAGCATAGATCCTGTTTCTAGCTGTAGTTGCAGACTACAGTCTCGGCTCTGTAAACACTAACACTTACATGACTTCACTCATAAATCATCATAGTGAAGTCATGGGAACTAGTCAAGGAAGTAAAGTTATGAACATTATTTAGATGTTTTCAGGAATGGGGACAACAAATGTACTTAGCTCCTATCCAATATCCCAGGATATTTTTCTTTATTACTATAAGCAAAGAAAAAAAAATCAAGAGTGAATAAATTATAGGAAAAAGTAGAACTTTATTGTTGTGGCAGAAAAAGAGTGGTGATTTGGATACATGAGATATCCTGACATTTTCTTGCAAACAAACGTGTTTTTAAGGAACAAGAGACACAAAAAGTGAGACCAGCATTGTTCAGTGGCATCTGCTACTAAAATTAGTTGCTTCTGCTAAAGCAAAATATAGAAATAGGCCAACTACAAGCAATCACAGAAGTTAACTGATATAAAATAGATGAGAGAATACCTCAAAAATGAGAGAAAACATGAGTAAACAGCATAAAGAAATGGCTGAGATTCATTGTAGAATGAGATTTGTAGTACCGGAGGTGGTTACTTAGTTGTGCGATGCTGATCTAGAAAACAGAGATAGGAGAAAATGTAAAAATGATGGAATCCTGGGAGGGAAGAAAATGTTCAGAGTATTTCAGTATATTTTGTGTGAAGAGCTAAATAGACTTAGCTACATGATAAGAAAATACTGAGGGAATATAAAGTTAACAATAAAATTAACTTTATAACTAACTTAAAATAGCAATGGGTACTACAAGCTGTATGAGAATTTTTCTCTTCAAAGTGGAATGAGTTAACAATGAGATACTGATATTTCAAGTCCAGGATCTAGATGTCACACCATAGATAAATATAGACTCAGGTGGGGCACTCCTTTAAAGATTTTTAAAAAGAAAATGTTCAATTAGAGCTTGAAAAGAAGGGATCTTAATGCTAGAAGTAACTGAGATTGAGTTTAAACTGAGAGCAATATGAAAAACAAGATTAATTAAAGTTGTGACTTGAAGAACAATGAATTGGACTCTTTGTTAAAAAACAAAAAGTCCTCCACACTTAAATTGGATGTGTTTAAGGTTTTTTCTCTCCTCTATCAGACATGTTAGGTTACTTTGTGTAAAAGACATTTTTAACACTGCATTATGAGGGAGTGGCATTTTAATAGGATTAAAGTTATGTGAGTGGGCAGCCACTATGAAGTCAGTTTAAGTTTCACAAGTTTTTAAATTGTTTTAACATCATGTTTCTTGATTGCTGTTTGGGAGTTAGGGATTTTGGGATAGAGGGAAAGAAGAGGTTTCAATAAGGATAAAACAGGAGTTAAAGTTTCCATGACAAAAACGGTATGGATTTGTAGAATGCAAGATATTACAGTGGGGGACAAACATCTAGAAATTTAGGATTTTTCACAGAATGTGGGATAAATAAATTCTAATAAATTTGTCACTGTAGCTCTTCTAGGTAGCATTGTGATGTGTGTTTTCTATAAAATATTAGCCCTGCACTGACTTCTACAGATATTTAACTTTATGCATATGAATTGTTCCACTGAAGTTAATTGAGCTAATGATGTGAGTAATGTTACTGACAAGTAAGTAGGAATGGGACTGAAAGAGCATCAAGAGAAACTGGAACATCCAGGTAAGAGGATAGTGTAAGAGGAAGGCTAAAACATTATGTACAAGGCCATTCTAGAAGAAACACTAGTTAGCAAGGGACATTTATGGAGCATAAAGTAGTAACTGCAAATCATGCGACTGATTTGGCAGTCAGGGAAAGAAACAGAAGTAATTTAATACAACTAGTTGACAATTGTACCAATCTGCAAATTACTGGGCTCATAGTAAATGTCAGTATCTCATAATTTTAGGGGGAGACTTCAAATAGATATGAAATGTTGATTCATATAAAATGATTCCTGAGAGTGATGGGGGAAAGGGGAGGGGAGAAAGCAGAACTTTAAAGAAAAAAAAATGTGCAAGTTGACTTGAAACTTACATCCAATTGGTGAAAAGGACTAGAACCAAAATTTAAAAAAAAATCCACTAACTTTAGGGGACTTTCTTTTGAGTGCCCAGTTTGAGCCTCATTTCCAGACGTGCTGAAAACCCTGGCTCCCAAATTACAGTCAATGACAGTTCAAAAAATATATTGGTGTATACAGACCAAAAAGATTTCTGACAAACTTCCTACAATTACTAACTACAAGAATATTCAGGCTGTTGTCAGATCACTTTCCTCTGCCAATTAACTAAATAGCATCATGGTGTCTGGAGTGGCTCAAAAATGTGGCTAGGTCTACGCTGCGTTGTTAAATTGGAAAAAAAAGCATAATTTGCAGTACACAAATTGTGTATCTTTTCCAATTTACTTTAGAAAAAGGCTCTTTTGATATTTGGCGCATCTACATAGCACCAAATGTCAAAAGAAAGTGCTCTTTCAATGTCCCTTATTCCTCGTAGAACGAAGTTTACAGAGATGGCAAAAGAGCGCATCCACTTTTTTGAGAAAAAAAACACGTTTCTTGGATGCGGTGTTGCCAGGATACCTCCAGTATCCCGAAAAAGCAATGCAGTTTAGACGTAGCCTGCGAGTGCCTCTGTCAGGTGAATCTGACCTGACAGATTCACCATCTTGCTTGCCAGCACACAGGTAAGTAGCTCCCTGTCCCACACCCTGTCCCCTCTCTCTGCCCTTGGCCACAGCATGGGGATGGGGGGAGAAGGGAAAGAGAGAAAAAGGCCCCTGGCAGCTGGGGAAGTTTGGGGGGAAGGGGGAACTGGCAGGGAAGAGAACAGAACAGGCCCCCTGGTGGATAGGGGGAGAACAGAACAGGCCCCTGGTGGATGGGGGAAAAGAGAACAGGCCCCTGACAGTGGAGGAGAGGGAGATAGGGGGAGAGAATATGCTCCTGGTAGGCTGGGAAGGACCCTCTGCCCTGAGCCCCTCCTCACCCCAATCCTCATTCTTGCACCTGCAGACTCCTACACCACCGCCCCCACATCCGCAAGGCCCTGCCCTGAAGGACCTGGGCAACAATGGGTAAGTCTGCTAGTAAACCAGTGAATCACACCACATCAGATTGCTCCCAGTCCCAAGTGTCGGTCCCCGCAATACGTGAGGTTCGAAAGGGATGCCGGAAAGGATGAGACCACGACTTGGGGTTGTAAAAAAGAAAAACTGATTTTATTTGACGCCCTGTGTCTGACAACTCAGTCAGATGCGTGGACACCAGACAATTATCAGAATAAAAAATAAACAAATTACCAAACAATATAAAACAATCCCCTGAGGTTTTTCCAAATCACAATAGTTCTCAAAAAGTGTCCAGGGGTTAGGAACAGTAGAATTAACACTGATATTGTTCATAGAATTAACTATTTACATTATTTTATAAAAGAGAACAGTTAAAAACCTTAACAATGACTATTCACAAACTAATACAACAACTCTTTAACTAACTGTCACTTGACAGGTAACAAGGGCAACTGAAATTAATCAGAATAGGGATCCTGGTGGGGGAGGGGTGTTATACCAGTTCTGGAGACAGCAGGAACACAAGTACCAGCCACATGCTCATAAACTGTCTCCACTCGGTTCAACCAACTCGAAGTACGCTCAGTAAGACTCGAGAGCGGGGGGTGCAAGGCGTCGGGGTGATCAGGCCGGGCGTTCACACAATGCGAATCCCCACTGTGAAGGGGCTCGCCTGCCTGTTTTATTACCCGGTCACTTGCTACCTTATTGGCTGCTCTTTGCCGCAGTGGGTGGAGTAAGCAGACCTGACCACAAGTCAGCCCATTGGCTGATCTTTGCTGCAGTGGGCGGAGTGAGCAGGGGGAGATAATTGTTTTACATGCCCTTATATGGAAAGCGCTCCACCTCACAGACAGAGCCCCCCATACCAGCCTTTTCAGGCTATGGCTCACCTGCGATGGGCAGCCATTTCTGTTGTTCTGTCTCGGACACCAAGGACTAGCTGCTTAGTCAGATCTCACACCAAAGACAACACTGGCAGCCAGTTCTTTAGTAAATTATATTTTTCATAGTTTATTAGCTAAGAAAAAGAAATGAGAGAGTGGTAAAACAGATAAAACACATTAGCAGGTAAGTCAAAGTCTTTAAGTCCAAAGTATTGGAGATACAGTAATCTGCCAGTTTCCCAATTTTTTTTCAAGGCTACCCAGAGTAATTCTAGGTCAGGACTTTCCATCTTCTCATTTGGTTATGCCACCCTGTTAGAATCCAATCCAGGATCTCTCTTTAGATCAGTACTTACAGCTTTTCACACAGAAGGCAAATTGTCAGTCTCTCTACTTATGTGGGCATTTTCCTTTGATGGGAGTGAGCGATGCTCTTTGTGTATGTTATGTCAGGTCCTTGCCACAATGGCCATTCTTTATGGAATTAGGATCTTTCCTGATAAAATCCTTCATTAGCGTATGACAAGATTGCTTTGATGGCTAATTTATCAGGTAAACGTCAGTTTATATTTACAATTGCTTTAATGTGATGCACAAGTGAATTGACATGGCTTTGACCTGTGCTGGCATCTGGTCCGCTACCATCACAGAAGTCCTTGGTTTACAGCTTTGTTGACCTGTGACATGGGGATAGAAAGATAGTTTTCCTCACCCCTGGAAACCAAATTCAACCTTTTTTCCTACTTGCAGATTTAACTGGGCTACTCGCAGATTTTACTTAGTTTCACCCATCACCCTAGGAAGGTTTAGAAATAGTAATTTGGGATATTGCATTTAATAAGTAGGCTTATTTGTTCTCTGATTTTGGACCTACTAGGAACTACTGCTAGAAGGGAACATACACTATTTGTGGATCAAAGTTCCAGTTTCTCCAAATTCTCTCTTGCAGCTATTTGTTGTTGCTTTGAATGTAAGTGGAGTTGGATATAGACTTTTCAAGCAACTTTGCGCATTGACAATTGCAGAACTTGTATTTGTTCCATATTTGGTGACATTGCTTGTGGCATATTCCCCCCTTAGTATCTTTAATCCATCTGTTGAGGAAATGTGAGTATTCCTTCAGATCAATTTCAATGACTACAGTTAGACCTTAATCCTTATTTCACTGTCTATTAATCTTAGTGATTCTGTTACAGGGCATTGTAATTGAAGATATTAAACATAAGGGAAGGGAATGTTGAATTTTGACCTCATCATTGTAAGACATAATTGTTTCACCTTAAAGCAATTGGTTTATTGACTATTCTGGCCACATCTTAGTTTTTAAAGTCCTACCAAACTCTGGATTACCCACAATTGATGACAATGGCAGTGAACATAATGAAAATTTAACTTTACATGAAATATCTAGAGTCACTCTTTTGAATGGCCCACAGTTGAGAACCACTCCTGTGGAGGAAACCCACAGTAGGTGGGTGCATACCTGACAAATTCTGTCTGCTCTGGGAAAGGCTGCACTGCATTTATTTTTAGAAATGCTGCACTTCTTCCCAAGCTGAAAACACTCTCCCCCTCCTTTGAGTTAAGATGCAAAGAAACCCCCTAATGGTTCTTGGTGACACTGTCGATCATTTGTTTCCATCTCACAAAGCCTCAGAGTGGTGGACTCTTCCACCACTGATTAATTACTGCCTGGAGCAACTGCAGAATGACTATGGAATGTATTTTTGGGAAACTGGAAGACAGGTGGCAGGCCTTAGGAGATCACAACCTCAGTGAGGAAAACCTTCCTTGCTATATAGTATCTGTGTGAGACCAAGAGTGTTTATGTAAGAAAAAAAGAAATCAAACTGCAGTCACTGGTAGCTGACCTCTCAATCTTAGGCATGCATACACAGACCCAGACCTCCTGTTTTCTTCCAGGAGACAAGTATCAAATCATCGCCTTAAAGGCAATTTTATTAAGAAAACAAAAAAGGTATATTTGATAAAGCATACTTGGTTGCTAGGTGTTACAGAAAAGGGAGTTTCTCACTTTGAGTAGTAACAACTGTACTTCAGGATGTGTTTCCCCATGGGTGCGTCACTGTTGGTGACAGGTCGCCTGGAACCATAGATCATGGAGCCTTGCAAAGCATTTTCCCCTGTTAGGCTGCCTGTGCGTGGGAGGCATCTCATGGCGCTCCTGTACGAGCGTTCTACTTGCACAGCCTGATCCCTCCCTTTCAATTCCTTGTCTACACTTGAGTGACTAACACTTAGAGCAGAGGGGTCGCAGGGAGGGTTATGGGGCACCCCCGGGGACACACATCTCGAAGAACAATCATTATTGCACAAAGTAACTCCCATTTCTTCTTTGAGTGATATCTCCATGGGTACTCCACTGTTGGTGACTATTCAGCAGTATTCTACTTGGATGGAGGAAGTCGGAGTCATTGTTTGGCAGGGGTAGACAAAACTACAGTGGCGGACAAAACTGCAGTGGTCACCACTGAAAATGATGCAAGTTGTGGTTGTATGGCATAATGTTTGGCAAAAGTGTGGTCTGATGACAGTATGGTAGCTCGATAAATGTCTCTAAGGGGAATATTGTTCAAGGAGGCCACTGTAGCCAGAGTAACATGTGTTCATGGTGGGTGCTGTAAGGGCCTATTGGCTAGAATATGACATCTCACTGTGCATGTTGATATCCACTTTGAGATCACTGGGATGAAATAGGTGTACCTCTTGAGCATTCAGTAATAGAAAAAGTCACTGAGATAAAAGAACTCAAATGGGAAATTGCTGAACTATTATCTGTGGTTTGTAACCTATCCTTTAAATCAGCTTCCGTACCTAATGACTGGAAGATAACCAAAGTGACACCAATATTTTAAAAGGGCTCTAGAGGCGATCCGGGCAATTACAGACTGGTAAGTGTAACTTCAGTACTGGGCAAGTTAGTTGAAACAATAGTAAAGAATAAAATTGTGAAGCACGTAGAAGAACATAAT
>CM057846.1:108226896-108243938 GCA_030068395.1 Apalone spinifera | reverse complement strand
TCTCGGGTGTATAATACACACACACTACTCACTGCCCTGACCATCGGCTGACAGTCATGGAGGGGAATTTTGAAGAACATATCTTTTAAGTCTAACGTGCAGCCCCATTGGAGGTTGTTATTTATTAAGACTCGCTCTATAGAGTGGATGTCCCACTGAGCTGCAAAGGCTAAGGGCTGGATGTGTCGATTGGCAGCCCGATAATCGATGACCATTCGATACTCATCGGGTTTGTGAGGTTTTGGGACTCCCCACGCAAGTGACAAATATTTACTATTAGGGATTTGCTGAACCTTGCCCTGACTTAAAAGGTGGTTTAATAATGACCTGATACTCGATTGGCCTCTGTCAGGTGTGCGGATGGGGGAGAACCGCCATGGGGTAGCATTTAACAGCACAGGTTGGTGGGGTCGATTGCCTCCTGCAATTACAACAGGCAACGCCTCGACCACCCGCAGTGCCAATCGGAAGCGGCGTATCTCCCCTACTCCCAAAAGGGGGGTGTTTCCTAGGAGACCAGTAAAGGTTACAGCTTTCCCGTTAAGATGGGCCCGGACTTTAACTTCTGGACGACCTTCAACACTATTCAACCCCTGTACAAAAACTGTCCTTCCAGTAGGGATGTGGGGCATATCGGGGGGAATGATGGATACCTGTGCCCCCGTGTCTAATAAAAAAGGGGATAACTGTCTCGTTTTCGGTAGTCAGGTTTTGATATGGTCGGGGGTCATTTAGGTCGGGCTGAGTGACTGCTAGGCACTCGGCCTCTCCCCGTTTTTTGGCTGCAGGGGAATGGGGCAATCTTCCCACCCCAATTTTATAGCCAAGTCTTTCTGTTGGTCACTGTTCATATTCTGAACAGCCTCCTTAGTTAGTCCCTTGCTTAATAAAAATCCCAAAATTTTACGTTCGATGAACAAGCGTTCAGGGTATTTGGCCTTGGGCACTATTTTAGATCCTTCCACCGGGGTAGAGGGGGTTACACGTAGGGCGGCTTTAGGCGTGGCCCACTTCACTCTCTCCATGGCATCGTATAGGTGGCCAATCGGTTGCCCCAATTATCCGCTCAACCATAGAAGGGCCCCTGTATCTAAATTAGGGCTACTATCCACAGCTAGGGTAACAGCCAAATCTTCTATGGGGATTTGGGTGGGGTCATCAACAAAACGAAATGGGTTTGGTGCTACCGCCTGAACGTTAGTTAAATTGAGAGGGTGCGCAGTGGGATCCCAGAGCAGGATAGAACTCCCAGCAACCGCGTACATAAGAGTGGTGGGGTTGTTCACACAATCAGGTGGCATTTGTAACGCCCGGAACCCCCCTTGTATTTGGAGGTGTGCAGCAGCTGCGGCCGTTATAGGCCAATCATTATTTGCCGCTAATACTCCCCCCGTAAGGCCACGCGACCAGCTCCCGGTATGCGTTAACGTTAAGGCTTCCTCCCGGTCGACCCAGTCACTCCCCCGTTCTAAGGCTAACCGCCCCACCCAGCTTAATGGAGGTTCAGCCTGGCATCGGGCGGTGTCCGTGATGAACTCCTTCATTTCCGCCTTGGTTCGGGGGCAGGTCTGAGTTATCTGTGAGGTATTCCCTTGGCCATCCGTTTTGAGTCAAGTTACGGTCACAGGGAATGCCTCCGGTACAACCGGGTCAGGGGCTGTTGGGTACAGCTGAGCTCAAGTCAGTCAAGCTGGGGTAAATGTTTGGTGGGTCACGAGAGCCTTGGTATGGGAGCGGAAATTGTGTCTCTAAAAGAGGCGTCTTCGGTGTCAGAGAGGACTCTGGTTTTCCCTCTGACTGCGAGTGCGCCGCCTCGCAGGCGCAATTTGTAACGGCCCCATGGAATACGGTGACTTTATCAAGAGCCGCTGCTAGGGTACAGCAAATGGCGGCTAGAACGTCCTCTGATTTATAAGAATCAGGGCGCAGTTTTTTAAATCATCTAACTTTTGGACCAATCCTATTAACAGGTGGTGTGTAGGTGATCCGGGTGGGGCTCTTGGTTCAGGGGCTAAGATGGAAGGGGCCACCCCACAAAGTTTAATCACCCTATTCACCTCTTTCCAGAGGTTAAGGGGGTTTGAATTAGGGGCTGTCTCGCCCACTTGGGTGAGACGCGGTTGAAGGCTATTATCAGTTGGGGTGGCCCTGAAGGTGGGATGGCGAGTTAATAAACAGCCCATGTCATTTAACCCCAAAGGGACGGTATAGGCCCTACAATTGTGGCCGTGCCCTATGACACAGACCCAATCAAAGGTGTTAGGGGCCCCTTTGCGCTGTCGAGTACAGAGGAGGTGGTATTGCAGATGATTAAATTGATCCTCCTCAGATCCTGGGGTCTCAGTTTTAGCCCAGGGGCAACAATCGAGGTTGTCGTGGTCTCCGGGGTTCCAGCATCCTGTTCGTGACGCCATGTCGATCCCCGCAATACGTGAGATTCGAAAGGGATACCGGAAAGGATGAGACCACGACTTGGGGTTGTAAAAAAGAAAAACTGATTTTATGTGACGCCCTGTGACTGAAAACTCAGTCAGATGCGTGGACGCCAGACAATTATCAGAATAAAAAATAAACAAATTACCAAACAATATAAAACAATCCCCTGTGGTTTTTCCAAATCACAATAGTTCTCAAAAAGTGTCCAGGGGTTAGGAACAGTAGAATTAACACTGATATTGTTCATAGAACTAACTATTTACACTATTTTATAAAAGAGAACAGTTAAAAACCCTTAACAATGACTATTCACAAACTAATACAACAACTCTTTAACTAACTGTCACTTGACAGGTAACAAGGGCAACTGAAATTAATCAGAATAGGGATACTGGTGGGGGTGGGGCGTTATACCAGTTCTGGAGACAGCAGGAACACAAGTACCAGCCACATGCTCATAAACCGTCTCCCCTCGGGTCGACCAACTCGAAGTACGCTCAGTAAGATTCGAGAGCGGGGGGTGCAAGGCGTCTGGGTGATCAGGCCAGGCATTCACACAATGCGAATCCCCACTGTGAAGGGGCTCGCCTGCCTGTTTTATTACCCGGTCACTTGCTACCTTATTGGCTGCTCTTTGCCGCAGTGGGTGGAGTGAGCAGGGGGAAGATAATTATTCTGTATGCCCTTATATGGAAAGCGCTCCGCCTCACAGACAGAGGCCCCCCATACCAGCCTGTATACACCTGAAAAGGCTATGGCTCACCTGCGACGGGCAGCCATTTCTGTTGTTCTGTCTCGGACACCGATATTGAGCCATCGCTAAATTAAATGGCTTGTTAGCTTTTATTAGCACCATTTTAACATTCCCGTCAGATAACGTAGGGTTTAACAATTAAAATCCCTCATTTGATGACCTAGTTATCAAAGTTGCATAAAGATAAAATAGATTTTGCCCTAGATTTTGGGATACAATGAGGTCATTGTAATCTCCCCTCTACTCTTGCTTAAAAGAATGTGTGGGATATAAATAATATTTTATTTTTCAGTTCTTTTTAAAACAAAGGGGATGTGTCTAGTTATTAAACATTCCCTTTCGTTTAGAGGACTATGAAGAACAATATGCCTAGTTTAACCAGCTCTCCCACATTTCTTGTAACATCAGGATACATCTCTGGTGGGTACAAATTATCAAGAGCAGATCTCTTAAACCCATTCAGTTCTTATTCTCACTTATGCTATTAAGTCTTTTCCATTTGATATAATCCTAGTGGATTTGTTCTGAGAATTAATGTATTTAAATATTAACCATAACATCAGTATAAGCAACCCATATTATCCTCATCTCTACTACTTTGTTTTTATCTGTATAGAAATTCCAAAATTATTAATTATCTTTATGCATGGTTTTAAATCAGAACCTGTTATGGTTTTTACATCACAACATAGAATGATTCTCACAATCAAAACTTCAAAGGTTTAAAAATAACAAGGAAATTTTCCCTACTATGAAATTCAAAGTCTCAAAATACAAAAGTTTTGGTTCATTCTATCCAGTTCTTCAGTATCTTGGCATTGCAGAGCTAGCAATCAGTAGTGCCATTGAACAATTGAGATGCTAAAGGAGCACTCAAGGACGAGAAGGTCATTGCAGAGAAACAAAATGACGTTTTACATCTGTCTTCACAGCTGAGGATGTGAGGAAATTCCCAAACTTGAGGCATTTTTTATAAAATGACAAATCTGAGGAAGTGTCTCAGATTAAGGTGTCAATAGAGGAGATTTTGGAACAAAATGATAAACAGTAATAAGTCACCAGGACCAGATGGCATTCACCCAAGAGTTCTGAAAGAACTCAAATGTGAAATTGTGAAACTACTACCTGAAGTTTAGAAACTATCCTTTAAATAATCTCTAAGCCAAATGACTAGAGGATAGATAACGTGATGCCAATTTTTAAAAAGGGCTCTAGAAGTAGTCCTGGCAATTATAGACTGGAAAGTCTAACTTCAGTACTGGGCAAACAGACTATGGCAAAGAACAGAATTATTACATACCTAGATGAGCATAATTTGTTGGGGGAAAGACAACATGGTTTCTGTAAAGTGAAATCATGCCTCACCGATTCTTTGAGGGGTCAAAAAGCTCATGGAAAAGAGGATCCAGTTGGTAATAATTTAGATTTCCAGAAAGCCTTTGACAAGGTCCCTCACCAAAGGGTCTTAAGCAAAGTAAGCTGTCATGGGATAAGAGGGAAGGTCCACTCATGCATTGATAACTGGTAAAAAGACAGGAAACAAAGGGTAGTAATAAACAGTTTTCAGAATGAAGAGAAGTAACCAGTGGTGTTCCACCACGGTCCCTACTGGACCAAACCTATTCAACACATTCATAAATTATCAAAACAGAGAGGTGACAAAATTTGTAGGGGATATAAAACTGTTCAAGAATTTAAGTTCAAAGCATACTGAAGAGCTTCAAAAGCATCTCACAAAACTAGGTGACTAGGCAACAAAAGCTATGTCTAGACTACAAGGTTTTATCAGAAAAAGTTACGCAAATTGCACTGTGCAATTTACGTACCTTTTTGCGATAGTATTTTCAGAAGATGCTTTTCCAAAATTTGGCCCATCTACACTGGGCCAAATTTCAGAAGAACCCTTCTTCCTTGTGGAAGGAGGAAGACAGGGCTTCCGAAAGAGTACATCTGCTTTTTTTTTTGCATAAGAGCAGAAGACACATGCGTTCCCTGGATGCAGCGGCAGTATCCCAGAAAATCCCCGTACTGTAGACATAGTCAAAATGACAGATGAATTTTAATGTTGATAAATGCAAAGTAATGCACACTGGAAAACAAACAAACATATAAAATGATAGGGACTAACTTAGTAGTTACCACTCCAGAGAGAGATTGTGGAGTCATTGTGGATAGTTCTTTAAAAAAAGAGCGCAGCAAACAATATTAGGAATAATTTTAAAAGGGATAGAGAATAAAATAGAGTATCTTCTTGCCTCTATGTAAATCCATAGTATGCCCACATCTTGACTGCTGCGTGCATATGTGGTTGTCTTATCTAAAAAAATTATTAGGAGTACAGAATTAAGACTTGAATTTTTCAGCTTGGAAAGACAACCAAGTAGGAATATGGTAGAGGTCTATAAAATCATGATTTGCATGGAAAAAGTAAAGAAGGAAAATTTACTTGTTCCCATAACACCACAACTGTCACAAATGAAATTAATAAGAAGCAAGTTTAAAACAAACAAAAGGAAGCATTTGTTCACACAATACCCAGTCAATCTGTGGAACTTCCTGCCAAAGAATTTTGTGAAGGCCAAGACTAAAATGGGTTTTAAAAAATGAAATATAGGCTGGACCGGTCTGATCCAGCACTCTTGGAACTGCCTGGTCCCAAACAAGGGAATTGGCTGAATCACAGGAAGTCCCCTGCTACCAGCCCCCCACCCTCTCCCTGCTGCCAGCCCCAATCACCCCCATGTAAGGCTGCTGTGGCCCTGCTACTGGGGCTGCTGTGTCCCCAGCGCCACTATTGGGGTTGCCACAACCCTAGCCCCAGCTCTGCTACTGGGGCTGCTGCAGCCCAGGCTGCCCTACCGGAGCTCTGGCCCTTATTCCAATCCCAGCCCTGCCAGGCTCCACACCACCAGCCCTCTAGCCACTGAGGCTCCCAGCCAGGACTCCCTGATCCAGGAACATGCCAGACCAGAGAGTCCCTGTTTTGGGAGGTCCAACCTATAGATAAATTAATGGATAGGTCCATCAATGGCTATTACCCAGGATAGGTAGGAATGGTGTCCCCAGCTTCTGTTTGTCAGAAGCTGAGAATGGGCGACAAGGGATGGATCACTTGATTACCTGTTCTATTAATTCCTTTTGGGGCATCTGGCATTGGCCACTATCTGAAGACAGGACACAGGGATAGATGGACCTTTGGTCTGATCCAGTATGGCTGTTCTTATGTTATGCTACTATCAATTTCAGGATTTTTCTCCCTAAATATAAAATAGTATCTAAAAGGCCAGAATGAAATTCCCAGTAGTAAAGGATCATGGATCCTTTCAAGACCTTTTTTTTATTTAGCTACCTTAAAATATCTATGGCCATGGGCTGCATCTGGCCCATCAGACATTTTACTCCAGTCTTCAAGCTCCAGCTGGAGAGCAGGTTTGGGAACGTGCATCGCTCCACATGTGCAGTGGAAGGAGGGACAGCCAGGGAGCTCTGCACGCTGCCCTGCCCTCAAGAGCTGACTCTGTAGCTCTCATTGGCTAGGAAACTGCAACCAATGGGAATTGAAGGGACAATGCCTGAAGATGGGGCAGCGCTCAGAGCTTCCAGGCTGCACCTTTGTGAAGGAGACGGGATGGAGAGAGGAATACCTGGAGCTGCTTGAGGTAAGCGTGGCCCAAAGCCTACACCCAAGCCTCAAGCCCTTGCCTCAACCCTCCTCCCCCGAAATCTTTGATCCCAGCCTGGCATACCATCCTGCACTCCAAACCCTCAGCCTCACCCCAGAGCCTGAATCCCCAGCAAGAGCCTTCACCCCTTCTTGCATCTCAACCCTCAATGTTGTTGGCATTTATGGCTCATCATATAATTTCCATACTGAGATGTGACCCTCAGGCCAAAAAATTTGCCCACTCCTGATATAGCCAGAGAGATCTTTATAAGTTTATATTGTTTCCTAGGGAAAAAAAAGCCTTCAGTCACTTCTCCAGTTTCTCTCATGATGGCCTTTCTGGTGATAGCAGTACAGCCCCACTATGAAATCTCTTGCCATTGTTCTACCCTCTCCCAAGTTTAGCAATGTCAGTTTCATTTGCTCTCTGCCAGTTAAACCCAATGGGATTACCAAAGACCACCCTTTAATTACCATTGCTCATCTTTTTTAAATCCAATTTTACTTTGGCCTACTACTACTCAGTGCCAACAGCAGAGATTTCCTGCTCCTGTTGTTCTGATAGATTTGGAAGATAAGAGTTTTGGACTTAATTCCCAATTATTTTCTATAAAATAAGCCATCCTTGTGGATTTAACACTCTGCCAAGGAATTTACCTTTTGTTAGAATATTCTTCCCCAAACCAGGTTTTCTTTGGGTGTCTGGTAGTCCACCTCCTTCTTCAGTTGCAGGTGGCACGCTGATTTCACAAGAGTTTTCTTTGGAAAGCAACTTCTCAAATTTTGCATTTATTTCAGGAGTAGACAAAAGAAGGCTTACTTTTTGTAAAGAAAGCAGGGGATTTTTCTCTTAGAGATCATCTTGGGCAATCCTAGCCTGTGAGTGTCACATTCTACAATCTGATTTAATATAGATCAAGATAAAAACCATAAATACAAACCTGATTCTGAAAGCTTTCACTCAGGAAGAAAGCAAACCTTCCCTGTCAGGATTTGCAAGTTGCATTAAATACTCATTAAACTATGATGCTGATCCCACACAGGGATCTGCTAGCTAGCATAATCCTCTGCATATGTGCCAAGTTTCAATGAAGTTAATGAGCACTCTCATGCTCCCACAACTGATTTCCATGTAAGATCAGGGTTACTGAATGCTTTACAACACTAACAACTTATACAAAAACTTGTAACCATAGGCTAAGAGGGAGAGGAGTATATGAAGGGATTTAAATTTTGAACTTCAGAATAAGCACTCTTGTTCCTCCATTTATTTTGAGTAATACAAAAACATGAAAGCTTACAGTTCTGGCACAAAAGCTTTTGAAGCAGTAAACTCAAGAAAGGATAGGTTGTAAAAAAAGCCAGCCATACACAACGTTAGCATTTAAAAGTGCCTAGAATGTTTCACAGCAAACTAACATGTAACTACATATTTCCTTCTTTCCTTAGTAAATATTAAACCTACTTAAACTGCATATACACACCAAAATTTTAGTTAATAAGAATGTCTAATAAGTCTAACTTTAAAGCAGTAACTAGAAACTAGATGAAATGGAAGAGAAAAATTTTCATCTCAAGTATCAAAACAAATTGAATATTTAAGATCATTCAAGAAAAGGCATAACATTTGAGAGTCTGGTTATAGCATCAATTATATATCGTCAATTTGACAAAAGAGTGATAAAAGTATTTTGTTTTAAATTCTTCAAAGATCTGTGGCATTACTGAAAAAATAGATGCAAGTATCTTTATTAAATTTAGCTGACAATAATTTGTAAGCTGTCAGTCATTTTTTCCCCACAAGATTACAAAGTATTTTTTATTTTAGTTCTTTCCCAATGTTTACAGCTTTATGCTAATGCCTTATTAGAACCACTTAGTTCTGATTATTTCCAAATTGTTTGTTAATGAAAGTAATGAACTGCAAAATCATAATGTATATGAAAGTCTGTCAGTTAACTAAATGCACTAGCTTGCACCAACAAAACTATGACATTTAAAGATCAAATTCTTTACTTATCTGGTTCACACTACTAAAACAGATATAGTGTCCGATATGCAAACCTTACTTAACTGTGGTATGACCTATGCTGTTGTAACCCCATAGTGCAGATGCAGACTACAGTGATGGAAGGTTTCTTTCATTGATGTAGGAACTCCACCTCCCCAAATGATTATAGTTAGATCAATGGAAGCAGTCTTAGATTCTTACACTTTAGGGGTTAGGTCATCATCACTGCAAACATTAGGGGGTCTGGATTTTTCACACCTCTGTCAACCTACATTTTAAGGCCATAGCCAAATGGAAGTACTTACAACCTACCAAGTGAAGCATATGCACATCTCTTTGTAGGATTTGGGCACAGATAAATTAATTCAGTAGTATTATCAAAACACAAAACTTAAAATGTAAGAGCAAGCACCATCCTTAATTTGGAATCTTCAACCAGCATTTTCAAGTGGCTAATGACAGGCTACCCAACTTATGATACTTTAAACAGGGTACAATTTTCAGTTCAGGTAACTCAATAAGTACTGAGTACCCAAAATCTCAAGTTGCTTTTGATGTCAAAGCCTGAAGGCCAAAATTTAAGTCAGAAAATCAATGTTATTTTTAGCATGTTGACAAAAATAGTAATTCATTGACTTGGTAGCTGGTTTGTACACTTATTTTATCTTATTCTTTATTTATATTAAGGATTGGTATAATTACACACTATCAAGCTATATCAGGTCTGGAGAGCATGGCTGTAATGACTTCAGTAAACAAAGCAAACGACTGGATTTTAGTGTAAATGCTTCATAATATACAATAAAACAGCACAGAGTAACTAATGTATATGCAAAATACCTTCTGCTGTGAAACTCAGCAGTTTGGAATTGTAAGGACACCCACTATCCTCAAATCTATTCACTCTTATAATTTGAGGCATACAATTGTTTACATATTTAAAGAGACACTCTGGTAAGTTGGCCTCCTATCTTAGACTTTGTGAAGAGTATTACTATAAAGCCCAATACAAACATTCAATCTCTTAATGAGAAACTGTTTAAATGTAGGCTGTCAGTTTGAATATTCCCCTATAGGATTTACAGAGCAAACACTGCAGCACTATGCTAGTGCAAAAAAATCCAATAAGCTGAATTAACTAATTGCCCTGAATATGCATGTGTGTAAATAGTATCAATAATGAGATACATTTTAGAAGTTTAGCCAATTAATAATGTAAGGTAAAAAAAAATATTACAACTTTTAGTGTCACATTAAACCATTCAGTACGAGGGATACAGAGCACTAAAAAACAGTACCAATTTCACCCAATATTTGATTAAAATCTATTCCTGTGGAGAAAGTGAGAATGACAAATGTTACCAGCTAAGTTTTAAACTCTTTCAAAATATTGACTGAGAACAGAAAAGCCTGACATCCGAAAAAGTAGCCATTTAACAAATATGAAAGATGCAGTTTTTGGAAACAAAAAAGACGACTCATAGGCACTTACTGTAGAAGTCCAACTGAACAATAGATCATTCTCTTTATGCTATCATTGTTATGAATTTTCAGTGTTAGAAACTTAATTGTTAGAAAATACTAAGTTCAGTGTAGTTTGGCATAGATGTGAAGCAACCTTGATTTCTATGTTCATCCAATAAAAACCAAGAGTGTGGAGTGTATTTTTAAACCAGACCGTGTCATCCCAACAAGTATATTTACATCAAGGGATAAATTAACCTGGAATACCATTTTGACCCTCCTGAAAGCTACATTCCTGCTACTGGAAGAGCCTAGCATTTTAAATTAACATTTTAATTACAACTGATTCTATAAACTATTTGTTTGGCTCATCATTTGCAGTTTAAAAGTGTGCATAATGGCAACATAAGCTACCTTTCTCTCCTCAGCTCAACTGACAAATAAAGGAGATAAATTAGAACATTATACATCAATTTGAAGTTAGACTTTAACTACTTGTTCAAATAGTTTGATTTATTTAGAAGGTATTTCCAAAGATCAGAAAAATATTTTCTGGCATTTCTCAGTGGAGAACTGGGTTCTTCATCTCCCTTTAGAAGGGTATGCAGTTACGAAAGCATACCTCAACTACTCCCACACTGAGCAGCTTTGGATCATCTGAGTATTCCCACAGCCATCACTGTAGTGCATGACGAACACCATGGATCAGTCTGTTTACTTTTCCCATTGTCAGTAAATCAGTAATCAGAACATTCAAGGTTAAGATATGGTTGTGGAAATCTGTTAGGAACCTATACTCCCTCTTCAAAGAGAGTTCATATTTCTTAGGTTCAATGTGTGATGGTACTTACCCTTATCCTTGCCTCTAAATATACCATCAAAGAAAGAAAACTTAAGTATTTGTCCAGAATTACCAGCAAATAACCCACTTTGAGATTTTACGCTTATTGTCTCTAGATTCACAAACATCTCTTCAATTTAAACCATTAAAAAAACTGGTCTTCATTCACACTTTTGCATAGTTTTGGCATTTCCTGGGGTTGTACTTTTGTTTTCTCTTTTACTTGCATTTCAAAGGAACTCATCTGTCATATCAAAGCATTTAAATCAAAGTCTTCAGATGAGAAACTGAGTCCCATGTCGCAGCAAGCTGTCCAAAATTAACATTCTTCTGATTCAGTGAGTAAAGATTATTTCGTTTTATCTGTATTTTCAGATTTTTCCCTTTGTATCATGCAGCGACGAACTATGCTGTCAAAACTTCCTAGGTAAAACAAACCGATGATGCGAAAAATGCCCATGCAAACAACCTGCAAGCACAGAGAGAAAGAACTTTCAGTTATTTCAATATGCTTTTTATTACATGCTATACAATATGTTTGTTGTTACTTAATATGTACACACAATCATGAAGGTAAGCAATATAAAAGCAATGAATAAAATTGTAATTGAAAATCATCTTCATATAAAAGCTGGAGACTCATTAAACTTAAAACCTAGGGCATATGATTACTAATTTCAGCTTTGTCTCCAACTCACCCTGAAGCCCTGGATAAATGAGTCAACATATCTGTGCCACAAATTCCATATCTTCAATATTCACTTATCTAACAGGGGTGAAGGATCAAGGTTTGTAGAGTATTTGAAAATGTAAAGTATGACTAAATTTTTGAATAAATATGGTTAAAAATTACAGTCTCTCCAGATCTTACCTGCTGAAGAGCTTCAGTAATAGCAGTGACTGGTGACATTCCACTGGTCAGTATTGATAGCATATAACCATCTGAGCCCATAAAACTGTTAAAGTTTCCTTGCTGGGAAAGAGAGGAAATTAAAAAACAAACAAAAAGATAACCAAATGCAATATTCTCTGTTAATTGTTTTAAAAGTAATATAACAAAACAGATTGGTTAGTTTATGGTTCTTGCTGTACATTCATTCCATTAATTCAATAGGGACAAGTACTGTAAAGTAACACTAATAAAAAAAATGTAAGAATTAAAACAAAACAAAACAAAACAAAAATCAGTATTTAAAGATGTGTTAGATATTGCTCAACTACCAATAGCATGCAGGTTTTTGCCCATAGAGTGCAGAAAAATTATAAAAGAACACTGATCATTTAATGTTTTCCCCACTTATAAACAGGCTTCAAGGTCAGTACTAAATTCTTCTACAATCAGGAGACTCTGTAATGCTAGAATCCGAAGAGAATGAAATACTGTTTCGTTCCTTATCAAGTTTAGCCTGCTGAAGCTAGATGCTGTTTATTTGGTATTTCATTTCAAGTGGGGTTAGACACCAGATATTCCTTCACTTATACTGTATGGGATCATCTAGACTGCATCTCTCTCTCGAAAGAGAAATGCAAATGAAGCAGATAGAAAATTCAAATGAAGCACGGATTTACAAATCTTGCGCTTCATTTGCATAATCGCAGACGGGGTCCTTTCGGGAAAAAACCCTTTTTCGAAAGAACCCAGGAGAATGGGTTCTTTCAAAAAAGGGTTCCTCCCCCCCAAAAGAACCCTGTAAAAACTGTGGGGGGGGGGGGGGGGGGGGGGGGGAGGAGGGCGGATTCGAAAAAGCACTCATACACGATTATGCAAATGAAGCAAAACATTTGTAAATCTGTGCTTCATTTGAATTTTCAATCTGCTTCATTTGCATTTCTCTTTTGAGAGAGGAATTCAGTCTAGACATAGCCTGTGTGTCAAAATAGGCAACAGTTTTTACCTTCACTTTATGTTGGATGGTTGTGCCCAGAGCGGTCCTGTCTGTAGGACAGTTCAGGGCAGCTGCCCTGGGCCCACCCACACTTACAACGGCAGACACAGAGCGACGCAGCAGCCTGTTCTGTTCTGCCCTCTTCCAGCTAGGGCACTCTGCTTCACCATGCCGGTGAGAAGCAGAACACCCTGGACCTGGTCCTAGCCTGCTCTCATCTCCCAAGTGATGTGGGAACGGGGGAACAGAATGGAGTGGGCTGGGGCCAGAGCTGGCTGAGAAATGGGCCTAACAAGTTGCTGGGTTCCTTTAATTCCCACAGTTCCTGCCACCATGGTGAGTGTGGGAGGCCCCAATTTCCTGCTGCTACTCCATGTAATCCCCCAGTAATTCCCCAGGTCACATCTCTATAGGGATGGGACTTTGGGGAAGGGATGCAATGAGCATGGGAGGGGGCAGGAAGAAGCCTAGTGCGGGTGGACCAGGGGCAGAGTTTGGGGGAAGGGAAGAAGTGATGGTGTGAAGTCTAGAAAACATGACCTATGAGGGAAGACTAAAATAATTTGGACTTGCTTAGTTCAGAAGAGAGAAGACTGAGGGAGGGACGGGACATGATAGCAGTTTTTAAGTATCTAAAAGGGTGTTACAAGGAAGAGGGAGAAAAATTGTTCACCTTGGCCTCTGATAATAGGACAAGAAGCAGTGGGCTTAAACTGCAGTAAGGGAAGTTTATGTTGGACATTAGGAAAAGCTTCCTAATTGATAGGGTGGTTAAACACTGAAATACATTGCTTAGGGAGGTTGTGGAATCTCCATCACTAGAGATATTTAAGAGCAGGTTGGCTAGACATCTAGCAGGGATGATCTAGCTTGTGCTTGGTCCTGCCCTGAGGGCAGGTGACTGGACTTGATGACCTCTCAAGATTCCTTCCAGTTCTAGTATTCTATGATTCTGGGAGGCCTTGGGCCCTATGCCCCCCACCCTGGGATAGCTTTAGTAGCGACCTAAAACAAGCTGTAGTGTGCTTAAGCACCTGAGTAAAGATGTTCAAAATCAAAGTGCACATGGAAAGCTGAACAAATCCAGGGGTTAATGACGAAGGGTGACAGCCATCTTTTTCATACATATGCAAGCATAACTGTGCACCTACCATCTAGCACAGTGTTTCTTAAACTGTGTTCCGAGGCATACCGGTGTGCTGCGAGGCAGTTGGAGGTGTGCCACGGAGAACTACAGAGTTCAAAATGGCTATCCTTAAAGGGGCAGATGACTTTTTTATGGCTCAATAACTCCCCCTCTCCCCCCCCTCTTTTTTGTTTTGGTGCTCAACAAAAATCCTTGGTGTTCCTCATAAAAAAAATTACCGTTTGGTGTTCCTCGGTCTTAAAGTTTAAGAAACACTTATCTAGCACAATGGGAATTGGATACCCAAATATGGCCTATAATAATAGTGCAGTACAGTAGCACCTCAAAGTCATAAACACTTCCGAAACTATGTTCATAGGTCTGAAATGGTTGTCATTAAGCAAAGTGTTCTGGTAGTTCTTTCAAGAATTTACAACTGAACATTGACTTTTACAGCTTTGAACTTTTACTTTACAGAAGAAAAAGGCTGCTTTCCCTTTTTTAGGGAGTTAACATTTAACACAGTACAGTATTTGCTTTGTGTGTGTGTGTGAGGGGGTGTCTGTGTCTTTTTTTGGTCTTTGCTAGTGCATGATGTGTATTTCCAGTTCCAAATGAGGCGTGTGGTTGACTAGTCAGTTTGTAACTGCAGTTCATAAGCCTGAGGCTATACTCTAAAAATTTGAAATTAAGCATGTGGAAAGAGATTTAATATTATTTAAGATACAACATTTTCAAGTAAGTAAAAGTAGACCTGTCCATCTAGTGGTCTTTAATTGGTATGATTTGTTTTTAATCTATGGCATATTATGAAAAATGGTATTTAACTACCAAGAACAAGAAGTTCTCACTGAACAAATAGTGAAATTGTCTCCAAAAATATTACTGTACAGATAACTAAAGCAAATAATTTAATGCTCAGGCAGACTCACTGTGAAAATACTGGAAAACTGGAAAATAAATATTTTATTCTTATATTGTTAGCCTGGATAACCTTTATGCAAGTAACAGAAAGATGGCTACCTACCATAATAATTTGACTCTCTTCCTTTAATTTTTTTTGACACATCTAGACATTCTGAAACAGTGTTCTGCACTGCATTGTCTCGGCCAGAGGATTTATTTTTTTTATTTTGTTATCTGGAAATAGCTAAGGCATGTTGGTGAAGACTCAAAAAAAAAACCTCAAAACAAAACAAAAAAAAAACAAAAACACCTTCACACACACACACTTGGTGCATTTTTAGATCGAGTTTTTAAAGAAAGAACGGGATAGCCTCTCCCTTTCTGGAACTATAAATTCTACTACTGTACTGAGCTTATAGTTGTCAGCTGAATATATTAAGAACTGAAACACAATTTGATAGTATCTGGCTGTAAGCAAAGATGATGATGCTTTATTCTCATGACCTCTTTCCAGGAAATAGCTTTAAGGCACTTCTCTTAATGTCATTTCTCTTTATGCTCTAAGAATGAAGATCCTGTAGCACAAGTCTCTGAAGAAGATCAGAGATACTGATGCTAGAAACAGAGATGCTAAAAACATTGATGTCTCCATTGCTACAACCAATGGGATTTTCTGCATTGTGATTGCTCACAAATGAGATACTCAATCACACTAGAATACTGTGAATTTCTGTAGTTACTTCAGTGTCATTTGATCTTAATTTGATCATAACCCGAAAAATGAAGGTTTCCTTGGCTCATCAGGCAAATTATTTTTTTACCAGCCATCTGATGCATGGAAAACATATTTAATGTTTTAAAACATTCACAATTTTTGTTTGCGTCCTATGACATCACTGCATTACGTTTTGTGAGCAGAACTGCCAAACACATATTATTTCCAACGGATTAAATTAAAGATGTTTAGGGACTAGTGATGGAAGGAAATAAAGAAATGCTAAATAATATTCTTGTACAAAAATAAAAGTAACATTCCACGTAGGAAAAATGTTTTATATTACATTATTCTTATTTGTATCTTAAGCAAATACTTCATGCAACCATTTCCCATCCCAGGTCTCCCCTCAAAGACCTTATTAAAAATATACTTACTATGGCATCTTTAACAATAACTCTGGCAACCTGTTCTGCTTGGCAAACAGATGAAGTTTCGGATATTAGTTTAGTCTCTAAAGGCTTTAAAAGAAAATATAGAAGTATGATTATAAATTTCATTATTATGACAACTCTCAGAAGACAAAAACTCAATTACCATTATTTCTTGTGTTGTGTAATTTATTTGCCTCAGGTTTTAGAGGTGTGTCTACACAGCAGGGCTTAACTCGAAGTAAGCTATGCAAATTAAGCTATGTCAATTGTGTAGCTTATTTCAAAATTGTAAGAGTCTACACAGCACTTACAGAGCATTCTTTCTCTGACTTCCCCTTATTCCTCATACAATGAGGGTTATAGAAGTCGGAGTAAAAAGTCCTCCAGTTTGACAGTATTTCGACATTATTTCAAAATAATTGCCTGCTATGTAGACGTGGACTAAATTACTTGGAAATAACGCTAGTTATTTTGAAATAATGTTGCTGAGTAGGCATTCCCTACGTGAATTGGCAGTAATTTAGGTTCACTGTACTGTTAACAAGAGACACCTCAGACTGTCAGATACAATTTCTCCTTTTATAAAGGTAAAAGGCACCATCTCATCAAATAAAGGACAACTTCATAAAAGGTTGCCAACGCTCTGTTTGCTTTTGGTTATTTGTAATATTTTACCATCACAGAATATTAAAAATAGTAATTCCTCAAGTATTTTATTCTTTAATGAAATTTTAGAATTATCAAACATCTGTAGCATATACAGTAAAACTCCATTGGTCCGGCATCCAATGCTCCGGCACTCCTG
>CM057846.1:108206865-108226796 GCA_030068395.1 Apalone spinifera | reverse complement strand
GCAGAGCCGGACTATCGGAAGGGGGGGAGGGGGCTATGACGGGTCTGGGGTGGCATTCCCACCACACCCCAGACCTCTCATAGCCCCCCCGTCCGATAGTCCGGCATATCTGATAATCCAGCACCTCCTGGGTTCTAAAGGTGCCGGATTATCGGAAGTTAACTGTACTGGAAATTTAAACTGCTTTCCATTAACAAGAAAATACTTTAAGATGTACAAAACAAGAAATCATTAAAAGTGCAATTTTCTGTACACAGTATCCTTCAAAAATCCACTTTTGCATCTCCTGCCCTTTCTAGGGGATATTGGAAATCCACATGAAGTTCCTGCACTTCTCAAATGAAGCAGCTGAGATGTTACATTAATGCCTTTGAGGCAACTTGGCATCTATCATTTAGATCACATTTGATTTAATGAATCTGTTACAAGAACAAACTAACCAATGTGGCAAGCTTAGCTCTTGGGCAGGTGGGCAATTTTATATCTCAAGCACAACACTGTGAGAACTTCTGCTGAAGTTTCAATAGCGAAGACTGGAAGTTATAATGCAACTCCATGTAAGTTAAATACAGGAACTACTTTAGTGTAACATTGAGGTTGCACAGTCAAAACTTCAAGAGTAAGGAAATATCTATGTTAAGATCATACACACAAGCTGAACTCTGCTCCACTGTGTATTTCCATTATAAGAGAATCTTTAGAGCACTGCAAATTCCTGGATATGAGAGGGTTACTCACCCTGTATAGTAACTGACATTCTTCAAGATGGGGGACCCTGTGGGTGCTCCACCTTAGGTGTTTTGGCACCGCAGCGCACCCTGGCTGGAAGATTTTACTAGCAATGGTTTTGACAGCTAGCTCACACATGTGCCAAAACGCTTCACACACTAGGTGGCTAATATGCATGCGTGAGGTACGATCTCCTCAGTTCCTTCTCTGCCCCCAGAAAAGTATGGAAATAGTACCAAAGAAGAGGAGAAGAAGGGTGGGTGGTGGAACCCACAGGGACACCTATCTCGAAGAATGTTAATTACTGCAGAGGGTGAGTAACCCTCTCTTCTTCAAGGAGTGTCCCTGTGGGTGCTCCACCTTCAGTGGATAAACTGCTGGTAGTCACCTGAGGTGGGAGCTTCGGACAGTGAACTGTCCTTTTGGACCATGGTAAGGACGGTATGTCTGAGTACAATTCCTCTAGACACGTAGGAGTCCAGAACATAGTGAGCAGCGAACAGATGAGTAGATGAGCAGTTGGCCGATTTGCACATATTGGACAGGGAGATGCCCTGTACATAGGCTGTAGTCGAATGTGCACAAAGCTGTGCAGGTGTTTTTTTTAAACCAAAGGTTGAATAAGCCATTCTTATGCATTGAATTATCCATTTTAAGATCCTCTGGGAGGAGAAGGGAAGTCCCTGAGATTGTTCGGTGGTTGATTCGGAAAACCAACAAGTTATTCATATTTGCTGGATTCTTTCCAGGTAGAATGCAATGGCACTCCGTAAATGCAGAGTATAGAGCGTGGCTTCCATCTGGTTGGCGTGAGGTTTGGAAAAAAAAGAGTGGTAAAGTTACTAGGTTCGTTACAGTGGAAAGGAGAGGGCACCTTTGGCAGGAACCTAGGGTGAAGTTGGAGGACTACCTTGTCCTTATGAAAGGTGGGTCCTGCCATAATAGCTGAAATTTCGCTAACTCTCCTGGCGGATGTTATTGCCACTAGTATAGCCACCTTCATGGAAAGGTGAAGCATAGAGCAGGTCGCCATAGGCTCAAAACAGTTTGTGTGTTAAGGCCCTCAGAACCAAATTGAGGTCCCAGGTGGCAGCCTGGATAAATGTTCTGCAATCCTTTGAAGAACTTTTTGAGATGTGGGAATAGCAACTTGCTGTCTATTGGCTGGTGTAAAGCAGTTATGGCAGAGAGGTGAACTTTCAGGGAACTGAGTGAAAGTCCCGAGTTCTTGAGTTTGGTTATGTATTGCAGGACCGCAGGCAATGGAGTGGAAGATGGGACGAGATTGTGGAGATGAGACCAGGTGGAAAATCATCACCACTTGTACAGATAAGTTTTGCAAGTGGATGTTCTCTGACTGCTAAGGAGGATCTGTTGGACGTCATCTGTGAGTTCTGTTTCTAGTGAAGTGAGCCATTGAGGAGACAGGCCTGAAGGTTCAGGGTGTGGAGATGAAGATGCTGAAGGCGACCACAACATTGGGTGAGGAGATGCGAGAGCCGCGGGAGACGCCGTGGGCGATTGGCTGACATTTGCAGTAGGTAAGTATACCATGTTTGTCTCAGCCAGTCTAGCACTACTGGTAGGATATTGGCATTGTCTAAGCGCACCTTGGTGACTACTTGATGGAGAAGCGGTATGCGGGGAGAGCGTGTAAGGGGGTCGTCCCCCAGTAAATCGTGAATGTGTCCCCTAGGGATTGTGTTCCAATGCCCACATGCAAATAGTAGCATGGACACTTTTTGTTGGCACTGGTGGTAAACAAGTCGATCTGCGGGAAGCCCCATTATGTAAAGATCTGATGCAAGATGGTGGGGTCTAGTTCCCATTCATGGTTCGCAGGGAAGTTCCTGCTCAGATTGTCTGCGGTTATGTTGTCTTTGCCGGGGAGATGCGAGGCAATTACCATTATATTGTGAGTGTTACACCAAGTCCATAACTGGACTGACTCTCTGCAGAGAGCGTAGGACCTTGCCCCTTCCTGCCTGTTGATGTGGAATACTGCAGCTTGGTTGTCTATAAAGATCTCCACTGTGGAGCTGGAAATACAGTTCACAAAATGCCAGCAGGCGTAATATACTGCTCGGCGTTCGAGCACGTTGATGTGCATCGTGGTCTCTGTGTGGGTCCACCGCACTTGTGTGGAGAAGGTACCCAGGTGAGCTCCCCAGTCCTGTTGCGATGCATCTGTGGTGATGGTGAACAATTGGGCTTGCCTGTGGAAGAGGACCCCAGCGCACATGCTTTCCTCGTGACCATTGGAGGAAGTGTCTAATCATGTTCAGAAGTAAGACCAGTTTGTGCAGACTGTGTATCCAAGGTCTGTATACTGTGCTCAGCTAGTGTTGTAGAGGCCTCATGTATAATGTGGCATGCAGGATAACTGTTGTCACTGCTGCCATATGGCCTAGTAGCTGGAGGCATGCCCTGGCAGGAAGTTGTGGGGCTGTGATGTGAAGTTGTACTAGTTGTAGTACTGCGAGGAACCTCTGATGGGGTATGGATGTGATAGGATGGATACAATAGAATTGAGCTCCTATATACTCTAGGACTTGGGTTGGCTGGAGCTGGCATTTGGGTAAGTTGATTTGACAACCAAGTGCATGGAACAGCGCCATGGTGGTCGTGATTGAATCCTGAATTTCTTGGAATGACTTGCCCCCTATAAGGCAGTCGTTGAGATATGGGTACATTGACACTCTCTATCTTTGCAGGTGGGCCTCCACAACTGCCAAGACCTTGAAAAAGAGCCTCGGCGCCGTCAATAGGCCGAATAGTAGTACTGTATACTGGAAGTGTTATCCTCTGCTGTGAATCTTGGATACCTCCTGTGCGCAGGACGTATGGACACATGGAAGTACGCGTCTTGGAGGTCAAGAGTCTCCAGCCAGTTATCTTTGCTGTGGGAGGGTATGATGGTGGAGAGGGTAACCACCTTGAAGCATTGGTACAGGACATCTGTTGAGAGTTCTGAGATTGAGAATGGATCTCCAGCCCCCTGACTTCTTCTCTGTGTGAAAAATATCGTGAGTAGAAGCCGGTGTTTTGATATTGTTGTGGAACTCTTTCACTGCATTGATATGGAGCAAGTGGTCGATCTCTTGATATAGAATAGTCTCATGAGATGGGTTCCCAAAGAGGGACAGGATAGGTGGTGGGGTTTTGGGAGGAGATAGGAAGGAGATGCACTTTATCACGTTCAGAACCCATTTGTCTGTTGTTATGAGGCACCACTGATGGTAAAACTGTGCTAACCTGGGGTTGGATACCAGGGTGATCAGAGGCTTGGATGTTGGAAGATGAATCTGACGGCTCATGACCTGTGAAAATCTCTCTCTCAACCATTTGCGAGGAGGCTGAGGTGAGAGCTGAGGGAAAGAAACTTCTCAGTGCAGGAGAGAGGAGTCCCTTGAGGGGACGCGCGGAGCCTGCGCTTGTCTCTGTCTGAGGGAGTCACTCGGTCGTCTTTTTTTTTTTTAAGAATCAAAGTTTATGGTAAAAAAATATAATAAAAAAGGCTAAGTAAATGAAAAGAAAAACTAAGACTAGCTATCTTTGAGGAAAAATCTGCAGAATGCACTACAGGTTCCGACTGACACAGGCGACAGCAGAGAAAGAACTGGGGAGATCATACCTCTCACATACCTCTCCCAAGACGCATTAGCCACCTAGCGTGTGTAGCGTCAAAGCCACTGCTGGTAAAATCTTCCAGCCAGGCACACTGCGGCACCAAAACACCTAAGGGGGAGCACCCACAGGAACACTCCTCAAAGAAGAGCTGCTTTCTATCCTTAGATATCTACATCCAGAGATGTGGATATCTGTAGCTGATTTTGCAGATATAGATGTGGATACCAATTTTGTAGTCCTGCAAGGTTCTAAGAATCTTCAGTTGCAACACAACAGTTTAGTTCAGATACAGTTGTTTATTAAGCACTACAGGCCTGGAGTTATTTAAGGGTTGCATTTAATTATCTTCACGTGTACAGGTTGAATCCCTCTAATTCAGATTTACCTACTCTAGAAACTCCTCTGATCTGGCACAATCAGCAACCCTGAGGATGTTCTGGGGCACTCACAAGGAAAAAAAAACCACTGGTGGGCTGGGGCCATGACTAGTGGTTCAAAGGGTGCCCTAGTGAGTGTGTCAAGTACGAGATTTAGGTCCCAAGGTGGTACAGGTGGGCGTAAATTTGGATGTGTTTTCTGCGAGCCTGTTGAGAAGCGCTTTGTCATTGGGTGTGCAAAGAGTGAGAGATCATCAACTGGTTCGTGGAAAGCCGTGATAGCAGAGAGATGGACGTGAACTGAGTTAATGGAGGGGCTGGCATCACTAAGGTCCATCAAGTACTCCAGTACGGTAGGTATGGGAGCGGTGTTTGGTTGTAACTGACGAATGCTACACCACTCCTGAAAGCGTTTCCATTTGTTTTGGTAGGCACATCTTCTGGAGGGAACATCAACTATTTAGTACAATCCGCTTTACTCTCTCTGAGCAGGTAAGTGCTTCATTTTGGAATCA
This sequence comes from Apalone spinifera, assembly GCA_030068395.1. Taxonomy (NCBI): domain Eukaryota; kingdom Metazoa; phylum Chordata; order Testudines; family Trionychidae; genus Apalone; species Apalone spinifera. The sequence continues at coordinate 108,221,545 of CM057846.1, read as the reverse complement.
TAGAGAAACCATGCTGAGAGTTTCAGGGTTTTTATGTACGGGTGATGGGTGTTGAGTTAGCAAGTGGGGGCTCATAAGGAGAAGAATCGGTTGACTGATTGATAGGTGGTGTAGGTAAGGGAACCAAGGTTGTCTCAACCAGTAGGGAGCAATCAAAATTACTATGGCTCGGTTGGAGAAGATCTTGCTGAGTACTCTGGAGAATAAAGGAATCAGTAAGAAAGTATAGAGTAGGGGAGTGGTCCAGTGAATGGTGAAGGCTCCCTCCGATCTCTTGTCCTGACCTGTTCAGGAACAGAATCGGTGGCATTTGCAGTTGGTTGCTATGGCAAATAGATCTATGATCAGGAATCCCCACAGTTGGAAAACTGGAAGGAGAACATTGAGACGGATTTCCCATTTGTTTTATTTGGAGAAGTGTCCGTGCAATTTGTTGGCCATGATATTCTGTTGGCCAGGTATGTAAAATGGCAGTTGGAGTTATGTGGTTCTTGCGGCACCAGTTCCAAAATCTGATTGCTTCTGCACACTGAGAGCATGATCGGGCAACTGCATGTCGATTAATGCAGAACACAGAAGGTGCATTATCCGTGAAGACACGAATGGTTCTGCCCTTAATAAGGGGAAGGAAGTGAGCACACACTTTGCGGATGGCCCTCAGTTCCAGGATGTTGATATGGAGGTGCATCTAGAGTTAAGACCAATCTGCCCTATACCATTCTTGTGCCACAGTGGGCACCTCAGTCCAGAAGCGAAGCATCGGTCGTGATCACTACTGATAGGTCTGGGCAATGGAAAGGTAAGCCGGCTAGCAGATTGCTTGGAGAGGTCCACCAGTCGAGAGATTATAGGACTACTGGAGGGAGTGTGAGGTGCTTTGTGAGGCTGTGTCGGTTGGGAATGTAGACAGTTGTGAACCACGACTATAGGCAGCGCATATGTAGTTTCGTGAATAAGACAACAAAGATTGTGGCTGCCATGTGTCCCAGCATTTGAAGACATGTGCGTGCTGTGGTAAAGGTAGTATGTTTGACTCCCCGATAAGGTCGCATAACGTTTGGAATCGTGTGGTGGGAGACTGACACAGTGACAGCCAAAGCCTAAGAGTGCCCCAATGAATTCTATCTTTTGGGTAGGTTGTAAAGTAGATTTCTGGATATTTATAAGGAGACACAGTTGGGAGAAGCAATCTCTGTGGGTATGTCTACACTAGCCCCCTAGTTCGAACTAGGGAGGCTAATGTAGGCATTCGAAGTTGCAAATGAAGCCCGGGATTTAAATATCCTGGGCTTTGTTTGCATGTTCCCGTCTGGTCACCATTTTTAAATCCCGCAAGTCCAAACTAACTGCCCGTGGCTACACACAGCAGTCAAATGTTAATTCGAACTAAGTCCTTAGTTCAAATTAACTGTTACACCTCATTCCATTTAAATCCCGGGCTTCATTTGCAATTTCGAATGCCTACATTAGCCTCCCTAGTTCAAACTAGGGGTCTAATGTAGACATACCCTGTTAGTGTTTGTAATGGCTATTGTTTGTTGATGTGTGGGCTTCCTGATTAGGCAGTCAAAGTAAGGAAAAATAATGATGCTCTGACTCCTGAGGAAGGCCGTGACCATGGCTAGAGTCTTGGAAAATACTCAAGGGGCCATGGAAAGACCAAAAGGAAGGACACGATTTTGGTAGCGTTCTTGTCATATCACGAACCTCAGGAATTTCCTGTAGACAGGATGTATGGTTATGTGAAAATATATGTTCTGAAGGTTGAGGGCTGAGAACTAGTCCCCTTTGTCCAGTGCTGGTATAATAGTTGCAAGCATTCTGAATTTGCTGTTGCGGACAAACTTGTTGAGATTTCTGAGATCTAAAACTGGCCTCCAGCTGCCTGTTTTCTTGGTAGTTAGAAAATAGTTGGAATAGAACCCACCTCCCCGATATTCTGTGGGAACTGGTTCTACTGCCCGTAGGCTGAGCAGCTTTTGTACCTCTGCTTGTACATAGGGGCTCATGAGGGGGACTGGATAGGAGGTTGTGTAGGGGGTTTAGATGTAAAAGGAACTGTGCAGCCCAATTTGATGATCTTGAGAACCCATTTGTCTGTAGTAATAAAGGCCCATTGTTGGTAAAAGGGTCTTGGTGATGGAAGATTGTGTTTGAAGGCCCTGAATCTTTGGGGTGGTCACTCAGACCCCCGATCAAAATTTCAAATCTGCTGTTTGAAGTGGGCGGAATATTGGAAGGCTGGTTGGGTTGATGCCTCCTATTGGGACGTTGCTTGGGCCTGTTGTCATATGGCCTCTGATGTTGCCTGTGATAGTTTAAGTCTCTTGGCCTTTGGTATAGGATGTATCATCTGCGTCTTTTATTAGGTGGGGTGTACATGTCTAAAGTATGCAAGTGTGGTATGGGAATCTTTGAGTAATACATTGTAGCAAGTAGTTGGTTATCGAAAGGGGAGATCCAAAAGAATTACAGACAAAGGTGGAGGGACTCCCGATGATTGTAACTATGACACTCTGTGCATTACTACTGCTGTAGTTGTGGTCCTAGCTGCTGTATCCACCACATCCACTGCAGCCTGGAGAGCTGTTTTTGTTCTCGATTGGCCCTCTTTGATGATGGATTGGAGGTCTTTTGTTTTCATGAAGGTCCTGTAAGAGATCTTGTAATCTGGAGTAATTGACATGATCATAGTTAGCCAGAAGGGCAGTGTAAGTTGATATTCTGAACTGAAGGGTGGCAGAGGAGTATACTTTCTGGCCAAAGAGATCCAGTTGTTTGTGTTCTTTCTTTCAGGCATAGACTTATACTTAGGGCATTTTGATCTGGGATGAACAGAGTCCACGACCAACAAATTTGGATGGGGATATGAAGAGAAAATCCATCCCTTTTGCAGGAACAAAGCATTTTCTATCTGCTGTCTGGTGGGGGGGGGGGGGGGGGGGGGGGGGGGGGGGGGGGGAGGAGGAGAGATAGAGGCTGGTGTCTGCCAGAGTAGTTCCATGATAGCCTCGTTGATGGATAATGCTCTCTTTGAGGATGTAGCTGTTTGGAATATTTTGAGTAATTTTGAGCAAGTGTGTGACTTGCACTTCTTAGAGTGTGATGTCCTGAGATTGAGCCACTCATCTGAATAATTCTTGGAATTGTTTCAGGTCTTCTGTCGGTGGAGAGGGTGATACTTGGAAAACTGCCTCATCTGGAGCAACATAAGACACAGATGATTGTGAAGAGCTCTCTGAATCCCACTGAGGTAACTTATGTGCAGCATCTGCCTGGGTTATTATCGAAGAAGGGGGACGAGACTATGACGAATGTGCCTTCGTAGCCAGAGACTGTGTAGCTGTATGCACTGATGTAGAGGCTTGTGTACCTTGTGGGGAATGGCGATGGGAGGAGCGGGGGCAATATTGATGCCATGGCTCCCAGAGAGGCCACTGAGGTGGAAGCTGTTGCGATGGATATGGCCATGGGTGGTTAAACCACGCAAGTTGTGGGGGTTGTTGAAAGGGATGGTGCCAAGTGGAATGCCATGAAGCCACTGAGCCCGTTGGGGATGAGTGGTGTGATGAAAATCTACTCCCCTGCCCGCTGCCATGTTCAGTTTGTGGTGACAATGGTGTGGGAGAATAAGAAAAAAAAAGTCTCCACTTTGTCTATACGGGCTAGAATGAGGTAACATTGGAGAGCATAGTGAAGCTACTTCCTGCACTGGTGGAGATAGTGTGCCCGATTGTGGGGCTTTTTGTAAATGGCATGTCTTGTTAGCCGCTTTCTTATGTTCCGGTGCTGGAGAGTTAATTCCAGCTATCGGGAACTGGCTTGTTCGATCAGTGCTGGGATGCCTCCGTGGATGCTGGCAGCGGCATGTCCTGTTTTGTCGGTGCCGGTCGGTTAGCCACATCAGCAGCTGCTGAGGAGGTAGGCTGCCATTTTGGTTTCAACTTAGCTCTCTTAGCTGAAGTCAGTTTCGCTTCTCCGTGGTGCTGGAAGTAGTCGGCACCGGAGAACGGGTGGCCCAGGACACTGCAGGCAGTGATCATGCTGGGGAAACCCACTCGAGAGCCTCTGTGGGGTGATAAACTAACCCTCTCATGGGGCATTGAGTGTGCCTGCATCTCTGGGGATTTATCTCCTGGTAGTTGGAGATTTCTCCCAGAGGAGATTCTTCAGCACATGATGATGATTTTCCTTCAGAAAAAGGGTGCAAAGAAGAGGTAAGGAGATGCAACTCAGAACAGAAACCACTGAGCACATGCTAAAGCTCATGAAAGACCAAAATGAGATGCTGAAGTGTCTTATCAAGATGCGGCATGAACAGAACCAAAGGCCTCCCTATCAGCACATGCAGAATTCTTTTCACAGCAACCTTCCCTCTATGCTCATTTTCAGTCAGATAATGTTTTTTTCCCAGCACACTTCACTCCCTGTCAAAGTAGTAGTGACCAACAACTGGACGTTAACACCTTTCCAATAACAAGATATCAAAGATAAATGTGCTGTAGGTTTCCATAAGTCTATCATGTGGGACACAACCCTCACCAATCTGGCCCCTATGAAAACCTGCAATATCCCTTGGGTATTATGGGAATGCCTTGCTCAGGATGAGGCAGGGAAGCAACCCCAACACACAAAAGTGTCAGCACCCCTCACTGTCAAATTGGTTCCTCAGAGCCTCCCAGATATTGATGGCCACCCTGTGGCCAACAGCACGAGTGTCTGGATGTTCAAGTTATACGTTCAGGAGCTAGGTCTCATTGTTCCATCCACGGGCAAACATCTCACCCTTATTCATACACAAATTATGTAAGCAGAAGCATGCAGCCACCACACTGGGGATATGATCCTCCAAAAAAGTCCAGACTGCCACAGAGACAGCTCCATCTCCCTTTCAATCTGCCCAAGTCACATTCAACAACCATCTGGCATCAGTTTAGCTTGTTGTTGAACCACTCTTTACTGCTGTTCAGGTGCCCCATATAAGGCTTCATGAGCTAGGGCACTGTAAGGGGTAAGCCGTATTACCTAGGATCTCTATGGGCATTTCCACATCCCCCTCTAATTTCCTGATCTGGAAAGAAAGTCCCAGCATGCAACTTTTTGGATAGACCACTGTTCCTGAAGATGCTGGCATCACATCTTTCAAGACCACCCTGCATTTATGTCTCTGAAATGCCCACAGTGATCCACAAGTGCCTGATACACCATGGAGAAGTACCCCTTATGACCGATGTATTATACTCTGAAACAAAGTGGGGGTGGTGCTATAATGGGAAAGCATGCTCTCGATTGCTCTGTCAGAGTTTGGAAAGCTCATTTCAGCAAAGCCAGCCACTATGTCATCTACATTTTCCAGAGTCACAGTCCTATGCAACAAAATGTGATTTATAGCTCTGCACACTTGCATAAATGCTGCCCAGATGGTCTACTTCCCCACTCCAAAATGATTTGCAACTGAACGGTAGCCAGCTTCCACAAAACTATTGCAACACGCTTCTCTACTGAGAAAGCAACTCTCATTCAGGAATCCTTGTGCGGCAGTTCTGGTGCCAGTTCAGCACACAGTTCCAGGAAGGTTGCTTTCTGCATCCAAAAGTTCTGTAGCCACTGGTCTTCATTCCACACCTGCATGACCAGGACTCGCCAAGCGGCAGCGAGCCCTGCTCGCCAGCCACGCGGTTCTGCACTCTGCACACGCACAGATCACTCTGCGCCAGCTCTTCCGGGGTGTAATCTACTCGCCGTAGGTGAGTAGATTACATTATTTGTTGAGCCCTGTGCATGACAATGCAATCCCACCACTTAGTGCTGGTTTCCCTAGCCCAAAAATGACACACTATTGTGCACGGCTGCTCTGAGACAGCCAATGCAATCCCACTTCACTGCTGTCCCTGGAACCTCACATTGTCATCCACATCCAAGTCTTTGTCCTCTGTTATTAAGTGCATAAGTAGCTCTCCTGCAATGTGTGATGTTCTAAGCACACTGAACACAACATGAGAGAGAAGTCTGGGATTCAAGATTTCTCACAGCAGATGCTAGAGTTTGCAGCAAGAACTCATTCAAGTGGCGCAAAAACAAGCCGGAAGTCCCAGGAGTGTTGGGAAGCAAAGAGGTGGCTGACGAGATGTTTTTCATGTTCCCAAAATGCTTAGTGCTATGTTGTGTGTTCCCACAGTGCTTAGCAACTGAAAGTGACACCAGACACTTTAAGATGCTTACCCACATTGCCTTCCTCCTTCCGTCAGTAGGAGAGCTAAGAAAGTGGCCATATGTTGACAAAGGGTGATAGAAAATCAGGTTTGATGAGTTTTCAGTTTTGGAGATTTTTTCATGTCAATAGCAATTTTTTCATCGCCAAACCTTTCCAATGTAGGCACAGCCTATCCCCTGGCAGAGCAAGGGTAAGCTGGCTGGGAACAGTCAGTGCACAATTCACCCTATGTAGAGCTTCTAACTGCCTCACATAGGGAACACTGGTTAAATTTGAATCTAGTGTTTGCAGGACAGCTCTACCATGCTTTAGTGGGACAGAGGCATCAGAAGGGAGGTGCTGCAGTGGCAGATCCAATATGGTTGAAACCACCACAGTGCTATTTTACCAGCTCCAAGGGAGAAGGAGAAGGAGAAGGAGGAAGAGGTTTATATGATGCAACTACATGAATTAAAGATTTTAAAACAAAATGGTCAAGAGAATTTTAATCACCAACATGTTCCAACATTGGAGACAGAAAACATGGTGGCCTGAACTGCTAATGAGTTAAGCTTAGTCCTGGAGCCAATGTCAACAATACTGAACTGCCTGTGGAAGTGTGGGGCATTAGTCCATGAATAATGAACAAGAGAAAGCAAACAGAATTAAGTTATCAAATATTAATAAGCAAGATCCTTAAGCAAAGGGGAAAAGCTAGCTGTAAAAAAAAAAACCACAAATAGTAAGATGAAGTCACTATAGTTTGCTTAAATAAAATTAAATTGAAGGATTAGATTTTTTTCCTAATATACTCCTCAAAAGCCTGTTTACCAAATGAATCATAAAAACGAAAGAAATCTATTCTAAACACAAACTACTTATTGAATAATAAAAAGTATTTGTCTTATAATTCCTTGCTTGAAATGGGTTTCATTTCAAGAGAGATAAGAGGTATAAAACTAGAAGGGACCCAAGAATTTACAAAACTAAATGACTTTCCAAAGTACATAAATATTGTTGTAAATTAGATATCTAATTCGGCATTAGGGATGTTAAATATATTGATTAATTAACTAATCCAATAGTCGATGGGATTTCAATCGATTATTCAATCAAGACTAGCACGTTCCACCTTTGAAATGTTCCACCTGTTGGGGCTCTTGTACATTTCAAAGCGGAAGTGCCCACATGGAGTCTGGGGTCAGCGGGGGACTCACCGCCGGCCCCAGGCTCTGTGCAGTGTTCCAACTTTGAAATATACAAGAGTGCCTGCTGGGGCTCTTGTACATTTTTAAGAGGAAGTGCCCCTGCTGCACCTCTGCCCTATCCCACGGAGTTGGGGGGAGCTGGCTTAAAAGCACCCCTTCTGCTTCCACCCCTTGCTGCCTCTTTGTGATAGAGACAGCAAGGGGGGGAAGTGACTAATGGACTAAATGGGTTGACTATCCCATAAGCTTTTGCTTATCAGACAGTCTAGTCAATTAGTGATTTACATCCCTATTCGGCACCTTACTTTTTTTGGAGTCAGTGTAAGGAGAGGATTCTGAACCAAACATCTACGGTCTCAAAAGAGACTGACTAAATAAGAACATTGCATTGCATTTCATTTCATTTCCCCTGATTCCTATATATAGATAGGGGAAACTGAAACTCAACAGTAAACTGGATTTCCTATCACATATAACACTCGACTCTTAGATGTAGCTGTTTTAGGATAGTATGATCCATTTGATTTCTAGATTTCTAGGTAATAAAAGGAGCCTCATCTTTTCAGTATTCAGTTTAAAACTTCAACATGAACCCTAGCCATGTAGCTCTTTAAAAAGTTATGCGTTTGTTTTGGTGATCTGCTCTTTAAGGTCTGGTAAGGAGGCACAACTTAATCTATATCAGAATAGTTAGAGAATTTGTATTTATTTTAAACAAAAGCCTCTTGTTGGCAGACACACTGGTGGAAAGAAATATAGTAGAATTACATTAAGGTATGTAATACTAAGAGAAAAAGTTTCCATCTCACATTATGGCTAAGGTTAAGATTTTATAATGGGAATTTTTCAAAGTCATGAACAGGTTGCAGACAAACAATTCATCTAAGCCAGTGACCTGTCTGAGTGTGTGTATGTGAAGGAGGGCCAAGGGCTGACACAGAGGTAATCATGGAAGTCTATTAAAGTTGCATGACTGGTGAAAAAAAAAAAATCACCAAAATCTGCCCTTAGTTACACCCTTGAAAACTACTTAGTTCAAAGATTCATGAGGGTAATAGAGCAAAGTTTGGCCCATATTAGTCAAATACGTTTTACACTTTAAATATTAAGGAGTTAAGTAAGACTTTTGTTTCTGTTAAAACAGCATTGAAGCAAAGTAGATTGATTTACGATTGTTGACACCGGTCCCACTTCTACAGCATTTTCAGCAAGACTTTGTAAGGAAAAAATTTTAAATGTATTGTAGAGTGTTAAATACTTTTTTTGCCATTGAACTCAGACCCGACCTGAGAGAAAGATTTTCTTACAAGTAAATTGATTCTGAATATTCCTGCTGGTACTGAACTTTAACTATCAAATGTTTATCATTATCTAACGACGTTTAGGATTTGTTTTTTTAAACCTATTTCACACAACATTAATGAACACAGCAGACAATATTTATTATTTCAGGAGAGACAAATGCTGGACATGTATGCAAGATGCTTTATGAATTAAATTACCTTTGTTTTGCTTTCTTCTGCAAAGCCAGGTGTGTCAGTATCTGGAGGATAGGCAACTGTGATATAGATGTTATAAGGCTTTACCTGTGTTTTGGAAAAACAATTGGGTCTCTTAATATGAGGAACTTATAGTTAAGTTTAATATATTCATACTAACATTCTATTGTTATAAAATGATATTTAAAACAGGATTAAAAAAAAATTCTGAAAACCTGTACACAGCCTTGCAACCAGCAGGATCAGGCCTATAATTTTAACAAGGAAGCATAACAGGAACAGCAGAAAACTTGAAGAACAATTAACTGATAACTGTTTTTTAAATGTCTTAATTCCAAGTGTAGAAAGGAGAAAACTTTATTCTAAGTTTAAAAAAACTGAACTTATGAAAAGTCACAACACGAGGGATGCACATAGCCCCAATAGCCATTAGGGATGTAAAATCCCATTTAATCAGTTAACTGATTAAACATTATATTTAACTGGTTAACCGCTTAAACAGCAGTGGACTGCCGGGGGGGGAAGGGAGGGAAGAAAAGAGGGGGACAACACTCCAGCCCGCCTGCTCTCACTGGGCTGGGCCTGCCTATACTGGAGTGTCCTCTGTCCAGTGGACCAAGCTGGGTTGGAGCAGCCTCCCATCTGCATTTTATTTTATCTTCATCTCACCATGGGTCATTTACAGATTTAAAATAATATAAATGGTAAATTCTCTCTAACCTTAAGTCTTTAAACCAGGGGTTGGCAACCTATGGCTCACTCAGGAGTCAAATATGGCTCACAGCTTGAGCTCAGCTCCCCCTCGCTTCTTCCCTCCCCCGCAATGGAGAGCCTGTGCTGGTGATCCAGCCCCTTGCAAGATGGAGACAGCACTAGCTTCCTGCACTGGAGAAGAAGGAGAGGGAGGTGAAAGCCCCGAGTCTCGCAGTGCAATCATGGAAAAAGCTGCAGCCACAAATGGCTCCTTGCACATGCTCCTTCTCTTCCTCCTCCAGCCGGAGGAACAAAGCTGCAACATACACACTGCCTGGAGACTTTTCTCGCTGCTCTATTGGTCAGAATCCGGCCAACGGAATAGCCGGAAACCACGTCTAAGACAGGAATCCTGAGAGCAGTGCTGGGTGCAAAAGCAGACCTGGCTGCCATCTTGCCCGCAAAGGACCCCGTTGCCATGGCAGTGTCCCCACTGCTCCGCGCACTGCTATGCCCCCGCCTCATGCCGTGCACTTGTACTCGCCAATGAGCCCTGGGGGGCCACTGGAGTCTGTCATCAGCCTGCGCACCTTCTTCCTGGATCCCATCCGTGCCCCGACCTGCTGGCTGGACTCCCTGTGTGCCTGGTGAGGCATGGCCTCCATTTCACACTTGGCCCTTGGGCCACTAACTTATTCTCTCTCTCTTGTGGAACGACGGCTGGCTGCCACTTGGGAGTGACTTGCATCTGTTACAAATTACACTGGGGGGAAAAAATAAGTGCTGCCCCGACCCTGCATCCCCTTCCCTTTGCACCAAGATCCTGCACCCCCAGGCTGCTCCTGTCCCCTCCCTCCTGGCCAGACACTGATCTCCAGCCCCTCCACCCTGGCCAGACACCAACCCCCAGCCCAGACACCCATCCACACCCTGCTCCTGCCCCCTACCCCTGGCCGACACTTACCCCGAACTTGCTCCTGCACTCTCCCCCCTAGCCAGACATCCTACTCCAAGCCCACTCCTGCATCTTACCTCCCACCCAGATCCTGCACCCCAATGCCTATCCCACTTACTGACAGGTCTGTCCCCACACACTGGACCCCCTCATTTTAGCCTACCAGGGCCCACAAAATCCACTAACCCTAGAACCCCGAAAAGTTAATCTCAGTCCTCCCTGTCCCTCTCCCACCACGGGACTGGAGAGCCAAGGGAGTGAGACATCTCAGTTGGGTGTCAGATCAGCAAGGGTTGGGTATTTTTTGAGGTTTTTTTTGGGGGGAGGGACTTCTCAATTTTGTGGTCTCCAACAGATTTTTCTGAGGGTCAGTGATCCACAAAAAGAAAGAATGTTGAAACCTTTTGTGTTGGACATAGTATTTTACTTTATTTAAAAGTAAAGCCTGGCCAAAAAGTCCCCAATTGGGGCTCAGCACCCATCTGGCCACGACATTGTAACACTCCTGCACCACCCCACACTCCAATCCTAAGCCCATCATACACCTGAACCCCCTGCCCTGAGCCCCTCATGCACCTCAACCCAGACTCCTGCACCCCCACATATGAAGCCGTGTCATAACACTCCTGCACCCCACACACCCCAAGCCCGTGCCCATCACATACCCAGACTCCTGCACTCCCACATCCCCAGCCATAACATTGACAGAAGACAACCTGAATGGTGCATAAAGCTGGATTTGACCAGTTATGATGTAAACTTCAAAGAAATGTGAGAAATGATGCAACAGCAGAAGTCCCATTAAATAAAATCTGTGAGTACGTTTCATTTATGCTATTATTGATCATTATATCAATTACTGATAATATTAAATTGTATATTTTCAGTCATGCAAATGGATTTTATTGACCACTTGTTCTGAATTTTGATGTAGTTTGGCTCTTTGGTTCGAAAAGGTTGTTGACCCCTGCTTTAAACCACAATTTGAGGATTTCAGTAATTCAACCACAGGTTAGTGGGGGGGGTTGGGGGGGGGAGGAGAAAGAGGGTTTGTTACAGGAGTGCCTTGCAATGTATAAGAGGTCAGGACAGTCCCTTCTGACCTGAAAGTCTGTAGGTTTACTTAAGTACTGCTCTGCTCTTAGAATTGAGGAAAAAAAGTCGCATTTTTACATAACAGAGTGGGGGGGGGGGGGGGGGGAGGAGAGCTGTGTGTGTATGTTATTCAGAATTATGGCATCTTACTTCAGTTTAAAATGATTTTCACTGTTTTTTCCTTCTATTGTAACTAAAGGAGCTGATTCTAAGCCTTCTCAAGCATCAGAATTCTTTACTGAGCTTAATTCAGTTATATTTGTGCAACTTTATAAACAATAAGAGGGTTACGCAGCTGTTACTGAAGGCTTAATGTAGTATGCAACTATTTGTCATTAAGAATGCACAAAGCTTGACTGTGAGAATAGGCCTAAGAGTTAGAAAAATCTTTAATTATAAACTAAATACTTTTCATATAAAATGTATTGACAAACATGACTACTGTTTTTTCTTAATCCCTTTCAGATTGGAACTGCACTTTTAAACAGGGTGTATATAATCTATTAGAACCAACCAGTTTCATGTATATAATCTACTAGCAGATGTACCCAGCATTACTTTAGACCTGAACAATTTTTTTGTAGTAAATGAAAAATATACATGCTTTATTTCAATTACTGTATTTTTCAAAAATGAAGGCTGGAGTGAGAGTTCAGGGGTGAGGAGGGTCAAGGGATGGGTGGCTTAGGGCTGTGGGTTGGGCGGTTGGGGGGGGCCTCAAGATAAGGGAAGAGGGTGCAGAAATCAAGGCAAATGTGAGGTGCAGGACTCCAGGCAGATGCAGGACTCGGGACAGAGCTGGGATGTGGGGGGCCTACCAAGGCCTCCCATGGCAACAAGGGTGGCGCTGCTCTGGCAGCGACTCCTCCCAGGGGGCTGGGTAGTGCCACCTCCAATTGGCCCCCCGCAGCCTACAGGTTGTCAGGGGAGAGGGACAGGCTCTGGGGGCTACGCCTTGCTCTTGGTCTGCTGGCAGTCTGGGAAGCAGCCAGTCTCCAGAGACTGCTGCCCTCTCCAGTGCACCTTAAGTGGCCTGCAGGCTGTCGGGGAGGGGAGGTTGCGAGGGTCCTGAGGCTGTTCCCAGCTTCCAGCACCCTCCTCCCCAACATAGCCTGCAGGCTGTCTGTGGAGGGGCCAGGCTGTGGGGGCTGCTCCCAGCTGCAGAGGCCACATACACCCTGTGGCTGGCAGGCTCTCCATAGAGGCTAGAGTGGGGCTGGCAGGCTCTCCATAGGGGCTAGAGGGAGTTTGGAGAAGGGGGGCTATTTACCTGGTCTGGAGACAGGCAAGACAGTGGGGCCCCAGCCCTGCTGGCCACTTTCTTGGAGCTGCAGCTGCCCCTGTGGCCACACACTGTATTGCATTCCTCCTCTCTGTGCCCTCCCTTTTGTGTTCCCCCTCTCTTTTCCTCCTCCCTTTCCATGTTATGGAAAACAGTCCCATTCCTGGCACTTCTCATTTTCCAGGCACAACCAAACCCTGACCTTGGTTTAAATTAGGATAAGAGGAAACTGCATACAAATTTGGTGGTCTTAGCTCTTACAGTTTAGGAGGAGTTATTGAACAGACACACAGACGCAGACAGATGGACTCAGACAGACAGATGCACTCTAACAGATAAAGGCTGCCATCATCTTAATTGGGCTTACTGTGCAGAAACATTTTGGTACAATGGTAGGTCAAACTGTACATAAGAATGCAAGAGATGCAACAAGTAACTGAGAAATAATTAATCATACCTCCATTTGCAGGGCTTCAGCAAATCCTCGAAGAGCAAACTTGGTTGGAGAATAAGCTGTGTAACCAAATAATCCCAGTTGTCCAGCCTGAGATGATACAAACACAATCCTTCCCATTCTTCGTTCCTTCATGGTAGCAATTACTGCATAGCTGGGGTAAACACTACCCAAATAGTTGACTGCCATTAACCTCTGTGCAAATATCAATATCATAACTGAATTGTACAGATGCACAATTTTTATTGCTCAACATTTTTCAACAATCAATACTATTTATATCAGTCATAACACAGCAATAATAAAAGGATTATAATTAGTTGGGTCAGTTAGTATAGGAAGGATAATTATATCCCAAGTTTAGAGTATTACACATGCTTGAGAGGAGAATCTTGACTACACACATATACCTTTAAAAAAAAAAAAAAGTCTATATAGCCTAATGCCATTTAGTGTACATAAATGTCTTCAGACTACTTGCTGGGCTTCATGTAAATAAAATATGCTTAGCAACTTTCAATTACTGGACTCTGAAGATGGAGAAGGCATTTTTCACCTGTCAAGAACATAATATATAGCAGTGTTTCTTAAACTTTTTAAGACCGAGGAACACCAAACAATTGTTTTTAATGAGGAACACCAAAGAGGGAAGGAGGAGTTATTGAGGAAAAAGAGGTTGCCTGACCCTTTAAGGGAAGCCATTTTTAACGCTGTTGCTCTCTCCAGTACACCTCTGACTGCTTCGTGGGACACCGGAGTGCCACAGAACACAATTTAAAAAACACTGATATATAGGCATATGAAAATATATCGTGAATAATAAAAGTTACTAAAAACTTTAGATAGTGCTCAATTGTTTCAAAGATAGGTAGCAAGAAGGCAGTTTGTGGTAAATAAGCAATAGATTTTGGGTATTGTCCAATGACTAGCAGGGTAGTAAAAGGAGAGAAAAACATGCTGTTTTGTGCCTCCTGCACAGTGGTATTGCAATTAACTGACAGAAGACAGGGAAGATACTGAATTAACATGTTAAATATCATTTTACAACTTATGCTTAAACATCTTTGTAGTGTTTCACGTTAGAGTACAGAAAAAAAAATGCATTATATATGGGGACCAGAAAGACAGAATTAACTTGACTTCAATTAACACTTCAACAACAACAACAAAACTTAGCCAACCTTTTTGAGTCACAAGTAGGGATGTAAGCAACTAATCAACTATCTGATAAGTGTAAGCTTATTGCATAGTCAACTAGTCACTTGACTAGTCGCTTTTCCACCTGGCTGCCTCTATTAGAG
>CM057846.1:108189398-108206855 GCA_030068395.1 Apalone spinifera | reverse complement strand
AAGCTGATTTAAAAGCTGGTTCTCCCCAGCACCGTCTCTGTGTGGGTAGGGGAGGGTAGCGGGGACCGGGCGCAAGCTGGGAATCAGATGTTCCGGCTCGCATCGGGTCCCTCCTCCTCAGCGGTGCTTCAGCTTTTTAAAATGTTATAAGAGCCTGCATGCTCTTAATATATTTTAAATGGCAGAACTGCAGCAGGGTTAGCTCGTTTTAAAAAAAAGCACGCACACAAAGTGTGTTTGCATTTTTTGGGGGGAGGAAGATACTTAAAAACCACCACAAATTAGTGTCTACTGTCCACCCATCTCCCTGTCCCTCTATGTATCTATACATAAAAACAAAAACGATCAACATTCAAAGTTTCAAATTGTGACTTCAGTACATATATTTTCAGCAGCCAGGACCACAGAATAGACAGTTTTCTAGATTTAAACAGAGTTAGGCATTCGTAAGAAGTTATCCTGAATTATCTGTTAGAAGAAAAAAAAAAGAGAAAGCATACTCACTTCAAAACAGCTCACTTCAAGATCTTCGAATTTCCCCGTAATTGATGTTCCTGCACAGTTTATAAGCATGTCAACGGGACCCAACTTTTCTTGAGCCTATACAAAAGTTAGTATGCATACTGGTAACAGGGAAAATATTTTTTGTACATTGCAGCAATTCAAAGTGTTACACATAGGGAAAAAATACTGAAAATAAACACTTTATTTTCTTACTTGTTTAAGGACATTCTCCACATGTCCATAGTCTTTAGACACATCAACAGATATACAAAGCACAACCTAATAAAGGGAAAGGAAATGAAAGATTTAACAATTAAACAAACAGAACAAACATTTTATCTCTTAAAATGTTATAAAAAGTCAAATGTTTCTCTGAAAAAAATCAAAATATGGTTTGGCAAAAATCAATAAGAAGGAGTTACTGAAGTGCAGGATATTAATGTTTCAATTATACTTATAAATAGTACTATCTGTATAATCATTAAGTCTCAGAAAAATCACTTATAAGTTAACCTGCTAAGAGAGGGCAATTAAGTCTAATGGTTTCAAACAGTGTAATTCAATTTCAGCATTGTCAATTTAATAGACTGATAATATGGCTCACTTACATGTTAAAAATTGCAAGCAAACTCATTTAGGTAGTTTCTGCAAGTCACAAAAGTCACTGGCTTGTTCTACGGAGCTCTTTGGAAATTCAAGATTAACACTTATTTTAAAAATACAATATAAAGCAAAGAGTAAAATGGCATTCTTTTACTTAATTTCATGCTAATTGTGCAGTCTCTAAAAAACGTGTTTTTCTTTTATACAAGTCATTTATCAACGGGATAGTAAGCTTGTAGAACAAGGTTGTTTAAAAAAAAAAAAAAAACAAAACCCTGTATGTTGGCATGCTTCTTAACTTGGACAGTTGCCAGGAACAGATTCCATGGAAAGCATTTCAATGAGTAATTTGTTAATCATACACAATTGTGGCAAATATTTATGATGAGAAATGGTCTCACGTGGCCTCCTTGAAGGTACTTCTCTCATGCCTCTAGCCACCATCTTTCTCTCCCTCCAAATTAGGAATTTATGTCTCCTAAATCCTTCTCCTGCAGCTCACTTTGATCACTTTAGCAAGTCTCAGTTTACTTTAGTACTCGGAATATTAAATTTTACTGAGTTTACTTCAGCACTAGAGATTTTCCATTAACTAGTTGATCAGTCAATAAGCGGGGAGCCACAGTGGGGTTAGCTCCTGGCCCGGGAGCTAACCCCACTGCAGCTCTGCCTTTTAAATGGATTAACTACCGATTCCCAGCTCGTGCCCAGTCCCCGCTACCACCCTAACTCCCAGAGATGGTGCTGCGGGGGAAAACCAGCTTTTACCAGCTCCTGCTCCCACCCTGCTGCCTCTGATGGGAAGAGGGCAGAGACTAGTCCAGCAAAAGCTAATGGGATAGTTGACTAGTTGCTTAAATCCCTATTCAGCACCTGTCATCCTGGTCTCTATAGGAGCAATGACAGGGTTAACTAGGGACCCTTTATAAACCAAAGTATTTATTCAGAAGGAAAGCATCACAAAGAAAATGTATCTTGACAGACAACAAATAGCTTACATGCACACCTGTCTTACAGGCGTCACCATGTTATGAATGGAGACCCTGGTAAATTTCAAAGCCCTTCAAAACTCTCTTGGTCGCAGTATCATTTCAACATAAAACTGACCCTTCTTCTATACTACAAGCAAGGAGTACGATTTCCCTGCTTACACACACACACACACACACACACACACACACACACACACACGCTTGATAATCAATAGCAGTGTGGCCATAATACCACAATGTGATGAAGCTCCTAATTTCACACTTGATCCTGCGCTTCTGGGAAGCGCTAGGCTGAGAATTATCTTTCTCCATCTGAGGAAAACAGCAACTCCTGGTCTAGCTGCTCACCTCAGTGGCTCTCAGCTCTGAGTCTAAACCTTTTACTTCAGGGGCAAGATGTAGTCCAATTTAGCTACTCTCATCATGGACATAGCAGGGAGGAAAAGGAAAGGAAAAAAAAAATCCCTTAATCTATGGTAGCCTTTCTGGATGTGGAGACAACAGTCTAGATTTCTTAACTCACTCCTCCCACACTACCAGCGGCTTATCACCCTCCAATTTCTGGGGCCTAAAAGGGGATGTTCTATGGGCGGGGCTCTCCCTTCTCCTCACCTTTATACCTGTAGGGTTCCTTCCAGGTATCTGACAGTGTCTCTACAGTTCCTGCTCTCCAGCAGTGAATCTTCCTCCCATCACTCCTAATATACTTGCTGTTACTCTTTTGTAGCCATCTGGCCTGACCCCATCACAAGGGGTAGTAGCTGAGTAAAAGCCAAACTTGAACCAGACTCAGCCAGGCCTCTGCTACCACAGCTACATTTTTATTTATAGTCACATTAGCTCAATGAGAGCTAGAACAAGTATATACACACAACCAGGGGAATCACATCCCTAGCTTGTAGAGTAAACAAAGCCTATATTAAAAGTCAGTCATTTTACATAAGTTCTTACTTTTGTGTTTGCTTGACCTGTAGAACCTGATCAAAAATAGTATATGCAAATTCCATTGGAGATGGTATCTCTGAAGACTCATTTACTGGTACAGCGATTCACCACCTTTCCCACCATATTTATTAGTTCCTAATTGTTTATTCACACTTTTGGTGTTTCTACTCATCACTCCCCACAGCAAATGCACTGGTTTTCCTGTTCCAAGATTTACCCCTTTCCAGTTCAGCAGGTAACAACATAAAACCAGAGAAGAAACCTATTTTTCATTAAAAAAAAGTTTCCCAGTTCTCCACAGAAAGGGAACCCCCAAGTAAAGGGATGTGAAACAGCATCTGATTACATAATTTTACATTTGTATACTCCCTGATAACACTTTTCTTTGGGGTCCATGAAGTCCACAACTAGTCTGGGAGACAGAAAACAGTGAAGAAGAATCTTGGGCCAGGAAAAAAAAAATATAGCTAGTAAAGAGCATTAAAAGAAACCACTTGTCATTATTGAAAAGTTAGTCAACCAATAACTCCCAGGAAAATTAGTATTTCATGGTCCCCATATTTCACCTTTTAGGCTCTTGTTGTTGAGGGTCTTCAACCAGAAATAAATCACAGTTGCTCCCAAAATTGAAAGGCAGCACTGCAGAACTAAAGGACTACGGTTAACATTCTAATGTTACCTACTGTAGCATTATTTAATACTACTCCACCCTGTGTTGGTGAACAGTACAGTTTCTTGATGTTAGTACAATTCAGTTATTCTTAAAAATTAAAAAGTTTCTAAGAGCAATTTTTCCTATGGGCTTATATATTGGATGAATAAATATAGATTTACAGATCATAAGGTGCTAATTTATAATATATGCTAGGAATAATACATGCATCAAAGTCAAACATGGGCTACTAATCAAGGATGTAAGTACCCATGAAAAATGTTAACTGATTAAATCATTTAATTTTAATTGTTTAACCGATTAATCTTCAGTGAGGCTGTTCCAGCAGGGATCCCGCCGGCCCTATTGCACCCTGAGCGGACGTGGAGCTGCTCCAGCTCCACTGTGCCTTGGGCAGGCAAGTTGCTCCCTGGTCTGGACTTCCAGTTACCCTGTCATTATGCAGATAAGGCTAATGCTTACCTTTTATATCCCTACTACAAATGCACGTTAAACTTTTATTTATTTATTTTTTGCATGTGTGTGTTTTGAAGATGCTCCTGGCACATGGCACTGGTCTAGGACTGGCACTGATTATGATATAGTCTTTAATTATATGATTATTTACTATTTTTTCCTTCATGTCCTAATCTACTTGCTAAGCCATTTCTACTTCTAACCTCCAATCCCTCCTGAGTGTTCTCCCCAGTCTCCTTTGTTCCCAACTAGTCCCAGCTCTCCTCCTGCATCCTAGTTCTATTTGATTTGTCTCCCCTTCTCTTGATCACCACCCCACTTTTAACAGTCTTGGTTTCCTTGCCCAGCTACAAACAAATCACCCCTCCCCCCTCCAAGTTTCCCTCCACCAACCAGCCTCCAATTCCAGTCCTTCTTCCTCCCTCTCCTCTTTGTTCCTGGTCTCAATCTTCTTGCCCAGGCCACAGGCCTGCATCTCTTCCTCACTGCAATCCATCAGGCAGCTCTCTTAGCCTATCAGTCTCCCTGTTCTCAGTTCTGGGGTTCAGAAAACTATTTGAGTTCCCAAATCAATGATAGCACTTATTTTGAATTAATTATTGAAGAATTTGAAAAGGGTTTAAAAAAAATAGTTCCTCCTTTAAAATTAGCTGTCTAGAGTCAGGGTTTTATATAGGTCATCAACTATAGTTGTATTATACATATCTACACGCACGCACGCACATCAACTGCAGCTGATGACCTCACTAACATAATAGTTTGAAAGCAGGTCTGAGTATTATTTCATGTTAGCAATATCAACAGCAGCAGAGAAATCAGAACTTTGTATTGCATCAAGGCAAGTAAAATGCACCAAATATTAATTTGTAAACTTTATTTCAGGACATAATTCTTTTAAAAGCAAGACTACCGAAGTCATACGGTAGGATTGAGGGTCTTTTTTTCTTTTCTACTGTTATGCAGCACAATCGCTTAGTATTCAGTACATAGTGGAGGCAATGATCTTACCTGTTTATCATTAACAGAGTATTTTTCAATTTCCTTCTTTGTCTGCAGCAGCTTGCTCTAAAATGTATATATAAAGCACAGTTAAGGCACTGAAATCATGAGAATTTACTACTTTCCGATATTTCCCTGAAGTTAAAAACATTTCAGCAGGCTAGCGACTGTTATTTTAGTTTGGTAAAAACAATCCTGCAACTGATAAATGTAAATGATCTCAAAATTGCTATTTTCATTAAACTTTCAAAACTGAAGTTTTTGTGTTTTTGTTTTTTTTAAACACTTTCCTTTCTCCTAGCTATAAGGTTAACATCAGGAAAAAAAAAAAACAAAAACCAACCCTCTACAATGATGAGGCTGAAATTGAACACTTAGTTATTATATTTAATTACACGAAAGGATTAGGAATTTATATGTTATTGCTTCTAGGGATGTAAATAATCATTAAAATAGTGAACAGGTTAAACAATTAAAATTACATCATTTAACTAATTAACTTTTGGAGGGATGGTGGATGGAAGCCAGAGCCAAGGTCCTTTCCAGCCAGCCTGCACCGGTGTGGCTAGGGCCCTTTCTGTTGGCCGAGCACTGCTCCTACCTGGCCAGGGTTGGGGTCCCACCGGCCCAACTCAGGCATAGCCCTGTTTGCTGTTCCCACACAGCCAAGATCCCCCCAGCCCCCACAGACACGGCCCTGTTTGCTGCCCCAACACAGGGCTACTCCTTGCTGGTGTGGTTGGTCATACAGCTGACGGTAAGCATTCCGGTAAGCCTAATGCCTACCAGGGAACTGGGTAACTTTTTACATCTCTATCTGCTTCATAGGTTATTGTTTATTTATATGACTGTTCGAAACCTACCAAAGAACATGTGGAATAACAACATACCAAACCCACCAATTATTTATACCAAAATTGGAAATGGATAAGGAAAGTTTGAAATTTCACTTGAGGGTAATTTTAAATTTATTAAAGTGGTCAAAATTATGCAAAAGACATGTTTAAATATGTAAATTAAAACAATTAGCGCTAAACTATAAAAATGCCAATTGTTTTGATCTTTAATTTCAAACCTTGCTATACGTTTCTCAATTTCTTTTCTTCTTCCCCTGTCAAATTTATTGAGAAATATCTGAAATCTGAATGTTTTCTGTTCAGTTTTTCCATTGGGGAAAAAAATAGATATTTTCTGAAGAATGTTTACAGTTGGTTAAAATATTTAATAAAAAAAGTGTTGTTAAAATTAGATGAGCATCAATAGCAATAGATAAACCAAATCAAGAGAAAAGATATAATTAATTCAAGTTTAGGGTTTTTGTTTTATTTTTTTTAATCTCTTAAAATTAATAGTGGCCCAAAAAAAGTGTTATCTGAATTCTAAGTAATTATTTGTGAAATCCACCTCTTGGTTGACAATACATTTGAAAGGCAGTAGCACAGGACAGACAATTCTGCAGTATATGATATACTATAGTTGTAGGATTCACACCTATTCTTTATTTATGGTGGGGAACATCAATTATCCAATCATCTGTTGGGAAAAATAACAGCAGGGCACAAATTAACCAACAAATTCTTGGAATGTACTAGAGACAGTTTTTTATTTCAGAAGATGAAGGAAACTACTAGGAGAGAGGTTTTTCTAGCTGTGATTTTGACAGGGATGAACTGGCTGAGAATTTGAAAGTCAGCTTGGATGAAAGTGATCATAAAAAGGACAGAATTCATGATTCTAAAGAATTGTAGGAGAGAGAACAATAAGAGGAAAAACAATTGAAGACAATTGTCAGTTTTTCAGAGAGACATTATGAAGGCAAAAAAGCAAACCATTCCACTATGTAGGAAAGATGTGATATATGGCAAGAGACCACTCTGGCTGGGAGACTGTGATCAAAGAGAGTCCTACTAAAAGTGGAAACTAGGTCAACTTGCAAAGGATGAATATAAACAAACAACACAATTACGTAGGAACAAATATTAAAAGGACAAGGCACAAAATGAGCTCAAACTAGCTAGAGACATAAATGGTAACAAGAAAACATTTACAAATACATTAGAAGCAGGAGGAAGACCAAGACAGGGTAGGCCCATTACTAAATAAGGAGGGAAAAACAGTAACTGAAAATGTGGAAATGGCACAAGTACTTAAAGATTATTTGTTTTGGTTTTCAACAAGAAAATATTGGTGGTGGTTGGACAGCTAACATTTGAGTGCCAGTGAAAATGTGATAGGTTTAGAAGTTAAAACAGGAAAATAATTTAAAAACTCCTTGGACAAGTTACATGTCTTTAAGTCACCAGAGCCTAATGAAATGCATCCATGAATACTCAAGGAGCTAACTGAGGAGATATCTGAGCCATTAGCAATTTTCTTTGAAAAATCATGGAAGTTGAGAAACTTTCCAGAAGACTGGAAAAGGGCAAATTTAATGCCTGTCTATAAAAAGAACAATCCAGAGAATTACAAATCCCTCATCTTAACTTATGTATCTGGAAAGAAAATCAATTTGCAAACATGTAGAAGATAATAAGATGACAAGTAACAGTCTGCATGGATCTGTTATGAACAAATCATGTAGTCAATCTGATAACATTCTTTGACAGGGTAACTAGCCTTGTGGATGAGAAGGAAATTGCAGATGTAGTAAATATAGACTTTAGTGGTATTTAATATCTTGCACGACCTCATTAATAAAATAGGGAAATACAACCTAAATGGAGTCAAGTAACAGAGGGGTAGCCGTGTTAGTCTGAATCTGCAAAAGCGGCGAGGAGTCCTGTGGCATCTTATAGACTAACCGAAGTGTTGGAGCATAAGCTTTCGTGGGCAAAGACCCATTTCGTCAGATGCATGTCCTAAATGGAGGTACTATTAGATGGGTATGTAATTGGTAGGATAACCATTATCAATACTTCACAATTATACTGTAAGGGCATAATGAGTTGGGTTCCCATGGTTCAGTTCTGGGTCCTGTTCAATATCTTCATAAATGATTTAAATAATGGTATGGAGAGTACACTTTGTGGATGACACCAAGCTGGGAGGAACTGCAAATGCTTTGGAGGCGAGGATGAAAATTCAAAGTGTTCTGGACATACAAGAGAAATGGTCTGTTGTAAACAGGATTAAATTCAATAAGGACAAATACAAAGTACTCCACTTAGGAAGGACTAATCAGTTGCACACATACAAAATAGGAAATTAATACTGAGGAAGGAGTAATGAAGAGAGAAATCTAAGGGGTCATAGTAGACCATGAGCTAATTATGTGTCAACAGTACTAACACTGTTGCCAATATAACATAAAACACAAATAAATAAATAGGCAAGCATCATTCTGGGATGTATTAGCAGGAGTTTTGTAAGCAGGACACAAGAAGCAATTTTTCCACTATATTCCATGCTGATTAGGCCTCAACTAGAGAATGTGTGTCCAGTTCTGGGCACCACATTTCAGGAAAGAAGTGGGAAAAGGGGAAAAAAAAAGATTTAAGGTTTAGAAAACATGACCTATGAAGGAAGATTTAAAAAGTTGGGCTTGTTTGTCTGCAAAAGAGAAGACTGAGAAGGGACAGGACAACAGCTTTCAAGTACCTAAAAGGTTGTTACTAAAGATGTTAAAATGCATTTAATTATGTAATCGTGTCACCACTGACAAGTTCAGTATAATATTAGAGTAAATAAGATAAATGCTATTCCCAAGGCTGTGTGCATACCATCACTAATGATCACTACTAAATTAGTTGTCTAGAGTCACAAATTTCACATCCATTACATTTAAAAAAAATCTTTAATTTCATGGTTTCAGATATTTAAATCTTAAATTTCAGCATTGTAACAAAACATGAACATGCATTTGAAAACAGCAAAAATATAAACATGTAAAATCCTTAAGACTCAGCATTTCTAAAACTCCAGGTCCTAACCCAAAAGGGGGGGGGGGGTCACAAGACTATTAGCACTCTTACTTTGGCACTGCTTTCAGAGGTGGGTGGCTCGAGAGCTGCAGCAGCTGGCCAAGTGCCTACCTCTGAAGACAGCAGCAGCACCACCACCACCACCATAGAAGTAAGGGTGGCAATACTATGAACTCTACAATAGCCTTGTGACCTCCTTTTGTATTGGGAGCCCAGTTTGAGATATACAAAAGTACATGGTGTACTTTTACCCTATAGTATAGGGTACTTTTAAAATATAGAGTAAAATTACATAACAGGCCAAATTTCACTGTGACACACATTTTATTGCCATAAATATCATAGGGCCCTACTAATTTGAACAACCTATGATAACCTACATTTTGGACTGTGTTCCCTAAGAAATAAAGACAGTAGAAACTAATCTTTTCCAAATGAAAGAAAAACTACCAGGAAGGAAAAAAGTTACGTGTTCTTGAAAGCAACAGTTACAGGAAACAGAACAGCCTATGTAAATATAAACTTTTCAAGTCACTACATTTCTAAGACACAAAGAGAAGTTCAGAATGCATTTTAGAAATAAGCCAGTGGTTCCTTCACTGTGTGTTTGGACAGAGACAAACGTATGGGATTACTTCAATTAAAATATTCCTTAGAAACACGAACAATTACAGCCAAACCTACGCTATTTTAAACACCTCCCTATTTTAAACTGTACCTCTATTTTAAACATGTTAGGACAGAATTTAGTTTGTAAACATACATATTAGAAAGTTACCTCATTTCTTGCAATCAGAGTTATAAATGCACCCTGTTTATAGCATTCAATAGCAACACATTTTCCAATTCCACTGGAACCCCCAGTTACCTAAAAAAAAATACAAAAACAACAAACCCCATAATTTAATTACTACTTGTAGCTTTACCAATAATCCATCATACTCATCTCCCCGTTCCTGCAAATCACAACTGGATTCTCAGAATTCTTAAGCATTCTC
This sequence comes from Apalone spinifera, assembly GCA_030068395.1. Taxonomy (NCBI): domain Eukaryota; kingdom Metazoa; phylum Chordata; order Testudines; family Trionychidae; genus Apalone; species Apalone spinifera. The sequence continues at coordinate 108,196,765 of CM057846.1, read as the reverse complement.
TGATATACCTCAATGATGACAACCTATCAAAGATATATTGTAGAAAAGTGAATATACTCCCCCCAAAAAAAAGTGGAGCTCCTTACATCAAGGGATTTTTAAATTTTCTTTTTTTAGTTCAATATTAAGTGTATATACAATTTGATATTAATGTGTAATTTTTGTCCTACTGCAGCCTTTCATCTAGAACGGGGGTGGCCAACCCATTAAACAAACAGAGCCGAAACAGCGGCGGAAAAAATGCGAAGAGCCGTACCAGCCAGAGTTGTTGAGTCAAAAAAAAAAGCTGACCCTTTAAAAATGTTAGATTTTTTGGCCACATCAGGCTCCAGCCAGCTGTCACCATCTTGCTGACGCCATTTTGAATTGCCACGCCGGATGCTTCCCCTGCACCCGGTGAGCACAGGGAGCCGGGGGCCATTTGTAGGGGTGCAGAGAGGCTTTGTGAGCTGCACTTTCAGGAGTGAAAAGCCGCATGATCTAGAATCTGAATGTATCTTTAGTCCGTACCCTAGACCTCACTTCCATCTGCCTTATATTCTTATCTACTTCATGCAAATTTTATTTATCAAACTCAATTGTAACATACTGAGTTCTGTAAAACAACTCATACAAAGATTTCTGTAGTAAAGCAAGACACTTCATAGCAAAGCTCCAATCAAAATGAACGTTGAATTCCCCAAGCCTTTAATCCAGTGGTCTCCATCCCTTTTAAGGATGAGATCACTTTTTTAAACTTAAGTGCAATCCAGGATCTACTTCAAACCCAAACAACCTTGCTCTGACTCCTTCCCACCCCTTCTCCAAGGCCCCGCCCCTGCTCACTCCATCCTCCCTCTCTCATCCTCACTCACTTTTATCAAGATGGGGGCAGAGAGCTTGGGTGCAGGGCAGGGGATGCAGACACTGATCTTGGGCTAAAGGATTTGGAGTGTGGGAGGGGTTCTGAGCCTGGGGCACAGAGTTGAGGTGCAGGAGGGGGTTCGGGTGTAGGCTCTGGGAGGTGCAGGGGGACTCAGGGCTAGGGCAGATGTGGAGAGTTCAGGATTGGGGTTGGGGTTCAGAATTCAGGCTCCAGCTAGGCACCACTTACCACGGGTGGCTTCTGGGTGGTGATGCAGGGGATTAAGGCAGGCTCCTGCACACTCCCAAAAGCATCCAGTAAACTCTCTTCATCCCTGCCCCCATCTGCCCTGTGGAAATGGGTTATAGGGAGGGTACCCTGATATCAGCACCCCCTTTCCTTTTCTTCCCGTGCCCTGCACAGCAAGCAGGAGGATTCTGGGGGTGTGGGACAGCTCTAAGGCAGAGGGCAGGAGCAGCACAGTAGTGCTGAGAGGGGCATATGAAGTGCTGGCACTTAGCCTCCCAGCCAAACCTCTCAGGATCACCTGTCAAAGCCTCCAAAATCTACCAGTAGATCCTGATCTACTGACTGATGACCACTGCTTTAATCTATACAGGGTGAACCTCTCTAGTCTGGCACTCTCTGCTTTGGCAACATCTGTGGTCCAACATGATTTTAGTTATATGGATGTTCACTTATCATTGGTGTAGATGAGTCTTCCACAATCCCAGAAAGTTTGTTTACAGCCATAAGTCCTGGCTCTCAGTGTTCTGTACTGTAATATAGCTCTAATTTATCCTTAATTGTCATCTTAGGTCCCAGTAAGCAGTGAAAGTGTTGTTAACGCTGCTAGAGCAGTGTTTCTTAAAGCTTTTATGAGTAACACCAAGGATTTTTGGTTGTGCAAAAAAAAAAAAAAGCAGCGGTTGGAGGGAAAGTTATTGAGCAAAAAACGGGTTGCCTGCCCCTTTAAGGGTAGCCATTTTTAATTGTTGTTCTCCACAGACCACAGTTTAAGAAACACTTTGCTAGAGAATATTGACCTCCCATGGTTTGGCACCTGTCAGGCCCCAAGGGTACAGATTAGAGAGGTTCAATCTGTAGTATTAACTACAGCATCAAAGACTAAATCCAATGTTGTACATATGTAGTAGCAATAGAAATCAGTTGTGTAAAAAGAACATAGAGCAACTTTGCCAATGAAGATGTAATCTTGAAAAACAGCCAAAGTTCACATTTATAGCCCATGATTTAAAGTACCTTCTTTGTTAAACAATCAGTCAGTTCAACTAAATTATAAAATGGAATATAGCTACTGAATAATTCATTCCTCTTTTGTGCTTGTTTTTTCTATTTCATTCAAATTGTAAGATACGTATGGTGGTTCTTATGGTTAGACATACTGAAAATGGATGTTAAAATCACTTGGGTATTTTACTAATTTTTTAAAAAATTAGTATTTTAAAACTAAATTTTTCTCCTACTTTAAAAACAAGAAATCCAATAAGCTAAATAATTGAGTAAAATTCAGCTCTTCTTATATTTTATATTATTTAACTTTTAAATGCAGTAGCTGAGCAATATAATTAACAAAAGTCTGATATTTCAAAATAGCTAACAAGTTCCTTTTTGTGATTCTTTTAATTTGTTTTAAAGGGATTGTGGAAATAACTTTGTAATTGTTTTATCGACTAAAGCAGAAACCATTTTCCTACCACACACCTCTCCAAAAAGACTTAAAATTAAGAATTATTAAAACTGGCTCTTACATCATTCTTTTCATATAAAGATTTAAAAACTCTTCCAAGAGAAAGTTACTTTCTTCATAATGCACATGGGGAAATTACATCCCCATTTTAAACTACATCTCTATTTTAAAACACTTTAGGACATTACTAACTAATTTAACATTATATATATATGTTTCTTCATTTCTTGCAATAGTTGTAAATGCACGTTCTTATAGAATCAGTAGCAACACATTTTCCCAAACTTAAGACAGAGCTGAGTAAGCAAAAGAAGCTGAACAGTTAGGTCTGCTGATATCCAACCTGGCACTCTACCAGTTAAACCATACTGCCTCCTTGCCTGCCTCTACCAGTACTTACAATTGCATGATTTTATAAAAAGGCTATCCCTAACTTGTGTTTCATTCCCAGAAGGAGGAGGGAATTAAATGTCAGAATTCCTGGGGTCTGTTCTGGTAATTTATGAAAAAGACTTGTGAAGGTGTCTAATTTGCAACAGTATTCCTTATTTCTGTGTGAAATATGAAAACAGGAAACTCCTGTATGGATCGATTAATGCAGTTTACATGGATTAACATTAAATTGCATTTAAGCACCACAGCATGACCAGGATTCCCAAACAACTGCACAAATTTGAAAACTATGTTCAGTTCAAACCAGCCAAAAGTTTCTAAATTAAACCATTACAGTACAAATTTTCCTGAACACAGGTAGGTCTACAAATGTATCTGTTAAAAAAAAAAAATAGTACTTTATGATGAAACACCAGTTAAAAAATATTTACATGAACAGTTTTAGAATCCACAAAACTATGCTGGAGCAAATGTTCTTCAATAATTAATTTTTAATTATGCAATTACATCTTATGAATTATTTTTGTCATGCAATTCCTTTAATAACAACAGTATAAAAGTTCTATGTTTCTGTGTGGGGAATGGGAATATAAACAGGATCCCAGAACCTTCTCCTTATGACACAGTCACCAAAGGGTATTTTGCCTAATGTACCACACAGGAAACATTACATTTCCTAATTTTAGATTTCAAATGGCCATTATCAAGACTGAAATGCCTATAAACTGAGATGCCTTAAATAGGGATGTTAAGGACTACTTGACTAGTCTACTATCCAATAAGCAAATGCTTAATAAGATAGTCAAAAGGATGGGTGACTAGTCACGTTCCTTCCCCTTCCCCGCCGCCTTTATCACATAGAGGCAGCAAGAGGGAGGGAGAAGTGAGAGGTACTTCAAAGTGGCAGCACCACACGGAGCCTGGGGTCAGCTGTTCCATGGGCTGCTGCCGCTTTGAATGCCGCAGGGAGCCCAGCAGCAGGCTCCTCATGGAATTTCAAAGCGGCAGCACTGCTTGGAGCCTGGGATCAGCTGGGGACTCCCCAGCTCACCCCGGGGTACGTGTGGTGCTGCAACATTGAAACACCGCCGCAGTGCTCCATGTGGTGCTGCCGCTTTGAAGTACCTCTCTCTGCCTCTATCAACTAATTGAATAGTCAATGCAAAAATGCATCGACAATTCGATTAGTCAATTACATGCTACTTAACATCCTTAGCCTTAGAAAGTTTTGCTGTAAAGTTCAGTTAGTCATCCCACTTTAGTAATGTGTTATGTTTTTGGAAAAAGTATGACTAAACTCATTAAAAGAACACTTTAAAATGGAGTCACTTAAAGTTTGTGGGGCTTTTTCTTTTTACAAAGGCTTTGAATTTTCCAATTTAAGGATTCTGAAACATAAGAGTAGTTTTTAGAAAAGGTAAATACTTGAACAGCAATAGATAAATCTAAGGATGTAGGTACTGTATGTATGAGAAATGGCAATACAAAATTATTATGTGGCTTTATAAAATTCAGGGACACCCTAGTTATCTGTTCAATGTTATACCCAGCTCAATCAACATAAGTACAGTGATAGGGCAAGAATCTTACCCTTGTTATAGCCCCTTTATGTTGTGAGAGAGGATCAGAAAAGCACAATGAAACCTTAAAAACTCTGACTGTACTTAGGGAGGGGCTTCTATGGTACTAGCAATGTGAAAACAGTTGTTTAGTTTGCCTTTGGATGACTTTATTGTATGCCCTAGCCCACAGGAGGCAAGGGGAGGATTTTGCAGGGACTGGAGGAGTCTGGGCCAAGATTTTAAGTAGCACTATAGCCCTCAGTATTGGGTTTGCTGCTGTAACTTAGGCAGATCTCCAGAGCAGGTGGCTAGGGAAGTTTGCAGAATACTCCAGATTGTTAGGGTGAAAAGGTGGCTCCCAGGCCTAGGAGTTCTCTACTGTACCTATTAGAGATACAATGCAAACTACCCCCCCAGTGGCTGTAGTCCACTTGTATTTAAAGGTTTGACCTCAAGAGATGCTGGGTGAAACTCCCATAGAAATCTATAGTCATGGATGCTCTGACAAATGTAATTAAACTGTAACTTCCCTATGAAAGAACTAGTTTATTTTATGCATTTAAAGCAATCTGTAGCTTCCTGTCCCTGCCATCAAGGTTCATCTTCACCCCCTCACCCCCCCATTCCCTATTTATCTGAGCACGGACTTCCACCATACTCCCTCACACCTTCTAAAAACTCACTATCTACCATGATACTAACAAGCTGCTTATGGAGATGAGAGGTACTTTTTTTTTTTTTTTTTAAAAAGGACATGCTACCTGACCACTTTATTTGTATGTAGTATCCATTTTCCTCCACATTCTGATTTAACTTTAAGAGAATAAATCTTAAGACTATATATTTGATATAGTGTTTGTGCAAACTGTACCTCTATGCAGATGCTACTGGAAACAATAAATATGAAATATCCAGTAAATCCAGGGTTATAAATGTCATTAAAGACTAAAATTCAATTCAGCAATATAAGATCCTTAAGGTTGTGTACATTTCTAGTGAGTCAGATGCATGTCTTTTGTCACTCTAGGTGACCATGAGCTGGCAAAGAAAGAACATCTCTCTCATGGCTTAGACATCCCCAACGCACACAATACTATCTTAAATACATCCCTAGATGATAGATGTAAATGACTAGTCGACTACTCCCTAGACTAGTCATTTACTCCTCCCCCCTTACTGCCTCTATTAGAGGCAGCAAGGATGGGGAGCAGGAGCTGATGCTGGGGGAGAGCCAGCTTAAAAGCTGGTTCTCCCCAGCACCCACAGTGGGCAGGAAAGGCACGGGGATAGTGGGGACCAGGCACGAGCCAGGAACCAGCTGATTCCCGGCTTGTGTCCAGTGCCAGACTCTGTGTCTCCGATTTTTAAATGTAATAAGAGCCTGACGGTTCTTAATACATTTAAAAATCAGAAGTACAGCAGGGGGGACCCAGTGTGAGCTGGGAATCAGCTGCCCTAGCTTACGTTGGGTCCCTCCTGCTGCGCTTTAGCCTTAATACATTTACAGGGCAGAGCTGCAGCAGCGTTCGCGCCTGGGCCAGAAGCTAACCCCGCTGCAGCTCCCCTGCTTATCAACTAATCAACTAGTTGATGGAAAATCCATCAACTAGTCCATTAGTTGATTAAACTAAATTTAACATCCCAAATATCATCTAGGGCACAGATAGCAGCTCCACTGTTAAGAGCTACCTAAGTACTCAGCTACTACAATGAGGGTGAGGATACAAATATAAATCCCTTGGAGTTAGAGATGTGATTACCTTCATCCCCAATTAAACTATGCTATCACTGAATGCTGACTGAACAGGGCAATCAGTTATATGGTTATCATCATCGCCACCATCTAATTGTACCATGGGAGTGATTTTTAAACTGATCCTCCAATCCCTTTTAAGCCAAAGGCAGAGGCTGAAACAAACGTCTTTTGCTAGGTCTCCCTGTGAAGGGGGGAGGGCGGACGGGCAACTAAGGGTCAAGGAAGCTTGCTCTTACAGCAAACTGTCTCCCACACAAACATACATATAATCTCATACTATATACATGTGTGTTATACTCCCAACCCACACATTTTGTTCAAGTATACAGGTACGTGGTATACAGGCACCTATTTATTTCTCACACTCTAAGCATACATATACTATCTATGTATGACTATAGATACATATACAAATTTATCATACACACCATGCGCCCCCTTCCCTTGTGCGCGCACACATATATATACACACACACAGACACACACACACACCCTATACTACACCCCCACTGTGTATAGAGATAGGTCTATACACACACACGCGCACTACACACGGACCTCACGCAGGTGTGTCTACACACAGCGCTCTGCATACCCTCCCCCCGGTACAAACCATAGGGGTGCGCGCGCATACACAGACAGCTCCACACACACACACACACACACAGAGCAATGTCCTCCCAGGTGCCCTCGCCCACCATAAACCATGGCAAAGCGGCAATCTCGCCACCACCCCAGCCTGGCCCCGGGGCAGTTCGGAGACAGGCGGGCGCCCCTCCCCACTCACCACGACGTGGGCGCCGGGCAGCTTGAGGGGCTTGGGGCTGATGAGCGGCGACACCATGTAGAGCAGCAGCACCAAGGCCACGACGCAGGCGGCCGCGAGCAGCAGCAGCATGGCTCGGAGCGGGCGGGGCTGCTCCGGGGGGCCGCGACCGACGCCGCCAGGGGCCAGGTCGCTCCGCAGCGGCGGCCGCTCCAGCCACGGCCCCTAGGCTGCCGCTGACACGGAGGGGCGGGCGGGGGGAAAGGGCGGGCAGAGGCTCTGCTCCGTGATTGGCCCGCGGGGCGGCTGGGCAGAGAGGGGATTGGGTCGGAGCG
>CM057846.1:108176535-108189298 GCA_030068395.1 Apalone spinifera | reverse complement strand
CTCCAAACACTTTGGTTAGTCTATAAGGTGCCACAGGACCCCTCGCCGCTTTAGTAAGAAAATATCCCCAAAATACAACCAATACCTGTGGGAAGATCAACCCATGTAGTGATCAATGGCTCGATGTCTGGTTGGTGTCAAGTGGAGTGCCCCAGAGGTTGGTTTTGGGGCCAGTTTTGTTCAAAATCTTTATTAATGACTTGGACGAGGGGATGGAGTGCACCCTCAGCAAGTTCACAGATGACAGTAAGCTAACGGAAGAAGTAGTTATATTGGAGGGTGGGGATAGCATCCAGAGTGACCTAGACACATTGGAGGATTGGGCCAAAAGAAATCTGGTGAGGTTCAACAAGGACAAGTTCAGAGTCCTGCACTTGAGATGGAAGAATCCCAGGCACCGTTACATCTGGGGACTGACTGACTAGGCAGCAGTTTGGTAGAAAAAGACCTGGGGTTTACAGTGGAAGAGAAGCTGGATATGAGTCAACAGTGTGCCCTTGTAGCCAAGAAGGCTACTGGCATATTAGGGAGGAACATTGCCAGCAGATCTAGAGAAGTGATTATTCCCCTTTATTTGACACTGCTGAGGACACATCTGGAATATTGCATCCAATTCTGGGCCCTCCATTACAGAAAGGATGTGGACACATTGGAGAAAGTCCAGCAGAGGGCAACAAAAATGATTAGGGGGCTGGAGCACATGGTTTATGAGGAGAAGCTGCGGGATTTGGGCTTATTTAGTTTACAGAAGAGTGAAGGGGATTTGATAGCAGCCTTTAACTACCTGAAGGGGGCGTCCAAAGAGGATGGAGAGAGGCTGTTCTCAGTGGTGACAGATGACAGAATGAGGAGCAAAGGTCTCAAGTTGCAGAGGGAGGAGGTCTAGGTTGGATATTAGGAAAAACTGTTTTACTAAGAGGGTGGTAAAGCACTGGAATGGATTATCTAGGAAGGTGGAGGAATCTCCATCCCTAAAGGTTTTTAAGTCCCAGCTTGACAAATCCCTGGCTATGATGATTTAATTAGGATTGGTCCTGCCTTGGGCAGGGGGTTGGACATGGTGACCTCCTGAGGCCTCTTCCAACCCTAGGAGTCTATGATTCAATTTCATATCCACCAGCTGAAGGGAAAAGTGCAGGTAGGCAGGTTGCAGACTCTAGAACATGGGTTCCCAAACTGGGGGGCATGAAGAAATTCCAGGGGGGGTGCACGAGGCGACCCAGCCACATACACCTCAGTCAATCCCACCCCAAGTTTTGCTGCTACTTTTTTTGGGTGGGGATGTGAGGGTTTCTCAAAAATCCTCTGGGAACCACTGCTCTAGAAACAGTGCTAGTATGTCTGCCTATCTCCCACTCCTCAATATGGCACTGACCTGCAAATTATAACAAACAGGGACCAGATAACTGGAGCAATAGCTCTTCTTCCCCTTCAGTGGACTGCATTGTGGTGAAAGTCCTTGGTGTGACCTGGATCTAGCCAAGGCTCACTGTGGGTAAGAAAATAAGAAACAACATCAGCTCTGCTTGCCTCCTGGATAGTTTTTGTATTTCCTTCTGTGGTTAAAAGAATGCTGAGGTTGGGTTTTTTTTCCCTGCTTGGGACCTGAGGGCTCTACCATTCACATAGCCCATAAACTGAACTGTGGCAGAATGTTGGGGAAAGAAAAAAGATAAAATAAAAATACACATATTGTGGATTTTTTTTTAAATAGTTCTCGAAAATATTAGCTATAGTCTGCCAAAGGACATTTTTTATTGGTCAGCTGGAGGTGGAGAGTGACCATTTTTTTTGGGTCTCAGAGCTGGCCAGCAGTTCTTAGGCCCAGAACCTTACAGATATTTAGGCATCTAACTTCTATTGAAAATTAGGGATGTGAATGGTTAACCGGTAAGCATCACCTCTACTGGGTGATGCTTACCAGTTACAGTTAGCTGGTGGGCCTGGTCTGGCTGAAGCAAACCTGCCCATGCTGCGTTGGAATGCCTCTCCCCCTTCCCCCCCCGACACACACACACACACACACACACACACACACACACACACACACACACACACACACACACACACACACACACACACACACACACACACACACACATCCCCGTTTAATCGGTTAACTGTTTAAACATAATGTTTAACAAGTTACTTGATGAACCAGGGCTTTGCATCCCTAATTGAAATGAGTGGGATTAGATGTTTCGGTATCTTTGAGAATCTGAGCCTTGTTCTATTTTTCGAAAAGATTAAGGGTGAGATCCTCAAAGGTATCAAAGCACTGAACCTCACTCATTTCAAAACAAGTTAGATGCCTACATTCTTTTGTGGATCTGGGCCTATGAACTTCCTTCCCCCATCTAAACACCCTTTCTGTTGTAATGGCTATTGTGTGACACACATGAGAACTGGTATGATAATGATGTTTGTTTCCTGGTTCCAGTCACGCGGATTAAGATTACCCATAACATGGGTCCCAGGCCTACTATGGGATTTTGGCGTCCAATGGAATCAGTCTTGTAATGATGGGAAAACCTCCAACCTTCAAATATACTGACTGTGCAGTCTGGAGGTTGATTTTCTGCTCCGTCACCTTCTCCAGAAGAACAGTCGGTCAGGGCTGTTGCAGGAGGTAGGCAGATACCATATCAACCAGAAACAGCCAACACAGATTAATGCAGCCAATAATAAAATACACAGCTAGATGCATCTGGGATAGAGGTCAGGGCAGAATTCTTAGTCCTGTGATCCAAAAATCATATGGCAGACATCAAAAAGCATAACATTGTTTCAAAATAACAAGATTAAAAAAGAAAATGATAATAAATGTTGGCTTGTTTTTATTTTCCTTCATGCCTATGATCCTTTACATCTAAAAGCTTTCCTTCACAACCATGTAGGGCTAGAAACTTTATCCTTGGGTTTTATTTAAGTATCTTCTTCCCTCCCTCTTAGCTGACAGTCAGGGGGATGGTATGATATGACTTTAGTAGTATGAGGGCAGGATGCTAACAGTTTATTTTCCAAAAGTGAACATCGTATTCCACTTGTGATAGGATGTATACTGGGAGGGAGGAGAATGAACAATGAAAAAAGATACTGGTCCACATGATAGGCAGTGGTTACATCACAACAAGTTTCCTCACATGTAGCTACTTTTGAAACTACTTTAGAGCTAATTGTATTTAATTTAAGAAACCTGACTAGTGTGGGAACCAACATTTTTATTCTTTGGACTATACATCTCTGAACTGGAGATCCTAGTAAATCATCATGGGATATGTTGTGATATCCCAGCTATATTAAATGTGCATCTTTGAATCCTCCAGGACTTCCCTTATTTACTACATCTAGTTCTTTGCTGTTAGCACCCACTCTTCTGCCAACTCATAGTAAGAGCTTGGCATGCGTTGAACAAATTTGCCAAAAAGAATTGCAAAAATGAAAATGAGTCACTTATGAATGGTAGAACATGGTTATCTGTTACTATCTTATCTGGAATCATATACTGAGCAAACTATGATGTAAGAGCTCAATAATAATGAAAAGCAATCTACAAATAAGTGACAATCTTACACCTCTAACTCAAACTTACACCAAATTTGGACCAAGGTGATCTGGAATCCCAGTTCATTTGTGTGTTTCTTTTGCATTATGTTTCTTGTATTTATTGAAAGATTTTCACTTGACTGCCTTGTCGTCAACAGCAACATTAAAGCCTGGCCATAATAGGTGCAACTTGGTTTCTCCTCTTATAATTCCCAGTGACCACAGGGAGTGGATTATATTTAGCAATTTCAGCCTCATGCTGTGTAGCATAATGACAGGAAATCCTTGGTACAGAATCCCATCCACTGGAGAAATTTAATTTCTATAGACCTGGTATGTTTTTTATGCTCTAAGATACCTTTAGCTAACCATCAGTCTAGAATTACTTTTGCAAGCTATTGTGAAGTTGGGTCATTATGGTTGGGTCTCATTTAAACCTGTCATATTTTGTTACAGAAATGGGTATTATTGAATTACGTTTATTTCAGCCTGCTTCATCTACTTTCTTTCCCTTTTTCACAGGTGATCTTAAAGCATATCTACTTCAGGGTATAAGAATCTGTGTGTCAGGCCTGTAATTAACAAGTACAATACTTGTACAACTCTCAGAGGGGTAGCTGTGTTAGGCTATGTCGACACTACAGAATTTTGTCGGAAAAACAGCTGTTTTTCCAACAAAACTTGCGGAGCATCCACACCTCATGCGCATTTTTGCACAAAAAAAATCGAAAGAACAGAGGGGGTTTTGCGCAATTGGTATTCCTCCTTCTTTGAGAAAGAAGCCTTTTTGCGAAAGAGTTCTTTCACAAAAAGCCATGTGTGGATGGGGAAGAGGGAGTTTTGCGCAAGAAATGGCTGCCAGGAAAAAGCCCAGGTGCCCTGGTGGCCACTCCATACCAACTAATCACAACTCTACAATTCTTGTCTCCTGGCCCCTCTTAAAGCTGCAGGCACCCTGGACAAGCCTTGTGGCAGGAAGCTGGACACAGAGCAGCAGGTCACTGCGCAGCTTTCCCTGCTACAGGCCAGGACACCCACAGCCAAGCCTCAAGCCCCCCACAACCCTCCTGGCCCTGCCAGGGAGCAACAAGAGAGATCCCAGGACCCCCCTAGGGGAACAAAGAGGCACACCCCAATGTGGTCTGGCCTGGAGATAGAGTCTCTCCTCGAGGAAGAGACTCTGCAAGATCCCCGGGCCAAACGTAGGAATGCAGCAGACATTTATGCCCGGATGGCTGCCTCCCTGACGGAGAGGGGACACCCAGCCCAGACCATGCAACAGGTGCGGGCAAGGTTAAAGAGTTCTGCCTGGGATATGTCCGGGCCACCGAGGCCAGCTTGCACTCAGGGGCATAACGCCACACCTGTCCCTACTATCAAGAGTTGCACCACATCCTGGGGTGAAGGGAAATATCTTCCCCACCCGTCCTGGTGGATTCTGGGGTCGAGGCCCCCTTAATCATCCAGCCAGAGGTTGCTCCGGAGGAGGAGCTGGAGGGCCAGGGCCAGAGCCAGGGCCAGCTGGCCGCGCTGGAGGAGGAGGAGCAGGAGAAGGGGACTGTGACCGTCTCCTTTGAGACAGTCATGCCAGTGAGGAGGAATCTTCAGGTGAGTTGTGACATACACAGGGTGAGGGAGGCGGGTGCATAGGAAGCAGGGGGGCAAGAGTTACTCGGGCAATTCGGGCTGCACATTGTGCTGTGGTCTAAGCACGTGCAACTGTGTGCAGCGAGAGGGTGTGGCATGCGGACACAGCAGGCAGCCCCTGAACATGCCTGAGATCCTGCTGCCAGGCTTGGGGGAGGCCACACACGTCTTGCCCCTGAGGGAAGGGGGTTGCCACACCCACCTAGAAGCAGGCTAGCCACAAGGGCACAGGCATGACCCCACACAGACCAAGGAGTGCCGCGCACAGCACACAGGCGTGCCTGCATGTGCAAGGCAGCAGCCACTCCCACAAACAGCACAGCGAGCCACAGCTGTGTGTACAGACCCCAGGGAGGGCCCGGTTGCTCCTGGCTCCTCTACCACCCAGTGCGGCAGGACATTTCCCTTGCCTGCCTGTCCAAGGTGTGTGTGTGGGGAGGAGGGGAAGCAGGCAGCACGGTCCTCTGGGCACGTCAGGTGAAGTAGCCAGTGTAGGGTTTCATTAGCCAGGGCGTGAGGGGGTAGGCTGCTTCCCCAGCTATGCACACCGGCATGTGCACGTCACCCACTGCAAAGTCCCGGAGTGGAAAAAAGATGCCCGCCTCCAGCTTGCGGCATAGGCTAGAGTTTCTAAAGAATTGGGCATCATGTGCCGTGCCCGACCACCCCACAAAAATGTCTGTGAATTGTCCCCGGTGGTCCAGCCTGGGCTTGCAGGACAATAGAATAGAAGCCCTTTCAATTTATGTAGTGGGCCCTCGATAGTCCAGTGCTCTAATCAGGACGTGTGTCCCATCAATGGCTCCCCCACAGTTTGGGAACCCCAGGGCAACAAATCTGGCCATGGTCAAGTTCCAGGTCTCTTACACGGATGACACGCCGCAGCAGCAGGGAGTTGATAGTCCTCACCACGTGCAGGAGGAGACAAACACACACACCAAACAGAGAATCAGAGGGGGATGCGTGAGCCCTTGGGAGGTGCCTGTTCCCCTTCCCTGACCGTCCCCAAACACCCCAGGACCGACCTCCTATGAGGCTGCTCACTCCCCTCCCCCAGCTGCAGGACTGTGTGAGAGCAGGACGACACAAACCCCTGGGGCTAAGGCTTTCCCACCACCCCCACTCCATCCCCTTCAGTCCCCAGTCCCCCTCTCCTGAGGGTCCTCCTTATCCAACACTCTCTCCCTCCCCCCCACCCCCATGCAGGGATTGCAGCCTGAGAGCTCCTTACCTCCATAAGGAGGGTCCTGATGGTGGACTTTCCCACCCCAAACTAATTGCCCACCGACTGGTAGCTGTCTGGGGTGGCAAGGTTCCACAGGCTGATTGCGAGCTGCTTTTTCAGGGGGATGGCGGGCCGCAGGTGGGTGTTGTATCTCCAGAGGGCAGGTGCCAGCCAGGCACAGAGCTCTAGGAAGGTGGTCTTGTGCATTTGGAAGTTCTGTACCCACTACTGCTCCAGGACCAGTGGTCCCACCAGTCCGAACTGGTCTCCAGCCTCCAGAACCTTCTCTGTATAGTAGGGTGCAGTTACCAGTGTGGAGCAGCCGCAGCCACCAAGAGGGTCCCCAGAAGGAGCTTGGGGTCCAGATCCTCCAGCAATAGGAAGGCAGCTGGCAGCAAATGCTGCAAAAACTGCATCATGGGTATGTGGGGCCATTGTCTGTCCAGAGGCAGCTCCAGCTCCATGGCACTCAAGAACAAAGCTGTGGCGTCCAAAAAGGAAGAGAGCAACCACAGTAGGGACTGGTGAAGCTTTGCTGTTCTTCGAAGAAGTAGCAAGCAGCAGCAGCAGCAGCAGCAGAGAAATGGCTGTCCAGGGAGGTCTCTTTAAGTGCGTGTCTCTGCCAGGCTCCATCACCGGCACTCGGAAGCAACTGGTGACCTAAAGCTCTGACTAGAGTGGTTCTGGGTGGCCTTTTATATGAGAGAGCGTCCAATGAGTCTGGACACTCTCTTTTGCAAAAGCGCATCCCTTTTTGGATGCGCTTTTGTGTGTGGACGCGCTCTTGCGCAAAAAGTTTTTGCAGAAGATCTCTTCTGACAAAAAGTTATTGCACAAAAAGCCTGCAGTCTAGATGTAGCCTTAGTCTGTAACCTGAAAAACAACAAGTAGTTCTGTGGCACCTGTGGGGGTGGGGGAGTGAGAGAGAAATTTTACACAATGGTTTCTGTAATTCAACTTCCAGTAATTTATGGTCTTTTTTTCTACTATGATCTCTCCATAAACTTATTCATTAAACTGCATGCATACAAAGCCAATTGCCAGCATTTCTTTTTCAATCTTAGCATAATTCTGTTGTATTTTATTGACAACTTTGGACACATATGGATTAGAAAAATCATCTTGAAGGATCACAGTTGCCAACCTCTTGCAAGTTTGCATCAGCTAAGATTGATGATATGTTTACTAGTTATGATGTCCTGCTCATGCTCCCACTGTAATATATGATATAGCTCCAGTGCCTCTGGACCGGCCCCAAATAGCCATTCTCTCCAGTTTCTCCATTGTCGATGCAGTTTCTTGCAGGAATTTTGAAAGCACTAAAACCACCTCCTTCAGTTCTCTGCAAGGTTCTTTTCTAGGCTAACAGATTCAGCTGACTTAATTTGATCAATTTTTGGCAAAGGTTACATTTTCTTCTGCCATCATGTAATAAGGTTGTGAAATACAGGAGTGCTGGCAAGAGAATTATATTTATTTCCGTGCTCTAATTACATGACATAGGTCAAGGTTACCAATGGCTATCATATACGTCAGGAATCAGAGTCCATCAATGAGCAGTGGCTGTTACCCAATGGTAGTAGGAATTGCTTAAGAGGCTCTCCTTTATCTAACTTAGTCATCCTCATCCAAGTCATGCTCTTGGACACAAAGCAACAGGAATCTGCACTACAATTCCCTCCCACTCCAACACTATATAGTATCCTGCCCAGCAGCAGTAGTGCTCACAATTATTTTGACAGTTCTATCCCCATTCTGCAACAGCAGGAGCTACTAGCAGCCTAATCGCACAGAAGGGAGTAGAAATAAACATTAATCATCAGCTGTTTACTACTATAAGCAAGTGGAGGGGGAGCAGATTTCAGATTTCTGTTTGCAGCGCTGAAGGAAAAAAAGGAGTTAAAGAAACAGACCCCTCCCCCCATTGTTTGCTTCCTTCTGTTCTCCTGTATACAACTTCCTTCACCAGAAAAATTGAAAGAATGGAA
Organism: Apalone spinifera; assembly: GCA_030068395.1. Lineage (NCBI taxonomy): Eukaryota > Metazoa > Chordata > Testudines > Trionychidae > Apalone > Apalone spinifera. Next base: position 108,180,892 of record CM057846.1, on the reverse strand, counting down.
GAAAAATAACTAAATGAAAAAGAAGACTGCTGGTGATTTGAATTAAGAATGAAGAAAACACAAAGATAATTTATTTGTTTTTTTCCCTCTTTAAAAGAGAAAGAAAGGAAAGGAGACTGAAAAAGACAAGGGGAAAAGAGAAAAAAATAGTGGGTTAGAAAGAAAATAAATGGAAGAAGGAAAAGTGAGAAAAAGAAGGAATGGGGGAAAAGGAAAATGGCTTAATTGAAGGAATGAGAAAGAAGTAGGCAGAGATTGCTGCTTGAATGTCAGCAAAGGGAAAATCTACTAACTCTAGCCCTTTCCCCCACAAAAGGCAAGAAATCCATCTCCGATATTTATTTTGGCACAGTATGAACATGCCTTAAACAAAAGAATGTGGTAAGAGATAAGCATACACCTTCTCCAAATATTGATATCAAAGACACTTTTACTGAGGTCATATTTATGACAGCTGAAATTCAAGCACTGATCAGAAACCTACCAAATAAGGTGAAAGAATTAAAGGTCTAAATACTGATGCTATTAAGTATTTGGAAGACCTGAAGTGCAAACACGAAGACTTTGAAAATTGCAACATCCTTTACCTTGTCCACGGTGCTATAAAAGTATTCTCTACTATTTCCAACCCCCTTAGCAATTTGATTGACAGAGAGGAAGGGACTGAGCTGTTCATTAAAATACCATCTAAGTCCCAACACTGTAACACCTAGACAAACAGTTATGATCTTTTAAGTGTCTGTTGGACTATGAAACAACCCAACCCCAATAAGACCACATGTTCTGAGCCTGTAGTCTGTGGAAACCTTCCATTGATGTGCCCACTACAGAAGAGTTGCATTACAATATTAGTTACGCAGCAATTTGTTTAAATCTGGAACAGGATTCTAAGTGCATATTTTGAGTGCTCCCGAGCTTAATGTCTTGACTGTATACATACTTATAGGTGAATTATCTATATATTAGGATGTGTATACACAGTATATGGCAGTGCATATATACACTTGTAAAGAAATCTTTTCAGCTCTGTCAGTGGGGCAGTCTTTCCAGACAGTAGTTTGTTGTTGTACAGCAACTGTGGGAGTTACAGCTAACGGCGATGTGAACTAGTTGTTGATTTTCATGCTGACAGTTATGGGAGATGAGCGGTAGGAATCTATTATGGATTGAAGAGATACAGGGCTAGTCTACACATAATTTTTCACCAAAACAACAAAAAGTGTGAATTTAAATTAATGTAGTTTTTGGGATTCAAGCTGATCCCTAGAGCAGGCCCAGGGATCCCAACCCAGCTGGTGACAGGGAGGCCAGCATTGACTTCCCCTAGTTCGGCAAACTACCTCGTTTGGCACTAGTCAGGTCCCAAAGGTCCTGGACTAGGGAGGTCCAACCTGTATAGTTTCACACTATGAACAATCCATCTGTGGATCTCATTGCCAGTGGATATGAAAGCCAAAAATATAAATATAAAAATATAACTGGGTTTAAAAAAATAATTAGATAAGTTCATGGAGAAGTGCATCAATAGTCACTAGCCAAGATGGTCAGAAAAGCAATCCCATATTCTGGAAAAGCAACAAGGAGTCCTGTGGCTCCTTACAGATTAACAGATGTATTGGAGCATAAGCTTTCATGGGCAAAGACCCACTTCGTCAGATGCATGTAGTGGAAATTCCAGAGGCAGGTATAATTATGCAGGCCAGAATAAGGCTAGAGATAACAAGGTTAATTCAGTCAGGGAGGGTGAGGCACACTTCTAGCAGCTGATTTGGAGGTGTGAACACCAAGAGAGGAGAAACTGCTTTTGTACTTGGCTAGCCATTCAGTCTGGGTGCGTCTAGACTGGCTGCTTGAATTTGCGCAAGAGCATTGAAGTTCTAATGTAAGAATTCAGTGCTTCTTGCGCAAACACTTTGACGCTCCGACTCAGGGATAAGCCCTCTTGCGCAAGAATACTTGCGCAAGAGGGCCAGTATAGAAAGGCACCTTAATTTTTTGCATAAGAAAGCCCCGAAGGCAAAAAATGGCCGCCGGAGCTTTCTTGCGCAAAAGCGCGTCTATACTGGGCACGGATGCTTTTGCACAAAAGTACTTTTTGCACAAAAGCATCTGTGCCAATCTAGACGCTCTTTTGCAGAAATACTTTTAACGGAAGAACTTTTCCGTTAAAAGTATTTCCGCAAAATCATGCCAGTTTACACGCAGCCTCTTTGTTTTATCTTAAACTGATGGTGTCAAATTTGCAGATGAACTGTAGCTCAGCAGTTTCTCTTTGAAGTCTGGTCTTGATGTTTTTTTTGCTTAGGATGGCTACCTTTAAATTTGCCACTGTGTGTCCAGGGAAATTGAAGTGTTCTCCTACTGGTTTTTGTATATTGCCATTCCTAATATCTAATGTGTGTCCATTTATTCTTTTACATAGGAACTATCCAGTTTGGCCAATGTATATAGCAGAGGGGCATTGCTGGCACATGATGGCATATATTATATTGGCAGATGTGCAGGTGAATGAACCAGTGATGGTGTGGCTGATCTGGTTAGGTCCTGTGATGGTGTTGCTGGTGTAGATATGTGGGCAGAGTTGGCACCGAGGTTTGTTGCATGGATTGGTTCCTGAGTTAGAGTTACTGTGGTGCTGTGTATAGTTGCTGGTGAGAATTTGCTTCAGGTTGGTGGGTTGTCTGTGGGCAAGGACTGGCCTGCCTCCCAAGGCCTGTGAAAGTGAGGGATCATTGTCCAGGATGGTTTGTAGATCACTGATGATGCATTGGAGAGGTTTTAGCTGAAGACTGTAGGTGATGGCCAGTGATGTTCTGTTGGTTTCTTTCTTGGGCTTGTCTTGTAACAGGAGGCTTCAGGGTATCTGTCTGACTCTGTTAATCTGTTTCCTCACTTCCTCGTGTGGGTATAGTAGTTTCAAGAATGCTTGGTGAAGATCTTGTAGGTGTTGGTCTCTGTCTGAGGGGTTGGAGAAAATGAGGTTGTACCTTAGTGCTTGGCTGTAGACAATGGATCGTGTGGTGTGTCTGGGATGGAAGCTGGAGGCATGAAGGTAGGCATAGTGGTAGGTAGGTTTTTGGTATAGGGTGGTATATCCATATTCTGGGTATCCCTAAGTGTTTGACTCCCAGATGCCAGTATATGAGGGGATGGATCATTTTGATAGCTGCCTTGTTCTGTTCATTCGCTCTGAAGCCTCTGGTTCTGGCCACTGTTGGAAGACAGAGTATGAATAGATGGACTGTTGGTCTAACTCAGTATGGCCATTCTTATGTTCTTATATTTTCATGAAGTTAATATTTGGTACTAATTTTCACCTATTTGCTTTTTGTAATAAACTCCAATACATTCCCCAAAAAGGGTAAACAAATAAAATCCCAAAACTATGGGCCTTGATGAAAATCTATTAAGAGATGCTTCCCTCCTTCACTTGAGTAGCCAGTGCTTCACTGTCAGAAGTAGAGAAGTGATCAATGTTTCTTGGCTGTGTGAACAGAGAAAGACATGACAGTGCAACATAGTACAGCAAGGTCAAAGCCTAGCTTCCGTAAAGGACTCATTCAGAGTTATATTTTCTTTACCCCATATGTGAAAGAAATAAGTAAGGAACAGCACAGTCCCCCAGAAGATAAGCTGCAGAAGCAAAATACCAGCATTGTGCCAGTAAGACATAGAAAGGATCTGAAATGTTTTTGTTTTGTTTTTATTAGAAATTCTGGTTCTAGCCACGATATTCTTTCCTTGGAAACCTAGAGAGTTGGATGATATCTTAGGTATTATGAAAATGCAACCTGATAAAGACTGAACAGAATTAGACTTGAAAAAAAAAGTGTGTTATTTTTTTAACAATACTGATTTAAACCAATCATCCTATAAGAAGCAGCAAGAAAATTTCTTGACATTTCAAACCACCCTCATTTTCAGTGAAGAACTGAAAAACAATTCGTTTCAGAAATCTTCCATTAAGTCCTCCATGTGAAATAGACATGAGGGAGCTTGAAGTTACTGATGTTTATATGGCAAAACCAATTTGATTTATGTATGTTTAAGGACTTCTTAGAAAACATTTGTGCCTCCTTTCTCCATGCAGGTCACTTTTAGCTGTGGTGTTAGCAGTTTTTCTTGTGTCTATGGCACCTCACAGAAAAATGTACAAGTTGTAATTATGAATGACACCACACTTGGTTCTTATCCACATACAACATAATTCAGCCTTGGAGGCAGATCAAACTGGTCAGTCAGAGGCAGGGCAGGGCTCTACCTCTGAGAAACTGCTAGTTAAGACACTTCTATTGTTGGAAATATAAACACTAAGGCTGCGTCTAGACTGGCCAGTTTTTGCGGAAAATCATCTGCT